>CM076577.1:583680822-584880822 GCA_034641835.2 Pinus albicaulis
CTATAATGACCACTACTCGGGAATAAAATCTCTCTTTTTCTGTATATGTATGTTTGTTTGTGGAGGTCTAGAGCACTACTATTTCAGGTAACATATGTGTAGTTTGGTGATCTGAATGAATGCAGGAGGGCTGAGAGGCTTTGACAATGTCCTGTGGGAAGTGAAGGAGCAGAGAGGCTTTGACATGCAGAATTTTATATGAAAAAAAGAGTCTTTGAGCCACAAAGGAGGGATCTAACATAATTTTGTTGATCCCCTACAACTATCAAGTGTTCAGCAAAGGAGGTGTTAAAACAAGTCTGCACTACAGCAGAAGATACAACAAGTACCACTATATTGTATGGTGTTCCTATCAAGTGCTGAGGCCCAGACTTAACCATAAAATTTCCCCCCTGTATCAGTCTTAAAATTGGTTTAAATAAATGCCAAAAATGATGCACAGGTCGGCTCAAATCAGTATGTCGGCTCCTTAATCAAAAGATACGACTGTTCAGTTCATACAAAAACAACTATAAATAACTAGTCATTCTCATCATTTTGGAATGAAAATTTCGGTGAAATTTACAGTGAGAATTCAGAGATAAAACAGAGGCCAAGGAGATTAAAAGGGAGATCATAATTACAACGTTTTGGGCTAGAATGATATATCTCTTGCAGACCTATTTCCACCTGTGGAAATAAAATTTTTCGGAACTGAATTCAGGCCTAAAATTTCAGCCCTATCAAAGCCTGAAATTTTGGCCCTAACAGGCCTGTAACTTCAGCCTTTCCAGAAGCTCGAACCTGAGACTCTTCTCTGGAACTCAGACCCTTCTAATTCAGACCTGTGGTGAAATATGTGACCATGCATAAGAAAAATAGTATGAGTCTCACTGAAATAAGAAAAATGACTTCAACGCACATATATATTTATATATACATACACAATCTGATCTACTTGAGCCTGTGGAGAATTTTGATTTACAGTTGCAATACTGTAATTAAATAAGTCTATACCAAAACCCTAGGAAATTCAAATCAGTGAATATTTGGTTACGTTGAAAAAAAAGAGAGGAAAGTTTCAGACACGGAAATCATTTTTTGAAATTCATCTTGAAGCCATGTATCAACCTCATTGAAAGAAGCAATCCTGGAAGATCATCTCAGGCTTTTATAGTTGGGGCAAATATGTGTATAAGCTGACAATGAAGTATGGATCAACAGTATTGTGGGCATTATTCTTGGCAAGCATCTTCAATGGCACATTTTTCATGAGTAGACATCTTCAAGGATTGCATGAGTACATCGCCAATCCTAAGGACTTGATGAGCAGCTGGTTAAATTGCTGATTATGAGATTATGATGCCACTAATACCCTTTTATTTGTTTTGCAGGGACTATTTCTTGGTTCTGTTGGAGCAGCCTCAAAAAGAGTTTGAATATCACTCATATCCTGTTGGTAGCAAATGCATTGGTGCCTTCTTATCCAAGGGATTTTAAATACAAGCAAGTTGAAGGTTAGTGATCTTCCCTTTTGCTGTTTTAAAATAGCTTAGTTCCTATTTATCACTTTGTGAGTATGTTGGCTACAGGATGGGATTCAGATTCATTTGGAGTCCATGTTATAGTCCATGATATCGAAATAGTCTCCTTTTACTCTTCTTATTATATTGGTTTATTTGTCTAAACAGAATCTTTTATGATTTCTATTTGCATATGAATAGCATCAATGATGTTAAGGAGGATTTATCTCACTCAGGGTGCCATATGTAAGCAAGTGACCAATTACTCTCTGCTTGGTTTTGTTAATGGATTTGTTTTTTTTTACCTTCTTTTTTAATAGAAAAATACATCTTGTATATACAATAACTACAACAGCAGAACAAAAAGCAGAAGGATATATAAAAGGGAGCTTATATTCTCTTGTTTGTTTCCTTGAAATACATATCATGGGGAAACCCACTAGGCACTCCCCTCATTCCAAGGATAGTACTTAGGGTAAAATAGGATTCTTCAGGGCTTGCTACAGTAAAATGTAACACCTTAGTGCAAAGCTTCACTAAGTACTCTAGCTCAAGGGCAACATAGGGATCAGTCACCACTTTCACCTTAGTAGCTGATCCTTTGCTGTTCTATGGATGGATGTCCCCACAGCGGAGGCTATCTCAGGAAATCTTGGAGATTAAGTAACCTGAGAATTCTTAGGCTAAATAACTTTCAAGGATTCTACTAAATACACACCAAATTCCAAGAATATTATTTGATAAGTAGAGTGGACAAACTCATACTAGTGGACAAGTATATATGGAGAAGCAGAGTGCTAGGCTCGGATAAGCACATCTGTGGAATCTTGATTATCATTACACAAGACTGTTACCCTACAAACTCGGATTGTAGAAATTACAGTTTCGATTAAATGAATTTGGAGGCTCGGATCAGTGTTGAAGAAGCTCAGACTACTAATTGTGGAGCTTGGGTTAGCTCAGACATGTGTGACTGTTTCAAGCTCGGTTGAAGGCTTGGTTTTGGACAAAAACAATGGTAATACGGTGGGTTTAGATTCTGGAATAAATTCTTTGGAGAGGCTCGAAGGTGCTCGGACTTGTGGCTGTCCTGTGGTAGCTTGAAGTGTAATCTTGGACTATATTACAGTCATCTGGAAGCTGCTAGGAAAGGTGTATTCCTGTAAAAGGTTGAGTTGAAGCTCAGACCTATTGAAATATGGTGTAAAAGGTAGAAACTCAGAACACTGACCTCGGTGTGTGAACAATCATCACTTTATCTCAGGCTATAGTTGGATAAACCTCACCACATTGAATAAGTGTTGCCTCAAACCTATGAAAGATCAGAGACACATGGAGTAAGGAAAAATTCGGTTTATTGAACAATTAAATAATTCGGACCTAATATCACTCTGGACTCAACTTCCAGAATCAACATTTAAAGAACACAAATTCTTTGATATATGTTGTTGTAGCACCACTTCTGGACAATGTGCCATTTTTTGGGAAACATTATTTGTGGGTAGCTGGTGGCAATCTTTGAGAATTTGTTGGAGTAGTTTGGAAGGCTATTATTTGGATAACTTAGACTTAAGGATAGTCACTTGGAGAAGCCATTGGAAACTTTGGATTCTAGTCTTCTGAGCAAACGTTGATAAGAACTTAAAGAAGTCTTGAAGCAAACTTAAAGACTTGAAGCAGATTCTTGGAAGTGTATTGAAGGCAGCTATAAGAGACCTTTGTTGAGATTGTGCAGATCTATTGAGGGCAGTGAATTCAAAGCCCCTCTCAGTATTTCCAACGTGAGGCTGTATATTCCCAAAATTATAACGTAGAAACTAAGGCAGTTTCAAAACCCTAACCAGGGTCAAGAGTATTACCTACGCTGTCGAGATTCATCTGAAAAGAGACACATAACTGCGACCCAAAAGGTATATTCAGAACTCTAGGTATTTTTGCTAGGGACATAACATTGTTTGTGTTGTCTTATGTCAAAGCTTCATGTGCCCTAATCTTCTGTTCTTGTGATAATGAAGATTGGGAAAAGTTTTAGTCATTGTAAATACAATGTTTGGAGAGTGTTTGAACAATCATAACAATAATGTAACTATAATTCATGACATCTACATCGAAAGAAAATATGTGCCCTAGATTGTAGGGCCCTGGGGCAAATTTCTGAGCGAGTTCTAGTTTTTGGAATGATGGGAATATTGAGCCCTTATCTGAGCAGAAAAAAGTAATTGAAGAAGCCTCCTAGGACCTCATATTAGTCTTTGTAAGTGCTTGGTAAGGGTGATTTCCTAAGGCTAAAAATTGAATCCTAATCTGGAAACGTTCTAATTCAAAAGAAAAGCACTACCATAGAGGAAACAGTGAGTCATTGGATTGGTAAACAATATGAAAGAATGATTGAAACATTGTGGCTCTGAATGTATAGATGCATGAAGCAGACAACACTCATTTGAGATTCTGTCCTAAAGAATTCATTCTACCCTCCTGAAGAATTGAACTCCTCATCTGACGTGCAAAGATTTTTATACATGAAAATTCTGTGGAAAATCTGACCCTAACATTTCAAAATATTTCAATGGAATCGACAGTAAAGGATATCACCCTTGTCTTGTTTTATGGCATCTCAGATCTATGAAATAAGGCTTATCATCTCACAGCAAAAATCTCATGACCTTGCTCTCAGTCTCCTACAGTAAGAAGAGTATTTGCTGACTTGTGGAGATAGTATGAGTCTCACTAAAATAAGAACAATGACTTCAACACACATATATATTTATATATATGTACACAATCTGATCTACTTAAGCTTGTGGAGAATTTTGATTTACAGTTGTGATACTGTAATTAAATAAGTCTATACCAAAACCCTAGGAAATTCACATCAGTGAATATTTGGTTACGTTGAAAAAAGAGAGAGGAAAGTTTCAGACACGGAAATCATTTTTTGAAATTCATCTTGAAGCCATGTATCAACCTCGTTGAAAGAAGAAATCCTGGAAGATAATCTCAGGCTTGTATAGTTGGGGCAAATATGTGTATAAGGTGACAATGAAGTATGGATCAACAGTATTGTGGGCACTATTCTTGGCAGGCATCTTCAATGGCACATTTTTCATGAGTAGACATCTTCAAGGATTGCATGAGTACATCGCCAGTCCTGAGGACTTGATGAGCAGCTGGTTAAATTGTTGATTATGAGATTATGATGCCACTAATACCCTTTTATTTGTTTTGCAGGGACTATTTCTTGGTTCTGTTGGAGCAGCCTCAAAAAGAGTTTGAATATCACTCATATCCTGTTGGTAGCAAATGCATTGGTGCCTTCTTATCCAAGGGATTTTAAATACAAGCAAGTTGAAGGTTAGTGATCTTCCCTTTTGCTGTTTTAAAATAGCTTAGTTCCTATTTATCACTTTGTGAGTATGTTGGCTACAGGATGGGATTCAGATTCATTTGGAGTCCATGTTATAGTCCATGATATCAAAATAGTCTCCTTTTACTCTTCTTATTGTATTGGTTTATTTGTCTAAACAGAATCTTTTATGATTTCTATTTGCATATGACTAGTATCAATGATGTTAAGGAGGGTTTATCTCACTCAGTGTGCCATATGTAAGCAAGTGACCAATTACTCTCTGCTTGGTTTTGTTAATGGATTTGTTTGTGTAGACCTTCTTTTTTAATAGAAAAATACATCTTATATATACAAGAATTACAACAGCAGAACAAAAAGCGGAAGGATATATAAAAGGGAGCTTATATTCTCTTGTTTGCTTCCTTGAAATACATATCCTGGGGAAACCCACTAGGCACTCCCCTCATTCCAAGGATAGTACTTAGGGTAAAATAGGATTCTTCAGGGCTTGCTACAGCAAAATGTAACACCTTAGTGCAAAGCTTCACTAAGTACTCTAGCTCAAGGGAAACATAGGGATCAATCACCACTTTCACCTTAGTAGCTGCTCCTTTGTTGTTCTATGGATGGATGTCCCCACAACGGAGGCTATCTCAGAAAATCTTGGTGATTAAGTAACCTGAGAATTCTTAGGCTAAATACCTTTCAAGGATTCTACTAAATACACACCAAATTCCAAGGATATTATTCGATAAGCAGAGTGGACAAACACATACTAGTGGACAAGTATATATGGAGAAGTAGACTACTAGGCTCAGATAAGCACATCTATGGAAGCTCGATTATCATCACGCAAGACTGTTACCCTACAAACTCGGATTGTAGAAATTACAGTATCAGTTAAATGAATTTGGAAGCTTGGATCAGTGTTGAAGAAGCTTAGACTACTAACTGTGGAGCTTGGGTTAGCTCGGACCTGTGTGACTGTTTCAAGCTCGGTTGAAGGCTTGGTTTTGGACAAAAATAGTGGTAATATGGTGGGTTCATATTCTAGAATAAATTCTGTGGAGAGGCTCGAAGGTGCTTGGAACTGTGGCTGTCCTGTGGTAGCTTGAAGTGTAATCTTGGACTATATTACGGTCATCTAGAAGCTGTTGGGAAAGGTGTAGTCCTGTAAAAGGTTGAGTTGAAGCTCAGACCTATTGAACTGTGATGTAAAAGGTAGAAACTCAGAACACTGACCTCAGTGTGTGAACAATCATCACTTTCTCTCGGGCTATAGTTGGATAGACCTCACCACATTGAATAAGTGTTGCCTCAGACCTATGCCAGATCAGAGACACATGGAGTAAGGAAAAATTCGGTTTATTGAACAATTCAAGAATTTGGACCTGATATCACTTTGGACTTAACTTCTGAAATCAACATTTAAAGAACAAGACTTATTTTATATATGTTGCTGTAGCACCACTTCTGGACAACGTGCCATTTTTTGGGCAACATTATTTGTGGGTAGCTGGTGGCAATCTTTGAGAATTTGTTGGAGTAGTTTGGAAGGCTATTATTTGGAGAACTCAGACTTAAGGATAGTCACTTGGAGAAGCCTTTGGAACCTTTGGATTATAGTCTTTTGAGCAAACGTTGATAAGAACTTATAGAAGTCTTGAAGAAAACTTGAGGACCTGAAGCAGATTCTTGGAAGTGTATTGAAGGCAGCTATAAGAGACCATTGTTGAGATTGTGCAGATATATTGAGGACAGTGAAGTCAAAGCCCCCCTCAGTATTTCCAACAGTGAGGTTGTATATTCCCAAAAGGATAACGCAGAAAATAAGGCAGTTTCAATACCCTAACCAGGGTCAAGAGTATTACCCACACTGTCGAGATTCATCTGAAAAGAGACACATAATTGTGACCCAAAAGGTATATTCAGAACTCTGGGTATTTTTGCTAGGGATAGAACATTGTTTGTGTTGTCTTATTTCAAAGCTTCATATGACCTAATCTTTTGTTCTTGTGATAATGAAGATTTGGAAAAATTTTATTCATTGTAAATACAATGTTTGGACAATGTTTAAACAATCATAACAATAATTTAACTATAATTCATGACATCTACATCGAAATAAAATCTGTGCCCTAGATTGTGGGGCCCTGGGGCAAATTTCTGAGTGAGTTCTAGCTTTGGGAATGATGGGAATATCGAGCCCTAATATGAGCAGAAAACAGTGATTGAAGAAGCCTCCTAGGACCTCAGATCACTCTTTATAAGTGCTTGGTAAGGGTGATTTCATAAGGCTATTAATTGAAGCCTAATCTGGAAACGTTCTAATTAAAAAGAAAAGCACTACAACAGAGGAGACAGTGAGTCATTGGATTGGTAAACAATATGAAAGCACGCTTGAAACATTACAGCTCTGAATGTATAGAGGTGTGAAGTAGACAACACTCGTTTGAGATTTTGTCCTGAAGAAGTCATTCTACCCTCCTGAAGAATTGAACTCCTCATCTGATGTGGAAAGATTTGTCTACATGATAATTCTGTGGTAAATATGACCCTAACATTTCAAAATATTTCAATGGAATCAACAGCAAAGGATATCACCCTTCTCTTGTTTTATGCCATCTCAGATCTATGAAATAAGGTTTATCATCTCACAACAAAAAGCTCATGACCTTGCTCTCAGTCTCCTAGAGTAAGAATATTATTTACTGACTTGTGGAGATAGTATGAGTCTCACTGAAATAAGAACAATGACTTCAATGCGCATATATATTTATATATACATACACAATCTGATCTACTTGAGCCTGTGGAGAATTTTTATTTACAGTTGCAATACTGTAATTAAATAAGTCTATACCAAAACCCTCGGAAATTCACATCAGTGAATATTTGGTTACGTTGAAAAAAAAGAGAGGAAAGTTTCAGAAACGGAAATCATTTTTTGAAATTCATCTTGAAGCCATGTATCAACCTCATTGAAAGAAGATATAACCACCAAAAACAAAAATAAAATAGGTGAAGCTCGACTACTTAATAATACTTACTAATAAGACTACATTAGAACATCATCTTTATCTATTCATTCCTCAATCCGTCAATCCTTACCTCATTCATTGGTGAAGCCAGCGATCCCAGCCATCCATCCCTCGAAGACCAGTCTATTTTGCAAATTGACTGGCGGGATTTTCACCATAGTGGAAATAACAATCGAGCCTCTTGGATTAAGGTGAGTAGGTAAAGGTTGAAGGACAATGAAAAATTAATATAGTTTACTATAGCCAAATTCAGAGTTCTTGAACATGTTTTCTGCTCCGAATTGCAGCGAAAGCCCCAAATCAGGAGAAGAAGATTTCAAGTAAAGATCAAAAAAGAGTGAACCCAAATCTGATATAATAAGTTTGGGTTAAAAATCTAGTGGAGTGGATAGAAGAATTGAATGTCAAAAAAGGGTATGGAATCTGCGGTGAAATCATAAAAATTATGATCAGAGAAGGAGCACCGAACTCTGTCCCAGACTTGTTAAGGAGAATATCGGCGGGAAAATAAATTTTATTAGGTCGATTTAAATTTTATAGTAGCCACCAAATTAGATTTTAATAGGTAGTCAAATAAATTGCTATGGTCGGTTAGGTTTTCATCTAGTTTTATTTTTATGTGAGTAAAAATAATGTTAAACTAATTAGAGTATTAATCAAAATTATATTATACTTTTCTAATATAAGTAAGAATCCTAATTAATCAAAATTATATTATATCACTTTAATACAAGTAAGAATGTTCATATATAGAGGGAAAATGAACATGAGCTTGGAAATATCTATCAACCTTTAAGGTAGTGAAAATTATCTTTAAATATATGAATAATGTTATCAATAAATTTAAGTAGGTATAGTTAGTTTCTTATTTTTGAGGAAGTTCATTTAGAGCTTAAAAATACCCAATTAGAAGCCCTTCACATGTGTTGTTAAGAGAGACATGGGATAAATTTTGGTTAAAGGAATTAAGGGGTACAATAAGATCAATGTATAGCACCTACTCAAATCACCAAGAATATATCCAAACCATCAAGATGACACACTTATCTGAGCAAAATTATGAAACACCATGGAATAACTCAGATTAAAACTTATAGTCAATCAATCAATAGTTAGAACATAGTGTTTAAGTGAACACAATAAAAATATTACACATTGGATATAATATCATATACACATGGATCATACATATCCAACTAAATGTGGGAGCTAAAGGAAATTTTTCCTACACATAGTGTCCTAGATGGCTAAGGCAAGGCGTCATCAAACCAATGATACATTCATGAATTACATATAGATCCATATACCTTAGTTGAAAAATTATCAATGTGACAAGAATCGTAGGGGTTGATATGACAATCAAATTTTAAAATATCCTCTAAAAGCCCATATAGAAAATGGGGTAACATATCCTATGACATCCAACTTGTGATATATGGTGGGAAAACCTTAAAGTATATTTGAAGAAAGATGTCTCGTTGAGGTCTAGGTCAAGAAGAAGTACAATGCCTCACTAATTTGGTAGTTGAAGAAGTTTAAATCTTGGTTTGTCAATTTGGCCCTAAGTAGGCAGGGCAATATAGAAGGAGGTGACCCCCTTGGAAGAGTTCTAAAGGGGAAGGGCACATAAGGCCTTATATAAAGATCTAAATCCAAGTACCTCCCTCATAAAAAGTTCTAGACATGTATTTAAAGAATGTAGATAATGACTCGTCCAAATGTTGATAAAGACAATAGAACATCCCTTGAATCTCATAATAAACAGGGGCATCTACAAATGGAAATGCTAGAAGATGTTATTAAGAAGAGGAAGTTCATTATTATTTGTTTCAACTCGATGCGAATGTAAAACCCCTTTGAACGCACCAAGGGAGATATGAAGGGCAACATCTGATACTCTTGAGTGTATGTGGTTAAACAAAAAGGCCCCCTTTCATTTGCATGAAGTGTTCCTGATACAAATCCATGTTAAAGTCGAGGCTCTAAAAAGATGAAGTCCAAGTACATTGAAATTATTGTCTATAAATAACCTCTCTAACAACTTGACACAAACATATAATGATTTCATTTACATTTGAGGTGTAAATCACTTGAATTGTGTTACAACTTTAATCGCTCCCCAAAAAAATTGTGCCATGCTTCCTTGTGATGATGCTTCAACCCTATTGGAGAACAACCTCACAATGTAAAAGGAATTTAAAAATGATTTAACTTTAATAGTGCCCCACATTCACCCTTTGGCTCACTACCCATGGCTAATTTAAGGTTATTTCAAGCACTGATGTGGATAATATCATTTTATTTTCTCTTATGTATAGTATTCTACATTGACACAATTGAGTTTGTTTAACAAACAAAATATTTATATTGAGGGTTCACTCCTTATGCATTAGAGCTAGACAAACCTTGTCCTTATGAGTGATCTATTCATTTCCAACTCCTTAGTCCTTCAAATTTTGCACGTCGTTAGGCCCAATACACCTACCCTTGTACCAGTCTTGTTTTCCTTCACAAGCACAAGACTTGGGGCTCTTATTTGATAGTCACCTAACAAACCTCCAACTGTACTTGGACTACCATTAATTTTCCCAACCATGGTCAATTATTTTACTGATTTAGTGCCCACAACACTGCCCTCATCTAGGGATCTTCAAAATTTCCACCTAATATTGATTTGAATCCTCTCAAAATCACTATTTTTGTGTACCAATTTCTTTGTTGTCTAATCTATCAACAAATATGAACTACGCCTCTTATCATCCTTCTAAAACTTTGTATATGCTTGAACTAGGGTCACAGAACATCCACTAAAAGTTGATTGACTAATTTTTTATAGCTTGCTTCAGATATCTATCCAAAACTCTTTGGACAATCCACCAAAATCAACTCCTCTTCATGTCCATCCATTCCTCATAATATGCCACAATTATTCTACCCAATCTTATACTCAGGTTCCACCTTCCTTTGTATTTTCTATCTTTGCACATACTTCTGCAAACCATCTTCCAAATTTGTGGTATATATTGCAGAGATAAACCTCTCTCCAAGGGTCCCGACCCCTCTTCTTCTACACATATTTGTCATGGTCGTAAGGGCATACCTTATGGATTGAACATGTTA
Source organism: Pinus albicaulis (assembly GCA_034641835.2). Lineage (NCBI taxonomy): Eukaryota > Viridiplantae > Streptophyta > Pinopsida > Pinales > Pinaceae > Pinus > Pinus albicaulis. Next base: position 583,691,832 of record CM076577.1, read on the forward strand.
GGAAACCTCCTTAACTATGGCATTATACTTCTATTCGAATTGTCTTAGAACAAACCCTATCCACCCATAGCAAAAATAACAACTCTTACCTCCATAAGAGAAACAACCTAGCTCATATGGACCCATAGATTCTGGGAAATTCTTTAACTGAATTAGGGTTTAAGGGGTTAGGGTTAAGGGTTTAAATGTTTAGGGTTTAAGGGGTTAGGGGTTAAGGGTTTATAGGTTTAGGGTTTAGGGGGTTAAATGGGTTAGGGGTTTACTAGGGGTTTAGGGGTTAAATGGGTTAGGGGTTGGGAATTTGTGTTTAAGGGGTTAGGGGTTAAGATGATAGTTTCATTGGTCTCTGTTTGTGCACAATAGTTGCTTATTCTTTTTGTCTCAATGTAACAATTTTGTAATTATTGTTGCTTGTTGCCATGTCTTCTTTATTTATTAATTTATACTATTTGTTAGCCATTGCTTTACATTTATTGATGAAAATTTCTATTGCAATCAAACCAAATGTATGTTCAATCTCTAGTTTCAAACTCAGCCACAGTGTTGTCACACAATTTAAGTCTGGAGAATGGCCATCTGATGAAGTCTTAATAAACAGACTGCACGTCGTGACTACTCCAGAAAATATTAAGTTCGAGTGTCCCACATTCATGAGAAATTTGGCTCTAATACTCTTGCTCCACCTGACTGTGTCCTGGAAATACCCTTGTTTATTGCAAAAACATCCTAATGTTGTCGACCTTGTCCCTTAACAGACTAAGGAAACATATGTGACTGAGAGGAATGGAAAGGACTACAAAGTTGAAGAGAGTACAAAAGACTAAGATGGTTTAAAGGATAAGCTTGAAGAATGTAGCAGTGTTGAAACAACTAAAATTTGTCCCAAACAAATAGTTGATAATGCGAAACCTTCTTCTATACTAGTCAAGAAAGACTACATTCATGTGAGAACAAGAAGAGGCGAAGCGACTGATAGGCATAGGCTGGAAGATAAGGTATGGTTCCCTCTTTTTGATGAAATATTTGATCTACATTTTGTCTATCAAAGATTAACCATTTTAACCTTGCCAATAAGGCGTAATTAACCCAATCGTAGGTCCCACTATGTCATGATATATATTAACTCTAGATATATATGAGAAGGAATAATAAAGACATAGATTGATAGAGGTGGCGAGACAAGGGGAGTCACAAGGGAGAGATGGAGATAAACTGAAGGAGAGGGGAGAGAAGGAATGGAGAGAGAGAGAGAGGGGGGGAGGAGTGAGAGAGGTAGAGAAGGGTAAGAGAGGGAGATAGTGACATAAAGATGGAAGGGGGGCAGAAAGAAGGATAGAGGGAGGGATATAGTGAGAGGATTGGAGGGTCAAGAGAGAGAGAGAGGGGAAGAGAGAGCGAGGTAGGAGAGAAAGGGAGAGAGAAGAAGTAAAATGTATTAAAACAATAAATATATTAGGCCCACTCTACACAAATCTGCAATCTGAGAATTCAAGATAAAAAGAGAAGGCTCCAACAACAATTGCATAGAAGTCTTTATTACTCAAATAGAAGAATGTCACAGCAAGTTGTCATCTCACAAAAGCTCCTACTACAACCTACAAGCTAACAGTACTCACTCTTATTATCTATTTCTACAAATGTCTAACTATTGTGCCCATCCTTTTCATTTATAAGTTAAGAGAAGGTGATGTTAGAAAACAGGCTAATGATAGCATTAGTGGTGCATCTCCCTTGAGCATGAAAAACTCCTTCATAACTTTGCCTTGTATGCAAGGCTTTTCTTTTAGAGCAGTGCATTATCATAGTAGATATACCTCCTCTCCTGAAGGTGCCTCATTCCATAAGTGTGCACTCATGAATGCACCTGAGATGATGATGTTAATCTCCTCAATTAGTGTGCCATACTTGGTGGGCATGACCCAACAACTAATTTTTCTATCCTCAAAGGTGTCGTTATAAGATTCTAGTTGTATTTAAGAATCTTTCTGACTGGTGTACCAAAATCTAGCTCTGCAATCCTGGTGCTGCTCAACTTCTCAAGGCTGATGTGAGACCAACTCGGACCAACTAGGTAATCTAACACCATTGAGAAAAAAAAAAAAAATCTAATAACCCAAGATTCTTCCCCAACTTGTCAAACTTCCCCTTTGTTAGGAGCTTTGTCAAACTATTAACCATATGCAAAATTTTCAGAATGTGGTCCAACACTACTAACTCCTAATGAACTTGGAATCTTAGGAAATTGTATTGAATATCAATGTGTTTGAAATGGTCATGACACATTGGATTTTCATAGAGCTTGATGTAACTTTGATTCTCACAAGAGACAATATTGGGCTTCAAAAAATGATTGGTTGACTCTACAATCAAGTTGCAAATCTAGATAGCTTCATAATAAGTATATGAAACTGCCATATACTTTGCTTCAGTGGAACTGAATGCAATTGTTGCTTTCTTCTTGTTGATTTAATAAAAATTATTTATAAAATGATAATAATGATGTTTAAAATGAGCCTTATGATGGTCTATTTATACACATTGATTGTTCACGAGGTGTAGGGGTATGTTTATAACATCACTGCCCTTGAAAGCTTTTCTTGAAAGCACAGTAATTATAATTTTCTTTAGTTAAGCACATTTTTGTGGTGGAATGAAGTTTATCAGATATCTATTTATACTTTGTAGAGGTTTGACTTTGTTTGTCCTTTGAGTGTTGGTGAGGTTTCTTTGTATTTTTTGCATCATAGTCTAAAGTCTTTTGACCTGATTGTTTAACATGAAAGCTTTATGCTTATTGGAAATATATTTGAAATACCTGCATGATCAAGAAACTGTTATGGTCAATTAAATTACTAATTAGGTACTACAGAAAGAGGATGATGTTGAGAGGGCTTGCCTAGGTGACTCTGGGAGCAACCCGAAGTGGTCAGACAAAGCTCTTCTAAGTTAAAAATTTGAAGAGAAAAAACTGGTGATGTATATGTGGTTGCTCAACCTGGGCTGTATGGAAAATCTTGGCTGAGAGTGTTTACCATTCCGTGTCTTCACAAAAGTAGGTTTTCCGGTCACATAATAAGATCATGACTACATGTAGGTGATAGTTCTGTAGTAAGTTCTTAGCCTAATCTTCAGAATGGCTAACAGAGAGGATCGGGTTTGAATACAGGATATAATTTGATGAATTTGAAGATTTACAGTTGAAGAAAAAATTGTGGTGATGTTTGGATGGGTGCTAATTTGTATGGTTTTCCATTTTTATAATTTTCTTTGATGTGCTTTCTAACATGCTACCTAGTTGCTTTCATGTTTCCCTAGCATTTTAACTTTTTCGATTTCTATCTCTCTATTGTTTCTTGCCCCATTTGAAATGTCATCCTTATTTGGTAGGTGTTTTCTTCAATATCGTGTGAATATTTTTCCATCACACAACTTCTGTGGGGTTTGTCTATGCAAATATCTTGTAAGGTCCATTCATCGGGGTATTTGATGAAATGAAATGATTATCGATGATCACCAACTAATGGTACCTACAGAGATTTACTCTAACAATTAAATAGTTTTCTTGTGCCAATAATTATACAACATTTTAACCTCATGAATTAGTCTCCTCTGTTCTCTTAGCTGATTTTATAAGAACTTATTGCTGTTGTCAAAGATTTTACTCTCTAGTCCCATTGATCTGTTTCATTTATTTGTGGACATTGATCTATTTTCATTTCATTTCTTCAATTTTTCTGACTGTTATGCGTTGCCTTTGGCTAGTGCCTTCTTTCTTACTTATGATTTTTCTACTTAAGCATTCCATCCAGCCAAAGCAACAGGGGTAGCAAGAGCCATGCAGTCCAGCCAGAGTTTAGCAGGGGCAGTGCAAAGGTAGTAGAAGCCACACAGGGCTGACGTAGGCCCAGTTAGGGTAGCGTAGGGGTAGTGTAAGCCCTTTAGGTGTGATGCAGGCCCTTACTGAGCAGCACAGAGGCTGACGCAGGCCAGTTAGGCTGACGTAGAGGGATTTAGAGCAGCGTACTACTACCATTTTTATTTCTCTGTTGAGTGAACCAGTTTTGGTGCACAGGATTGTTGTACTTGGATTTTTCATAATAATGAAAACCCTCCAGAGCTAGCTGCATCGGTTTTCCCACATTTGGTATTTTTCGGGGATAGTTGTCTAGAAAATCCATGTGTCACTTTGTCTATGAGCATGTTATTCAGTATTTGATTTGTATGTGTAGGTTGCTAGTTGTATTTACTATTTACTTCGTTAATTTATTGAATATTTCATAAATTAACTTGTAACTTAATTCAAGTAGGAGAAGTAAATCAACATACTGTAATAGGGTTTCTTAGATTAAGAAATTTTCACATTCCCTAGGTCTATCCCCATTAGGTCACCTAGGGCAACAATTTCCCAGGAATCTAGCTAGAGGAAAACTTCTATCTCCTAGAGGCAGCTGCATTGCTGGGTGCCCTCACTCTCCTTAGAACATGGGCCAATTCCGACAGTGTAATCTCCGGATACCTCAAGCCCTAGCTCTAGGATCAAGTTTTTCCTAGGTGTTCCCAAGGATAGAACCTAGTAGGATCAATTTGACCTATCGAAGTAAAAACACTTGTCTGATCCTTTCCCATCACCTTACCCAGGATAGGAACATCATTGGTTGCTAAATTCCATCCCCAGACCTAGGTTGGGTCCACTTGGCCCCATGTGGTCCCATTTGGTGTCAATGGCCTTTCATCAAGGACCATTTGGGAATCCAATTTCCCAAAGGATTTTATGGATTGAGAACTTCCTTCATAAGTCTTATTCTTCTCCCTCAACCCTTCATTCCCCCTCCTCTCTCCCTAGAAGATAATTCCCTTGCTTAAAAGGAAAGCAAGTCCCACTCTTTATTTTATCTTAGGGAAAGGGTTTCGAGGGTCACTTCACACATATTCATTGACCTATACTCTACAAGTGACTTCCTAAACTATCGGGACTCCACCCATCGGTGAAATTCCGTGAAGAGAAAGGAGCCTTCCTTCATCCTACCTTGCACACGCAATTCCTATGGAACTATCTCCATATTAATTAAGAAAATCAGCCTTCCTTGATTGCTCAATCCATCATGGAATCCCAATGACTTTATAATTGCACATGGGAAATTTTCTATAAATACAATTGATAGTTATGTTCCTCTGAACTGTGTTACAATATGCCAAATTTTTTTAACATCTTCAATTTTTTTAAGATCTACCACATGCCAAATGTTTTTAACATCTTCAATTTGCCATATCCACCATTTGTTTGACATTTAAACACCGCTGCACCACCAAATTTTGAACGGCCCAGACCATGTCTGAACGACCCGACACCCGTCGCCCAGTGTTAAGTCTGAAGAGCCCAGTGTTGCCTCTAAACACGGCACCCGAGTTCTCAAACACTTTATCCAAGCACATAAACCCTGGTAAGCTATCCCTACACACGTCTGAGGTTCATATGCTCATGATATTTCGTTAGCATCCATTTCAAAAACAGGTTTAAGCCTCTACAACGCCCAACTTTGAATGGCCCGGTGCCCGGTGTTGCTCCTGAATGGCCCGATGCCCAGTGTTGCTCCTGAACGCCCAGTGTTACTCCTGAACGAGGCGCCTGTAAAATTTTTTCCATCCATTAACTGCTCGAGAAGTGGAAAGGTCTCTACCACCTGCGCTCTAATATTTCCCTCATCATTTCTCATTTTCAGTCATTGAAAGTGCCATTCTTAGCCTCTGCTCTGCCCATTCCTGAATGGCCCGACGCCCGGGCCACTGTTGAACGTGGTCCTGCCCACTTGGGCCACTGCTAAATCCATCATCTCATACATCTAAAAAGCAGTTTTCTTCACACCAATATATCACCCTCCATGTATCAAACTTTGCATATCATTTTCACCTCTCTTGGTTCATCCCTACAGGCTTATTTTTGAACGGCCCAGGTCACCCTTGAACGGCCGAGCACCCAGGCGCTCGGGCCACCAGCAACACAGTTTTTCAAAAGATGCCAAAGTCAAGATTTTAGCAGAAAGACACCCCCAAGTGCATCAAGAGACTTTTATAAAGAGGATGAAGGAAGTCTTCTACTATGATTACAGAGGACATAAAAGAGTGAAAGAGAGAATGGTTATTGTGTCACTTTGAAAGAGATTTTCTTTCTATAAATGGCTAGGGATATGCATAGTCTCTAAAATAAAAATATCAGTTTGATTAGAATGTTTTCAATTAGTTTGAAAGAGTATTTAAAACAGTGTTTTAAATGAGTCCCTTTTGTCTCAAATAAACCACAGAGATATAATGAAAGATAAGAGATTTAATGTGCAAATTTGAAAGTCCTTTTTGTGCTATGAGATAGCTAAGACTACACAAAGTTGATAGAAGGAAAAATAGAGTTTGTTTGTAGAGTTCTTCCAATCATTTTAAAAGGTGTCCTAACAGTGTTTTCAAAAGAGCACACCTTGTTTGCTAAATCAAAGATCAACACAGTGATTGGGGAAGAGGTTGTATCAGTTTGAAAAAAGTCTTGTTTACCTTTTAAAAACAATGATAGCAAAGGGGCAGTGTTTAAATGGGAAGGTTTTTCATGCCAAAAAAAAAGGAAACTCCTTTTGAACAAAAACCACAAACATATCTTTCTTAAAACCTTTTGTTCAAACACAGTGATAAAAAGTGATTTTGTTCTCATTTGACAAATACTTGTTTGCTAGCATCAAAGAAACACATTGATTTGCAAGGAGTAAAAGGTGTCTTGGTTGAATATTTTTTCCAATGATCATTTTAAAATTTTGTCTTGGTAAGTCAGTGAAGAGTATTAGACGCAACAGGTGGTACAAAAAGCCAAATCAGTTTGCCCAAAGGAAATTGAAGGATGCATAAGAAAAACTCAAAATTGCCCAAAGAGGGTGCCCGGCGGAAAAAGAGGAAAAAGACACCTCTGGGCTTGAAATTTTGACCCGAGCTTCTAGACATGTTTCTAAAAAGCCTTGAGAGACTTGCTCACCAAAATTGAGCAAATTTCGACATGTTCTTGTTTTTTGACATTTTTGGGCCTAATTGCATAAAACCATGGGCGCCACCATTTTTTTTTGGAGCATCCTCAACTATTGAGAGTGGTACCATTGGATGCATTAAATTTAGGGGCATATACTCAGAAAGTTTCAGACCAATTGGAGATTTTTTGGTCCCCCAAAGAGGCAAAAAAAATTCACTTTTTCGACACTCTGCCCACATATCAGCAAGGCCTATTTTTTGGGTTTTTTTACTCAGTTCAGTATTTGACAGACTTATAGGAATAATTTTGGGAAAATTTAGGATTTTACAGAAAATATACATCTAGGGCTTTCCAACGAGTTATCACGTGCCTGATTTTGGCAACGGGAGGACCTTCAAAAGTCTTCCGAAAGACATGCAATTTTCTGCTGATGCGCCCTTGTGGCATTTTGACCAAAAAAGGCAGTTTTCTGAAGTGGCCTCTCCAAATGTGCATTAAGCTATTTTGGGACATTTTCAGTCATAAAAGTCAAATTTATTCCCCTTTTTAGCATTTTGAGATATTTTATTGGATATTTTGTGCATTGGGCTTTTCAAAGCCTCAAGGACAAGATAAGATATTTGTTTTTGAGCCAATGGCTAGATAGTTGCCTTGGTTGGTTTTCCTCCTCTTTGGCCTATATATTCCAAGAGGATTCATTGTAATAGCATGCAGAACTTGATGTTAGAGAGCAATAAAATATCACTATGAGCTTTGAAGAAACACTTGTCTTGTGATGTTGATGATCTCTTTCTTGACTTGGATGGTGGAGAAGGATTGTATGTAGGATTCCATGGCTTGGTGAATGGTATAGTGTTCTTATTTTGTTTATGTTTCCTATATTTCACATATGTTTCCATGCTTCTTGCTTGTTGTAGTTCAGTAAATATAAGTTTGAGACATGCCCATGGAGGCACCTCAAGTTTCCTGATTCATTTGCAGCTTCTATGTTTTCTTCCTTCTTAGTCATATCAAAGAATTCGTAACTACTCTTTGATCACTAAGAAATTATTTATTTATTTCATTAATGGTTGTTATGCATGCTAAGTATGATTCACGGTACACCCTTCTTACTCATGGCTAGTCAAAGCTCCGTCTCTGAAATCTCTCTTTGAATGGTTGATTGTCTTAGTTGAACCAAGGAGGTCTTGTTTCGATCTTTCCCTTTGCCTAAAACTTTGCATTTTTTCTTTCAAAGTTCCCAATAGCTCAGAATATAATGTCTAGGAGTTCTCTCTTCATAGATTTAGTTTTTTTTCCATCTTATTTGTTTTCCCAAAGTCTGAAGGTGATTTCCCAAATTTAGAGGGTCTTATACTTCTATGCATCACTTGAATGTTTATTTTACGCATTGATTAGTTATTGTTTCGTTCATAGAGGACCATGGTTAGCCCTAACTTATGAATGCTTGCTGATCAACTATTCATGTTTAGAACCTCTTCGTTATTTACAAACTTATTGTTCATCTCATTTCATTTTCACCCAAAGAATCTATTCATCTCGACCAAATCGGCCCTGCAGTCATACCTTATCCGTCATTAAGACTATCTTGACCTCATTTGACCCCATAGCCCAATTGTTTTGACATATTCATATCTATTTATCCTTTCAGTCATTTTTCCCTCAACAACCAAAACAAACCAAAAAAATACTTCATAACTAGCCTAACATCTAAAAACAAACTAAGCAAACAAGCACACATCCTTGCACATAATAGAGAGAGCCCTCTCTGAGTCCAAGAAGGCTAGGTCCTAGGACTCCAAAGTTGGTCTAATGTTACCCTGTCATTTGGATTTCCAATCTGCCAAATTACGGGACACTAACACTATCTAACTAATCCTTCCTACTACTGTTGTACTGTGGGCTCCTCGTAGCCAGGTTCAATCCATGAGACACGCCATCTCAATGGACCTTGCCCAAATTTCTTATCTTGGGATTATGTCTACACATAACCCCACCTTACATCTTGAGATATGGCTGCTCCCTGTTCCCATCTAGCTCGAAATTTCCCCCTCATGGAGGTCTCTGCTTGAGTGGATGCTTCCACTCAGTCTCCTCTCTGCTTCTCCAATTGTGGCAGCTATTCCACAACCTTCTGAGACTGCTTCTCATGAGGATGCATGTTGAGAGGTAATTTATGCTCCCTCTAAACCACCAAGTCTCTAACTCCTGCCTTTCTCCTTAAAGCTTTGCATGCATCTGATACCTCAAGTGCATATAGGTTCTTGACTCGCGCACAGTGTAATTGTCCCAAAGTTACAAAAAGTTTCTAAAAAATAGTTGATTTTAAATCGATGATATCTCCCTTATCCAAGCTCCGATTTGACCGATTTTTTTTTCCATTTGGGTATATTTTCACAAGGAATCCAAATATTCTATTTGTTTTTGAAAATTTTACACCAAAATATTCAAATATTCTCTACAAACTCGCTGCCCAAAAAATTCCTGCTTTGATACCATGTAGAAAATCTAACCAACGAGATTCAATCTGATCTTGTAATCTACTAAAACAAGATACTGAATCCTTCCTACAATTTACATAAACAAAACACGAACGCACAATCATATATAAGTAAGAGAAATAAATTATCAATCGCACAACAACATGATGTATTTGGGGAAAGCAACTAATCAAAACCCCTGTATCTCTATTGTGTATTAAGTCAGGGAATCATGAAACAATACAATGCTTAATCTCTCATGAGATTCTCCAACACTCTGTCAATTATCTCCCGTTGATCTAGGAAAACTCGGTCTAGTACTTAGCCAATTCTCATCCTTACTTCAGCCTGCCTTGCTCATGCAATTCCTAGGGAATTAACTCCTTATTAATTAGGAAAATCAGTCTTCCTTGATTGTGCAATCCATCATGGCATCCCAATGAGTTTATAATTGAACATGGGAAACTTTCTCTGAATAAAACTGATATTTATGTTCCCTTTAACCTCTATCTCAACTGTGTATTCCTCAAAACTGACATGCATGCAACTATTAATAGTGAATTATCAGGTATCTGATTGATCACTCATTGTGAATTAAATCTAATTTAATTCACTGAACCTCTCACTAGCTCATCTCTTAGTTAGAACTAGTTAAACTGATTTTAACTCATTTAATTGAGTTGATTACACTTTCACCCCACTAATGCATCAACTTCAACTGGACCCCAAAAATATTAGAATCCCTCTAGATGCCTCATATTAGACCTCAACTCAAATTTCTTGAGCTAGCTTGGTCATCATGACTTAATTAACTGACACAAGTTGTTATGAGATGAAATTACAATTTATTGTCCAATTTATTTAAGGGAAAAATAAATTAGACGGCCCACATTCCTCACTCCTGGTCCATCAAAATTCCTCACAAGTGTGGGTGCATTTTTTTTTTGTCCTTTATGGTTTCCAATCTCCCTGTTTCTTGTTGAAAATTTCAACATTTCAAAATTTGATGTGGCCTTCACACAAATACACCATTGAAATCACATGCCCAGATTCTCATGAGAAACCTCTCTTAAGCTTGATCTGCCAGAAGAGAACTAACAATATGCCATCCTACTTCCTAGCGCAAACTAAAAATTAAGGTATGCAACATTCTTTTGAACCCTCACATGATGATCTTGCTCTTGGAGGATGATCATGACCTCCCTTTAGCAACCCTTACTCGGCCCTCATACTTGACCTACTTTAGGACTACATCTCTCTTCACCCCCTTGATGTGCCAGATAGTGGGAATACATGTCAAACATGCTAAGATGTGCCAAGTGATAAGGCATGCCAAGATGTGCAAGGGTGTGTCAATGCATGTCAAGGACTTTCAAGACAACAAAAGGGAGAAAAAGGTTAAACTACAAGGAAATGAGCACATAAGAGGGTTAATAAGTCATCAATTTAACTTTTCCAAGAGGGGCATTCTAGGCACACTAACACTAGGCGGCACTAGGTTCCAAGTGGAAAGTTTTAGTGCATTCTAAATGCCAAGTATTCCTTTGTTGCTTCTCATCTACTTTCCAAAAATTGATCATCACAAATAAATTTAATATTAAACCATGCTAAATCATACCAAGGCATCTCAACGTATTCCATACATGCTAAGACTTTCCAAGCACCAACACGTGCCAAGCACCACTATGTGCCAGGGACTAGTGTTATGCATGTTATGAAGTGGAAGGGAATGTTGAAGAGTGCTAAGGTGTGCTAGAGAGTGATAATGCATGTTGATGAGTGTTAAGGAGTACTAGGAAAAAACGTTAAGGGAGCACTAGGTAAAAATTCATGGCAGTTAATGAATCTGAGGAACATGTACTGCCAAAGACTAGTGTTAATGGTCAGTGTTAGTTGTCATGCCAAGGAGGGAGTGACAAGGTATGCTAAGCATTGGTAAGGCATGCTAGGGAATATCAAGGCATGTTAAGAATTCCCAAAGTGTGCTTGGGAGTTCCAGGGTGTGCTAATTATATCATGTGCCAATTAATAATGCCAAGATATGCCAATACATGCTAGGTGCTAAGGTTGTGGCGCAGGGTGCCAGGGTATAGAAATATGTTTCAAGGCAACAAAAGAAAGAACCAATAATAGGGTTAATAAGTCAGGACTTCATCTTTTTGAAAAGGGGCATGTTAGGCACACTAATAATAGGTCCCAATACATGGCAAGTGGAATTTTGTGCCAAGTGCTAATGTATGCCAATGCATTCAACCAAGGTGTTCTAGGGCATGCCAGGGACTATATGCAGCATGCCAACACATGCTAGGAGAGTTCCATGTTGTGTTAGTGCATGCCACCATGTGCTTGGGCGTCAATGTCATCAAAATATGTTCTAGGTACAAAGATGTTTCAAGACATGTGGGGTAATAAGAAATGTTAGTGTGTGCCAAAGCAGTAATTTAAGGTGTGCCCAGATTGTTGAGGATTGTTAGGTCTTTCTCATTAATAGAATTTTTAGAGCCCGATTATGTATTAAATAATATATTTCCTACACACAATAGTGGAACTTTATCTAAATGGAATTTGCTAGATAATAAACTTAATAGATATGAATCATGTGTTGACTCATAGGAAATCTCTATTCGACTAGTCATTACTTGAGGGAAATGATACACGTTTATTACTTCTTAAAAAATTGACTGATCCTAACCATTATGGCCTTGGACATATTATAAAAAATGCTCAACAACAATGGTATTAAATCATTATATTTTGACAAAAAATATATTAACAGGCACATAGCATCATCAAAAACTCATTGGAATGATCAATGATGATGGACATTTTTTTATTGTCACCAAAAGTAACAAAAATAGCATTGGTGAGGGTCATTAAAAGTTCATCACTAGAATTGTCACCGAAGAGAGAATTAGTGATAGGCCTTTAACGACCCTCACCAAAAGTGAAATGTCTTTAGTGATGGACCATAAAGTACCATCACTATATACACTTATAGTGACGGTTTTTAGTGATCAATGATGACGGAAATTTTTTGACCGTCACCAAAAGTAACAAAAAGAGCATCGGTGAGGGTCATTAAAAGTTCGTCACTAGAAGTGTCACCAAAGAGAGAATTAGTGATGGGCCTTTAACGAATGTCACCAAAAGTGTCATTGAAAATGTTTTTCGTGACAGACCATAAAGGACCATCACTATATACACTTACAGTGATGGTTTTTTAATGACCGTCACCATATGTGACATTGGTGACGAACCTTAAAGGTCCGTCACGAGCATGACCCTCACCAATGTGATTTTTTCTTGTAGTGCTAGAGCCATTCAAGCTATCAATGAATTCATTTTAGTACTATAATTTACTATAATATTCATTTTGTTTGAGCCTAATGAAATAGGCCCAACCATTGGAAGGTGGATCATGAGATGTAGCCTAGGAAGGGTGAACTCCTTCATCAATTTTTGTTGCATGTTTGCTGTTATGGTGAAATTGTCTCTTGTTTACTGCAAAAAATGAGTTTAATTTTTATGTTTATGTGTTTAATAATTTGACAAAAGAGGCTTAAAAACCTAATTTAATCACTTGAAAATTTTACATAATCATCAAACAACTTCATATACAGATCAGTTTGGTATCAAAGCTTATGTTTTGTTTGTTTCTGTGAGGGTTTAATTTTTTGCAAGTGTATGTGATGCTTACAAGGTTGAATCTCAAGAGAGAAGAAGGAAATATTTTGGTTGCAAGTCCTCAAGTTAGGTCAAGGACAAGGAGAGAAAATTTGCCACAATCTCCAACACAAATTTCACCTCAAATTGCAGCTGAAGATTCAACAACTATGTCACATGAAGGAGAGCTTGAAAATATGTAAGAGGATGAAAAGTCCTTCAGGAAAGAATTATCTGATATGACACAAATGGTGAAAGTTCTATATGAGTAGAGAAAGACAATGTTGCAAGGTGAGAGCTCCAATCCTCCAAAGGGAAACAAGTATTCAAAAGGAGGAGGAAATTGAGAAAATTATTCAAAAGGTAATGGGAATAGTGACAAACCACCTTTGACACCACCATTCTCCTCACCACCATCTTCACCATCATCTTCTTCCACAAAATCCCTTCACAAACACCTCCACATTCTCCAAAAGGTCATGGTAAAACTCCATTTTTGAAGTTTGACATTAAATTTCGGATTTGCCTATATATGATGCAAAGGTAAATGATGAAATATTAAAAAATTGGGTACGTTAGCTTGAAGTGTATTGCAGGATAAAAAGGATCAAGGATGATGACACCAAGATTCAAATTTCTTCATTAATATTGGAGAGTGAAACACTTATTTCGTGGGAAGCCAAAACTCAATAGGACATGAAGAAACATGGTAAGGTCTTAACCTCTTGGGATGATTATATTGCTGACTTGAGAAGATAATTTTATCCATTAGAATACATGCAAAAGGATATAATGGATTGGAAAAACTATAGGCAATGGAAATGATAAAGTGAGTAAAGATATACTCAAGAAATTAGGAGAAGAGCACTGATATTAGGTGTAGATTTTAAATCTCAAGGAACTTTATTAAAATATATTGGAGGTTTGCATAGTTACCTAAGACATACTATTATCATGTTTAATCCTTCAAATTTAGATGAGGTATGTATTTAGGACACACATCTAGAGGAAAGAGGGAAACATGTTTCAGATGAAACAAGTGATAATACCTTTGAGTCTGGAGAGAAAGGAAAGGGTAAGTACAAGGGGAAAGGAAAGAAGAATTCTTACATAAATATGGAGAAAGAAAAACTAACATGCAAACACTATTCCAATGATGGACATTATGAATATCATTTCTGGAAACTTCATCCAGAAATGAGACCCAACAAGCTTAAAAACAAGGAGAAGTAGAAGAAACCTGCAACAATAACACGTTATTTAGGTTCTAGTTCAATGGATGAAACAAAGATAAAAACCATGGGTTTTAAATGTAAGGACATTGCAAGTACTAGTTATTTAAGTTTTATCAATAGTACTCAATATGGTGAAACAAGAATTGAGCTTTCCCATGTTATAGTTATTTCAAAGCATACCAAGGTTGACACCCTATTCGATAGTGGTTCACAAGCGAACCTTATTTTTGAAGACTTAGTCAAGAATTTGAGTTTAGAGACCATTCCTCATCCAATACCTTATCCTTTAGGTTGGATATGTAAGAATGAAAATTTGTAGGTGACGAGGAAGTGCATACTTAGATTTGAAATTACTACAAACTTTCTTAATGAAGTTGAACTTGATGTTGTTACACTTGATATTTCTAGTATTGTTTTGGGAAGCCCATATATTTTTGATAGGAGATAAATATTTCATCCCCATGAGAATAAGTATCACCTGTTCAAGAATGGGATTGAGTACATTATTATAGAGCATAGTAAGAAGATGAATTTGTCTCTTATGCATGTTGGACAAATGAAGAGAATCGTGAATGCTAGTCAGAATTTTACTTTGTTAATATTCAAGCATGAAGATGTTGTGAATGATGAATTTCAAGGCGATGAATCAAATGAAATATCTGATTTAATTGAGGTTTCTAATGAGTGTGATCAGATATTTTAGAAGTCTAAAATGTTGCCTCCTAAAAGAGGTAAACAAGATGAAGTAAATTTGTAGCAACATGCATCAATGCTGAATAGTGATGTGAACAAGATTCCAGTGGAAGAGAGTGAAAAGTTCAAAGAGAAAATGCTTGCAATTCAACAAAGAGGGAATTGGGTTCAAAATTCATTCTTGTGGGTTTCAAAAAGTTTTTTATTTTAAATGGGATGTTGCATGGGGAGGGAAATCACATTTGGTTAAGAGTCGAGCCAAGCACAAGGTGAGACATGTCAAGCACCGTTGTGTCGACAGTATTCAAGGTGAGAAGAAATTTAATTTTTTTAAGCTTTATTTGATTGAAGACAAAGGAGGGAATGTGTTTTTTCCTTAAAGGAAAAGTTGTTTTTATGAAAATTGTGGCAAATTGGAGCAATATGGTATCTACAACAACAACTCAAGGTATCCAAAGTCAGAGAAAATGATCAGTTTTCAAGAAAAGCTCAAATTGTCGCATTCAAGAAAATTTCAGTGGATTGAGACTGGAAGAGTGAGGGAGCTAAGACCTCATATATTTATTGATAGATAAATATATTTTAGAGGTCCAAAAGCTTCTAGTGAGGAGGAATGATCTGGTGGATCAAATTTATGCTCAAAATTCAATTTTTTCGGAATGGTGTGGAACCTGAACAACCACGTAGATCTCGTTGTTCTGAATATGACACAACTTGTTTCACAAAAGACTGACTTGGTATGCTTCTGCAATAATGATCTGTTCATTTTTGGAAACAACAATTTTTTTTAGTTTTGGGTGTAGGGCTACACAGTCAGCAGTTCGTACTGCTAACTTTTCCTCTCCAACCTGTCATTGTTCACCACTTGACACTGTTTGATTGGATATAGAATGGATGATTTTAATTGGTTAGAAGGTTTGACCAATGGAAAGGAGCCACGTGGACCAATGGGAGGCAACCAGGTGTCCTCCTTACATTGGTGTAAATTTTTTTAAGGGGCGGAGCACACCCCACAGGAATCGAACATGGGACCTTCGCCAAGTTAGCCATGCCTCCATCCACTATGAAAAAATCTGTTTCGTAACCCTTTAATTTTTTATAGCTATTTAACGTTGGTTGTATATTATGATAGGTGTTGGGACTGAGGTTAACCCCTGACCCTAGTCTGCAAACCAGGGTTAGGGGCTAACCCTGACCCACATTTTTTTTTTGCAAACCATATGGTCAAACATTATGATAAACTAAAGTGGTGACGTATTATATGGAAGAGTTATCACATATAAATCAAACATCAATGGATAGCCAAAGTTCGTGGCGCTCCACCCATGGGAACCGTCACTCTGGCGGTTAGTTAATAGGAGCATTCACATGGAAAGTTCAATGTTTATTACCTCTGGTTCAAAGCACATCAGTCAAGTGGAAGGGTTTGGGGGTTCACATGGCACAATCACAGTTTTAGTTGGTACAACCGGGGTTTGCAAACCGTTTCAGTGCGGTCAGAGGAAAAGTTCACATGCCATAGGGTTAACGATTTATGTTACTGCCTTCCCCTAACCGTAACCCAAACCTTACCACAATTAGCATTGCGAACCCAGGTCAACGGTGAAGTTCAGTGCCAAAAAATCACGAAATTGACAACTTTTATGAGGCCACTTGGTGCGTTTTTGGCCAGGTATAGGGTCACTAACACGATTAAGTAGGCCACAAATTGCACTAGTAATTTGTGAAATTTTTTCTCCATTAGCAATTTTTGGGGAAGATTTGCAGGATGATTTGCAGGTAGGTCCAAATTGTAGAACAAGTAGCTGGAAAATTTTGGGAGATCATAAATTCTTCAGTTTTTACCCTTTTGGGGAGCAGAAAGAGGCTAGACATGAGTTTTTGACAATTCTGGAGACATTGGAGCTATCCGTGAAGTCATATGAGCACTGTAATTTATTGTAAACACCATTTTTTTAGCATAATGAAAGAATCCCAACCATTGGAAGCTGAACCAAGAGATATAACCTAGGAGGGGTGAACTCGTTCATCAATTGCTACTGTGTGTTTGTTGTTATGGTGATATTGTCTCTTGTTTACTACAAAAAATGAGTTTAATTTTCATGTTTATGTGTTTAAGAATTTGAAAAAACAGGCTTAAAACCATAATTTAATCGCTTGCAAAATTTGCATAATCCTCAAGCAACTTCATATACAGATCAAGACTAAAAGAAAATGGTGTTGACGTCATTCACGATAGATGTAAGAAATCATTGCTGGAAGAACATTCCAAAGAATCTAAATACCATATATGTCTGGAGAATGCCAAGATCATTTCCATCATTGATCATTATAAAAAGGAAATCATTCGTAGAAATCCTATCATACCATGCATATATTTTCTTCCAAAAGTACACACAGATGGATATCGACTAAGTCTGATTGTTAATATAGTTGGCTCTCATTCAGATGGCTTAGTGAAGTTATTGGCTAAAAGACTCTTGTTGGAAAAACCCAAATTTTCATCAAGGATTCCCCTCAGTTCATAAATAATTTAAAATATACTATGATAAAGGAGACAAACCTACTAATAAGCTTCATTGTAACTCAATTATACACTAAATTTGTAGTAAAAGAGGCTATAATAATAATACAATAACTAACAAATAATGAAGCATTTTTTTTTTTTTGAGATATTCTTTAAGTCTACTTAGTTCAGTTATAAGGGATACATATATGAACAAACTAATGGAATTGTTATGGGTTCCCCACTCTCCCCGGTTGTTGTGAATATTTTCATGGAGTCTTTTGAAGAGAAAGCCATCAAATCTTTCTCTTTGAAACCTATACACTAAATAATATTTGTGGGAAACATTTATTTCATTTGGCTGCATGGTAGAGATAAAATTGTTGAATTCTTAGAACATATGAACAACCAAATGGAAGACATTAAGTTCACCTTGGAAATTGAGGATAA
Organism: Pinus albicaulis; assembly: GCA_034641835.2. Taxonomy (NCBI): domain Eukaryota; kingdom Viridiplantae; phylum Streptophyta; class Pinopsida; order Pinales; family Pinaceae; genus Pinus; species Pinus albicaulis. Next base: position 583,709,859 of record CM076577.1, read on the forward strand.
TGGAAAACTACCTTTCCTTGATATCCTTCTCTACAAAAAACCCGATGGAACTTTAGCCCATCAAGTATACCACAAGAAAACCCGCATAGATAGATATATTCAAGCAGATTCTTACGATCACCCAAAATAAAAAATAGGTGTTATAAATAAACTTGTTGTTAGAACTAAAATAATATGTGACAATGAACACTTAAATGAAGAACTGGAACATATTACCCATGTATTCAAATACCATGGATACAATGAAAGACAAATTAAAAAAACAACATCAAGAATGAAGTTGAGAATATAAATAAAAAAACAGGAAAGACAAATTAAAAAAAAAAACATCAAGAATGCAGTTGAGAATATAAATAAAAAAAGAGGTAATTATGACTTTGTAAAAAAAAAAAAAATTCCTTATATCAAGGGAACTACTGAAAAATAGCCAACATCCTTAACAAAAATAAAATTAGGGTTTCTTTCTCTCCGCCAAACACCTTGCAAAAAAAATTGGACCACTCAAAAGACATAACTAATCCTAAAATGAACAAAGGTTTTTATTTGGTCCTGTGTGGTTGTGGAAAGGTATACATTGGGGAGATTGGCTAGTCAATCTAGGCCAGAATAAAAGAGCATGGTGCTGACATCATTCACGATCGATCTAAGAAATTAGGATTGGTGGAATAATCCAATAATCTAAACACCATATGTGCTTGGGGAATTCCATGGCTATTACCATCATTGATTATTATTCCAAAAGAAATATAAGAGAGACCAATGAGATTGAAAAAAAACCCCACAACATTAATAGAGACGATAGGTGGAAGATCAAAAAATCTTGGACCCCCATTATTAAACAAATCATTGCTAATTAATCTAATAAATATAATAATCCGATAAGTAATCTCTACCCATTAATCAGATAAATCTAATAGATCCATTAAATTTATTAATTAAACATCAATAAAGGATAATTTAAAGTGTCTATTTTAAAATATAAAAAATTATATTCTATTTTATTAAATGAATCTAAATAAGGGATTCTATTTTATTTATTCTATCTAATACATCTATTAAGTTGACATAACCTTTTTAATATATATTAATTAATATTTATTTATATCATATTATGGTCAGCTTAACCTATGATTCTTCTGTGGATCTCTTCTTGATGACAGGATGTGATACTTAGCCCAAAACTTCAAAAAATAATAAACCTACGCAAGATTCCATCCTTCTCCAATGCAAACCTCCAAGAGCACAAATAATCAATTAACAAGTTTATATGGCATGAAATAGTTAGATTTTCTAGTGATCAACCTCATAAAAGAATGTGTTTCAAAGTTACCTTATAAATGACCTTAAGGAATTTTCCTATATCTAGGTTGGTAAATTTTTTTACATAAACTAATCTAATATATCAAACTATTGAATATTTATTTCAAATTTCGTAACCATGGTCATAAGAGCAAGGAATGTGCTTTCACGACCAAAGCGAAACCATGTAGTTCACATGTTGTTGGAACTCCATGAGCTTATCCCAAAATGGCCTCACTCATTGGCTCTGTGAGCTCATGCTCAAATAACCTTACCTACAAGATGAACGTTAGGTGAACGTAGTTAAGAAGTGAAAAACACCACAAGCTCATAGGGCTCAATGAGTCACTATCATTGTCCTTAGGTGAGTTACCTGAACCCACTACTTCAATCATGGGTAGAGCTTCCTATTTCCTCCCAACCGAGTACTTCTCAAGGGGTGGGATCAATAGAGTTTAATATTTTTCCCACTATTAAACTTCCAACAAGCTACACATGCTAGGGATACTTAGAAGAGTCCAAAGAACACAATCCCAAATAATTGGTTTCCCCTTAAAAGTGCACACTAGTATTTCTATTAACACATTCAATTCATTAGTAGGCCTTATTAATATCGAAATTTGGCTTGAGTGTACCAAACTACATTATATACATAATGCATTTTCATGTGGCATACCTAGCATGGAATCATTTCTGGTTAATCAAAAACTTTCATTGGTTATAATAATTCATGTGAATTTCTCTTCAGAAGGTATGTGGGCACACTCAAACAAGATTACTGCCCACATAATTTAGTTGAAATGTTCAAAATTGATTGGGGTGCATACAAATTTGAAAAAAATGATCTTGATGTATGATGGTGCACCCCAAGGAATGTATTTTCAAAATTATTCTAGAATTTGTACCTATTATTCACAGGGAAAACGTTAATTCGATAAGATCACCTACTTTACACATTAATGTGAATCTTTGTTTGGACATGCTATCAAAATTATTTTGCTATAATTCTTGGTTCTTCTTGTTAAAAGGATTTACCACTTGCATCCTTACTTGCACTTGCCCATACTTGATGAATATTAAGAGAAACATATTGAATACCATTAAAAAAGCATCACACTGAAGAAGAACTTTAGAAGAGAGAAATCGAAGGAGAGAAGATTTGTAGCCACTTCATCATGTAAGCTATGGATATATTTAATATAATCTCCTTCTCCTTGTAATGGAATTCATTTTTTCACTCCACTATATATTTTCTTGAATTGAGTTGTTGTTTCCACATGTTTTCGTATTAATAATCAAGTATGTTATAAGGTTTTTTTCTTATTTAACAATATATATATGGTTTTTCCCATTATATAATGGGGATAATGTTTTGATTTTCCTACGTGTAGGTTAGTGTTACTGTCCTCATATTCCCAATCCTCTAGCTAAACAATTAAACTTCAAAGACACTTCAATAAGAGCACATTATGTCATAGGTTCTTATATCTCCCTTTTGCTAGAATGCTAGCTTAGTATTTCTTGATTGAGTTGTAGCATATAAATTTTATTTTCTATATTATATGTGAATAGTATATGGATTGATTATTGGGGAGTGAGTAGTAAAAACTATATCAACGTTACCAACATTATTGACAACAAAACAAATACCTTTGAACCATGTGATGACCTTTCAATTGTGATGCTTTTCTAAGAACATTATGATTACTAGTGTTAGGTTGAGACTTTTATAGTGCATCCTAATTGGTGCAATAACTAAGCAATGCATTGATCTTGGAGGTACCTACAATACCTTTGTTTCTTTAGCTATGAAATTTTGAAACACATTTCAATTGTTTATTAGATATGAGACAAGGAGACTAGGATTGGAGTCCCTAATGATTATAAGTGAATAAACTATACATCATTCATCATATTCATGAGTGAAGACATGAGAGTCGTTTGTGTAAGATCCCCTTGTATGAAAATATTTTATTACATTTATTTTTGAAGTCCCTTTTCCCTCATATCTTGTTTAAGGACATTGCCTTGTAGCATCCTTGAAAGGACAGAGACAATATCCCTTATACCCAAGAGTTGGATCGTGTATACTCATAATCAAGTTATTTTTATAACATCATACATGATGTTCCCAAAGCTTCAATCATTAGTCCACTTCGAATATTCGGGTTGTCTCATGTGGAGATGGCCTTATAGGAATTATTCTATTGTGCTCCAAACTATTTTGGTCTAGCTTCCTTTTCTAAACTTCTTAGTATGTATGAAGGTTTGAGTGTTCCTTATGAAGTTCCTCAAGATTATGCTCCAAATATACAATATGCCCAAACTCTCCATGAGAATAAGACTCTTATTATGGGCTGCCTTCTACTCCTAATCCCTCACATTCATTCAAAAATAACATGCTTCAGTTCTTTCCTTCTCAAAGCTTTCAAAAATAGGATAAAGAAACCCAGATGAGTAACCAACAATCTATCCAAGGGAAGAAGAATAAGAATACAGAATTGATCTAGGATCTTTTCTTTGGTGATGACTTAAAGAGCATGAAAAATACCATAAATACAACATCCATGAAGAAAAAACACAAAAAGAATACATTATAGACAATGCACCAAGATTTGTTAACGAATTTCACTCAAAATGTGTGAGCTATGTCTCTGGGCCTTGCTTAAAAGTGGAGAGGCATCTATATTATCTCAAAAGAAATAATGGAAATTACATGGAAATACCTCACTTATGGGGATGACCCAAAAATCCACTTTATCGGGTCCAATTATTACTATACCAATGGATTCCTTGTGAGATTTTGAGAAAGATGGGTATAAAATTGACCAGGTTATGGTATTGTCTCCTCCCTCTCCAATTCAGTGCCACAACATATTAGAATATACTTGAAACATTTCCTTGGAATATTCTTAATAATATACTGAAAAATATGCCATAAAACATACCTCCTCCATTTATGTTCCCACCTAGGCACGGGTCCTCTCTCGACCTATGCATTGAGTCCTGGTTCCGATCTATTGAGTCCTTGTTCTGATCTCTATACGCTCATCTAGTGGTAAAATATATTGGGTTTAAATAATTTTTAAGTGGGAAAACATAGTAAAGTCACCCATTCACATATTACAAAATGAAATATATTGAAAATAGTGCAATTTTTTTGTGGGTATATTGGTTATATTAAATAACCACTTGTGGTTTTGTTTTCCAAAGAAAAAATTGAACATTCTATTAGTATATAATAGGTTACATAGTATATGCTCAAAGCATTCGATGAATTGCATGTTTTCTCCCTTGAGAGAGGAAAAAAATATGGAGTTGTGACTGTTTAGGATGAAAAATTTGACCATTCCTCCCAACCCTATCAAAAGGATCATTTAAAAGAAACATCTACTTCCAACCCCTGGTGTTACACCATTTTTTGGTCATCTAACCTTTCATCATTAGATGGACCCAAGTACACCATGTAAGACCAGTTTTACCCCAAGTAAAACTACTTTCACTATGTTAATTAGGAGACCCCAAAAGTAATAATTAATTAAACCATAATTTAATTATTATTCCCAGTCATGTTTAACCCAAAAACAAAGAAATTAATGAGATAAACCCATAGTTATCTTATTATTTTCTAGGAATAATTATTTAATAATATTCCTTGTTAAATATGACAAAATCAACCACCATTAATCAAATAAATCATTATTTATTTGATTATATCCCAACCACTTCCTTAAAAAGATAAATAAATCATTTATTTATTTATTTTTCACTAATCAAGGGATTTGACCCAAGTCAAACACCCTTTCCCTCCAACAAATATAATAAAATATTCCATAAGAGGTGGATCTAGATTTGGTTAACATTATTTTAATCATGCACCAAGATCTAGAATGACCCAATATTTTGTTATAAATAGGAGGGTTTTCCCCATCATTCTTCACCTTTTGTTGCATACTAGATCACTCTGGATCTATACACTTGGTCTCATTTTTCTGCCATTTTTGCTCCCATTGAGCTCTACCTTCTACATTGGGTTTTCTACATCTACAAGAGAGAGAAAGCTTAGATCTGAAGTGCTGAGGACTACAAAGAACCCATCCCATTGAGGAGATCTGGATACACCTTCTTGTTTCCTCCCAGGTGCCCTGTAATATAAAAATTCATTCAAAAATCGTGTTCTTGTCTTATCTGTTGGATGCATGGAGCAAACTCTTTACTTTACTGCTTAATGTCTTTCTATTTATAGATCTGTTTGTTGCAGCGCTTTAACTACTAATTGCAGATCTGAAGATGTTTTGCAGCCATTATTGTTGTTAGGGATATTAGTTATGCGTAGCTAAAGTGGTTCTTTTTCGTACGCTTCGACGAAGAATTCATACTAACAGATGGCGACTCCACACGGGTTTTAAATTACGACCGCTGTCGTTTTTCATATTCCTGCATATCCAGCTACTTCAGGCCCTAGGGCTTCTTTTTTAGATGCTTAGTTTTTCTCTTTTCATGTCATTTTTCTCACATAAAACCCTAAAAACCTAAAATTTCTAACTTCCGTGTGTTTCTGGCCCTATTGCGCAGGTAAGCGACACCAGCCGCACCTGAGACGGCAATTTTTCAGAAAATCTGCCGCCGAAACAGCCGGAACGGGGGAGTCGCACCTTTTGGCCCAAAACCTGCGACCTGGACGCACCTTTTGGCCTGTTTCCTGCGACCTCAACTCAGATCAGGTCAGAACCTGCGACCTGCCTTTTTTCCAGCATTTTTTCTGTAATTTTTCTGGGTTCTGCTGCAGCCTCTGCCAGGGTTTTCCAGCCTCTGTCTCAGCCTGCCTTGACCAAGATCTGATCTGTTTTTACTCATCTAAGTGGGAACCCAGCCCCTTAGGGCTTTAGTACCCTCCACTTTTTGTGGAAGAGTTTCAGCTGTTTCAGCCGTCGGTTTCAGAGCTTCAGCCCCCTCTTTTTCCAGATCTGTTACCTCACTTTCGGATCCTTTGAAATCAGCCTCTTTTCCTTTCAAATCACCTCTTGTCGTTTTGTGTGGACCTCTGCTAAAGGCCTCTGCCTTGCCCTCCCCCCGGTTTTTTGCTGATTTCCCTTTTTCCAGCCACCTTGCCTCTGTCTCTTGGCTGTGATCTGCACCCCTTGTCTGCAGCTTTATCCTCCAGATCTCTGTCCCCTTTGACCCCAGATCTGTCGAGCGTCCTTTGTGTGTGTTTCCATAGTTTTCCCCTTTCTTTTCAGCATAGTTGTGAGAGACCCACCTTCTTGGGTTAGATAGATGCATACGTAGCTGTTATTTTTCTGTTATTTCAGCATTTTACTCTGTTCTCTGTAGGTTTATTTTCAGCTACGCAGCACACTTTTTTTCTCTCAACAACGGAAAGGGTTTAAAAATTAAAATCAACGCACACCACACACTGACCCTAAGTGAAGAAGCGCCTGGTTTACACCGCCTGGCAAAGACTCTAAAATCAATTGTCACTGCACCTTTTCTGCCCTTGACCTTCTTGATTTTGTCCCTTTCTGCCCTTGTCAGTTTCCTTCTTCCTGTCATCATTGCGCCCCCAAGGCGCCTTTCCCGGAGACTTCTTGGCCTTCACCCTCGGTTTCCGGTTGATCGACCTGCTCCGCACCGCCGTCGTCGAGCCAGTCCACCTTCGAGTCCGCACTCCGACTCCTCTCCTGATTCATCGGGTCCCCCTTCTCCTTCCAGTTCTCCCCCTTTTACCTTCACCATGTCTGGACCAGGGCCTAACGCTAGCGGTTCTCCCGGCCCCAATGCCGGCCCTACTTCTAGCGGAACCATCACAACCACTACTCCGGCCACCCCTGTGCTGCCGTACATTGCAGGCCTCAGCCTCCCCGATTTCCATCAGTTGATTAATGATCCCATTCACCACAATGCTACCTGGCCCGCTATGCCCACCAAGCTGCCCTCCGATATCCCTAAGTTCGAGGGCCTTAATGGAGAAGATCCAACCAATCACGTCCGGTCTTTCCACATGTGGTGTTCCTCCAATTCCATTACCGATGACTCCATCCGTCTTCGTTTGTTCCAACGCACGCTTGCCGGCGAAGCTTCTAAATGGTATGTCGAACAGGCCACTTCCTCCCATACCACGTTCGAGACTCTTGCCCAAGCCTTCTTGTCGTACTTCCAGCTCCCTCTCCGATACGACACTGGTACGGAGCTCTTGACTTCATTTAAGCAATCCTCTTTCACACGCCTTTCTGCCCATGTTCAGGAATGGCGACGAAGACGGAGCTTATGTCGAGCCCCTCCCTTTGAAGATCGGGTTTACATGGACTGGTTCCTTCGCACCCTCCCGTCTCCCATCGGCAAAGATGTCGCCTCTCACTTTCCCTCCCGATACCGAAGAAGCCGCCCTCCCAAATAGCTTAAAATATGACCGTCCTACGCTCAATCGGGTTTATGTTTATGCGGATTGCACGACACCCCCGGCCCGGTGGCGCTAACGCCCGGGGGGCATCTCATTCCGCTGACGGTATTGTTGGATCTCTTTCCCACCCCTCTGCTCACCCTCCTATGATCCATGGCCCTCCTCAGGGAGGGGCCAGCACCTCTAGCACTCTGCCCCCTCCCGGCAACATGTATCCAGGATACGGCATGCCTCCTCCTTTTGCCCAACCTCCTGCTTACCTCAATGCTGCCCACCCCAACCCTTACTTTTATCCGCAGCCTGGTGCGCCAGCTCCTCCAGCATTTGCGCTTCCGCCTCCCTTGCCTCCTCACCACCTGCAGCGACACATACAACCCCCTCGGGGCAAGTATTTGCATGACGAGTCTGATGCTCTCTTCTCAACGAAGGCGGCGAGGCAACGAGAACCCATGCCCCCGATAACCGAGGACCCAATTACGGTATGGACCCTAACTGTAACCGGCCTCAGGGCATCCCGCCCGGGCCGGACAGACCGCCGCACAAACAAGCCATTTGTTAGGTGTTGCGGTGTTTTACGGTCACTCACTCACGTTGTCTCTCTTACCCCGGATGCGGCAGATGTGGGGTCTCGAAGCCACATTGCGCGGACTGACACGCCTCCCCTCACGCTCCTCCTAATGTGGCCACGACCCAGCCAGCTGTGTTCACTGATCCTTTCCCTCAACAGGGATTCGTGGCTACCCAACCCCCTGACAGCCATGCCGCCACACCCTCGTCCATTTCTGGTTCCTCTGACTACCAGATCCTCATGATGCACTCCGATCCGTCCCCTTCCGTCGACCTTCACCTTCAAACTCGGTCTCGCCAGTACCCCAAGCCCCCTGCTCAGTCTGCTCCCGAGCCTCCATCTTCGGGTTCTACAGAGCCTCTTTCGACACCCGGTGGCCCCTTACACATCCCTCAACCCAAAGTTGAGTTCACCAAGAACCCAAAGGGTCCATTACGCAGAAATCTTTGCTTGGTGGCCAGCCCAATCGTGTCTGATATAGTAGATGATTTGGCACAATCCCCACTGTTTGCCATTTCCACCTGCTTTTTAACTCCTCCGTCATGCCCTTCCCAACGAAAGGCTCTACTATCTGCGTGGGGCGCTGTTGATCCTGGCGATGACCAAATGATTGTTTTCGACGCCACTTTCAGTCGGACCACCCTCCTCTTCTCCCTTAGTTGCTTTCCAAATCCCAGTCAAAATCCGGAACGCCACTGTATCCCGGTGTATAATTGATGAGGGGGCACCCACCTGTGTGATGTCCGCTTCGGTTTGGAAGCAACTCGGATCCCCTGAGCTGGCCCCTTCCACGATCACCCTTCGAGCGTGGGACGGTCATGCCTCCCAGCCTATTGGTCTGTTTCGTAACTGTCCCATCACCCTCGCCGGTAAGACGGTTTGCGTTGATGTCGAAGTCATTGACGCCCCTCTAGACTACAACATTCTATTGGGGCGAAGCTACACCTATGCCATGTCTGCTGTCCCATCCGCGGTCTTCCGAAAGATGTCTTTTCCACATAACGGGAAGATAGTCACCATTGACCAGCTATCGTATCATGAGCCGTCGCCTCAGTCCTCCTCCGAGACGACCATCTCTTCTGTAGCCAACAAGCAAACCGTCGATTCCTTGACCAGTGTCTCCCCCGGCGTTTATAAAGATTCCACCCTGCTTGGTACTTTTCCTCACCTTCCCCCCCCTCCTATTACGGATCCCCGCTTGTCGAATATTTGCATGATGCAATCGTCTCAGGCTGCCCATAAACGGCCTGCCTCGGCTAGTCCGCACCCTCCCCCCCGCCCTCCGCAACCCGCTCCTAGCCATTCATCTCCGCCAGCCGGACCTCCTCCTTCCGGCCCTCCCCCTACAGCTGGTACCCCCGAACCTCTTTATCCTCCAGGCTCGGTCCCCCCCGGCCTTAACCATCTTGGAGCCGTACCTCCTGGTCACTACCCTGCTGGACAGATCCCCTTCTTGGCTCCCCCTCCCGGAGTATATTCTGTCCCCGTCATGGCCACCCTCTCTCTCCCTAACTTAACCTTGGGTATTCCGGTTTGGTACCTTGACCCCCCAGCCGCCACCCCCCCTGGTCACCCCAAACCTTACATGGCTTTGACACCGGTTCAACCGGTCCCCCTCGCTTCCTCCATAGCCACTGTGCCCCCAGCACCTCCACAGGACCCTTCTCCTGTTGTGACGGCTCCCGGGAAGACAGGCAAAGCCCGAAGGAGGGCAACCCATCACGATCCGGCCCCCCCAACATCCGTTACCCCCCCACGACCACCAAAGCCCGCCATTCGATGCGCTTTGTGTGATGTCGTCGGTCATGCCACTCACATGTGTCTTGAATTGCCCCACCTCAAGCTTCTGGTCAACGAGACATTCCCCGACTCTGATCTCCCAGAAGTCCATGTCACTATCCCCGACTCCCTCCCAAAACTCAAACACTTGCGCACAAACCACCCTTGTGCCTTGTGCAATTTTCACGGCCATTTCACCCACCTCTGTCCCCGCCTTGACGAGTACCGTTCCTCCTTGGACTTGTACCGCCAGTTCAAGGCCGCTTCGATCGGACCAGAGGACATTCACATTCCGCCTCCCGCTGTTAAGCCAACGGAGCCCTCAGTCACCATTTTGTACCTGTCATCATCCATGAGACCATTGGGGAACGTTCCATCTGAATCCTCCCCTGTTGTTTAGCTTGACCTTCCTTCAGCGGTCATCTTGGGCTCAACATCGGTAGATCCGTTATCTACTTACTCTTCGGTCACCCATTGTGACGATGCGCATGTGAACCTCTCTTCTCATGATGATGATTCAGGCCACTTCACCACGTCAGGTAGTTCTTCTTCCACTAGTCACCCCATCTTCTATCACGATAATGACATTATGGAAGAAATTCCCACCCCTGACTTCATCTATTCCCCCTTACATCGAACCCATGCGTTCACACCACATCCACCTTGTGGTCATTACATCGAAACCCAATGTTTGGGTAAGGGGGCACCCACATTTGAGAGACCAAGAGAAGCCATTCTCCACCACTCTCCTAGTGTATCTGGTCGTGTTGACTCTAGACCCCGTATTCTTCCACATTTAGAAGAACCTCTAGAGTCCCCTATCACTTCAGATCACTCTCGGGACGATACCCCTTATCGTTCCCTCATCTTACATCAGCAACCCAGTCTCTTAGACATTATTATTGACCAACCTATAGCTTTTCTACGAGAGCATCAGTTCATTATCTCCAAATCCTCCTTTTGGGATAGTGACACCAGGTATGCCAATTCGGAAACTTAAAGTCCATTTGATCCCTATATGCAGTACCAAAATAGATTGGTAACACTCCATTTCCTTTCTCACACTGCATAACCATAACCAGAACAAATGGCACACTACATCATTAAAATGTGGTTAGATTCCCCTTTTTATAAATACATTTTGGCATGCCCACAGCATGTCACACAAACTCAAAAAATGGGGGCACCACCAGCCCCTACATACATCACTGGGGGCACCATACGCCCCCCCATACATATACTTATGACATGCCCATAGCATGTTCCAAAAACTGGGGGCACCATACGCCCCCCCATACATATACATCCGACACGCCCATAGCATGTTACAAACAAAATCCAAAAACTGGGGGCACCATATGCCCCCCCATACATTCTGAGGGGCACCACTTGCCCCTACACACATCCACGAGGGCACCATATGCCCCTATATCTGTCCAATACACGACGAACGCCCTGGTCCGCCTGGATCTCTGTCCGAAGTGTTCCCAGATCCCTCTCTCTCCAGTTGACCCGCAACTCTGCCATACCTGCACAACCACATTCTTTTTGTCAGGGCACAGATCGGGAAAACCATAACCACACACCACAACCCAACTCCCAGCCATCACACAGCACCAAGCCCTCCTCGTCTCCCAGGTCGCAGTTTTCTGCCATTTTCTGGACCAGGTCGCACTTTTTGCCCCCAAACCTGCGTCCTGGGTCGTACTTTTTGCCCCAAAAAGTGCGACCCGGCCATAGAGATGAAGGAGTGGTTGTTTCTGGGGGTTTTGGGCCCTAAAATGCAAATGTCATCCAACAACATGCAAGAGCAAGGTTAGGCCTCGTACCTCCAACTGACAGATCTCGCTTCCAACGGTCGGTTTGTCCGCTACGTTCGCCGAAAGATTTAGGGCCTTCTCTCCACATTCACCATAGCAACAATAGAAAATGAATGATTTTGGAGGGAAAACTGCCTCATTCAAGAGAACCCATGTTTCTCCTTTCGACTGCTGCAACCACACCGTAGCCCCGTTCGACGAACCGTCAGCACCGCTGGACAGATCTCACCGAGCTCTCAAATGGGTTTTAGTTAGTTTTTGGTGATTTAATACTTCACCCGGACACATTTTTTCCACGAAGGGTCACTTCACCGCTCCTTAAAATCGAATTTCCTCACTTACGACACTTGTACTTGGGGCACCATATCGCCCCCTTACTTGTCCATGTTCGTGTTGATTTTCGTCATGAGTGCCCACCTCGTACTCATGCTTCCTGGGTCCCCCATTGGGGCCTTTACTGTGTGGCAGCACTATCATGTCGCCCTTGTTTAGAGCATCTGAGTTGAGTCATCATTGCATTCATGGAGTCTATCCCGCGGCCTTTTACACCCTACTATAGCCCTCCATTCTTTTGGCTTGGTTCCTCTCTTGTGTCACATATCATGACCTTCAGCCCCACTGTCCCCTATCCTTTCGATATTGTGCCAGTCGTTGCCATGTCATTCATGCCCTTTATGCTCTAACAAGGGAAGTCGTCCATTCGCCACTCCATCCTTCCCATTTCCACCATCATCATTAGTGTCAGTCTGTCAGTCGCTCTATTGTTCTTCTCTCGTGCCTTAGTTGAGGATCTCTCATTGCCTCACCTACGGCGGACCTCCTTCTGTCGACATCAGCACATTTATTCCCGAAGCAAGGTCTAGAGGGCGGTGTACCTTGGTTCCAGCTTCCACTCTTGTTCGGTGCCTCGGATCAGGCAGGGGGATCTCTCACTTCCCTTTGACTTGATTGCTTCTCCAGCTCCTTTCAGCATGATCGAGATTCGTATACTGGACGGTCCAGTGACCCAGCAGCAGCTCTTGATGATTCCCGGGCGTGTGTGAGATGTCTCAGCCCTCATGAGGGGGTGGCCCTGCAGGTAGCCCCCCACATGCCCGGATGCCCTCTTCATTGCAGCCTTTGATGCCACTCCAGATTTTGATGATGTTGGCCTTAGTCACTTGCAGCACCTCTATGATTTGCATGTATCAGTCAGATTTTGTGAGCCCTTCCCCATTTACAAGGGGCATTTGGGTTGTATTTATCTCATGTACTCAGATATTATTGTACTAGTCCTGGCTGTTATCCCAGGCACACCATGTATGTGAGACTCTTCATTGTATTTTTATCTGGCCCTTGATTATGCCAGCTGTACTCTATGGTTCGGCCCCTTGTTTACTGGACACACTATTCTTTGTACTTTGTCACGGCGGGCATAGGTATGCCTCCCCCGCCGCCTTCAGCACAGGTACCCTCTCATAACAGAGACTTGTTGCACCTGCGAGTCTCGTCTCCTCAGGGTCTAGTCCTTCAGCACACTATCTACCTCATATTTCTCTCTCTGACATACCCTTTTGTTGTCTAGTGATTGTATTCTTACAACGTACTTCGGTCATACGATTTGCTCATGACACTCGCACGCTGGGGGGCAATCTGTTACACCATTTTTTGGTCATCTAACCTTTCATCATTAGATGGACCCAAGTACACCATGTAAGACCAGTTTTACCCCAAGTAAAACTACTTTCACTATGTTAATTAGGAGACCCCAAAAGGAATAATTAATTAAACCATAATTTATTTATTATTCCCAGTCATGTTTAACCCAAAAACAAAGAAATTAATGAGATAAACCCATAGTTATCTTATTATTTTCTAGGAATAATTATTTAAATAATATTCCTTGTTAAATATGAACAAATCAACCACCATTAATCAAATAAATCATTATTTATTTGATTATATCCCAACCACTTCCTTAAAAAGATAAATAAATCATTTATTTATTTATTTTTCACTAATCAAGGGATTTGACCCAAGTCAAACACCCTTTCCCTCCAACAAATAATAATAAAATATTCCATAGAGGTGGATCTAGATTTGGTTAACATTATTTTAATCATGCACCGAGATCTAGAATGACCCAATATTTTGTTATAAATAGGAGGGTTTTCCCCTTCATTCTTCACCTTTTGTTGCATACTAGATCACTCTGGATCTATACACTCGGTCTCATTTTCTGCCATTGTTGCTCCCATTGAGCTCTACCTTCTACATTGGGTTTTCTACATCTCCAAGAGAGAGAAAGCTTAGATCTGAAGTGCTGAGGACTACAAAGAACCCATCCCATTGAGGAGATCTGGATACACCTTCTTGTTTCCTCCCAGGTGCCCTGTAATATAAAAATTCATTCAAAAATCGTGTTCTTGTCTTGTCTGTTGGATGCATGGAGCAAACTCTTTACTTTTCTGCTTAATGTCTTTCTATTTATAGATCTGTTTGTTGCAGCGCTTTAACTACTAATTGCAGATCTGAAGATGTTTTGCAGCCATTATTGTTGTTAGGGCTATTATTTATGCGTAGCTAAAGTGGTTCTTTTTCGTACGCTTCGACGAAGAATTCATACTAACACCTGGGCTTCCCTAATAATAGGAAAAAGACGCCCTAAAATAGGGGTGGGAAAAAAAAACCTGTTTCTATTTTCTTTACACAAAAACAAAAACCTAGATGGTAGACACCTTCCCAGATAAAGATATTTACAGTCCAAAAAGACAAAAATAAATACACACCAATCTCTCAGATCTTCTCTTAGGAGGAAAACAATATAAAATAGAGACAGTGGGATTTCCAAAGTATAGTTCAGATCTGTAGTAATTGTTTATAAAGAAACAACGAAAACATATGTTTGGGACAGTTCCATGTTGAAATAGAAAAAGAACAGGTAAAAAAATAAATGAAAATTCAGCGGGCAAAGGGAGGTTGATCCATGATTCGAACCAGCTCTTCGCAAAAATCTTTTGCTACTCAGAGCCCCATATCTTGTTGAACACCCTCCGCAGATAGTATGTCTACATCACAGTTTCGTTCCTTGTAAAGGTGACAAGCTGAGATTTGATTAAAGTAGGATTCTAAAATCAAAACCTCTTCTAATAAAGGAGTCAAAATATAATTTAAGCATATTTGAGATCCGTTAAACCATTTTATGATGTTCATAGAGTCACCAAATATCTGGGCTTCTCTTAGCTCAAGGGAAGAGAGCCAACACAGAAGGAGATGAAGAGATTTAAGTTCTGCAAAGTTATTTGTACTAGGCCCAAGGCCAATCGAAGCTTTAAACACATTCCTAGAGGGGAAGTGTATGGTGAGGCCTACTCCACATCTGTTTTGTGGGTCAGATGCCCCATCAAAATAATCCCAAGGGATGTCTCCCCTTATTTATTCCACTTTTATGGCTCTAACACGTTGAATTTCCAAGGGTATGGGAATGAATTAAAAAATAGAGACCCATTCCGCTGCTAGTATATTGACAGGGAACATTATGTCTTGAAAAATGGCTCGATTTCTTGTAATCTAGGTTTCCCATGCTACAATGAGTGGTATGTTCCTCACCCAGTCATTTGGTGATTCTTGCCACCATCGCTGCCATGCTTCCGATATGGTTTGACCTTCCCATTTCTGAGGGAACTTAAGGAGCCATAGGGTTTCGGTGCAAAGACTGATATTAAAAGTACAAGTGAGAAAGAGATGGTGTACAAAATCTTGACTAGACTTTCACAAGGAGTACCAACCAAGACCAATCTTGCCCCTCTGTTGAAGGAAATCCCAGGAGGGAACTTTGTTCCAAAGAATGCACCAGCAGAAAAATTTTAATTTCACCAGAACTTTAAGCTCCCATAATGGTTTGAACCACCACTCCAACATTGCCTAGCCTTTTTGAGACATTAGCCATTTGTAGCCGAACTTCGGGGAGTACTGACCCAAGGGAGAGTGAACCCACCTCAGCTCATCTGACCTCTCCTAAATTCTGACATTTGTTATGTGTAATTAACTGATGTAACCCTTCCACTCCTATTTCCACCTGTCTTCAAGTTAAAGAGCCTCTCCTTCCATCCATGCTTGTCTCCACATGGTTGTCTGACCATGTTGAGAAATATGGTTCATAGTGCTGAAGCCTCATTGATATACTCAATTAGTTCTCTGGAGAGAGTGTAGCCCTCATTTCACCCCACCCATGGATTAATCACTTGTTGGTTTAAAAAACAACATGGTACATTTATTATTTTTAAAATGGTTTTTTATAACCATTTTAACCTCCAACTGATTTATATGATATATGTCGTTTGGGTGTCTTGGTTGGGTGGAGGTTTGGTGGAGCCACCAAATATGGTGGCTTTCCAACCATTGTTTTTTTAAAACCATTATATTTAACCACTTTAAATATGATTTGGCTTGCTTATTTTAACAAATGAAGTCATAGCCCATTGGTTGGGTGTTGATGTGAAAATAACATCTATCAAAATAACTAGAAATTTTTCTCCTAATTGTTAATTTATTTAACAATTTATTTGTAGTGCTACGAAAAATACCAAATAATTCACACTGTGATTTTCACAAATAAATACTACGGAAGAAAAATAGTGTTGGAAATTGAGAAAATATAGCACACATACACACATAAAAATGATACAGTTATTTTTGGAAAAATTTCCCTGGAAAAACCCAACTTGGGAAAATCGGTGCAAAAACTAAGGGTTCTATTATTATGCAACAGTGAAATTATGAGTAAAATATAGATGCACAAACGGGAAATCCACTAGAGGATAAATTGGCCAAAAAAATTAGTGAGACAAATTTTGACTCACTTGGGACTGATTCAGATCCGAAACTAGCTCTGAATGGGATCCATGAAACCCTTGCATCAGCCTCTGTGTCAACCCTGCACATGCACTAGAACACTCTTACTGAAACTAAAACTAATCAAGCCATCTGCCCAATCCAACCTCTAAGAATGGTTCGTTGGAACCTTCTAAAAATTTTTCCCAGCCTCCAACAATTGAATCGACCCTCTGTCTAGTAAATAGAACTTTTCCTTTGAAGCTTCTGTGCTCCCTCTGCACAAACTCAGTAAGGAAAATTGGCCCTCCTATAGTTGGCTATCCATATATAGAAAAATTTTCCTCTAGACTCACTATCCCTACCTCTCATTGTCTCAAGTTTGATCTCTGGTTCTTTAGAAGTTGCTGATGCTTTCTAGAAATCGATCTACTAAGAAAATTGAACTACTCAAGTGTATTCTCCAAGTTCCCATAAAATTCTTCTTATAATCCTCTGTTGGGACTCCAACGACCAAGATTAAATATTAATCAAGGGTTAGGATCATTTTGAAGTCGATCCGTGTGATTTTACAAACTATTCTCACCTTGAATGAATTAATTCTGATTAATTAACCATATTCCCTAAGTTTAAAGTTAGGAAATATTTAAAAAATTAGTTAATAATATAATTAAGCCATTTCTAGGTGGAATTCCTAGAAACAATTTCTGGGTTTTGGAGTTCTAATGTATTCTAGCCTCTCTACTAAATCTTTTGGCTAGAACACATTTGATGCTACAAGAAATAACACTCCCTCTTAGCGAGGATCGTGTTCGAGGGTTGCACGCCCTACTAAAACACTTTGTAACTGTATCATCTCCTATGACGCTACTGATGTCTACCCATATTTCCCACCAACCACTGCACAACTTTGATGTTGCATCTGTGCTACTGGTGACACTCCTATCTCTACATTTGCACTACAACTCCCTCCCATTTTTTGCTACTGCAACCGCAACTAATGCAACTGAGAAGCATTCAAAATAATGAATCATCCATGTCTGCTGCATCTGTCTCCTAAGTCAGGTATTCTACTAGAATCTGCACTATCACTGAATAATATGTGCCACTGCTAACTATGCATTGAGCTTCCCGCTCTACTGTCAACACTACACTGCGCTCCTCAACACTTTATTTCTACTAGTGTGCAACTGTTACTATGGAGTTCTAACTACACCTCTGACACTAATCCATCCTGCTACCAAATATTATGGGACCCCATAGCCAAGTATTGATCCATGAGGTGGAATCCTTAAGCACCCTACCTATTTCTTTAGCTCTTTAGGGCTACATTACCAAATCACCGCACCTCACTCCTAGAGGTATATATGTGAAAATTGGAAAATATTCCTCCAACCTAGAGGATAACCTATCTATCTCGGCATGTGCTTCTACCTAGTCTTGCTTCTCCTACTTTTCCTTCTTCTTGAGAGGACAATGGGTATTGTAGTGGCCAAATTCACCACACTAATGTTGGGAAAAATACTGAGAGGGGGGGGTGAATCAGTATTTACTGCATAATCAAATCTTTTTACTTTTTCATTCCTTAAAACCCATACGCTACTTTCCTTCAGTAAACTAACGTATATACGCGGATCCCCTTTATGAAACTAGCGTATACACAGAGATCTAGATCAGTCATTAAACCTTTACTTATATTATTCCATCATTCATTCATCAGGTGCTCAATAAACAGTAAACAGGTGCAGTAAGAACAGAATAAACCATCACACAAAGAATCACACATGAACACCAGGATTTTTAGGTGGAAACCCAAATCGGGAGAAAACCACCGCTGCAGTTGCTCAGCCTTCAATATTTTATTATAGAGAAAAAATCTTACAACATATGTGCTGGCACAGACTTGACCAGCACGCAGGCACCCACCTGCGCTCGTTTACCAGCCTCTCCTGGAAGGGAGCTCCAACCCCCTGACTCGTTTACCAGCCTCTCCTGGAAGGGAGCTACGACCCCCCGATCTCGTTTACCAGCCTCACCTGGAAGGGAGCTACAACCCCCTGACTGAAGGCTACAACCTTCAACACCACCTTGGACCATGTTTCATCAATTTTCACACTGGATCCAACAACTTCAATAGAACACCACTTGCAGGCCACATTTCATCATATTTCCAGACTGGACCCTTTCCAAACTTTTAAGCACAAACATACATCACCAACAGATACTTAACAACACAGATCAGATAGCAGAAACACAGCAGAACAGATCAAATATTTCATACCCTTTGCTTCAGCAAACCCTAGTTTGCATACGCGCTTTCACTTCACTGATGTCGCGTATATACGCGCTTCCGTCCACACAAACCAGCGTATACCTCTGTATGTATTTCATTGCGCATACACGCTTTCTCTTTAGCGAAGCCGCGTATATACGCGCTTCCTCTTCGGCGAAGTAGCGTATAGATCTTCAACTATCATAGAGCAGCATACTTCTTCAGATCAGACATTCAGTTCAGATTTAACCCTTTACTTCAGACAGATGTTCGCCTCATCACAAATCTAATCACTCCATAAACAGATCTAGCAAATACAGATACATTTCAGATCTAGATATCCCGCTTCATCATTTCTTCATAGGTTCATCATAGATTCAGATCTATCATCAAACGTTTACCCTTTCCATACAGAGATACTTCACAAAGAAGTATTCATTCAAGCTCAGACATCTTGCACCCACACTCATGATTTGCACAATGAATTTCTTCTCCTTATATAGGTTTATCCTTTTTCAATACCACGGGCCAAAGCAATACCATGAGCCTTCAATACCACGGGCCAAAGCAATACCATGAGCCTTCAATACCACGAGCCAAATCAATACCATGAGTCTTCAATACTACGGGCCCCTGTTTTTGCACTTTATGAGTACTTTTTGCCCATACGCTACTTGGAACGTTTATTCCCGCGTACATACGGGACTTCCCATAGGCAAATCCGCGTATTCCTAGAGACATACTCTTTTCATCAAGATTTAGCACATGCTGAATTCCTTTCTTCATTGCCTTCTATACACACTGTAGATACATCGTATTTTCTTCATCAAGAACATATTCTAGCAAGCACAACTTCATCAAGTAAGTTGCCATCATCTTTATCAAGTGGGTTGCCTTTCAGGGACAACACTCAACATCATCATATCACATCATATTTACATCATTTACCAAGCCAACACATGTCAACAGTCGCATGTCTTCATCTTCATTCAATGGGTTGCCATCAAGGACAACACTCTGCATCATATTTCCAACAATCTCCCCCTTTGGACTTGATGGCAACCACGATGGTGTTTGGTTACCACAACAGATAAGTACATTGACACCATGTCACTCTCCCAATTCTTTGACACCATTATCTGCATTCAAACACCATGTCACTCTCCCCTTTGACATCAAGGGCAAAGGGCAGATCAAAACCAACACACTCTCCCCCTTTGACATCAAGGGCAATGGGCGGATCAAAACCAGCGAATCAAAACCAACACACTCTCCCCCTTTGACATCAAGGGCAACGGGCGGATCAAAACCAACATACTCACCTCCTTTTCTTCTCATGTAGAAGAAGCGTTCTGCAGATCTGATGTATACTGAAGTGACCAAGCTCCCCCTGAGTTCATGCTGAATCTTCAAACATATTTTTCAATGAAGTACATGACTCTATGAACTTCCTATCACCAAAAGACTGAAAATTACATCAAATATCCAACCAAGTGGATTTACATATAAGACTCAAGTACCCAACCAAGTGGGTTTACATATTTCAATTCAGCTACCCAACCAAGTGGGTTTACAAAATTTGACTCAGCTACCCAACCAAGTGGGTTTACAAATTAGACAAGTCCTTACATGACTGAATATTACAATTTTACATCATGGGTCTCAACATGACCTTTTCATCAAACTACAAACATAACTTTAAGACCAACACCAAAAATTCCTCAAGAAAGAGAACATATTTCAGAACCATCATAATGCCAACAATGCATTATACTCAGCAAAGCCAATGCTCCCCCTGAATCTGTGCAACCAAGCAATCTTTCCAAATGACTAAGGCTCCCCCTTAGTTTGTGCATCCTAAAAACTTCCATCAACAAATCATCAAGGCATCTTCATCAAAACATTAGAAACAGAATTATGAGAACTAGAACACCACCAGAGATACCAAACAGTATCAGAGATACCAAACAGCACTGCAGCTGTGCTGAAGAGAGCTGAATCCAAGCAAAAATTGTCAGCAATCAGACATACGCGGTTTTCTGTGCATGTACTCACATACATACACGACTGTGTTTCAGGAAACCCACGTATCCCAAGCCATCTTCTAAATTTCGACCAGATCTGATTCTCAGTGAGGCAAAGACAATGTTCAGCTTCTTTCTGAGACATTTGAATGCTTCCCTGGACTACAGATAGATAGAACAGAGTAGTTGTGTCTTCAAGTGTCATCCAACGGTTGTAGCATAAGCACATTAGTAACCAAGCCTTCAGATTCTTTGCAGCATCAATACAATCTTTTTCAAGAGAGATTATCATACTAGAACAACATCTTCAAATAAGTGTCAAGCAATCATCCATGTGGTCCAACATCACCATGATCTTCAAAATTTAACATGAAGTAACATATGTAGTTAAAATATCTTAACCATAGTAACAAGCTCTGCATGAACTAGACTTCCAATTTCATCCAACAGATAAACTTCAGCAAGCAGTAAACACAGCTCATTCGACGTCTCATCATCATAAACCATGTACCAAGCCATCATCATTTGAGCATGAGTATCACAATAACCAAAGAATAAGCAGTCATATTGCCAACAATACAATCATTAGTATTCAACTTGCTGCTCCCCCTGAACCAATGCTCTTCCTTAACTCGTGTAACCTGAAAACCTTCATTAGCAACAATCTCTGTATGATCTGTCCTTATCTCTGAATTACAAGACTTACATTTCAGCACCGAATGCTCTTCATCAAAAATCAAACAGGACTCATCCATAATCTTCTACATAAGAAACCAAATATCATATCATCATTAGAATTGAGAAGTTAGGCTTGTACTACGTTAATAATACAGTTATTAACAATCAGACTGTTACTCCCCCTGAGCCTCTGCTCCAGATCTTCAGCTATCATACCAATTCTCTTATCATAAATGCATACACTACTGTGTCTGCTTAAACTCGCGTGTATACGCGACTTTTGTGAATAGAACCCGCGTATGGAAAGTGAAACATAGAAATTTTTTTCACATTCCTTTATCTCCCCCTGAACTTGTCCTTCCTGTACCTGTCTTCTTCATATCAGATGTTCTGTTAGAGATACATATAACCAGAATAATCAAATCAATCATGAGAGACATCATACATTGCTCCCCCTGTGATGATACATTACTAAATCTCATAATGTATCCCACATCATTCCTGCAGTCAATCAGAGAAGTAAGCTTCAGAAGCGGATGACTGCAGTAGGGTCAGAATTCCCTACGTTTCTGATTGGTCTTCCTTCTTTTTCCAAATTTGTTTGACCTTCCTAACAGTGTGCTGAAAATTGTCCACTTTCTTAGATCTGTCAACCTGCATTCCTTTTCTACATGCCCATACTTGTTACAAGAATAACATCTCATATGTCCAGAAAAGTAAGCATAAGAATCATAATGAGTATTTCTAATCTTCCTCCTTTTGCAATCAACTGCTTTATGTCCATACATGTTACATGAGAAACAATATCCCCTAAAGAAACTAGAGTACCTTTCTGAGTAGAATCTGTTTGTTTGAGGCTGAAATGATCTTCTCCTGCAATTTGCTGCAACATGCCCATAATTATGACATTTGAAACATTCAACATTATTGAATGATTTCCTTTGAGATTTCATCATTGTTGGTTGACCTTTTTTCTCTTTCAACTCTTCAGGTTTTGCATTGACTTCCTTAGAATCTTTAGCACTTCCTTGTGAACTAGATTCTCCTTTAACAGTTTCATGGAAACCAAGACCATGTTTGATAGCAGAAGACCTTTGATTACTCAGAATGTTGTCCAAAATGTTAGTACTATCTTGAAACCTCAAAAGTCTAACCTTTTCTTCTAATTTACCTTTGAGAATGTTTACCTCAACCTCCAGGGCTTGACATTGCTTTGTCATGCTTTCTTCTTTCCTTCTTCCATCTTCTACTTGATCCTTCAGATTTAGAATCTCTTCTTTCAACCAATTTTCATTTACTTCACATGTTTGTTGCAGCTCTTCATTCTTCTTCTTCGATGCTTTGAGATCTTCTTTCAGAGATATGTTTTCTGCTTTAAGTCCTGCATTCTTCTTATTTGATTTATCCAGGTCTTCTTTGAGGGAGATGATTTCTATTTCAAGCCTTGCATTCTTCTTGTTTGATTCTTCAAGATCTGCTTGTAGAAGTTCTATGACAGACCAGATTTTTGCTCCAAGTTCTTCATTTTTAGATGGTTGTAGAGGTTCCTCACTCTTCTTACTTGATGCTTCTAGATCTGCTTGTAGAGAGATGATTCCAGCTTCAAGACCTTCATTCTTCCTCTTTCCCATTGCGACGGATCTCCTTCAAGCGATCAAGCTTCTGCAGAAGGACCTCGCTCTGATACCAATTGTTGGGAAAAATACTGAGAGGGGGGGGTGAATCAGTATTTACTGCATAATCAAATCTTTTTACTTTTTCATTCCTTAAAACCCATACGCTACTTTCCTTCAGTAAACTAGCGTATATACGCGTATCCCCTTTATGAAACTAGCGTATACATAGAGATTTAGATATGTCATTAAATCTTCACTTAAACCATTCCATCATTTATTCATCAGATATTCAATAAGCAGTAAACAGGTGCAGTAAGAACAGAATAAACCATCACACAAAGCATCACACATGAACACCAGGATTTTTAGGTGGAAACCCAAATCGGAAGAAAACCACCGCTGCAGTTGCTCAGCCTTCAATATTTTATTATAGAGAAAACATATTACAACATATGTGCTGGCGCAGACTTGACCAGCACGCAGGCACCCACCTGCGCTCGTTTACCAGCCTCTCCTGGAAGGGAGCTCCAACCCCCTGACTCGTTTACCAGCCTCTCCTGGAAGGGAGCTACGACCCTCCGATCTCGTTTACCAGCCTCACCTGGAAGGGAGCTACAACCCCCTGACTGAAGGCTACAACCTTCAGCACCACCTTGGACCACGTTTCATCAATTTTCACACTAGATCCAACAACTTCAATAGAACAACACTTGCAGGCCACATTTCATCATATTTTCAGACTGGACCCTTTCCATACTTTTAAGCACAAACATACATCACCAACAGATACTTATCAACACAGATCAGATAGCAGAAACACAACAGAACAGATCAGATATTTCATACCCTTTGCTTCAGCAAACCCTAGTTTGCGTACGCGCTTTCACTTCACTGATGTCGCGTATATACACGCTTCCGTCCACACAAACCAGCATATACCTCTGTATGTATTTCATTGCGCATACGCGCTTTCTCTGCAGCGAAGCCGCGTATATACGCGCTTCCTCTTCGGTGAAGTAGCGTATAGATCTTCAACTATCATAGAGCAACATACTTCTTCAGATCAGACATTCAGTTCAGATTTAACCCTTTACTTCAGACAGATGTTCGCCTCATCACAGATCTAATCACTCCATAAATAGATCTAGCAAATACAGATACATTTCAGATCTAGATATCCCGCTTCATAATTTCTTCATAGGTGCATCATAGATTCAGATCTATCATCAAACCTTTACCCTTTCCATACAGATATACTTCACAAAGAAGTATTCATTCAAGCTCAGACATCTTGCTCCCACACTCATGATTTTCACAATGAATTTCTTCTCCTTATATAGGTTTATCCTTTTTCAATACCACGGGCCAAAGCAATACCATGAGCCTTCAATACCACGGGCCAAAGCAATACCATGAGCCTTCAATACCACGAGCCAAATCAATACCATGAGTCTTCAATACTACGGGCCCCTGTTTTTGCACTTTATGAGTACTTTTTGCCCATACGCTACTTGGAACGTTTATTCCCGCGTACATACGCGACTTCCCATAGGCAAATCTGCGTATTCCTAGAGACATACTCTTTTCATCAAGATTTAGCACATGCTGAATTCCTTTCTTCATTGCCTTCTATACACACTGTAGATACATCGTATTTTCTTCATCAAGAACATATTCTAGCAAGCACAACTTCATCAAGTAAGTTGCCATCATCTTTATCAAGTGGGTTTCCTTTCAGGGACAACACTCAACATCATCATATCACATCATATTTACATCATTTACCAAGACAACACATGTCAACAGTCGCATGTCTTCATCTTCATTCAATGGGTTGCCATCAAGGACAACACTCTGCATCATATTTCCAACAACTAAAACATTTTACCTTATATAGGTCCTTCTTATTTTTCTTCTGCTCCACCTTCCCTTGAATGTGCCCCTTAGATGAAAGACCACATTCTCCTCTTCCTTCACACTCTTCAGTTTATTGCTACTGCTATTGCTAATGGAGCTCTTTAAAAAAGCTCACCTCAACTCTTCCTGCTGCAAATCGGCCCACTTCCTGTCCCATCTTGACAAAGTGTCTCTACCTAATATGCTTTGGAAAAATACTTTCCAATACTCTGAGACACTGTTTAGTGCCAATTGTACTAGCTATGATGGTTGAGGTGCTACCCCAACAACTGCAAGCTAATATCGAACCTCCTAAATTTAGTGAGGAAGGAATCTATGCCTTATCCCTTCTACATCCTAATGCATCTAAAATTTTCTTCCAGGAACTTCTTCCACTGCTCGAAAGTTCATGATATAGCATGGAAAGAGAATCCCACATTTCCTTGGCCATTCCTTTGTTTATCACATGTGAGACTATATGATGTCAGACTCCATCCAAGATCATTTGCTTTGCCTTCGCCATTTCCTTCTTGTATTCCTGTTGAGTGTGGAGCCTGATTATATTCTTTATTTAGATGTATCACCATGTTGGACCCCTGTTCTTAACAGTCTGGCAACACTGTCCTTCGTTTGATCAACATCAGGGCAATCTAGTGGGGGGCAATGACAACACCCCCGAAGCTAAAAACAAATGTAAAACTGACTTGTAAAATATTGTATTTTCGTAGTAAATCTGGGCCGTAATTTAGGCTTTTTTCCCTAGAAGGTAACCCATATATTTTCTGAGGGAATGGTATTATGGCTGTGTTTTGAGGGTGTATATTTTGAGCGAGAAATATAAAGGGGGACTATGTGAGAGAGTAGATGATATTACAAAAGATTTGTTGTAGGTTGTCTCTCTTCATTTTGTTGGATAATATAAAGGAAGGACTAGATGTTTCCGTGGATGTAGCCCAAGTTGGGTGAACCACATATATCTGTGTCTCTCTTATTTTATATGTTATTTCTATGTTTGTGTTTCCACATATTTTATGTGTTCCATTTCTTTGTAATATATAATTTTCTAACAATTCCTTCAACCGATCTGCATATTAGGGAACTGCCACCACATTGTATATATTGGATTTCAGGCCATATTCATCAATAAGGAAGGACATCCTTTCCTTCCTAATGACGTAGTTGGAGGCACCCTCCAACCTATCTTGATATCTAAGCCCTACTACAGCCATCTCGAAAATTGTTGAAAACTCCCTCTTTCCCTTTGCTTGGCTATTGGTTCTGCTATACACACTCCCTTATGTAGTGAGGAAATATGCACTTAACTACTTCCAATCTACTACTAGAAAAAAAATGAACTCTCGAGACTCAAAGTTCCCTGAGAGAAATTTTCCCTCTACTGTGTGTACTTTTCTCTTCCACTCGACATTGATTTTTCTACTACAAAACCCTCTACATCCAACAATAAATATGCTCAGAGAAAAAAATGATTTGTTGCAACTCCCTCTGATTGCTAGAATTACCATCCTAGGAAAATCAAATTTTCTGCAACCCAACAACTGAAAATTGAACTTCTATCCAAAAAATCATACTTTCCTCTCAAGGTACTATGCAACCTATGAGAATTTCATCCTACTTCTCCCTCTGAACAATGGAATTCTCTCTTTCTCTTATGAGATTCTTGGCTGATCACTTACGCTTTGATACCATGTGAAAATTTCATCTATCACAACAACTTGAAATTATTCTCCTAATTGTTAATTTATTTAACAATTTATTTGCAGTTTGCTACGACAAATACCAAATATTTCACACTATGATTTTCACAGATAAATACTGTGGAAGAAAAATAGATATAGAAACTAAGGAACTCTAGCACACACACACATAAAAATGACAGTTATTTTTGGATAAATCTCCCTGGAAAAACCAAACTTGGGAAAATTGGTGCAACTTCTGAGGGTTTTATTATTATGTAGCAGTGAAAATATAAGTACATTTTGGATGTAGAAACTAGAAATCCACTATAGGAGAAACCGACCACAAAAATTAGTGGGACAAATTTTGTCTCACCGAGAATTGATCTAGCTCTAAATGGGCTCCACGAAACCCTTGAGTCAACCCTACGCATGCACTAGAACACTCTGGCCAGAACTAAAATTGATCAAGCCATTTGCCCAATCCATCCTCTAAGAATGACTCATTGGCACCTTCTGAAAAAATTCTCTACCTCCAACAACTGAATCGACCCTCTGTATAGCCAAATCAAACTCTTCCTTTGAAGCTTCTGCAATGCCTCTGCACAACCTCACTGAGAAAGCTCGACCCTCTTGTAGATTACTCACCGAATCTGTAAAAAAATTCCTCTAGACTCACTATCCTTGCCCCTAATTGCCTCTTCTTCAATCTTTGGCTCTCTGACAACTGTTAATGCTCTTTGGAATTTGATCTACCAAGGAAATCAAATTGCTCAAGTGTATTCTCTAAGTTCCCATCAACTTATTCTTATAATCCTTTGTTGGGACTCCAACAACCAAGATTAAATCTTAATCAAGGGCTAGGATCATCTTGAAGTCAATTTGTGTGAGATTCTAGACTATTGTCAACTTTACTTAATTAATTATGATTAATTAACCATTTTTATTAAGTTTAGACTTAGGAAATATTTAAAAATAGGCTTAATAATCTAATCAAGCCATCTCTAGGTGGAATTTAAAGAAATTATTTCTATGTTTTGGAGATCTTATGTATTCCATCCTCTCCACCAAAGTTTGTGGATAGAACACATATGATGCTACAAGAACTAACATTCACATTTTGACCCGCAGGTCGTGGGGTCAAACCCCACTAGATCTAACTTAGTGTTGATTGTTGAATTTTTGATCAAGTTTCCATTAGGCAACACCTTTTTGGACTCTAGCAAGGTGCCTCGTGGTACCATTTGATTGGTCCATGTGGCACTTTTCCATTTATCCACACAATGCCGCCTCAACTTGCCATGTGTTGAGACCTGTTGTACTGTATAACAACCCTCCCCATTTCTAAATTTTTAGAAATAAATTTCATTTAGAAATAGGTCCCCTTTTTATCTTTCTTTTTAGATAGAAATAAAAGATTTAGAAGCAATCCGATCATTTTTGAATTAGAAATAAGAGTTCATTGTTAGAAAGACATATTGCATATCTTTATTAACAAGTGTGTATAAAAAAATGCAACATTGAAAGAATTTCTGATCCGATGTAATATAAAGAATTTATCACATAAAAGTATTTAAATGGAAAAATTCTGACGTACAGTAATTGCAATCGTAAATCGGAGATATCATAAGTTGTATATTTGTTTTTTTCAAAAAATTCCGATGTGATTGAACCAATCACAATCGCAAATCGCAAAAGGTTTTGAACTTTCACATTTGTTTCGATGCAATGCGATTGATCACAATCACATTTCAGAAAAGTAGTGTCATATGCGCATGTTTATAAATCTCTGATGCGATGGGCCCCACCGCCATCGTAATTGAAAATCGCAAAATTCAAACTCTTTGTTCGGTCATTTGCAAAACTCCGATGCGATGCGATTGATCGCAATCACATTTCGGGGAAACAAACATTGTATTCACTCATGATACTGAAATCTCCGATGCGATACACCATCATCGTAATCAGAAATCGGCAGAGATTATAATATATTATTTTTTGTCCCTCTTGAAAATCTCCGATGCGATTAGCACTTAATATTTATATTTGAGATTGCACATATATTATTCATTCATCGCAATCGCATGATTCCAAGGGAAATTTTTATGTTTTCATTTCAAAAGCCATCGATATCTAATTGTACCTTTATTATTAATAGGAAATCAGAAGGATGATGGTTATTGATTCTATTTTGAATGCGTGAGTGTGACTTCTTAAGAGAGAATTTAAGTTTAAAATACAGAGTTATAAATGAAAATCGATGAATAAATCTTTCATATAGTTGTTCTCTTTATTCTCTTTTTACCACATCTGAAAGCTTTTTCCTCCATTACAGAACCAAATAATGTCCAACCCTTTCATTCGCAGAGCGAGGGAAACGTTACCGGATACCGAAATGTCGAAGAGATCCAGGAAAGCAAAAGATGTTGTTGTTACAAAAGCCCTTGTTTTCAGCATGGCACTTAAAGAGAAACCAGCTAAAATTAAGCTGGTTACAAACACGTCGTGCCAAGGTCTTGGTAAATTATCCTGGGAAGAGGTATATAACCTCATTGAAAGGGAAAATTCTAAGGTTACTGTGGCGAAGGTAACAATTCCTGACGAGGATGATTCAGAGTCTGAATCAGAAAATTATCTTCAAGCACTTGCAAATTCATTCCTGCACCGAATTGCAGCTCGAGCAAATATTTTCCCATACTATGATGTGATTCGGTGGGTAATTGAAAATGTTAACATCCAGAACAGGACATTTTTTTTAGCCTCTGGAGAAACATTCGAGTCATTTAAAGTAGATGACATTAAAGTAATGTACCACCTTCCAGACCCACAAAAAATCTACAACAAAGCCTTCATCAAGGAATTTGCTGCAAATAATGAAAATCAGCCAGATCCGATTAGAGAATGGAGAGGGGCTCCCGAAAAGCAGAAAAACGAGGCATCAGGTATGTACTTAGTGGAATCCCTTTCTCCTCCATACTGTTACGCCATAGAAATGATGCGCAAATTATTTGGAAATGACAATTCAGCTAGGTTCTCTATACAAATGGTACCTTTAATTCATTCTGTTGTAAACTTCGAAATAATGGACTGGGCTGTCATTCTTTTTGATAAGATAGCCAATAGGATTCTTGATTATAGGAAGGACAAAAACACAGGGAATACTACTCCTTTTTACTTTTTTTCTTATATTCTAGATGCCATTTGTTTCAATTCTAAATTTCCCATGTTAGGATGGAAATGGACCCCTAAATACCCTGCTCCTATTCATATATATCACAATTTCTTGTGGAAGGGGCATTTTAAAAACCATGTTTATAGAGTTTGTCATGGTTTCCTCATCCCATTTTATCAAACTATTTTTGGCTGATTCCCTCCTAGAATTTATGAGAAGGTTAAAGTTGATTTATCCTCGATTGGGGATTGGTTTGGAGAAGAAAGATTCACATATATCAGAGTTTTCGGGAGTATTGTAGAACCCCACATTCTTCATCTATATGTTCCAGATAAACTGTTAGCAGAGGAAATTTCATATTAGCTAGGAATAGAAGGCATGTCCAGGTCTTTAAATAATAAAAAGAAGCTAATTTGGCCTACTTTTCCTTTTAAATGTGGAGATTATACTCTCAATAATTTTTTTCATGCTGAGAAAGAAGTTGGCAAGATAAACAACCTCAAGCTTTCAACAGTCCAAGGCAGACAATATGACCCAAGGAAGGTGGCGTTTGATTTTACCACTTCTCTTTCAATTTCTCGATTTGAACACAAACCATATGAGTTCAATGATTTATTTGTTTCTATAGATAATTTGTCCCAATTTTATGATTTGGCCAAGTCCAAATTCCAGACTGAAGAGATGAATAATTTTATGTTATTTAGAACCCAGAGATTACTCAAAGATCCTCTGGATCAATTAAGAGTTCCTATCCAAGAGTCTGAGTCATAGCAGAAGAAAAAAGAGGATACATCTGGCAAAGAAGTAACAAAAACATCTACCAGAAAGGTCATCATACAGACACAGAAAGAAGTAATGGGAACTAATCCTATTGTGCAGACAGAAGACTTAGTAGCAAAGTTTATACTGAGAAGAAAGAAACATCTGCTAAAATTGATGTACATATTGTTCAGCAGTCTACAACTCATACAGAAAATAAAATCACAGGTACTGAGACCAATGTGGATACTAAAAAGGAGGACATAGGCGATGAAACTATTGTACAAACAATAACAGGAGATATAAACAATAATCCAGATTTACAACTTGGAAGAGAGAAAACTACTGATAACGTATTAGAATATGCTGAAATTATTTTTTCTTCCAATTTGTTGGACCAATATAATCAATTTTCCCAACAAATAGGACTGCAAAATAATCCCCAAGTTAAAGATCTAGAAGATCAGGATATGGAAGTCATTCCTGAAAATCCTACAAGTGAAATTATGTTGAAAGTAGAGGAAATTCCTCCTCTAGACATATTCTACAGTCCCAAACATAGGGCTATTGTGAGAAAACAGAGGAAGAGGAGAAGAACTGATCAGGATACGCTTTCAACATCACAAGTGGAGTTTACGAATATTGTTTATAAAAATGCTGAGGTGAATCCATTTAAGGATCTCACTAAATTATCTCAATATGTAGGTGCCTATAGTGATGCAACTATAGACAAATCTTCTGAAGTCTCCCAGTTGATGAAACAAAAAGACTTATAGATAGATATGTGTTGAGGAGGTAAATCCCCTCTGCGGACAGAGGCGATCCCTACTAGCCCAGCAGGGGTCTAGCAACAATCATCAAATGCTACAGCGCAAGTTCCTAATTGCGAATAAATAGACCAATGATGGAGGCCTACCTAGAGTCCAGTGCTATGATTCGTATAAGAGACGGCGTTCTCGTTCCTTAGCCTCGGCAGATCACGATCCCCACAATCTCCGTGGATGGACACCCGCACATGCGAGAAACAACATGAATACAAGCATAAAATCCAGAATGTGCAACTATATATCAGTTAGAAAATATATAACTCATTATTAACATAAGTGAAAAACAGAGTGGAACCATAACCGGTAGTCATTCATTAATAAACAATCGAAAGAGAGTAAAACCAATGTTCTGACGTCGCGGTCTCCTTCGGATGGGTCTCCAGTCGTTCACGTCTCGCAAAGCTCGTCAGGGAAAGGGAAAACCTCTCTAGAGTCTCTCGACGATAGTCTCCTTACTTGAGTCGGCCTTAAGGGAAGAAATAGGGCTCTTACAGCATAAAGGCTCTTGGGAATTTGGAGATTCAAAGCTTAGGCACTTCAAGACTTGGGCCTTTCAATACTAGCTTGCAATGGTAATGAGCAAGCTTTTATAGATGGAGGAAGGGGAGTTGGGATACCTATAATTGTGGGATTGGCCCTATATTCAAGGAAGCTTCCATAAGAGGTGGCAAACCACTTCCCCTCTATGGAACTTCCGGAGCCAAACCTCCCAACTCAAGATAGATATCATTTTCTGAGTCTGTTGAAACGAAACTTCCGCCATTTTATTTAAAAAACACTCCTTAAATTGGCTGGCGTGACTGCAACTCTGGGACAGAGCGCCAGCTGGCACGACCTCTTTGTAGGAATTTCCCCATTGGCACGAGTGATGAACTAGCTGCCCGCGCCAATGCAAAAAGAGATGTTTTTATGGTTTTTTGCAAGGAGATGTCTTCAGGGAAATTGAAGCTCATACTTAGAGGAATGCAATGATAGTGGTTTCAAGGCATGACATTTCTCACAGGTCACATAATGGGCCCTCGAATGTGCGGGACGAGGAATGGTAGGGACGGTGACAAATTACTGTGTAACAGATGCCCCCTAAAGCATGAGGCCCGAGAGAGAGAGAGGGGTGAAATGCTTTACGAGAACATGTCCAACTGAAAACCCTGCCGTCGAAAACCTGTGTGAAGAAATACAACTGATATCTCAAATACATGATGCATATGTGGTATGGACGCAACCATCCAAAACAGAGTATACAATAATCCAGATCCAAGGTATGGATGCAACCACCCAGTGAGGATCGATAAATAGACTTAGGTATGGTCGCAACCATCCAATCAGTGAGTCATGTACATAATGATAATAATCCACAATCACAGCCTGGATTACAACAGACACAATCCAGGGTCTTGCGCTCCATCTCGACCCAAATAAAGTACAAGTTCAAGCATGTGAATATGTGAGCTGATGTCGAACATGAAAGAACATCGTCTGATTACCAGCCAATGATGAGAGCTGTTAACAGACGCGAGAGGAACCACCAATAATGCCAATGGCCCTCAAGGTACTACAGGTACAATCTACGGCGTGTGAATCAATGAGCTGGCGTCGAACACCCGTAGAATCACTCGATCGGAGGCCAATGACGAAAACCCCACGTCGAATGCGACGAACCTGCCATTGAGGCATGCAGGCTCCAAGGTACCATAAAGGAGTCTCTAGATCAACTTCCTGGATAATGAGCTGAAGTCGACAGGAAGTTACCTTGATCGAAGGTGGGCCATAATGTTTCCCACATCATCGACACAAGACAGAGGAACATAATGTTTTTTTGTGAATCAGGATCGTATGAGAATCAGAGGAAGGTTGTTATTCGCAGAGGCCAACTTCTCTTGAACATATAACGGCACAAATAGTGGTTTTGGCAGCATAATTGACATCAACGGATCAGAGGTCATGGTGACAAGGCAATGAGCAGAGGAGAGGTCAAAAAGGATTATCCAAACCCATGGAGGCAAGTGAAAAAACGAGATGAGATGTCCCCAACCTGACACGAATGCAAACAAGTGCCATGTTTAAGAGCGACATACTGCCAACGACAACAATGATGGTTCCATTTTTCCCCCGCCATTTCTGGCGAGTACCCCAATTATTTTTGATAACAAGCTTGAAGGGGATAGCATATGCTTGTAATATAAGTCCGCCCTTCGGGCGAATCCATCCTAGTGCATTTAACGAGTCCTAGGAAGGAGAAACTCAGAGAACGTCATTTCGACTGAATCCAATGTCATCAGGGTTTAACGAGTCTGACAAAGGAAGAACTTGGCGTCTTTTCATGTTTAGAGAGTTTGAAAAGACAGCAGAAAAGTAAACTCCAAAGGTCCCTTTTCGTAAATAGTTCCTTAGACCTGAAAAAGTAGAAAACAATATCTGAGAAAACCTCGTAGTCGCGATAGGCTAGGGTATTCCTTTCTTGTAATCAATCTATCCTAGCCCTAAAAAGGGGTAAACGTATACCGGGTAGATGTCGATTCGTGTCCATTTTAACGAGATCGAAATGACAAGTGCCTCGACAATCTTTTCATATTTTAGAGAGTGTTACACCATTTTTTGGTCATCTAACCTATTATCATTAGATGGACCCGAGTACACCATGTAAGACCAGTTTTACCCTAAGTAAAACTGCTTTCACTATGTTAAAACAGGAAACCCCAAAAGGAAATATTAAACAAACCCATATTTGTTTGATTTTCCTTATGGAATAATTAATTAAAACCATAATTTAATTATTATTCCCAGTCATGTTTAACCCAAAATCAAAGAAATTAATTAGATAAACCTTTATTTATCTTATTATTTTCTAGGAATAATCATTTAAACCTCATTTAGATGATATTCCTTGTTAAATATGACCAAATCACCCATAAATAATTAAATAAATCACTATTTATTTAATTATCTTTCAACCACTTCCTTAAATAATTAAATAAATCATTATTTATTTGATTATCTTCTAACCGCTTCCTTAAAAAGATAAATAAATCATTTATTTATTTATTTTTGAAAAATTAAGGGATTTGACCCAAGTCAAATGCCTTTTCTCTCCAACAAATATAATAAAATATTCCATAAAAAGTGGATCTAGATCCGGTTAACCCATGCACCAAGATCTAGAATGACCCAATATTTTGTTATAAATAGGAGGGTTTTTCCTACCATTATTCACCTTTTGTTGCCTATTAGATCACTCTGGATCTATACACTTGGTCACCATTTTCTGCCATTTTGCTCCCTTTGAGCTCTACTCTTTGCATTGGGTTTTCTACATCATTTAGAGAGAAGAATCTTAGATCTGAAGTGCTGAGGACTTCCAAGAACCCATCCCACTGAGGGGAATTGGATACTCCTTCTGGTTTTCCTCACAGGTGCCCCATTTAATACAAAAATTCTTTCAAAAAATTGTTCTTGTCTTCTCTATTGGTATATGGAGCAAACCCTTATTTTTACTGTTTAATGTCTTTCCATACATAGATCTGGTGTTTTGCAGCTATTTTCTTGTCTAACTAATCGCAGATCTGAAGATATTTGCAGCTACTTTTGTTGTTAGGGCTATTAGTTATGCGTAGCTAAAGTGGTCCTTTTTCGTACACTTCGACAAAGGATTCATACTAAAAAATGGCGACTCCACACGGGTTTTAAATTACGACCGCTGTCGTTTTTTATATTCCTGCATATCCAGCTACTTCAGACCCTAGGGTTTCTTTTCATCTGTTTATTTTTCCTATTTTTATGGTGTTTTTCTCACATAAAACCCTAAAACATTAAAATTTCTAACTTCCGTGTGTTTTTGGCCCTATTGCGCAGGTAAGCGACACCAGCCGCAACTGAGACGGCAACTTTTCTGAAAATCTGCCGCTGAGACAACCGAAACTGGGGGTCGCACTTTTTGGCCCTAAACCTGCGACCTAGACCTCCAGGTCACACTTTTCAGCCTGTTTCCTGCGACCTGCACTGAAATCAGGTCAGAAACTGCGACCTGCCATTTTTTCAGAAATTTTTCAGCAATTTTTCTGGGTTTTGCTGCAGCTTCTGTCAGGGTCCTCCAGCCTCTGTCCTAGCCTGTTTTGACCAAGTTCTGATCTGTTTTTACTCATCTAAGTGGGAACCTAGCCCCTTAGGGCTTTAGTAACCTCCACCTTTTGTGGAAGAGTTTTAAGTTGTTTCCGCCGTCTGTTTTTCAGAGCTTCAGCCTCCTTTTCCAGATCTGTTACCTCCCTTTCAGATCCTTTGAAATCAGCCTTTCTTCCTTTCAAATCACCTCCTGTCGTTTTGGTTGGACCTCCTTTGAAGGCCTCCGCCTTGCCCCCTCTGGCTGTTGCTGATTTCCTCCCTTTTTCCAGCCACCTTGCCTCTGTCTCTTGGCTGTGATCTGCACCTCTTTTCAGCAGCTTTATCCTTTAGATCCCTGTCCCTTTTGACCTTAGATCTATTGGCCTCTTTTCCATGTGTTTTACATAGATTTTTCCCTTTCTTTTCAGAATAGTTTTGAGAGACCCACATTCTTGGGTTAGATAGATGCACAAGTAGTTGTTATTTTTCTGTTATTTCAGCATTATATTCTGTTCTCTGTAGGTTTATTTTCAGCTACGCAGCACACTTTTTTCTTGCTCTCAAAACGGAAAGGGTTTAAAAATTAAAATTAACACACGCCACACACTGACCCTAAGCAAAGAAGTGCCTGGTTAACACCGCCTGGCAAAGACTCTAAAATCAATTTTCACTGCACCTTTTCTGCCCTTGACCTTAATTGATTCTGTCCCTTTCTTCCCCTGTCGGTTTCCTTCTTCCTGTCATCATTGCGCCCCCAAGGCGCTTATCCCGGAGACTTCTTGGCCTTCATCCTCAGTTTCCGGTCGATTGACCTGCTCCGCCCCGCCGTCGTCGAGCCAGTCCACCTTCGAGTCCGCACTCCGACTCCTCTCCTGATTCATCGGGTCCTCCTTCTCCTCCTGGTTCTCCCCCTGTCACCTTCACTATGTCTGGTCCAGGGCCTAACGCTAGCGGTTCTCCCGGCCCTAATGCCGGCCCTACTACTAGCGGAACCGCCACAGGAACTACCCCGGCCACCCCCGTGCTACCGTACATTGCAGGCCTCAGCCTCCCCGATTTCCATCAGTTGATCAATGACCCCATTCACCACAATGCTAATTGGCCTGCTATGCCAACCAAGCTCCCCTCGGATATCCCTAAGTTTGAGGGCCTTAATGGCGAAGATCCAACCAATCATGTCCGATCTTTCCACATGTGGTGTTCCTCCAATTCCATTACTGATGACTCCATCCGTCTTTGTTTGTTCCAACGCACGCTTACCTTGAAGCTTCTAAATGGTATGTCGAACAAGCCACCTCTACCCATACCACCTTTGAGACTCTTGCCCAAGCCTTTTTGTCGTACTTCCAGCTCCCTCTCCGATACGATACTGGCACGGAGCTCTTGACTTCCTTCAAGCAATCCTCTTCAACATGCCTTTCTGCCCATGTTCAGGAATGGCGAAGAAGACGGAGCTTATGTCGAGCCCCTCCCTTCGAAGATCGGGTTTACATGGACTGGTTCCTTCGCACCCTTCCCGCTCCCATCGACAAAGATGTCGCCTCTCATTTTCCTCAAACTGAAGAAGCCACCCTCCAAATAGCCTTGAAATATGACCTGATCTACGCTCAATTTGGTTATGTTTATACCGTTCTTCCTGATCTCCCCAGGCCCGGTGGCGCTAACGCCCCGGGGGCATCTCATTCCGCCGACGGTATCGTTGGAGCCCTTTCCCATCCATATGCTCAACCTCCTATGGGCTATGGTCTCCCTCAGGGATGGGCCAGCTCCTCCTGCACTCTTCCCCCTCCCGGTAGCATGTATCCAGGATACGACATGCCTCCTCCTTTTGCCCAACCTCCTGCTTACCTCAATGTTGCCCAACCTACCCATTACCCTTATCCGCAGCCTGGTGCGCCAGCTCCTCCAGCATATGCGCTTCCTCCTCCCTTGCCTCCTCAACCCCAGCACCAGCACCTACAACCCCTTCCAGGGCAAGTATTTGCACAGTAGGGCGCGACTAATCCCCCTTCTTCTCAAAGAAGGCAGAGAGGCAATCCAAACCCATTTGCCCCTGGTACCCGTGGACCCAATCCTGGTGTGGACCCTAACACTGCCAACCAGCAACAGGGCACTCAGCCCAAGCTAGACAGGTCGCTTCGCACAAATAAGCCTTGTTCGTGTTGTGGTGTTTATGGTCATTACACCCACGATTTCCCCCTCTTACCCCAGATGCGACAGATGTGGGAGTCTCAAGCCACATTGCGCGGACAGCACGCCTCCCCTCATGCTCCTCTTAATGTGGCCACTACCCAGCCAGCTGTGTTTACTGATCCTTTCCCTCAGCAAGGATTCAAGGCTACCCAACCGCCCGACAGCCAGGTAGCCTCCCCCCCTTCCCTTTCTGGTTCCTCTGATTACCAGATCCTTATGATGCACTCTGATCCTAACCCGTCTGTCGATCTTCACCTTCAAACTCGGTCTCGCCAGTACTCCAAGCCTCCTGCTCAGTCTGCTCCCGAGCCTCCTTCTTCAGGTTCTCCAGAGCCTCTTTCATCACCCAGTGGACCCTTACATATCCCTCAACCAAAACTTGAGGTTCATACCAAGATACCTAAGGGCCCAATACGTCGAAACGCTGCTCCCAGTCGAGCTGCCCATTCGTATAGCATAGTAGATGATTTGGCGCAATCTCCTGCCGCCATTTCCACACTGGAACTCCTCAAGTCGTGCCCTTCCCAAAAGAAGGCTCTACTATCTGCCGTGGGCGCTGTAGATCCTGCTGATGACCAAATGATTTTTTTCGATGCCACTCAATCGGACCATCCTCCTCTCCCTCCTTCCATCGCCTTCCAAATCCCCGTCAAAATCCGGAACGCCAACGTGTCCCGGTGTATCATTGATGAGGGGGCATCCACATGCGTGATGTCCGCTTCGGTTTGGAAGCAACTCGGATCTCCTGAGCTGGCCCCTTCCACAATCACCCTTCGAGTGTGGGATGGTCATGCCTCCCAGCCCATTGGCCTGCTCCGTAATTTTCCTATCACCCTTTCTGGTAAGACTGTTTGCGTTGACGTCAAAGTCATCGACGCCCCGCTAGATTACAACATTCTACTGGGGCGAAGCTACACATATGCTATGTCTGTTGTCCCATCCGCGGTTTTCCGCAAGATGTCTTTCCCCCATAATGGAAAGATAGTCACCATTGACCAGTTGACATATCATGAGCCAAAATCTCAGACCTCACCTGAGACGACCATCTCTTTTGTAGCCAACAAGCAAACTGTCGATTCCTTGACCAGTGTCTGCCCCGGCGTTTAC
Organism: Pinus albicaulis; assembly: GCA_034641835.2. Classification (NCBI taxonomy): domain Eukaryota; kingdom Viridiplantae; phylum Streptophyta; class Pinopsida; order Pinales; family Pinaceae; genus Pinus; species Pinus albicaulis. The sequence goes on from CM076577.1 coordinate 583,748,870, forward strand.
AAAGATTCCTCCCTACTTGGAACTTTCCCTAACCCTCCTCTTGCTCCTATCACTGATCCCAGCCTATCGAATATTTGCATGATGCAATCGTCTTAGGATACTCTTAAGCGGCCTGCCTCGGCTAGTCAGCAACCTCCCCCTTGCCCTCCGCACCCCGCTCCTAGCCATTCCTCTCAGCCAGCTGGACCTCCTCCTTCTGGCCCTCCCCCTATAGCTGGTATCCCCGAACCCCTTTATCCTCCTGGAACGGTTCCCCCTGGCCTTAACCACCTCGGAGCCGTCCCTCCTGGTCATTACCCTGCTGGGCAGATACCTTTCCTGGCTCCCCCTCCCGGAGTTTTTTCTGTCCCCGTCATGGCCACCCTCTCTCTCCCTAACCTATCCATCGGCCTACCCATCTGGTACATTGACCCTCCAGCCGCTACCCCTCCCGGTCACCCCAAACCTTACCTTGCTTTGACACTGGTTCAACCAGTCCCCCTCACCTCCTTTGGGCCCCCAGCACCGCCACCGGACCCTACCCCTGTGGTGCCAGCCCCCGGAAAGAAAGGCAAAGCTCGTAAGGGGGCAACCCATCAGGACCAGGCCGCCCCAACAACTCTTACCCCTCCGCGACCACCAAAGCCCGCCATCCAATGCGTTTTGTGTGATATCATCGGTCATGCCACTCACATGTGTCCTGAATTTCCGCACCTCAAGATTCTGGTCAACGAGACATTCCCCGAGTCTGACATCCCATAAGTCTACATCACTATCCCCGACTCTATCCCGAAACTCAAAAACTTGCGCACAAACCACCCTTGCGCCTTGTGTGATTTTCACGGCCATTACACCCACCTCTATCCCCGCCTTGACGAATATCGTTCCTCCTTGGACATGTACCACCAATTCAAGGCCACTTCGATAGGACCAGAGGACCTTCCTACTCCCATTCAAATTCCTCCTCCCGATATCGAGCCAACGGAGCCGTCAACCACCATTTTGTACCTGTCATCATCCTTGCGAGATAGTTCACCTGCCCTTCAACCTGCCGATCCTCTCAGCTCCTTAGCCGACCTTGGATCTGTTGATATCGCACATTTGAGCCCTTCTCCTCCTGATGACCCGTCACACATCACTACTTCTTCGGGTGACCCCTCTTCCTCCAGTCTTCCCATCTTCCAATCCGATGAGGACATTATGGAAGCCATGACCAACCCGGACTTTCCCTGGGATGATATGCACCATCGCGCATACTTCCTCCCACATCCGTCCCATGACCAATTTGCTGTGGAAACCAAAGACTTCATCCCCAATGCTGTCGATTGGTTCAAAAACCCCATCCCTGCCCCTGATGCTTTCGAAGAAGGAAACATGGCCAACATCTCCCCTACCATCAAAATTGACATTTCAGTCACCCCAGGTATCCAGGAATATATCACCTTAGGTGCTCAATGCACCCCGGAAGAAATCGAAGCTTACACCAATCTTTTCAAAGAATTCCACGATATTTTCGCCTGGTCCTATTCTGAAATGCCCGGACTCGATCCCGCCATTGTCGAACACCACATCGATACATGGCCGGATGCCAAACCAGTCCGTCAAAAGTTGAGACCCATTCATCCTTCCAGACGTGACGCTATCAAAGCCGAAATCGACAAGCTTAAGCAGGTTGGTTTCATTTACCCCATTGAATACACCACTTGGGTGTCCAACCCAGTTCCCGTTCTTAAGAAACAAGGCACCATCCGTGTCTGCACATACTTTCGCGACTTGAACCAAGCTTGTCCCAAAGACAACTTCCCCACACCGTTCATTGACCAAATAATTGACGAGTGTGCGGGGCATGAGGTTCTATCCTTTATGGATGGTTTCTCCGGATACAACCAAATTGCTACCCGTCCTACCGATCAACTCAAAACCGCGTTCATTAGTCCGTGGGGAACTTTTTCTTACCGAGTCATGCCTTTCGGCCTCAAAAACACTGGCGCCACTTTTCAACGGGCCATGTCTTATTGTTTCCATGACTTAGCTCACATTATCCTTGCTTATTTGGATGACCTCACCGCGCGTTCTAAGCATCGGGCGCAGCACCTCCACGATCTGCGTACCATTTTCCTCCGATGTTGCAAGTATAATATCTGCCTTAACCCATTGAAATGCATCTTTTGTGTTCCTGCCGGCCGTCTCTTAAGCTTCATCGTGTCTAAGGATGGTATCACTCTTGACCCTTTGAAAGTTCAAGCCATTCTTGAACTTCCCGTCCCACGTACACTCCGCCAGCTCCAAAGTCTCCAAGGCAAAGCTAATTTTCTTCGACGGTTCGTCCCTGACTACGCCACCACTGCACATGGGTTCCTTAGACTCCTCCGATCTTCTATCCCTTTCGTTTGTGATTCCTATGCTCACGAGTCTTTCGATGCCCTCAAGCAGGCTCTCACATCCGCTCCCTTGATCCGCCCTCCCGACTTTGATCAGGACTTCATCCTGTATATCTCCGCTTCCACCTATTCGATCGCTGGAGTCCTCATCCAGGAAGATGACAATGGTATCGAGCATGTGATCTATTACGTCAGTAAGAACCTTGTAGGACCCCCTGTTTCCTACTCACTCGAAGAAAAATTAACGCTAGCTGTAGTGTTCTCAGTCCAAAAACTTCGTCATTATATCCTCATGCACTCCACCAAGGTTGTGACTAATTCCAACCCCTTGGCTTTCCTATTGAGTCGTCGTATCCTCACTAGGAAATACGCCCGTTGGGTCGTTATTCTCCAAGAATTCGACCTCAAATTCGTCACACCAAAGAGTAAGAAAGGCTTAGCCCTCGCTGAGATCATTTCTGAATTACCTACCGGAGCACCAGATACCCCAGTTAATGATGACTTTCCTGATGAACACTTATTTGCCATTACTGCCGACGACCCATGGTATGGCGACATTCTTACTTACTTGCGAACCCAAAAGTTCGCCCTTCACCTTGATCGTGAGGCTCGCCGACGCATCCGACACCAAGCCCCCCGATACCTCCTTATCGGCGACGACCTCTATCGTCGTGGGGTTGACACCGTCCTTCATCGTTGCCTCACACACGTTGAAGCTGAACAAGTCCTTAATGCCTGCCATAGCGGCGCTTGCGGTGGCCACCTCTCCGGTCTCGCTACTGCCCAGAAAGTCATGCGCGCTGGGTATTTTTGGCCTTCTCTCTTTACTGATTGCATTGAGGCAGTCAAACACTATCCCAATTGCCAACATTTCGCCCCTAAGGCGCGAGCTCCACCAGCTCCCCTCCATCCGGTCGTCTCAACCGACCCCTTCTGTAAATGGGCCATCGACTTTATGGAGTGTCGCCCACCATCCGCTGGTAACCATAAGTATATCATTGTAGTGGTCGACTATTTCACCAAATGGGCTAAGGCCATGCCAACGTTCAACAACACGGCAGCTACCGCAGCCCTCTTTTTATTTAACCATGTTATAGCTCGATTCGGGGTTCCCAAACAACTGGTCTCTGACCATGGCAAACATTTTGAAGATGAGATATGGCGTGAGCTATCCTCACTGTTGGGTTTTGAGCACCAATATTCCTCCTCCCATTACCCCCAAGGTAATGGCCAAGTTGAAGCAGTCAACAAAATCCTAAAAACTATGCTTCAACGAACGGTGAATAAGCACAAAACCAACTGGCATCTCATGCTCTTCCCTGCCTTGTGGGCCTATCGAACTTCTGTTAAAACCGCCACCGGGTTTACTCCTTTCCACCTAGTTTTTGGAGAGGAGGCAGTCTTACCGATCGAGTGTGAAATTCCTTCTCTACATCTAGCCGTTGAACTTCTCCCTCACACCCAACCTCTAGAACAACGACTTATCATGCTTGAGCGCGCTTCCGAAGACCGTCGTGTTGCCTTGCAAACCATGGAGGCGGCCAAAAAGCGCACCAAAGCTCAGTATGACCGAAAAGTCCAGCCTCACACTTTTCACGAAGGCGACCTTGTTCTAGTATATGACCAGGCCCATGATGTCCTTGGTCATGGGAAATTCGACTCATTATGGCTAGGTCCTTACATCATTAGTAAGGACCTCGGTAAGGGGGCATACCTCTTAGAGGATTTCGAAGGCCACCCCCTTCCTAATCCTTGCAATGCACTCTATCTTAAGAAATATTACCCTTAGAATTTCCCTTCTGGAATGCATGTTTTATTTTCTTTTAGATAGCCAGCATCTGTCTTTTCATTTTTATTTGCTACTTCACCTGGACCCATTTTTTCCATGAAGGGCCACTTCACCTACACTTTAAATCGAATTTCCTTACTTACAACACTTGTATTTGGGGCATCACTTCGCCTCCATACTCGTCCATGTTCGTGTCAATTTTCGTCATGAGTTCCCACCTTGTACTCATGTTTCCATGGTCCCCCATTGGGGCCTTTACTGGGTGGAAGCACCATCAAGTCGCCCTTGTTTAGAGCATCCAAGTTGAGTCATCATTCCCTCCATGGAGTCTATGCCGAGTCCCTTTGTACCCCACTATAGCCCTCCATCCATCATTGATTGGTCTCTCTCTTGTGTCGCACATTATGACCTTCAGTTTCACTGTCCCCCATCCCTGATGATGTTGTGTCAGTTGCCGCCATGTCATTCATGCCCTTTATGCTCTAGCAAGGGAAGTCGTCCATTAGCTACTCAGTCCTTTCCACTTCACTATCATCATTAGTGTCAGTCTGTCCGTCACTCTACTCTTTTCTCTCATGCCTTGGTTGAGGGTCTCTCATTGCCTCAACTATGGCGGACCTCCTTCTGTCGACATCAGCTCATTTATTCCAAAAGCCAGGTCTAGAGGGCGGTGTACCTTGGTTCCAGCTTTCACTCTTGTTCGGTGCCTAGGATCAGGCAAAGGGATATCTCCTTTCCCTTTGGCTTGATTGTTTCTCCAGCTCCTTCAGCATGATCGAGATTCTTATACTTGATAGTCCAGTGATCAGCAATAGCTCTTGATGATTCCCGGGTGTGTGTGAGATGTTTCAACCCTCATGAGGGGGTGGCCCTGTAGGTAGCCCCCCACATGCCCGGATGACCTCTTCTTTGCAGCCTTCGATGCAGCTCCAGATATTTGATGATGTTGGCCATAGCCACTTGCAGCGCCTCTCCGATTTGCATGTATCAGTCAGATTTTGTGAGCCCTTCCCCATTTGCAGGGGGCATTTCAGTTGTATTTGTCTCTCATGTACTCAGATATTGTTGTACAAGTCCTGGCTGTTATCCCAGGCACAACATGTATGTGAGATTCCTCATTCTATTTTTATCTGGCTCGCGATTATGCCAGCTGTACTTTATGGTTCGGTCCCTTGTTTACTGGACACACTATTCTTTTGTACTTTGTCTCGGCGGGCATAGGTATGCCTCCCCCGCCGCCTTCAGCACAGGTACCCTCTCATAAAAAGAGACTTGTTGCACCCGCGAGTCTCGTCTCCTCAGGGTCTAGTCCTTCAGCACACTATCTACCTCACATTTCTCTCTCTGACATCCCTTTTGTTGTCTAGTGATTGTGTTCTTACAACGTACTTCGGTCATACGATTTGCTCCCGACACTCGCACGCTGGGGGGCAATCTGTTACACCATTTTTTGGTCATCTAACTTATTATCATTAGATGGACCCAAGTACACCATGTAAGACCAGTTTTACCCTAAGTAAAACTACTTTCACTATGTTAAAACAGGAAACCCCAAAAGGAAATATTAAACAAACCTATATTTGTTTGATTTTTCTCATGGAATAATTAATTAAACCATAATTTAATTATTATTCCCAGTCATGTTTAACCCAAAATCAAAGAAATTAATTAGATAAACCTTTATTTATCTTATTATTTTCTAGGAATAATCATTTAAACCTCATTTAGATGATATTCCTTGTTAAATATGACCAAATCACCCATAAATAATTAAATAAATCACTATTTATTTAATTATCTTTCAACCACTTCCTTAAATAATTAAATAAATCATTATTTATTTGATTATCTTCTAACCGCTTCCTTAAAAAGATAAAAAAATCATTTATTTATTTATTTTTGACAAATTAAGGGATTTGACCCAAGTCAAATACTTTTTCCCTCCAACAAATATAATAAAATATTCCATAAAAAGTGGATCTAGATCTAGTTAACCCATGCACCAAGATCTAGAATGACCCAATATTTTGTTATAAATAGGAGGGTTTTTCCTACCATTCTTCACCTTTTGTTGCCTATTAGATCACTCTGGATCTATACACTTGGTCACCATTTTCTGCCATTTTGCTCCCATTGAGCTCTACTCTTTGCATTGGGTTTTCTACATCAACTAGAGAGAAGAATCTTAGATCTGAAGTGCTGAGGACTTCCAAGAACCCATCCCACTGAGGGGAATTGGATACTCCTTCTAGTTTTCCTCACAGGTGCCCCATTTAATACAAAAATTCTTTCAAAAATTGTTCTTGTCTTGTCTATTGGTATATGGAGCAAACCCTTAATTTTACTGCTTAATGTCTTTCCGTACATAGATCTGGTGTTTTGCAGCTATTTTCTTGTCTAACTAATTGCAGATCTGAAGATATTGGCAACCACTTTTGTTGTTAGGGCTATTAGTTATGCGTAGCTAAAGTGGTCCTTTTTCGTACACTTCGACAAAGGATTCATACTAACAGAGAGTCAGAAAAGAGATGAAAGGTGACTCCTCCTGGAGGAACGAGTGGTATAAAGGGTAGCAACTGGTTCTGGTAATGGTGGAACTGCTCAGAACAAGTAAAAGTCAAGAGGCTGGCTAACAAGACCACTCATTGCAGCGGTTCCTCAGGAATAGGTAAAACAACCAATTGAAGGCATATGATCGGCCAAGCAGATAGTGACGATGGAGTGAGAAAACCAAGGCTCATATGGAAAAATAGGTTGATAAAATGGAAATCACAAGAGGTAAAATGGGGAAGGTTTCATTTTTACACAAGCTTGAAATCAGAAAACTCTGCTTGAAGTTGGTTTCATTTTTACACAAGCTTGAAACAAAGATAAACTATGCTTGAAACCGGTTTCATTTTTACACAAGCTTGAAATGGAAATAAACTATGCTTGAAATAGTAAGCATGCCCCCAGCATGGTGACTCAATTCGAGGTACATGCCCCCCAAGCTTCAATCCATATGTAATGCGGATGGAGTGAAGGTTCAAATTACGAGATCAAGAGAAATACTCGAACGAGATCTAATCAAAGACTCGAATTGAACGGGAACGTGTTTCATTATTTTAATGAGGTTGACACATTAAAAGAACTATACTCAGGACACCTTGTTTCATTGTTTAAGGAGCTTGACACAAGACAAGGAACTCTGCTTCGACCAGCTTGTTTCATTTTTTAAGGAGCTTGACACAAGACAAGGAACTTTGCTTCGAACAGCTTGTTTCATTTTTTAAGGAGCTTGACACAAGACAAGGAACTCTGCTCCGACCATCTTGTTTCATTTTTTAAGGAGCTTGACACAAGACAAGGAACTCTGCTCCGACTAGCTTGTTTCATTTTTTAAGGAGCTTGACACAAGACAAGGAACTCTGCTCTGACCAGCTTGTTTCATTTTTTAAGGAGCTTGACACAAGACAAGGAACTCTGCTTCGACCGACCTCATCATAATGAACAAGAAGTCTTCGCTTCCAAGAGTTCCACTCCCGATGGAAGGAAAACATCCTGGAAGTCAAGACCCAATGCCCCCAACACTTGATGCACGATGGCATCATCACTGAGCACAGGCACGGGGTAAGTAGCCACATAGTTGACCTACGGTGGAGCAAATAAAACAGGTGAATAAAAACCAGAAGGGGGTGATGGCGGACCAGTTGCCACATTAGGACCAAAGAACGAAAGTTGATCAATGGTCACGATCCGTCCTTCATGTGGAAAACAAGCGACACAAAAAAGGGAGGAGACGAGCGCTCCCATGGCATAGGTATAATCGTACCCCAGGAGTAGATTGAAATCCAAGGGGCCTGGAATGACCATCACATCCATATGGACGGTTTTACCTCCCAAAGTAATCGATAAGCTTGGAAGGATCCCCAACGGTTGACTCGTCCTTCTGTTAAAAGTCAACAGATTCTGCGTAACAGGCGCAATCAGCGGTGAACCGAAAGCTTGCCAAGTAGTTGAGGATAGAATACTAATAGAGGCACCTTCGTCTATAATGGTGCTCGGTACGACCATATCAAGAGCCTGTACTGTGATCTCGAAAGGCATGTAAGACGGAAGGCGGAATCCTGCAAATCGACTCCAATCAAAGGAAGCGACCAAAGTACTCGGAGGGGCTACCATCGAACCAAGATGGTCTTCCCCTGGTGTTACGGAAGAAGAAGGAGAATCCTCCACGACCTCCATCTCGAAGGTGGGAGGGATATCCTCTGGGACCTCCACCACGGGAGGTGGAGGAGCAACTTCTGAAGGTGAAGAGACAGAATAATATTTCTCCAAGTCCGAAGAATCTGAAGAAACCAGAAGCACATGAGGGTTATGAGATCCACTCTCCATGAAAAAGACCTGGTACACCATAGATGGGGCCAGTTCAACCGATCCGATGACCAATGGTTGGTCAGGGACAGATTCGTGAATTCGAATTCCTGGGGGAGTGGGATCAACCAAGGATGACTCTTGGCCAATGGTAGGATCAGTTAGCGGAGGACTCAAAGAAATCCGATTATAACCAGGTGGAAGGCGTGGTGTAGAACTAGTTGGGTTGTCCAAAACTCGCTTGGCTTCATCCATATAAAGACAAAGGTGAATGGCATGGTGCCCTTCATACAACTTACAAGGATTGGTGATCTTACCCTGCTTCTTAAGAGCCTTATCAGTACCAGTTGAAGATGTGCCCCCACTTGGCTCCCGGAAGTCAAAGGCAACGGCAGACGGCCGTCGGACCATGCTTCGAGCACCTTGGGGATGCCAGGGTAGTCTCGAAGAAGATGGTCTCCCATGCACAACAGGAAAGGGAACTTGATTTTCCATGGAGGGTTGGAAGGTTTATCGAGAGGAGATATTTCAGAAACAGTAGTGGGAGCTTTAGCCTCTCTTGTATTGGACTTCTTCTTCTTTTTCTTCTTCTTCTTCTTCTTAGCCACCTGGTTACTCGAACCCAGGCTTTCACTAGGCGAAGTAGAAGAGGAGGACGCAGAAACATGCGAAGAAGGGGAGAGGTCCACCTTGGAATCAACATGATGTTGTTCAGGTGGAGAAACTAATTGAAAAGTAGCGGAGATATTTGGGACCACAGAGGTTGAAAACAACCAAACAAGCAACCCAACAGTTAACCCAGGAAGGGACAACGTTGCCATATAAGGAGCACCAACATTTCCAAAAGGAGGAAAATGACCAGGATTCCCATCGGAGGGGATTCCTTGGTTGGTGAACTCCGGAAAAGTTGCCATCAGAAACGATCTTCAGAACAACACCCTAAGGAAACTAACTTTAACCAGGAATATTTCGTGGGCAGTTAATTTTTAAAACATTGAAACAAAACTCTACCGTTTCATCTTTTAAGAGTCGAGAAATAGGAAAAATGTGACTCTATCGCTTTCAGATTGGAAACAAGCGTGAAAGGACAAGCGCTTGATGACCTTTTCAAATTTAAAGAGTCAGAAAAGATCGAAATGACTACTCAGGAATTATAGGCAAAGGGTGTACCAGATATTCGTGAACTGCAATATACACCTTGGTTTCAAAAAATGAAAGAGAAATCAACCAAGGACTTAACGTACGTGCAGGAAATCTCCCCGAATGTTGTGTCTGGTGTATCACGGGTATAGGGCAGCAGACTCGGCTTCCTATGGATAAAGGATTGAAACCTAGTGGGGTCTCCCTTTATATACGCGACGGTACAGGGAGCACAAGTCCGTACTAGTGCTGTCTAAAGCCAAGAGGTGAACGACAGCTACTAGGTTTTAAGACGCCGGAACACGTCTCTAGCCTAGACCTCTAAATGTGTTTCGTTAGATTTCAATGTTGCCTTAGTGTAAATTGAGTAGATTTTAAAGTTGATCTTCAATTACGTTTCAGTTTTCAGGCCCTAACGAATGTGTTGTTTCAAAAACTCCTAAATGCAAAACTACATGCCACAGTACATCATTTCGTTCGATGAAAACTAGCTACAGGAGAGTTGAGAGTTTTTTACACAAACAAAATGATCGGAAGACAAACAATGATATCTCTAATGCAACTAATGAAATCGAAAATTTTTCATTCCAATCACTAATTACTAGTAAAATCGAAAAATTTCAATTTGCACTAATCAACCAAAAGAAAAAGAGATTTTTTTTGTAATTTTCAATGTTTGATAGCTAGATGCACTAAAAAAACTGAAAATAAAAGAGGAGCAACTTGAGAAATGATATTAAGAGAGCAAAACGAACAAATTTCACTCAATGACACAAGCAATCAGATCTCAAATCGACCAAAGTCTCTCAAAACCAAGCAAAAGACTCAAAGGCTCCAATGGACCATGTGATCTTGGCCCAAATCAAGACCAAACGAAGTTTGAATGAAGAAACGAGCAATCACCCAAAAATCGCAACAAAACAATGAAAAACTACTAAAAGAATGCGGAGGAGCAATCAGAGAGTTGACTGGAAAAACAAAACACCAAAACTCTCAAGGAGGGCTCGATACACAAAGCCACTAGATGCCCTAGGGCTTAAAATGTGAAATTGATGGAGAAAAGCAAACAACCGAAGGACTAAGGCAAATTCCCAGCCAAACAGGACTCCAACACACTCAGGTAGTCGAAAAATCAAGAAGAAAAACACTGACCAGACCTAGAGAGCTCAAAACTGAGCAAACTCAAATACCCTACAGGAGTGGCGTGACTGTAAGGCTGCAACTTGCGCCAGCAGGAAATTGGTGCGGGAAATACAAAAGAAACGTGTGCCAATTGGCGCGACCGTCGGGCTAAAAATCGTGCCAGTCGAGTTTCTCAGCCAAAAACAAAAAATAACTACTCCAGAAGCAGATCAATGTAAACTAAGCAAACCAAGAAGCAAAAAACAGCAAAAGAACCCAGCGCATAAGGCTAACCAAGCAAGGAAAATCATAAACAATCAAAACAAGACAATCCAAATGAGATAATGAAAACCAGATGATCCCCAGCGGAGTCGCCAAATTGTTGAGGAGGTAAATCCCCTCTGCGGACAGAGGCGATCCCTACTAGCCCAGCAGGGGTCTAGCAACAATCATCAAATGCTACAGTGCAAGTTCCTAATTGCGAATAAATAGACCAACGATGGAGGCCTACCTGGAGTCCAGTGCTATGATTCGTAGAAGAGACGGCGTTCCCGTTCCTCAGCCTTGGCAGATCACGATCCCCACGATCTACGTGGATGGACACCTGCACATGTGAGAAACAACATGAATACAAGCATAAAATCCAGAATGCGCAACTATATATCAGTCAAAAAAGATATAACTCATTATTAACATAAGTGAAAAAAAGAGTGGAAACATAACCGGTAGTCATTCATTAATAAACAATCGAAAGAGAGTACAACCAATGTTCTGACGTCGCGGTCTCCTTCAGATGGGTCTCCAGTCGTTCACGTCTTGCAAAGCTCTCCAGGGAAAGGGAAAACCTCTCTAGAGTCTCTCGACGATAGTCTCCTTACTTGAGTCGGCCTTAAGGGAAGAAAGAGGGCTCTTACAGCATAAAGGCTCTTGGGAATTTTGAGATTCAAAGCTTAGGCACTTCAAGACTTGGGCCTTTCAAGACTAGCTTGCAATGGTAATGAGCAAGCTTTTATAGATGGAGGAAGGGGAGTTGGGATCCCTATAATTGTGGGATTGGCCCTATCTTCAAGGAAGCTTCCATAAGAGGTGGCAAACCACTTCCCCTCTATGGAACTTCCAGAGCCAAACCTCCCAACTCAAGATAGATATCATTTTCTGAGTCTGTTGAAACGAAACTTCCGCCATTTTATTTAAAAAACACTCCTTAAATTGGCTGGCGTGACTGCGACTCTGGGACAGAGTGCTAGCTGGCGCGGCCTCTTTGTAGGACTTTCCCCATTGGCACGAGTGATGAACTAGCTACCCGCGCCAATGCAAAAAGGGATGTTTTTATGGTTTTTTGCAAGGAGATGTCTTCAGGGCAATTGAAGCTCATACTTAGAAGAATGCAATGATAGTGGTTTTAAGGCATGACATTGCTCACAGGTCACATAATGGGCCCTCCAATGTGCGGGACGGGGAATGGTAGGGACGGTGACAAATTACTGTGTAACACTATGTTGGAAGAACAAGCCATAGAACATCAACAAAAGCTTTTTAAGCTAGAAAAACAATTGCAAGATCAGGAGCTGTGATCTAAACAGCTAGAAGAGAAGCTTAGCATTGAAAAGAAGAATATTGATGAACAAGCCTTGAACAAACAACAACAGTTGAGTCAAGAGGTAAAAAAGCTACAAAATCTTTTGCAAAGTGAGAAAAATACAAAGATTGAATAAGAGAAAACATTCCGATCAGCATTGGACAAGTTCAAGGATTATCCTAAATTAGAGAAATTCAAAAATGAAGCCCTTGAACCAAACAAACTTCTATCTCAGTAGTTGAATGAATTTTGTATGAATTTGACACAATCTGAGCCTTTGTGCAAAATAACATCATATTTGATAGATGAAGCAGTCACTCTCAGACAAGAAATTGATGATGCTGATGATAAAATTTATGAGTTCCTTTCATAGCAGGATACAGAGCAGGGAAGAAAAGCTAGTCTTCCTAGAATTGAGGAGAAACATAAGGAAATTTTATTTGCGGAATGGGAACACCAATTGATGAAATTAGAAAGAGCCATATCAAGAGCTAAAAGTATGATGAATAATATTACACAACTAGTTAATGATATCTTGTATGCCATTAATTTGATCTCAAATTGTAACCCAGGAAAATTACCAAAAGTAAAAGAAGGTGATTCTAGGTGGAAAGAAGAGATAATCAATAAAAATCAGCAGATTAGCAACCTTCAAGGAATTTCATGGGATATTATGTGGACTTATCTGATCAAGCCACACAGTAAAGAAATGGCTATCAAATTCCTTTCAAATGCCATTCAGTGTATCATTCCTAAATTCTCCGATGCTATGTATACTTGGCAGCTACATTCAAGGTTAAGTCATCCAATAGAAGTGAAAGATATGCTCAAAATCTGCCATCTGGGCACATTAAACCAAGGAGATAATCAATGAATCGGTTTCGCTTCAAAATTTCAATTTTGTTTCTAGATTTCTGATTAGATAGATTGTAGGAATAGTTTTAATTTTTTTTTATTAAGTACCTATTTAAACCCCTTTCGTGCATTTAGAAAGGGGTCCTGAATTTGTAATATTTTGACTTGGAGATTACGTTTCTATACTCCATTGACTCTTATATTTTTATAAATGATCACATCTGGTGGTTCTATGCAAAATTGCCTTTAAGAATTGCATTTCTGTCTCTTGGAGTCTGTTTTACATTGAAGTGCTGGATTTGGATATCGAATTGCATTGGAAAAATATCAAGATGGATATGGTATTTCTATCTATTCACTGTTACTTTTCTTATATTATGAGATATTCTTTTTAGAAATTGCTATCATTTATATGTACTCATTTTTGAATATTTCTTTATACATATCATTTCTAAGTGTGTAGAAATATTTCATCTTTCATAAGTGTATGTAAATGATATATAAAATGATGAATACAATGTGCTATTATAACTCTGTTTAATTTCTTAAACAGAGTTATCTTTATTTGTTACTGCATATTTCAATTAAGCTATAATACATTTTCATGGTTATTGGTTTAGTTGAAACAATTTCAAAGTTGTATTCATATTTGATACCCGGGTTTAATTCTAGATTTATTTATAAGTTATAGATTAGATTAGTTAGTTTATTTCAGTCATTTAGTCCCATTTTCCATTCATCCAATCATTCCATCACCAACCCATTTAAATTATTAGGAAAATGGTCCTATCAATCCAGTTGAAGCCACCACACCAAACGGAAAAGGAGTTGTCCTAAGGTCCCGACCGGGTGGTTATCCCCCAATGTTTTAAGTAGCGATTTTGGAGGCTTCAACAAGACCATATGTTGCCACCTAATGCCACATCATCCTTCATCTACGACATAACCCTCATTTGGCTTGTGGATTGGGCTGCCCCATGGTAGCCTCTAGGAGTGCCATGTGACATCCTATGTGTCCCACCTGCACACAATTTTTACTATTTGTGCCAAACTTCATATGATCATATCTTCCTGATACAAACTCAGATTGAGGTGTTGTCCATGTTGTTAGAATCGTCTCAACAACATATTTGGCTTGGTGCTATTTTTGCTGAGGTTTGAGGCATTTGAATTTTGGGACTTTTTGGATCCTTTATATTATTCCTCCCCACTGAAGGAAATTTGGTCCCCAAAATTTACATACAAATATCATACATGTTTCCTTTGATTTACAATAGAATCCATACCTCTTTCTATCTAAAAAAATGCCAAAATATCACTATGTTGCATATTCAAGTGATGTCATACAATTTATCACTTTTACAAGTTTTTTCCCATCTATGGGGTCTTTTAAAAAAAAAATGTGATTTAAAATGGTGGCCACACTTAACTAGTTCAAAATTCTATCCATATCTTACCTAAATAGGCTAATGGGCTTTCTTCACATAACTGTCTTTCTTCCTGTGTGGCTTCTCAAAGGGTTACAATGCGCTCGTCTTTCTCATATGTTAGTTCCTAAAAAAGGTTTGATTTATTCATAAGTGATTTCATAAAATTACAGTCCTTCCTTGGACGTAGCTCTATATGGAGCTTCTAACAGGTGGATTTATGATGTCCACCCTTTTTGCAATGGTTTTTCTTCATTCAAACTTTCTTAACCTTCTTTTTCTCTTGATGTGGCACAAAATATTTATGTCATGGATTCTTCCTTGAATGATTGTATTTGGTGTAGCTTTAGTGAGGTAGGCTTGAATTAGCTCTTCCTCTAAAATATTCACCTCCATTTGGAGATGAATGACAATGATGATCACTGGAGTGGTCTCATGTGCTCTCAACCTACACTGATTCAAAATCATTACTTGATCACTTTATTTCTTCTATGGATTTGGAGTTTACTTCATCGATGATCTAGGAACATCCTGCAAATCCCTCTTTGACATATCCTAATCCTATGTATCAAGATAGTTATACAACTTGAATGGGATTCAAAATCCCCTTGCCATTGTATCTAGGGCCCTTTCCATAACATCTCATCTTCTTCGTTAGCTTCCCGTAGTGTGCTTTTCAAAATCACCAAAGTAATCATCATTTTGGGAACATGAAATTGAATAATCACTGACACTATTTACCTCAATTCCTAATTGTAAAGTGGATGAGGATGGTTTCGCTAAGACGTCATTGCACCACAACTTTATTAAAACCTCTTTTATGAATTTTAATTGAAGTTGTAACCTCTGATTCTCCTCTTATACTTCTTATATGAGTCTCCTCAACTCAACATTATCTACTTGAATTCTCTGATTGATTTCCTCAAGTTCTTTGAGTCATGCATTCTTGAATTATTTTCCCATCTCTGGTTCAATACATGCAATCTTTGTCAGACCTACTTTGTACCAAACTCAATCCAATCTGAGAGGAAAACAATCGCAAACTTGATATGGTCTAAAGCCCTTTGAACATGACACTGATTATTAATAGTGATATTCTAACTTTATTGTGTTAATAGGATTGAATCCAAATAAACTTGTGAATATGTTGATAGTATCCAATTCATTGCTTAGTGCATTTAATGATCATAATTGCAGAAATATCATGCATAAGAAAACATGAGAAAAGAAATGAAACAAATAAGAAAAGGGATCACTAAGTTGGTAATGGTTCTGTTGAGATTTGAGGACTTCGATTTTTTTACCTTTTGGATCCTCATGGACTAGGCACAAAATATGAACCATGATAAAAGGAGAAAAAAAAACAATGTTAGGCACAATGATACTTCCAACTAGTGTCAAATTCAATTGAATTAAGACAATATATTGAAATATTATTTCAGGACTTGTGGGGGAGGATCATACTTTGGTTGTTATGCTTGAGGGTTATGAGTTACTTTCTTTAAATGAAGTTGCACAATTGTTTAGCCCCATTTAGGTGAAATTATAGGGTATACATTTGCAATTTTGGGAATTCTCATAGTGCATCTCCATGTCGATTAATAAGTTCATATGCCATGAACTAGTTAGATTTTCTAGTGATTGACCTTATAAAAGGGAATGTTTCAAAGTTTATTTATAAAATTACCTAAAGGAATTTCCCTATCTCTAGGTTTGGAAAAAATTCTACATCAAACAATATAATGCATCAATTTATTGAATATTTATTTCAAATTTCTCAGAGCTAAAAATAAGAGCAAGGAAAGTAGTTAAGAAGTGTAAATCACCTCAAACTCATAAGGCTCAATGGGTCCCTATCACTAGCCTTAGGTGAGTTATAGAAAAAAGCACTATGTGAGCCATGGGTAAAGATTATTGGTTCCCCATAACCCACTTCCTCTCAAGGTGTCAAAGCCATAGGGTATACTCTCCTTCCCATTATTAAAATCCTAGCAACCTATAATACATAGAATATGCCAAAGAACATAACCCCCAATATTTTGTTTCCCTTTAACCTACAAATTAGGATTTCTCCCACCATCTTCAATTCATTAATGTGCCTTTTTAACATAAACATTCATCTTGAATGTTCCAAAATAAATTATCTTCATAATGAATTTCCATGAGCCATACTTGCATGGAATTTATTTTAGTTAATCATAAACTTTCCTTGGTTATAATAATTCACATGAATTTATCTTTAAAATGCATACAATTAGACAGAATTAAGGTCAATGCCTACACAATTTAGTTGGTATGGTAAAATTAGATTAGGATGCATGCATATTTGACACAATCCACTTTGATGTATGATGGTGTTTCCAAGGCATAGAATTTTAAATATCATCTTAGAATGTGGACTTGTTATTTATTGGAAAAACACAAATTCTATAAGAGAACTTATTTTATACATCAATGTGAATCTTTGTTTGGACATGCTATTGAACATTTGCCACTATGGTTCATGATTCTTCTCACTCAAAGGATTTTCCACTTGAATTATTGATTTTACATTCTTATACTTGAGGAATATCGAGATGAATATATTAAAGACAATACAAAAATAATTGGACTAGAGAAGTCCTTAAGAAGAGTGAACTCTAAAGAGAAAGGATTTAGAGCCATTTCTGCACACAAGTATGGATCTATTTAATCTAATTTCTATTGTTTTCCTAGCTTTATATTTTCTTGTACTAAGTTGATGTGGTTTAACACATTTTCTTGCAATCAATAGTCAAGTAGATTATAACATTTTGATTTGGTTTTGGGAGATAATTATGAGGGCATGTCATGGGGGGGACATTAGAGAAACATATTAATTAATATGTTTCTCTAATATCCCCCCCCCACCCACACCCACCTTTATATATGAGTGTATATAAGGGTGGGGGTAATATTAGAGAAATCATATTAATTAATATATTTTCTCTAATATTCCCCCAACTCCATCCTCATATCTAGTTCATTAAACAAGATAAAAATATTATAATCTACTTGATTATTCATTACTATCAAATGTGTGAAATTAACATCAAATCAATACAAGCAATTCACCATTCTATAATGAGGATAATGTTTCACTTGTTTTTTTGTGTAGGATACTTAGCATTATTATCCTCATCCCCTTGGTTCTTTAGTTCAACAATCAAACTTGGAAGAATGTATAGTAGGAGAAAATTATAGGTTCTTATATTTCCCTATCACTAAAATTACAGTTTAGTATTTCTTGATTGGTTTGTATTATAAAACTCTTATTTTCTATGTTGTTGTGATATCCCATGACTTGGATGTTATATGTAAATTTCTATATAGTTAAGTGTGAATGTTGCTTTTATTTTGAGAACCTATTTGAAAACTAGTTTATCAATATTTATGATAAATATTAAATATTAATTTGTAATTATTATTTTGTTAATGAAATATTGCGAGTCGGGAAATTAATGTTGAAGCTACACCTGGTTGAAAGATATAAGGCTACAAGTTATTGTTGCATATTGATTACCCATTTATTAAGTATTAGGAATATAATATAAATGATTAGATTTTTATGATTATGGAAATTATTGATCCATAAATTCCCTAAAAGATGAGGGTGTTGTCTTTGAAAGTGGGAAGTAGAGCTCATAAATGAGCTAGTAACTATTTTCCACTTGTTGGGTGAGGCGGAGGTAGATACCAAATACCAATTGATTAGTAATGGGGTAATCTCTTTTTGTCTTCTTGTTGAAAGGAGATTCACACAATGTTGAGCCAGTGAAAAGCAAGAAAGGACAAAAAAATAGTAAAAAAAAGAAATTGCAGGCTTATGTTCGGGAGGACTCTTTTTAGTGAAAATGTGTCAAGGTTGGGAGAAGGTAGATAGTTTATGTATTAGTTTATAGACTCAAAATTTCAAGTTAGTACCCTAAAATTTTTCTATGTTAATGATTAATAAATTGAATTAGTATGAAGTACTATATTTGTAAGTTTGCACAATAATATAATATTTCAAAAAGAGTAGATCAATAAGAGGCATAATGAGTTCTTCTATTTTTATCTTAATTTAATTTTAATAAAACATGCATATATAGTTGTACTCTAATTGTTCAGTACAAAAAGCAGAAGTATATTTTGAATAGAATTATTCCTTGAATCATATTTAGTGAACACATATTTTACAAGTTTTAGTTTGTAAATATGTACATGAAGAACAACTGATATGTTGTTGAATAATTTCTGGTGAAAAATAAATTCTTAAATGTTTTTTATCTGCAATTAGAATGACAAGGATTATGATAGATTAATAATAATAATGTGTAAAATCTAGTGAATAGTAAGCATACATTGTAGTAATGTAGTTAAGTAAAATTGTAAGTATATCAATATTCAAATTTAGGAAGACATGTTCTTGAGGAAAATTCAAAAGGTAGAAACGGATATATGTGTGTGTGTGTGTGTGTGTGTGTGTGTGTGTGTATCATTTAAAGACCTATAACCAATTAAATTTTATAAGTATATAGTTCTAGGAGTTCAATCTTAGGATATGAAAAGCCTCACAAAGGTTTGATATATCTTTAAAACTAATCATGATAGAAATAAGAAGAGAATATAGACATACAAGTACCAAAGCACGAATAGAAGAATTCCTCAAATATATTATCATATGACATAAATAAAATTATCTGAAACACACACACACACATATACACACACACATTCATTATAGTTTCATAACATAGTTTACTGATAAAATAATTTATAACTAGTAAATTAGGTATGGTCAGAAAATACCATAATAGTTGTAAACAAATAACTACAAAATTTCAAAGTCTGGGATAAAGTTTCCCATTAATCAAATACATGACAACTTATAGCTTTAGAAATACAAACTTCCGAACAAGAAGTAATTTTGGAAAAACAATTTAAAATAATTGTATATTAAAAATAGATGACCCTGGCCTCTTGCCCTAAAACATAGGGCTCATTTTCAAGTAGATAAGAAATCTAAAGGTACAAGAAAATCTGACCTGGAAGAGGAAGTCGAATTTCCTATAAGTTTCAGAAGAGCCCAATTCTAAATCATCAAAGGAAAAGGATTCAAATATACTTGGGGACATATTACCTACAAGTATGCAAGAAAATAATACTATTAAATATTTATTGATAGAAAGAATAAATAGAATAAAGAAGAAATAAAGAAAAATTGTCGAATAGTTACTTGGAAAATAATATTAAACCATGTGCTTTGGTAAACCCCTCTACAAACATATTAACAATTCTTAGTAAATGTCATAATTATACCTTCAGGTTTGGAGAAAAAGACTCAGAAACCATTTGAGTGAAAACTTAAAATACACCAGTTTTAGGACCCTATATGAATTTGTATGTCAAAGATATAGAAAGGAGAATGAAAGCATTATGTATAAGGATTTTTTATATACTGTTATAAAAATAAAAGGTATTTTAGGGATTAAAAACACTAAGGATTTTAGAAAAACTAAGCTCAACATAAATATCGTTATCACACAAAGAGTTATGACCAAGCTTGTAAAACTATTACATGAATCTTGTGGTAGGGTTTAATGAAAAACCCATTTGCAATTTTACTAACAATGTATACAAAGGTTATTATAAATACTGAGAGGGGGGGTGGTGAATCAATATTTCATTTCAATTAATCTTCAAATTCTATTCATAAATTTCTATGCTACTTTTCTTCAGAAAAATCGCTTGTGTACACTACTTTAATGAATAAAAACACGTATATTCATAATACTTATCTTGTCACAATTTTCATCACTCATTATCTTATTAGTCATATTATGTAGTAGATATAGGCATGTTCAACATCATTAAACATATGTGCATGTAAAACATATGAGTGCAGCACATCATCAACACATAACACACAGGGACACTAGATTTTTAGGTGGAAACCCAATTGGGAGAAAACCATAGTTGTTGTCATCTTTGTCTTCTTTATTATTATAAATAAAATATTCTTACATCTTGTACTAGCGTAGAATATTACTAGTACACAAGATCCTACATGTAAGAGGCTACAAACTCCAAAAATTATCAAGCTCTATCTGGAAGGAAGCTACTACTACCTGAACAAGTTTACTGGCTCCTATTAGAAGGAAACTTGTACTCCCTCATAAATTTTACCGGCTACCACCGGAAGGAAGCTCTTACTCCCTCAATGAAGCCTCCAACACTTATCACCTATGTGCACCACATTTCAAAATATCTGACAATGGATCCACTTGTCTCAAATACACATAAAAACTTGCATGCCACGTTTCATCCAATTTTCGAGCTGGACCCATGCCAACCATTATGCTCAACAACTAAATACCAATAACCTATTTGACACCAAACACTGATAAAAAAAATACGCTCAAACTATATAATTGAATACCAAGATACCAATCACCCCTCTGTGACCAAATCATTGATATACCACACCAAATATCAACAATGGTAACCAAGTCAAACTCTTTTATCATCAACCAATCCAAACAATATCCAATATCAAGTCAAACTCTTTATAAAAATAATGTATCATGATCCATCCATTCAAATCTCAATATCCCACCAAATAAATCAATGAAATCATCATGATACTATGATTTCATGGATCCATAACATTAGTAGGCATATAAGAGTTTGCCATACAATTCTCATAAAAAAATACCCTCTTACTCAATCAATGTCAAGCCAAACTCTAACTAATCAACACTACCATATTCTAGCCTTAGACTCATATATGCAACCATTACCATACTTTGAAATATCTCTATTATCAACAAAATAAAAGTAACATCATTAATAGGAAACCATGTAGACGATATAATTAGTTTCAATAAGAGGAAAAAATCAAAATTATTGACATCATATTTGTAAGCCTCTATCCTCTGCCCTGCATACTCAACCTCTACAACAACCTCTGTTATACAAAACTCTGTCCATAATCAAACTAGGATATATACATGACCGTCATTAAAGAATCCACATATATATGAAATTCTAATGCATAATACCAATGTACATATATTAAATCATTATTTTCATCAAACCCTGACAGTAAACCATGCATCACAGAGACTTCAACAAGCTCTTACATTCATCAACCAATAACAACAATGGCCATATTCAACAACAAAAAATAATATTAATCAGTGTTTTTTTACTCAAAAGGTATATACAATTGTTTAGAATCATATCCGTGTATGTATGTGTTATTCAGGAACGTAAGTAGCATAAATATCTCAAAACAATCATTCATTAGACCCTCTCTACAACAAACACAACCATATCTAAAAAAAAAAACCTCCATCAGCTATCATCATCATGAAATAAACACTAAAATACCATATATATCTCATGAATACCATATAGTTTCCATTCACTGAATCATTAATAGGATATTTCAAATAACTTTTAATCTGCACATCCATTTATCCCTGCATACACACATTGTCAAAGTAATGTCTACATACATACTGTCATAGGTTTTGTAATCTCTGCACTCACAATCCTGCATACACTGTCAAATATATCCCAACGACATTATCTCTTCTATAATACATCAATAGTGAGAGAAGTCATCATAGTCATTAACTTTTGCATAAACCCTCATCAAGCATAAATACTAATACACAATAATACTAATCTACAATCAATCTACTAATGAATAATGTGCATAAAACATTAATAAACCAATTCATTTTCCCTCCAATAAACTTGCAATAATAAAATGAAAAAAGAATATCCATTATATTTATAACACATCTTCAAATATCTTATATCTAAGCCTCCTCCTTGCACCCTGGTGCACACTTGTTCCAGATCAGATCATGAAGGAATAACCCATCAAAATGCGCATACAACTTCTCATCTCCTTCTACTTTTATAACTCATTTGCATTGAAAATACCACATGCAAATCCTTTGGATTTGTTGTCGGTAATTTTTGGCAGGCTCAAATAGATGTTGTCGACTCAAAACATTGGGAGAATACCATGGAAAATTTAGATGGTTTTTTATTTTCCATGGCAGGGTTGTGTACACGACTCTTTTCCTCAATATCTACATGTGTACACGACTTTATCTCACAAAATTAGCTCATGGTTCATAAAATTCACATTTTTCAATATAGTTTAAATACAACTTTCCAATACTCTTCCTCGTCCTTTGCAACACGTATACAAGAATCCATGTGACCTGTAATATTTCAAGAAACGTCTACAAAAGCTATACAATCATTAAGAACATCCACCATCCAAGCTCAATTTTGCACTCAATCATAAAGTGACACAAGGTGATAAGAGCGTGTGATAAAAAACCATGAGGTTAACATCAAGGACAACACATTAGCCATAATGCCAACAATGCCCGCCTTTGGAGTTGATGATAACCTTGTGTAAAACGCCTAGTCCTTCTCTCCTCCTTTGACATCAATAACAAAGGGCTAGAACAAGTAGAGAGAGTTACTCCCCCCTGAGGTGCTTCATAGTGTAAATATTATTTTCTAATGTGAAGCAAAGAACTCAACTGCAAGATATGACCATGACCTCTCATATTGACCATGATTCCCCTGTGCATATATTGGACCTTCTACTGATATGAAAATGTAAGTACACTAATTTATGAAGCAAATATATGGATATCCATAAGTACATATGGCCTATCCTATAAATAAAGACTCTCTGAACCCAATTTTACATCAATCATCCAAAACAACAAGTCTTTGACACCTAATACCCCACACAGGGAATAATTTGACAATGTTTACAACATGGGTCTTTTCATGATAAAAATATATGACAATGATGATACATATGTATGATCAATACATGACACCTATCAACAAATAGAAGTAAAATGCATGATGGCACATGTATACTCATCTCATCACAAACAATAATTTCAACAACTACATTTGTGGAGCTCTCATATAGATGTAATCACAATGAAGATCTTTTGGAGCATTTGAAGTCCTCAAAACCAAGTAGTATATCTTTAACATATCATATACCAACTAATGATAAAAAATAAAACTCCATATAAACAACCCAAATAGCATGATATATATATATATATATATATATATATATATATATATATATCTTTCTTACCAAGGAATATGCCAATCAATAGTAAGAAATGCACGGAAGAAAAAAGTAAGAAGACTGATCACAATAGTAATAATCTTGAACTCATCATAAATCAACATCATGCAACCGACCAATGTTAGATAAGTAGTGCCCATATTTCCTTTTTTCTCACCATAATTCCAATAATGAACCTGCTTAATTATGAAATTGTTTCCTTTTTTACTACCTGGTTCCCTCTCGTTTATCTTTTTATGACCATTTTTGTAGCATTCTTAGCATACTCAAGGTTATTTCAACTTATAAAAGGTAATAATCATCCATGTTTTAGAATCTATGTTTCTTTATGAACTATAATGAAAACATCTCTACAAATACAGAATCTTGATCATTCCGCAGCTAATGTTGAATTCCGTAGCCATATCCATGATTAGACAGGTTGCAATGCATCAATAAAGGAATGAAGGGTATTTGAAGATGAAAAATTTTCACTACATGGATGAACACCTATTGGTACAACTTGGCAGGCTACAAATATTAGGAGATCTAAGAGTCAAAATCAAAGTCATACTCTGGGTATGGTGATGCATCAGTCAAGTGAAGATAAGCAAGAGATCACAATGACATGAAGCGGGCATGCAACATATTTGTTCAATCACGAGGATATTATTCGAGAAGAATCCCTCATGATTTTTTATTTCAGTAGAAAATCATGAGGAGATAAAGTTATAATCTAAATCTATTTCCTAGATGGTAGAACACTTTCATTTCTTATTGACATAGAACTCTTGAATTAGTTTAATGAAGACTTGTATAAAAAACATAAGGAAAAACCCAAAATAATGTTCGGAAGTTAAGTTAGTTGTGGTTCATTTCCACTATTTGTGAAAATATATTTTGAATTAATACAGTGCTATGTTTTCAATGCGTGATTAAGTAATCATCTGATCAGTAGTAGACTTACGTTCACGAGAGGGCCCCATGGCATGTTGTAAGGATATTTAGTTTTGTTTACATTTTAGTTTGCTCATAGCATGATAATTTCCTGAAGTTTTTATTGATTAGTTTCGTTATATTTATGTTTTTATCATTTTCTATTTTGGTTTCAGAGTGCTCATAAAGGAAAATTACCAAAAAGATTTGAATTTCATATGCATTTCCTTTTAATTTTCATCCCTTAGTTAATTTCGTATATGGTGAGAGAAATGTCTTTTAGAGTTAACTTTTCACTTCAGTAATCATTTGGAATTACAAGTTCTCATTAGATTTTACTTATGAAATTAGTTTCATTAACATTCCTTTTTGAAATTTTAGTTAATTTATTTTATTTCTTCAATTAGAAATTAAGTTTCCTTTATGCAATTTCTTTTTGTGAAATTAGTGTAGAGGTTCCTTTCTACAAAATACTTCTTTCAATTCTGCAAGTAGCATTAAGATAATTTTCCTACAGTCTAGTGTTAGCATTTCCTTTTATGCAAATAGAAGCAAATTTTGATTTTACAATTAAAAGTAGATTCTCAATTCTGCAAGTAATAGATTTCAATTCAATCAAGTATTTGGCTTTTTGATGTAACTTTGAATAGAAATAAATTGTGCATGATTACTCTTTAAATTTTCATTTAAACATTTCTCCATAGAATAATTCAATCCACAAATAAAATTCCTAGCACATATGGTGCACATATGCTTCATAAGTATATGAACATTTGTTGACAATTCATGAAGTAATTTAAGGTCAATTAAATTACTCTATAGAAATATTAGAAGCATAGTAGATGATAACCTGAACCTATGTCCAATTTTCATCACCAATCCTGATCACATTAGCTTTTTAAAATGCAACATTAGTAGCTATATATCCTCCTCATCAATGAATATGCCATCAAGAAATACATCAAAGAAAATTATCAACAAGAACAAAAATATAAGATTTTAAAATGAGGTATTGACAATGGATCATAAACACATCATGGATCAACACCCTCTCATACATTCCTAAGAAACATATAGGCACCCTTTATAGACTAAAAAATTCATGTAACAAACCAATGTTAAAACCATAATTCCAACCATGAACTATTGGAAGCATATGAGAAGCTCCCCCTGAATCCATGCCACTCATTCATCACCACATAAAATAATATGCGACTGTCTAAGGTAAGAACGACGTACATGCATGATTTTCCTTCATAAGAAACAAATATACAATGTACAATTATAATTTTTTCTCAGAAGCAAGTAGACATAGCTCCCCATTAAAATTTCATATCTTTTCCTAAGCACAACAAATTTAGTAGATGTAGGATTAGTAGCATAAATAATCACCAAAAGAATAATGTAGCAAAAAATTAAATCGTCATCAATGTTATAGTAGTGAAATAGTACACATACATAACTCCCCTTGAAATCATGCACCACTGATCTTGTGGACTTGTTCATCATAAAGCTATCATCTACTCCACGTGTACTTCTAGAGTCCTTTTAGAAATATGCATCTGCTATAATAGACTGCCTGGGGACTATCTTCCTTTACTTTAAATCTGAAGAAAATAATATTGCACTCTGTTTTCTTCCCATATTTTTCTTTAGTACATATATTTTGTTTTCATTTTTGAATCCTTTTGTAATAAAATTTCTGGTGTCTTCTTTTATATTTTTCATCCTATTAAGGTAAATATAAGTACATGCCCTTTGTCAGTTATTTGACATACACTCAGAATATTCTACTTTATCCCATCAATAAATAATACATTAGTTTCTTTTGTATTTTTAACATCAAGAACAACTCTACCTTTTCCTAGTACCTTTTCCTGTGCACGGTTTCCAAGGGACACTTTATTACCTTTTCATTTTTTTAGAGAGATAAATTTTTTCTTATTTCCATACATGTGATGAGAGCACCAAATTTCTATGTATCACTCATATTCTTCTTCTATTGCGCATAGAGAAAGAACAAACTTCACTTGTTGTTCTTCCTTTTTCTTGATGAATCCATCTTCTTCAGCTATTTCGATAATTGTATCCTTATTAGGTTGCTTTTTTTGGATAGGATCTGTTTTTTGTATGAAATGTCTAAATGAATTCATTGAATTGGCCCTGCTTTCTTTTGCTACATGTACAAATTTATTTCATGTATAACACCTTAAGTGACCAAAGTATGCGACAAGAGAATCATAATATTTCCGCTTCATGCTTCTAAAATCAATAGATTTATGACTAAATAAATTTCATTTAAAACAATACCCTTTAAAGAGTCTTGAGTACTTGGAAACCAATGGTCTTCTTGTGGAGAGACTATTTTTTGGAGGTCTGAAACGTTATGACAGATAAAGCATTAAATATCATTGACCAAAGGAGAGAATGGATTGTTATTTCTATTATTGGGAGAAAATGATTTTCTTAGAAAGTTCGTTTTTCTTGGTTTCTAGTTTAGTTGAAAAGGATTTTTAGAATTTGCTTTGTTATCCTCAAAACTACCTACACAAGCTTGTGAGATGGATTCTCTCTTCACAATTTCATGAAAACCAAGGCTTGATTTGATGGAGGGAGACCTTTTATTTTTAACAATATTGTCCAATATCTTGGTACTATGGTGAAATTTCAAATGTTTGTCTTTTTCAACTATTTTAACTTTCAATGAGCTTACCTCATTCTCTTTTTCTCTTCTTGTCTCTTACAATTGTTGTCTTAACTTGATCATTTATTCCTTAAGCCCATTTTCTTGTTATTTGAATACTTGAAGTTAATCCTCTTTTTGTTTGTTTGATTTTTGAATATCATATTTCAGCGATATGATCTCAGCTTCAAGTCCTTCACAATATTGTTTCTTCTCATTGAGTTATTCAGTTAATGTTATAATGGTGATAGATGAACCATGGTTCCTGTTGTCATATTCCTGAAACTTAATCTCAAGTTTGTCATTCCTTTTCAAAGAAAAAACAAGTTTTCTTCTCAGATTAAACACTTCCTCTAACCTTTCTTCTTCTGATCCAGTAACTCCATCTTATATAGTAAAGGTTGTTTCATGATCACACTCATCTTTTGATAAACTACAAGATCCTTCAAATTCACTTAATGTTTTAGAAACAATATTACCTGTTGGTTTACATGATGAAGAAACTTATTTCTTTATTAGTTTTCCTTCTCCTTCATTGATGACCTACATATTATCCCATACTTCCTTTGCGGTCCATATTGCGTAATTTTCTCTAATATTGAATCAGGTATGTTACAAAATATTTCATTTAATACCTGACTATTATTCTAGAGTTCTTGTCTTGATGGTGGATTTTTATGTTAACCATGTTGTGCTATAAAACAACCCCGCCCCATTTATTTGAATACCTATTAAGGTTATGAATAATAAATGGGGACCCTTTAAAAAACAAATAGATTTTAGGAAACAATACTTCGCTTAGCGTTAAGTTTTAAAATTTTAGGAAAAAAAAGCATGAAACTTTTTCACTTTGAATTCATTACGCTTAGCGCAAATCACAAAACTCACAAGCTAACAAAGTTAGAACACATGTAAAATCTGTGAATCGTGATAAGTGCTAAGGCCTTTTTGATTTATATGCAAAATCCTATTTAAAATCCAAAAAACCCTTATAACTATAAATCACCCTGCATCTCCCTAAAATATAAGAAAATAGCGATTTGCGATACAACATTTATTACTAAAGCGCTTGAAGTGATACTTAATCAATTGGTCTGTTAATAAGATCTAATGATTTAAATATTTTGATTGGAATTATAGTGTAAAATACATAAAATATTTTATAATCATTTAAAGGTTTATTGACGGAAATCAATGGTTATGCGGATCAAAAATATCGATATATTTCTAAAGCACGTTTGAAATAAAAGCACCATATTTTTATTTATGGTGATTTAAAACTGTTTCTCCATTTCTCTTCGCTCTTCATCTCAATTCTAAATTTCCTTGTCTTGCTTGTGTTCAGGAAAATGCCCGAGAAATAGATATCAATAGAAATGACAAAGAAAGGCAAATCAGTTGACCAACCATCCACTTATGAAGTTACAGACACGCCACCACTATTTTCAGACACTACGTGCAATAAGGACAGTGGAAATTATTCATGGGAATCAATGTATAATCTGTTTGAAGGAGAAAATCCAAGGGAACTAAAGAGAGTAGCAACGACAGATACGGTTGATTCATCATAACCTTCCTACTTCAAAGTTGCATGTTCATTTCTACATAGGATAGCTGGAAGGCCAAAGATATTACAGTACACTAATATGGTAAAATGGGTCATCGACAATCTCAATATTGCAGACAGGACATTCAAGAATTACAAACATGAAAACATGGGTTCATTCACCCCCGAGGATTTGTGTACAATGTACTATTTTCCAATGTCATAGAAAGCTTACCATAAATCTTTATTGGAAAAGTTTGAAAAGGAGAGTCAAGAACCAATGAAGGTGGTGAAAGAATGGAAGGCAGATCAAGGCAAATTAAAGTGGGAAAAACTCGGTATGTAACCAATAGCATAATTTCCATCACCTCACTATTTTGGCGTAGTAGCAATGATGTGTAGATTGTTTTCTAGACCTGATACCACTAAATTTTCCATTGAATGAGTTCCCTTAATTGATGAAGTCATCAATTCTACCATCATGAATTGGGCAAACATTTTATCCAATAATTTGGCCAAAACCATTATGGATTACATAAAAAATAAGGTCTTTTTGACTAGGACAATCCCTCCTTTTTACATGAGTGCATATATCATGGATACTATATGTTTCTACTCGAAATTTCTTGTTATGGATTGGAAATGGACTAGCCAATACCCTAACCCTATTCATATTTATCATAAAGCCTTGTGGGAGTCTGATTTTTGTTCCCAATTTATAAGATCTGTCATGGAGTCATGTTTCCCATTCATCAAACCATTTTTAATGAGAAATCTCCTAGAATTTCTAAAGAGGCCAATGCAGATATTTTTCCTATGGCCAGATGGTTTAGAGAAATTTTCTTTTATATATTTCATATTTTTCGGGAGTCTTTCCCCCCCTCATGTTTTTCTTTACTATGTTCTAGATAAAATCTTGGCTAGATAAATTGCATATCAAAAAATTGCAAATGGTATAACCAAGCAGCTCAGGGATTCTAAAGCCATTTTTCCTACATTTCCATTATAGTGCAGTACCTTCACCCTTTTTGATCTAGGTCATACAACGAAGGAAACTCCAAACATTACTTCCTTGAAATTGGCTTCAATGTTAGGGAGACAATATGATCCTAATAATGTGGTCCAAAATTTTACCATTTCTCTTAAAGTTAAACCTTTCATGTATGAAAAGGATGTTTTTGGTGATTTATTTGAAGGAATAGAGAAATTTACAGATGTATTAAAAATGGCATCTAAGAAGCTCATCGTAGCAGACCTTAAAGCTTTTCATGAATATAGAAACAAGAGGTTGGAAACAGTCCCATTGGACTTGTTACTAATATAAGATGTTAGAGAGCCAACCCATAGTACCAATTTATATGATGAAGAAAAAGATATGTTAGAGGATGAGTCACAGGAAAAATCAATTCAATAGTCAGAGCATTCACACCACAAGTCTCAAAGTTCATATCATTCTGATAATGAATATGAAAGTAAAAATGAGAGCCTTGATAAGATAACTAAATATGTAATCAAAGGAATTGATATACATACTAAGGAAGGAACTGGTGAAGCTGAAATATTAAAATCATCTTCAAAATAACTTTATCAAGTTCAAACTACACTTGAGAAAACATTAAAATCTCAAGTAGAGCATTTGGGCAAATAATGGACAAAGTTTACTCAAGTACTATAGACACCACTTAATCCTGATTCAAAAGGATCAACGATTTTTAAAACTCCTGAGCAAACTCATAATCTAGCATAAAAAACCATAGTACTTCAGCAAATCCCAGAGAATCAAGAACAAGAGATCATCCCAGCCCACCCAACAGAAGAAATCATTTTAAATATTGAGGAAATACCTCCACTGGAGTTTTTCTACAGTCCAAGCCAAAAATATGTAGTAAAGAGGAGGAAAAGAAGAAGAGTTTATGGAATAGTGACAACTCTCAATAATGAATTAGTAGATGTTGTCTGGAAAGACACTTTTGTCAATCCAACAGAACATCTTACCAAAATGTCACAATTTGTAGGGGCATATGCAAATGCCACAATAGATAAAGCAGCAGAAGTGCAAATTCTTCTTAAATAGAGAGGAGATAGAGTTCAAGAGCTGTAAAGACAACCAGAACAAGAAAATCATAATGCTAGTAAACAAGTTGAGATGAAAATGGCACAGTTCCAAAAGGAATTCGAAAGATTGAAGTTACAACATCAAGTACAAATCTCTAAGAAGGATACACAAATAGAAGTAGTAATGGATAAGCTCAAAAGCCAACCTCAAACAAAAAAATTTATAAAAGAGGCACTTGAATGGAATACAAATTTGAAACAACAGCAGGAGACTTTTTGTCAGCAAATATCAGCTACCAATTCATATTGTGAAACAAGTAAAGTCTTAACTCAACAAGTGGAAAATAGAAGATAGGAATGTGAAAATATTCATAAGAAAATTTTTGAATTAATTTTATGGAAAGAATCTGACAAAGGAAAAGAGGTTGATCTCTCGAAAGTTGACAGATTTCATAAAGATATTTTATTTAAAGATTGGGAGATGTAGTTGAGACAAGCAAAGAAAACAACGTCAAAGGCATCAAACTAAGAAAATGAGATAATTGAGTATGTCAATAGACAACTTCAGAATGCTAAGATTATTAAAGAATATACAACCGAAGAAATTCCAGAGGTCAAAATATTGGAGACACAGTGGAAAGAAAGCATCGAGACACAAACAGAATCTATAAAGCAGATAAAAAAATTATATCAAGAAAATTACTGGAACTTCTTGATCAAACCACATCACCAATGCATGACTCTGCAATCCTTAACTGATTCCACTAGAAAAATGTTTCCAACACTCTCAAATCCTGTGTTTAAAGGCTAATTCAGATCTAGAATCACACAACCAACTCAGTTAAAGCTAATGGTGGATATCTTTCAGCTTCGAGATAAAATGACTAAATAATATCAACCCACTTAAGAAATATTGTTACCTTTATTTCTATATTGTAGTTTAGTTTAATTATTATGAGGAAGGTTTTTTGAAACCTCCTCAAATTTTTTTGTAATAATTTATTTTTGAATTATTTAGTTTAGTATTTAAACTCTTAGGAATTTAGAGAAGGGTCCATAATTTTATCAAATAACAATTTGTGAAAGATTTCACTTCTATGCTTTTATGAATGCCTTTGATGAAATATATGGAACACGATCTACTTTTTTGAAAATTGAATATGCTTTACTGAAATTGCATTTGTGTACTCTTAAAGTATATTTGAATTGAAGAGAAGTAGATCAATATTGTGGATTTCATGAGCATAACTTATCACATCTGGTACTTTTATCTTATGATTAAGTCTTGATTGTGAATTTACAGTAATTTCTTTTTATATTGTGATATGTATGTAGTCTAACTTACAATTTATCATTCATGCACTTTTGTACAATGTTTAAGCTATAAATCCTTATTATATACATAAATAAAATTGATAGATGTGATATATAACACATAATTATTTTTATTAACTATTTAGTCAAGATAATCATTTTACATAATTTTCATCTCTTTTAGCAATTGAATGATCTTTATTACCTTTTGTTGTAAGGCATCTTTCTAGTGTTGGAAATGTTGTCATTGATGGCAAAGGAATTGGCAACGAAGGAGAATTCTTCTGGTTGAATCATCTGAGGAATTGTCTTAGTGCCATTGTGCATTGTGGTTTAACTCTGTGTGGAGAGTACATTTCGTAGTTGTGCATTTACTAGTAAAATTTTCTATTCAAACCATTCATGAGAATATGGGTTTAACTCATGTGGAAATACTGGATCACATGTGATCTGTGTGGAGAATTGTTAGAGTATCCTAGTGATTGATCATGTCCGTTTGGATCGATTGAAATTATTATTCAATGCTTGTGAGCATTGTAAAACATAGCCGCAAGGGTTATGTATGGCGGAGATATGCGTCGGAGTAGATGGATTAAAGGAACGCCGAGGAACGAGGCTGTAATATGAAGAAACACCGTGACTACGCGAAGAGGAGAACCTTTTCCAATAGAACAGATGGAACCTGGAAGGAAAGAGGTGGAATATAACAAAAGGAAGCGTGACGAAACCCTGCGTGGAAGAGCGGAACCATGACCGAGTGAATAGTGAAGGCAGTTTCCGGGTTTCATCGCACCACCTTTCGGTGATGGGCAATATTTCCTGCTTGGGGAGCGATTCCATAGAAACGTTGACACGTGGCGAGGTGGACCCACGGAAAACCGCTTGTCACTGTGCGCCATCGCGCGTTATCGTTCGACCCAGGATGTCCAGCGATATTGCTATGCGCCGTTGATCTCAAGGGAAGCCATCGGATGGTGGTCATTTGATAAAGGTGTGCGGAAACTAACCACAGTATGGTGGTCCATCACACGTTAACGTTCGGCATCGGAGGTCGTGCGATATGCATATACACCGTTGATCTGGAAGCTTGCTAATCTAACAGTGATCGAACACTGGACTTGCGCGAAATGTACTTATGGTACTGTGCGCGTATTTGATTGGCTATTAATTATATTTGTGGGCTCAGGGTCAAAGGTTTATCATATTGTTTGAAAGCGTTAAAATGCAAAAGGTTAACCTTAATCCTAAAGTTAAGTTCAAAAGTATTAAATTAATTATTTAATTACCAAGATCAATAGAACAGTGTGAGTTATGGAAACCCGACGGGATTATCTATCTTGACCCCGTCCACGAATACCATTAGCAACTGAATGGTTTTGACCCAAGGTTTTAATAAAGGAAAAAACTATATTAGGTGATGAGAATCATGAAGAACGATGTGCATGCGAAAGGGTTGATAATAAATGAATCTCTTTTAGAGATATCTGTATGAATAAACTATGATATATCTGAATCTATGATGCACCCATGGATATCTGATTTGATTGACTCTGAAGAACGTATGCATGAGTAAGGGTTGTGAATGAATACTTCACTCTGAAGTATATCTGTATGGAATGGATAAAAAATTGCTGAGAGATCTGAATTAAGGATGCACCTCTGAAGAAAATAAATAAATCTGGTGGCCTGCAAGGTATGTTGTGTGGAAGTGGATGAAACGTGGTCCGCA
The DNA here is from genome assembly GCA_034641835.2 of Pinus albicaulis. Taxonomy (NCBI): domain Eukaryota; kingdom Viridiplantae; phylum Streptophyta; class Pinopsida; order Pinales; family Pinaceae; genus Pinus; species Pinus albicaulis. The sequence continues at coordinate 583,782,888 of CM076577.1, forward strand.
GTGGTGCTGAGGGTCGAAGCCTTCAGTGAGGGGGTTGTAGCTCCCTTCCAGTGGTAGCTAGTAAACAAGAGCAGGGGGTAGTAGCTCACTTTTAGGAGAGGCTGGTAAACGAGAGTAGGGGGTAGTAGCTCCCTTCTAGGAGAGGCTGGTAAACGAGAGCAGGGGGTAGTAGCTCCCTTCCAGGAGAGGCTGGTAAATGAGAGAAGGTTGTAGCCTTCTGTAGGTGGGCGCCTGCATGCTGGTATAAGTCTGCACCAACATATATTGTAAGAAGTTTTCTCTATAATAAATATTGAAGACTAAGATTACAACAGCGGTGGTTTTTTCCTGAATTGGGTTTTCCACCTTAAATCCTGGTTTTCTTATGTTTGATGGTTTGTTCTGTTATTTCTGTTCATTCTTAATGCTTATCTGATGAATGAATTATGAAATGATCTAAGTAAAGACATAATAAGATCTCTGGACATACAAGTTGGATGCAGTAATGTAACATATGGTTTTAAGAGAAAGGAAAACTAAAAATTTCCAGTCAGCTCTAAATACTGATTCACCCCCCCCCCCCTCTCAGTATTTTTCCCAACAATTGGTATCAGAGTAGGTCCTTCTGCAGAAGCTTGATCTCTTGAAGGAGATCCGTCGCAATGGGAAGTCATGAAGGAGTACTTTCTCTAAGGCCACCTCTATTCAATGGAAGTAATCTATTATTCTGGAATATAAAAACAAAAGAATATTTGCAAAGTCTTGGTGCAGAAGTATGGGAAATCGTGGAAGAAGGTTATCAGTATCCGACAATTATTCCTACTGATGCAGCACAAAGGAAGAAATATGAAATCAATGCCAAAGCAGTCAATGTTTTATTAGGAAGCATGTCTGAATATGAATATGTTAAAGTGATGTAGCTAAATTCAGCAAAAGAAATATGGGACAAAATCATTCAAATCTATGAAGGAGATACAAAGATAAAAAGTGCAAAACTCCAAAATCTCAGAATTGAATACGAAAATTTAAGGATGCATAGTGATGAGAGTATTGCCAGTTTCTTTTTACGACTAGATGATATTGTAAATCGTATGAGAAATTTGGGTGAAACCATAACCGATACTACTCTGGTTGAAAAAGTCTTAAGATCTTTGACTTCAAAATTTGAGTCAAAAGTATCAGCTATTGAAGAAAGGGAAGATTTCAAACTCTTACTATTGTTCAAATACATGGTATTCTAACCGCTTTTGAAATGAGAAAAGAAGGTCCCTCTCAAATCATAGAAGTTTCCTTTAAGGCATGTGCAAAAGGAAAAGAAAAGGAAGTTGTCAAGGAGTCAATTTATATATCAGAAGAAGAAGAAGAAGCAAATTTTGTGAGAAGACTCCAACCAGGTACTGGAAGATTCAGAGGTAAGCTTCCCTTCAAGTGTTTTGCTTGTGGAAGAGTTGGTCATTATGCTGCTAAATGTCGTTATGAAGAAAATCATGATGAAGGGAAACAATTTGAAAAGGGAAAGAGTTATTATACAAATGAAGATAATGATGAAATGTCAAATGAGGATGAAGAAGATTCTGATCAAGATCTGCAAGTGCTCATGGAAAGGAAGAAAAAGAAGAAGGCTACTCAAATAAAGGAGATATCTTAGAAAGTATGTGCACCAGAAAATGAAGAAGATGAAACAGGTATTGACTTTTGTTCTTGTGATTCACTTTCTTCTGCATGCAATGGCAAAGATAGTGAAAGTAATGTTATGAATCTAGAAGAGGTTCTCAAGATTAAAGTTGAAGATTGACTAAGATTATTTAATGAGAGAGAATCTATCTACAAATATATGATCTCTAGAATGAATGGACAGATAAAAAGGTATCAAAATTTGTATGATGAAGTAACCAATCACAGTGAAGGACTTGAAGCAGAAATCATCACTCTGAAAGTAGATCTCGAAGCATCAAATAAGAAGAATGAAGAACTTCTACAATCATTTGAAGAAGAAGGACTTGAAGCAGAAATCATTTCTCTCAAAATAGATCAGGAAAAATCAAATAAGAAGAATGAAGAACTTTTACAAACTTTTGAAGAACAAGAAAATGGGTTGAAAGAAGAGATTTTAAAATTGAATGATCAAGTAGAAAAAGGAAGAAGGGTCGAAGAAAGTATGAAGAAGCAATGCCAAAGATTGGAGGTTGAGGTAAACATTTTAAAAGGTAAATTAGAAGAAAAAGATAACTCTTGAGATTTCAAGAGAGTACTAAGATTCTGGACAATATTCTTAGTAGTCAAAGGTCTCCTTCTGTTAAATTTGGTCTTGGTTTTCATGAAACTGTTAAAGGAGAATCTAGTTCACAAGGAAGTGGTAAAGATTCAAAGGACATCAATGCAAAACCTGAAATATTGAAAGAGACAAAAGGTCAACCGACAATCATGAAATCTCAGAAGAAATCATTTCCCCCTTTGATCAATAATGTTGAATGATTTAAATGTCATAATTATGGGCATGTTGTAGCCAATTGCAGAAGCAGATTGTTTCAAACAAATAGATTCTACACAGAAAGGCACTCAGGTTTCTTTAAGGGATATTGTCTTTCATGCAGCAAGTTTGGTCATAAAGCAGCTGATTGAAATAGAAGAAAGAATAGAAAAACACATTATGATCCCTATGCTTAATTCTCTGGTCACACAAAATGTTATGCTTGTAACAAGTATGGACATGTAGAAAATAATGTAGGATGAATAGATTTGAGAAATTGGATAATTTCCAGCACACAATAAGAGATTTCAAGCAAAGCTGGAAAAATAAGGGGGACTGGTCAGAAACGTAGGGAATATTGACCCTACTGCAGTCATCTATTTCTAAAAATTTTACTTATCATAATGACTGTAGGAGTGATGTGAGATACATTATAGGAATCAGTAATGTATCATCACGGGGGGAGCAATGAATGATAGTTGTGTTTATTTCTAACAGTGCATTTGATGTAAAGAAGACAGGTACAGGTGGCATAAGTTCAAGGGGAGCATTAGCCTTGCTGAGAATAATGGATTGTTGGCATTATGATGGTTCTGAAATATGACCTCTCTCGTGAGGTCTTTTTTCTCCAAAAGAAGAAAAACAAACAACAGATGGCATATTTCTATCACAAGAAAAATATCTTAAGCAAATACTGAAAACGTATGGCATGGAGGAGTGCAAATGATATATGGTTATGGATAAGCCCTGATTGTTTCTTTGCTGAAGAGTATCTTTTGTTTTCACACATGGATGAGATGGAAGTCTTATGATTTGGAGATAAGGATAGATCATGCAGAATTTGATGCTGATGATTTTTGTCATGGTTGAGACCTTCTATACATAATTCCTACACATGATACATCATGATTATGAAATAAATATAAATCATGAAGATCTTGGTGATAACAGATCACATGGATACTTAACACATATTTTCTATTGAAGAAGTTGTTCTAGTATGATAATTCCTCTTGGGAAGAACAAGTTGATGCGGCAAAGAGCCTGAAGGCTTGGTTACTGACGTGCTTATGCTACAATTTTTGGATGACATCTGAAAACACAGCTGTGGTGCTGATTGGTATCTCTAGTGATATTTCAACACTCATATTTCTATATGTTTTTTATGAATATGCCTTGATGATTTGATGGTGAAAGTATTCATGATGAATAAGCTAAGGGGGAGCTTTGGTCTTATGAAAAGGATGCATTGTTAGCATTCTAATTATGTTAGAAGATGATGCATGATCTAAGGGGAGTATGGTATTATCGGTACATAGGATATTGATATTATTGGCCCCACAATATGTATGGCACTATCTGTGCCCCCGGAGTACCATAATTCTGATTATTTTTGCTTAACCCTTTACCATGGATGTCAAAGGGGGAGGATGTTGGGAAAAATACTGAGAGGGGGGGGTGAATCAGTATTTACTGCATATTCAAAACTTTTTACTTTTTCACTCTCTAAAACCCATACGCTACTTTCCTTTAGTAAACTCGCGTATACACGCGGATATCCTTCATACAACTCGCGTATTAGCAAAGATCTAAATATGCAGATATTTATTAACTTAGTTCTTTGCACTATTCAATCATCTGATGTTATGTTAACAGTAAACATGTGTAGTAACAACAGAATAAACCATCACACAAAGCATCACACATGAACACCAGGATTTTTAGGTGGAAACCCAAGTCGGAAGAAAACCACCGCTGCAGTTGCTCAGCCTTCAATATTTTATTATAGAGAAAACATCTTGCAACATATGTGCTGGTGCAGACTCCTACCAGCACGCAGGCACCCACCTGCGCTCGTTTACCAGCCTCTCCTGGAAGGGAGCTCCAACCCCCTGACTCGTTTACCAGCCTCTCCCGGAAGGGAGCTACGACCCCCTGCTCTCGTTTACCAGCCTCACCTGGAAGGGAGCTACAACCCCCTGACTGAAGGCTACAACCCTCAGCACCTCTATGGACCACGTTTCATCAATTTTCACACTGGATCCAACAACCTCAAAAGAGCACAACTTGTAGGCCTCGTTTCATCATATTTTCAGACTGGACCCACTCCATACTTTTAAGCACAGTCAAACATGAAACTGATACATATAACTCACTGACAGATACCAGCAGAACATATCGGACATTTCTTACCACGGAGTTTTGACAAACCTAGTTTGCATACGCGCTTTCCTTTCTGCGATGTCGCATATATACGCGCTTCCGTTCACATCAGCAGGCGTATACCTACGCACAAATTTCGAACATATTTTACTACCCATACGCGCTTTCCTTTCAACGATGTCGCGTATATACGCGCCTTCTACCATACAAACCCGCGTATACTTCTGTACATATTACAGAGCTAATTTCACTGCGCATACGCGCTTCATATTTAGCGAAGCCACGTATATACGTGCTTCTTCTGTGGCAAACAAGCGTATGGTTCTTCAGACATTTAGGTCATTGCAATTCTTCAGAACAGATACATTACATAGATTTTTACCCTTTACTTCAAACAGATGTTCGCCTCATCTCAGATCTAATCATTCCATAAACAGATCTAGCAAATACTAGTACATTTCAGATCTAGATCCACTTCTTCATCATTGGTGCATTATACATTCAGATCTATCATTCAAATGTAACCCTTTCCATTCAGATATCCTTCAGAGAGAAGTATTCATTCAAGCTCAGACTCCTTGCACCCACACTCATGATCTGCACAATGAATTTATTAAGTTTATATAGGTTTACCCTTTTTCAATACCATGAGCCAAAACCACATTACTTCCGATGGTATTCCTGGATGGGGTCATTTAGACGAATCATTACCCAATACAATGGGTCAATACCATGGTGGTTACCCCTGGTTTTTCACTTTATGAGCGCTTTTGCCCATACGCGACTTGGCATGTTGTTTCCCACGTGCATATGCGGCTTCCCTTAGATAGATCCGCGTATGCCTTGAGACATACTCTTTTCACCATAGATTTAGCACATGCTGAATTCCTTTATTCATTAACATACATGCTCTGTAGATACATCGGTTACATCATTTACCAAGTCCATCAAGTCAAGAATAACTTCATCAGGTGGTTTGCCATCAAGGACAACATATGTCAACATTCTCATGTCTTCATCTTCATTCAGTGGGTTGCCATCAAGGACAACATTCTGCATCATATTGCCAACAATCTCCCCCTTTGGACTTGATGGCAACCATGATGGTGTTTGATTACCACAACAGATAGGTACATTAAGAATACAATGACAGCATGTCACATTCCCCATTTTTGACACCATTCTTTTTCTTCATTCAAACACCATGTCACTCTCCCCCTTTGACATCAAGGGTAAAGGGTGGATCAAAACCAACATACTCTCCCCCTTTTCTCCGCATGTGGAAGAAGCGTTCTGCAGATCTGATATATACTGAAGTGGCCAAGCTCTCCCTGAGTTCATGATGAATCTTCAAACATATTTTTCAATGAAGTACATGACTCTATGAACGTCCTATCACCAAAGACTCATACTTACATCAAATATCCAAACAAGTGGATTTACATATAAGACTCAAGTACCCAACCAAGTGGGTTTACAAAATTTGACACAACTACCCAACCAAGTGGGTTTACAAATTTATCAAGTCCTTACATGACTGAATATTACAATTTTACATCATGGATCTCTACATGACCTTTTCATCAACCTACAAATATAACTTTAAGACCAACACCAGAAAGACCTCAAGAAAGAAAACATATTCCAGAGCCATCATAATGCCAACAATGCATTATACTCAGCAAAGCTAATGCTCCCCCTGAATCTGTGCATCCAAGCATCCTTTCCATATGACAAAGGCTCCTCCTTAGTTTGTGCATCCTGAACACTTTTACCAACAAATCATCAAGGCATCTTTATCAAAACATTAGAAAAGAATTATAAGAACTGGAACACCACCAGAGATACCAAATAGTATCGAGGAGATGCAAACGTACTTGCGGTAAATGTTTGAAGAGATGACGCCAAACAGAAAAATGTCAGCAATCAGACATACGCGGTTTTTTGTGCATGAACTCGCGTATATAGACGACTGTGTTTCAGGAAATCCGCGTATCCAATGTCATCTTCTAAATTTATGCGGATTTGTTCTTTTCGCTGACGTGTGAAACTCTAGCTTGTCTTAGATACCATGACGCTTCCACAGGCGAGGTTTGGTAAAGATATCAGCAACTTGTTCTTTGGAGGGAACATACTCCAACTTCACTTTTTTCTCAAGCACTTGTTCACGTAAGAAGTGATACTTGATGGGAATGTACTTGGTCTTCGAATGCATAACAAGATTTTTTGAGATACTGATGGCACTTGTATTGTCACACTTAATGGGGACATGAGGTGTACATTTGATTTGAAAATCTTGTAAGGTTTGCATCATCCAAAGGAGTTGAGTGCAACAAGATGCGGCAGCCACATATTCTGCTTCTGCTATAGATAAGGCAATAGAATTTTTCTTCTTGCTGAACCAAGATACTAACCGGGGTCCCATATAGAATGCACCACCACTAGTGCTTTTCCGATCATCAACACTTCCAGCCCAATCTGCATTAGTGTAAGCATGAAGAGTAAGATCAGCATTCTTTGGATACCATAGACCAAGGTCTTGAGTTCCTTGTAGATATTTGAAAATTATTTTAACAGCCTGAAGGTGAGACTCTTTGGATTAGCTTGGAATCGTCCAAAAATTCCAATTGCATGCATAATGTCTGGTCTAGTCCCAGTGAGATAAAGTAGACTTCCTATCATTGATCTGTATTCTGGTTGATTCACCGGGGGAGAATCATCATGAGAACTGAGATTGCATCCGGTTATCATTGGTGTACTTACAAGTTTGCATTCTTCCATGCCATACTTCTTCAGAATTTGCTTAAGATATTTTTCTTGTGATAGGAATATACCATCTGCAGTTTGATGCACTTGCAAGCCAAGAAAGAATGTTAGTTCCCCAAGTAAGGACATTTCAAATTCTTGCTGCATGACAGAAGCAAATTTTTGACTCATAGATTCTTCGTTACTCCAAAAAATGATATCATCAACATATACAACCACAATCAATAGTTTATCATTTTCAATTTTTGTGTATAAGTTGCTATCAGCAGACCCCTTTGAAAATCCTTGTTGATGAAGATATTTGTCAAGACGATAATACCATGCCCTTGGAGCTTGTTTGAGACCATATAGATCCTTTTTAAGTCTACAAACAATATTTTCATCATTTCCCAAAATGAATCCTTCCGGTTGTTCTATATATACTTCTTCTTCTAGATCACCATTAAGAAAAGCAGATTTAACATCCATTTGATAAACTTTGATTTGTTGATAACTTGAAAAGGCAAGAAACATTCTTATGGCTTCAAGTCTAGCTACAGGAGCAAAAGTTTCTTCAAAGTCTATACCTTCTTGTTGAGTATACCCTTTGCAAACCAGTCTAGCTTTGTTTCTCACAACATCCCCATTCTCATTTAACTTGTTCTTGAAAATCCATTTATTTCCAATGACATTTTTATCATGTGGTCTTGGTACCAATTCCCAAGTGTCATTCTTTTCAATTTGATCGAGCTCTTCATCCATGGCTTGCTTCCAAAATTCATCTTTGCTAGCTTGACTGACATTGTGTGGTTCAATTGTGGATAGAAGTGCCACATGACTAGAAGATCCCACCAGAGTTCTCCTCGTTCGTACACCCGATTCCTTGTCTCCCAAAATTTGAGATTCAGGATGATTCTTTTGAACATATCTGGATGGAGCTTTTTCAGATAGATCATTTTCAGGTTCTTCATTGGATCCACTGTTTATATCATTTCTATTTGATGTAGAAGGCCATAAGTCACCATCATCTTCTTTTGTTTGTTTTTCTTCTTTAGGAGCTGCAGGAGACTCATCAATAACAACATCAATACATTCAACAATCTTTCGAAGACTTTTATTGTAACATGTGTATGCTTTTCTTGAAGATGAGTAACCAAGAAATATCCCTTCATCTGATCTAGGTTCAAACTTGCCAAGCTTTTCATCATTATTTTTGATAAAGCATTTACTTCCAAAAACTCTAAAATGCTTCACAGTGGGAGAATTACCATACCAAAGTTCATATGGAGTTTTGTCACTATTTACCCGAACATGAGCCTTGTTGAGAATGTTAGCTGCTGTATGTGCTGCTTCACCCCAGAACATGTCAGGAGTTCTAGAATCATCAAGCATAGCTCTAGCCATTTGTTGAATTGTTCTATTCATTCTTTCTGCTACGCCATTTTGTTGTGGAGTGCCTGCTACAGAGAACTGTCTTTTTATGCCATGTTGTTCACAAAATTCAAAGAATTCATTTGAAGTATATTCTCCTCCTTGATTAGATCTAAGACACTTGATTTTTAGATCTAATTCATTTTCTACCAATGCTTTGAAGATCTGAAACTTTTCAAATGCTTCATCTTTGTGTTTAATGAACCCGATCCAACACATTATAGAGTAGTCATCAATAAACAAGATATAGTATTCTTCCCCACGTAGTGACTTTTTCCTCATAGGTCCACATATGTCAGTATGAATGACTTCAAGAGGCTTACTTGAAGATCCTTCTTTGGCATTAAATCATACTCTGGTCTGCTTACCAAATTGACAAGATTTGCATATGATACTTTCTGGTAGATTAATATTGGGAAGATCACGGACAGCTTGAAGTCTGCTTGCTTTGTTGATTTGAGAGAAACTCAGATGCCCCAGCCTTCTATGCCATAGCCAATTTTCTGAAGACTTTCTCAAGTAACATTGATCTTTTCAGTTCAGTATATACAGGTTGCTTGGATATCTTTTCCCTTTTATAATAATTTTACCTGTATCAAGATCACGAACCACACACTCTTTTGAACTAAAGACAACTTCAGTTCCTTAATCACACATTTGACTTACACTCAACAGATTATGCCTTAATCCATCCACATACATGACATCATTAGCCTTCACCTTTTCTTTTAGAAACACGGACCCTTTTCCTTTAATTACAGTAGGAGAATCATTTCCAAATGTTACTTTCTTTTCCTTTTCTAGAGCATTATATGTAAGGAGTTTGCTTTTGTCACCTGTCATGTGTCTTGAGCACCCACTATCAATGTACCATTGATTTTCTTCACCTTCTGCAAATAATGCTATCCCACAATTTTCAACCGGTATTTCTTTCTTTTTCCATACTTTAGAGCTTGAGGGAACATGTTCTTTTAGCTGGACCTTGCTCCTGCATTCAGATTCTTCATGACCAAAGTTATTGCAATAAGTACATTCAACTTCGTTTTGAAGAGGAGAAAAGTTGTTATAGGTGTTCTTCTTTGGTTCAATATTCATCATTTTCTTTCTTGCTTCTCTTGTCATGATGGTTTTATATGCAACACATTGAACAACTTTATGACCAAAATTGTGACATGAGAAACATTGTCCATTGAAGTAGAAATTTCTGCGATCATGAAATCTTCTATTTGAATTTACTTGTTGGTTGTAGCCCTTTTGAAAGATCTCCCTGTTAGTGTTCCTTGAATTGAGATGATCATGTTTTACCTGTAAAGATCCTTTGTTCCTTTGCTGAGTGGTTGAATGTAGTAAACTAGTTGTGGCTGCTTTCAGATAATTTGGTGCTGAAGTCTGGGAAGATTCCCCAGTATATCCAAGACCCGTTTTTATAAGAGGAGACCGTTGTATCTTGATAATTTCATCTAAGGTTTCTGAACCTTTAGCAAATCTAAGATTGAGAGTCTTCACTTTCTCATTATCTTTCCTTAGACTTACTACTTCACACTCCAATTCCTCAATGCGTTTTTCCTTTGTTTCAAGCTGATTTTCAAGAGTCTCTATGATTATGTTCTTTTCTTCTAGGCTTACTTTGAGTTGATTGTTTTCTTCAAGAAAATCATTGTCTTCCAGAGCATCCACAAAAGTATCCTTTTATTCTCTAGATTCTTTTGCCATGAGCAGTTTAATATCATGGTCAGAATCTTCTTCATCTTCACTAGACACTTCATCATCATCTTCATTTGCATAATAACTCTTCCTCTTTTCAAATTGTTTCCCATTACCACGTTTTTCTCTATAAGGACATTTAGCAGCATAGTGGCCAACTTTTCCACACGCAAAACATTTGAAGGGAAGCTTACCTTTGAATCTTCCAGTACCCAGTTGGAGTTTTCTCACAAAATTTGCTTCTTCTTCTTCCGATATATAGCTGGATTCTTTGACAAATTTCTTTTCTTTTCCTCTTGCAGATACCTTAAATCATCTTCTGTTTGATTTGAGAAGGACCTCACTTGTCTCATTTCAAAAGCGGTCGAGAATACCATGTAATTGAACAATAGTAAGAGTTTGCGGATCTTGCCTTTCTTCAATAGTGAAACTTTAGAGTCAAATTTTGAAGTCAAGGATCTTAAGACTTTTTTCCACCAAAGTAGTATCAGTTATGGTTTCTCCCAAATTTCTCATTCGATTTACAATATCATCCAGACGTAAGAAGAAATGGGCAATACTCTCATCACTATGCGTCTTCACATTTTCATATTCAATTCTAAGAGTTTGGAGTTTTTCATTTTTTACCTTTGTGTCTCATTCATAGCTTAGAATGATTTTGTCCCATATTTCTTTTGTGGAATGTAGCTGCATCACTTTAGAAAATTCTAGTTCAGACATGCTTCCTAATAAGACATTTACTGCTTTGGCATTGATTTCATACTTCTTTCTTTCAACTGCATCAGTAGGAATACTTGTCGGGTATTGATAACCTTCTTTCACGATTGCCCATACTTTTTCACCAAGATTTTGTAGATAAGCTTTTGTTCGTACCTTCCCGAATATCAGATTGCTTCCATTGAATAGAGATGGCTTTGTAGACATTACTCCTTCAAGACTTCCCATTGCGATGGATCTCCTTCAAGTGATCAAGCTCCTGCAGAAGGACCTGCTTTGATACCAATTGTTGGGAAAAATACTGAGAGGGGGGGGGGGGTGAATCAGTATTTACTGCATATTCAAAAATTTTACTTTTTCATTCCTTAAAATCCATACGCTACTTTCCTTTAGTAAACTCACGTATACACGCGGATATCCTTCATACAAATCGCGTATTAGTAGAGATCTAAATATGCAGAGGTTTATTAACTTAGTTCTTTGCAATATTCATTCATCTGATGTTAGGTTAACGATGAAAGCATGTGTAGTAACAACGAGAGTAAACCATCACACAAAGCATCACACATGAACACCGGGATTTTTAGGTGGAAACCCAAGTCGGGAGAAAACCACTGCTGCCGTTGCTCAGCCTTAAATCTTTTATTATAGAGAAAACATCTTACAACATATGTCTTTGGTGTAGACTCCTACCGACACGCGAGCACCCACCTGCGCTCGTTTACCGACCTCTCCTGGAAGGAAACTACGACCCCTGCTCTCGTTTACTAGCCTCACTGAAGGAGCTACGACCCCTACAACTCTCGTTTACCAGCCTTACCTGGAAGGGAGCTTCAACCCCCTGACTGAAGGCTACAACCCTCAGCACCTCTATGGACCACGTTTCATCAATTTTCACACTGGATCCAACAACCTCAAAAGAGCACAAATTGCAGGCCTCGTTTCATCATATCATACTTTTAAGCACATTCAAACATGAAGGCGAGTACATATAACTCATTGACGGATATACGCCAAACCGGCGAGCAGATCAGACATTTCTTACCACGAGTTTTCAGCAAACCACATTTTTTCATACACTTTCCTTTATACGTGTCGCGTATATACGCACTTAGTCTGCGGCGAACTCGTATACCTGCGCACAAATTTTAGAACAGATTTTACTACCCATACGTGCTTTCCTTTCAACGATGTCACGTATATACGATGTCGCGTATATACGCGCTTCCGTTCACATAAACCAGCATATACTTCTGTACATATTACATATCTAATTTCATTGCGCATGCGCGCTTTCTCTTCAACGAAGCCGCGTATATACGCGCTTCCTCTACGTCAAACAAGCGTATGGTTCTTCAGAAATTTAGGTCATTGCAATTCTTCAGAACAGATACATCACACAAATTTTTACCCTTTACTTCAGACAGATGTTCGCCTCATCTCAGATCTAATCATTCCATAAATATATCTAGCAAATACAAGTACATTTCAGATCTAGATCCCCTTCTTCATCATTGGTGCATCATACATTCAGATCTATCTTCAGGTGTAACCCTTTCCATTCAGATCTTCTTTAGAGAGAAGTATTCATTCAAGCTCAGACATCTTGCACCCTCACTCATGATTTGCATAATGAAATTCTTCTCCTTATATAGGCTTTCCCTTTTTCAATACCATGAGCCCCTTTTTCAATACCATGAGCCAAACCAATACCATGAGCCCAGAACTACTTTAGATGGGGTCATTTAGATGAATCATTACCCAATACAATGGGTCAATACCATGGTGGTTACCCCTGGTTTTTCACTTTTTGAGCGCTTTTGCCCATACGCAACTTAACACGTTATTTCCCGCGTGCATACGCGACTTCCCTTAGTCAAATCCGCGTATGCCTTGAGACATACTCTTTTCACCATAGATTTAGCACATGCTGAATTCCTTTCTTCATTGCCTTCTGTACTCTCTGTAGATACATCAGATTTACATCATTTACTAATTCCATTAAGTCACAAATAACTTCATCAGGTGGATTGCCATCAAGGACAACACATGCCAACATTCTCATGTCTTCATCTTCATTCAGTGGGTTGCCATCAAGGAAAACACTCTGCATCATATTGCTAACAGAGGAAAAGCAAATAAAAGGGGAAACAGAGGCAGAGTGTTGCCATCAATGCCAAAGGGGGATATTGTTGGAAATGTTGTCATTGATGGCAAAGGAATTGGCAACAAAGGAGAATTCTTCTAGTCGAATCATCTAAGGAATTGTCTTAGTGTCATTGTGCATCTGTGGTTTAACTTTGTGTGGAAAGTACCTTTCGTAGTTGTGCATTTACTGGTAAAATTCGCTATCCGAAACATTCATGAGAATATGGGTTTAACTCCTATGGAAAGGCTGGATCACATGTGATCTGTGTGGAGGATTGTTAGAGTATCCCGGTGATTGATCATGTCCGTCTGGATCGATTAAAGTTATTATTCAATGCTTGTAAGCACTGTAAAACATAGCCGCAAGGGTTATGTATGGCAGAGCTATGCGTCGGAGTAGATGGATTAAAGGAACGCCGAGGAGCGAGGCTATAATATGAAGAAACACCGTGACTGCACGAAGAGGAGAACCTCTTCCAATAGAACAGATGGAACCTGGAAGGAAAGAGGTGGAACATAACAAAAGGAAGCGCGACGGAACCCTGCGTGGAAGAGCGGAACCATGACCGAGTGAATAGTGAAGGCGGTTTTTGGGTTTCATCACACCACCTTTCGGTGATGGGCGGTATTTCCTGGTTGGGGAGCGATTCCATAGAAACATTGACGTGTGGCGAGGTGGACCCATGGAAAACTGCTTGTCACTGTGCGTCATCGCGCATTATCGTTCGACCTAGGATTTCCAGCGATATTGCTATGCGTCGTTGATCTCAAGGGAAGCCATCGGATGGTGGTCATTTGATAAAGTTGCGTGGAAACTAACCACAGTATGCCGGGCCATCGCACGTTAACGTTCGGCATCGGAGGTCGTGCGATATGCATATACGTCGTTGATCTGGAAGCTTGCTAATCTAACGATGATCAGATGCTGGACTTGCGCGAAATGTATTTATGGTACTGTGCGCATATTTGATTGGCTATTAACTATATTTGTGGGCCTGGGGTCAAAGATTTATCATATTGTTTGAAAGCGTTAAAATGTGAAAGGTTAACCTTAATCCTAAAGTTAAGTTCAAAAGTATTAAATTAATTATTTAATTACCAAGATCAATAGAACAGTGTGAGTTATGGAAACCCCTTGGGATTATCTATTTTGACCCCATCCACGAATACCATTAGCAATTGAATGGTTTTGACCCAAGGTTTTAATAAAGGCGAAAACTATATAAGGTGATGAGAATCATGAAGAACGGTGTGCATGCGAAAAGGGTTGATAATAAACGAATCTCTTTTAGAGATATCTGTATGATTAAACTCTGATATATCTGAATCTATGGTGCACCTGAGAATATGAAGATTGATCAACATTTCTAGATCAGATGATGATTAATTCCTGGTTTAATCGATTGACGAAATCACGAAGAACGTATGCATGAGTAAGGGTTGTGAATGAACACTTCACTCTGAAATATATCTGTATGGAATGGGTAACAGATTGCTGAGAGATCTGAATTAAGGATGCACCTCTGAAGAAAATAAATAAATCTGGTGGCCTGCAAGGTATGTTGTGTGGAAGTGGATGAAACGTGGTCTGCAGTGGTGCTAAGGGTCGAAGCCTTTAGTGAGGGGGTTGTAGCTCCCTTCCAGTGGTAGCTGGTAAACGAGAGCAGGGGGTAGTAGCTCCATTCCAGGAGAGGCTGGTAAATGAGATCAGGGGGTAGTAGCTCCCTTCCAGGAGAGGCTGGTAAATGAGAGCAGGTTGTAGCCTTCTGCAGGTGGGTGCCTGCGTGATGGTATAAGTCTGCACCAACATATACTGTAAGAAGTTTTCTCTATAATAAATATTGAAGACTGAGATTACAACAGTGGTGGTTTTCTCCCAAATTGGGTTTCCACCTTAAATCCTGGTATTCATATGTGTTTCTTATGTTTGATCGTTTGTTCTGTTATTTATGTTCATGCTTACTGCTTATCTGATGAATGAATGATGCAATGATCTAAGTAAAGACATAATAAGATATCTGGACATACAAGTTGGATGCATTAATGTAACATATGGTTTTAAGAGAAAGGAAAACTAAAAATTTTCAGTCATCTCTAAATACTAATTCACCCCCCTCCCTCTTAGTATTTTTCCCAACATCTAGATCGCATCCATGGTATTTTTACCTGGGTTATAGATTAAGTTCAATAAATAGATTAAGTACATGCATATGTTTTGTTATTTAGATATATTACTTTCATCAGTTTAAATTCATTTATCATTTCACATTGTATCAAAACCTACCATTACCATGTCAATCTCTTTATTGGGAAACTAGTCCCATTATCCCCATTTGGAGCCACTACACCAAATGGAAAAGGAGATGGTTTAAGGTCTGGACTGGATGGTTATCCCCCATGTTGTTGCAATGAAATTTTGTGGCTTCAACATTTTGGTGCTAGAATTAGGGTCAATTGTTAATGGCAAGGAAAACCGATAAAAAATCTAGAAGTCATCCTAATATTCGTTCTCCATCTAGATCCCCTCGAACTTCTGGATCCCCATATAGAATTAAAATTTTAAGATCAAAAGTTGAACAATATTCTCCAAATTCACCTATTAGATCTCAGAAGTTTCTTTATTCAGACTATAAATCTGAATCACCAGAAGTTCAAACTTTGATAGAAAATCTAGAAAAAATCTCCATTTCAACTAAAAATCCTGTAATACAACAACTATATGAAGAAAGTGTATCATCTATGTTAATGCCTAGAAGAAACTTGACTCGTTCTCTAAGTGAGAAAATTGGAGTTCCTCCTTTGGAATTTCCCATTCCTTCTTCCTGAAAGAATACCAAGAAACCTAAATCACAAACATCTATTAGTGAGATTTGGTCCAATTCCTCATCCCAAATCCATTCACTTCCCCCACATGTTTCAACAACTCTCACTCACGCTACTGGTGCTATTTCCTCTAGCTCAGGTAGTCAAACTGCCTCTTCTTCCACTCACATCCCATTCATATCTTCATCCATCTAAACTACTACAATCATGTAAGGAAAACAAATACCACCACATGTACAACCATAGAATAAACTAGGTGTTGTAGCAATGTCAGCTCCTCTTCACCCACTGCCTAAGTATCTTGAAAGATGGTTACCTAAATTCAATCCTGATGATGGTATACCAGCAAAATAAAATCTCCACAATTATATGTTAGCCATTAATTTAAAAGAGGTAATTGAGGAATATTGTGTGGTCATATTATTTCCTTATGCTCTTATTGGTTTTACAGGATCCTAGTATTTTTCATTACATGCTCACTCTATAATGTTTGAAGAAACAATCCTAGCTAAGTTTGGAGATGACAGAACCATTTCATCGCTCATCAATCACTTATCAAATCTCAAGGCTAAAATAGGAGAGGAAATCAAAGACTTCAATTCTAGATTCAATAAGGTACTCAATAAATTCCTTGCTACATCAGTTCTTGGTGTTGAAGTTCAAATTGAGTGGTATATCTCTTCTCTTCTCTTTAATATATCCATTTTTGTGGATAGAGCGAAATTAGCTACATTAGCAGAAGACATGAAGGAAGCTCTGTCTGTAGAGAAACGTATTATTACCCTTGAAAATAAAATATTTGAAGAAGACATAAAATCTAAGAAAGTTTCTTTCAAAGATGATTCAAAGAAAAATCCATCAAAATATCCTTTTAATGTAGAAGGCCTCCAGAAAGTACTTGAAACCATGACAAATGAAATGGTAGACATCAAAAAGCAAGTTGCTGAGAATTCCAATGCTAAGAAAAATTTCAGATCCTTCAAGAGAAATAAATCTTGTAGTTCTTAGCCACCCAACGCTATATCTAATGCTGAGTCTGATCTAGAAACAGAAGATGAATAAAGAGAGGAAGAAGAAACCGAGGAAGAGGAATTAGTTGAATTAAATGGTATGTAGGACTTTATTTTTCCAGATGAAGGGAAACAATAAGTTTTTCCTGTTACTACTAGAAGTAAAGGACTTACTGAAGCAATTCAGCCAAGTCAAAATAAGAAAACTTCAACATCATCTTCAAAAGATAAATCAACTAATAAGAAATATACTTCTAAAGTTTCAAAATTTAGTCCACCTTCAAAAAATTTGCTAACTACATCAAAAACCTTGGTAGTATCTGACACAATGGAGTATAATATTGTTGAGGATATGAAGAAAAGGAAAACATCTCCCTTCATGAACTTGCCAAGTTGAAACAAAAACATAAGATATTGCTTAGGAAATTGAATTCAGTTCTTGCTTCACCACTTCTTGCTGCTATCATATCTCAGGCTGCAAACAATTTAGGAAAAGCTCCTACTTCTTCAAATAAGTTTGATCCTTCCGATACAATTCTTATAGGTGATAGGTCCAATTCACGCACACCTCCTTTTCTTCTAACATATGAAATTTACAACAAGAATCTTCACAATTGTTTGATTGACTCGAAGCTTCTTCTAATATAATACCAATAAAAATTTGTGCTAGATTGAATAACAATCCTCAAAAATATGTTTTTCACATAGTACAACTTGATAGAACCAAAGTTGAATTCCTAGGAGAAATAAATCTAGTCAGTATTCAACTTTCTTCAAATCCAAAAGTCAGTCAAATCATTGATATTTTAGTGGCCGATATTCGAGAATTCTATGGATTAATTTTGAGTAGAGATTGGTCTAAAAAACTCCATGGATATTTTTCTACAGATTGGTCTCATATGTGGCTACCTTATAATGGAAAACCAAATCAAATTCGATTTGATCGAGAAAAACACATGAAACATAGAGTAACTGAATTTGAAGGAGACAATGAACCAATAGAATTTACCAACAATATTATTGGAAAATACTCAAGTGAATCATTTTTAGATAATTTCAATGTTCAAAAACCTCCCTTCCTGGATAATGCTATCATTTCTCAAATTGAAAATTTCTCACAAACAGATCTTTCCAAACGTACAAATTTTGTAAATAAACTAGTAGTCAAAACTCTGTTTTGGAATTTTTACTTTGATGGTTCCAAATATAATGATGGTGCAGGAGCTGGTTGTATTCTAGTTAGCCCAGATGGAGAAAAGATCATGTTATCTTGTATATTACAATTCGAGTGTACAAATAATACTGCAGAATACGAAGCATTGATGCAAGGATTGTATAAAGCAATTAGTCTTGATGTGAAATATTTGCAGGTATTTGGAGACTCAGAAATCATTATTAAACATGTAATAAACACTATCCAATGCATTTATGGACATTTTAAACACTATCAAACATTATTTCAAGATATCACAGATAATGTTTTAGCATTCAATAATTTCCCTATTCCCAGATTGCAAAATGCTAGTGCTAGTCTATTAGCTAATGTTGCATCAAAACTCATACCATCTGAATATTTTAGTCTTGACAGATTCTCCTTTGAATTGATTTTTAGACCATCCATTACTGATAATTTCACTAAATGGAGAATATTTAAATATTATTATGATATTATTTATTTATTGACATTGTAAGGGTCATATGACGATAAAATCTTAGATGAAAATGAACATGACCTTCAGTTAAAGAAAAACAGTGAAGAAAATCCAATACCTAAATCTGTGATTAAGCTGGAAGATCTTTATGATATTAAAGATAGATTCAAGAAGATGACTAATGCTAAAATTTCAAGTTCAACTTTGAACTTTGAATTAGGAAATCTCACTACTGATGACAAATCGAAAAACATCAAATTAGGTCTTGGTTTACCTTCTCATGAAAGATCATCATTTATTCAATTGTTGAAGAAATACAAAGGAATCTTTTCCTGGGATTATACTGATCTCAAGACTTATGATAATTATGTCATACAGCATACCATACCTATGATCTCAAATGAGAAACCAGTGCAGCAAAAACTGAGGAAAATCCATCCAAACCTTGACAACCAAATAAAGCTTGAATTGAACAAACTTCTCAAGGCCAATATCATTTTCCCCATTAGACATTCAAAATGGGTTTCCAATATAGTACCTATTATAAAGAAGAATGGTGATATTCACATATGCATAAATTTTAGAAATGTAAACAAAGCTTGTCTAAAGGATAATTTCCCATTGACAACTATGGAACAAGTACTGCAATCATTAGCTAGTTCTGAACTTATGTCTTTTCTTGATGGATTTTCAGGATAATACCAAATCCTAGTACATCCAGATGATAGATTAAAGACTACATTTAGAATGAAATGGGGAACGTATGCTTATCAACAAATTCCTTTTGGTTTGATTAATGCAGGTGTCACATTTCAAAGAGCTATGGATATAGCTTTTAAAGGACACATAAATAAGTTTGTTGTAATTTACTTGGATGATATCACTATCGTTTCCAAGAAAATAAGAAGCCATTTGAATGACCTTAAACAAATTTGTGAAATATGTATGAAGTATGGGATTTCATTAAATCCAAAGAAGTCTTATTTTTCTTTACGCGAAGGTAATATTTTAGGAATTTTTGTATCTAAAAAGGGTATTTATATCGATCCAGAAAGGATTAGAGAAATTGAGAAAATCCCTTTTCCCCACAACAAGAAATCAATGAAGTATTTCTTAGGTCAAATAAATTTTGTAAAAAGGTTTGTTCTTGATTTTTCACAAATATTTTTTCCTTTACAGTCCATTATCAAGAAAAATTCAATCTTTAAATGGGGTCACATTGAAAGATAATTATTCAAATTGATCAAGCAAGCTATTATCAATGCTCCTTCTTTGGTTACTCTCGACTATTCGAAACATTTTGTATTATATACATTTGCCTCAGAAACATCATATGAAACTATTTTGACACATCTTAATTAAGAAAATATTGAATCATCTATTGCTTTCTTGAGTTTAATTTTACAAGGTGTTGAACTAAATTATTTTGCTGTTGAAAAATAGGCATTTGCTGTCTTCAAAGAAGTAAAACATTTTAGGTCATTTCTCCCAAAAAATCACACTAAAATCATAGTCCCATTTTTAGTAGTAAGACAATTATTTATGCAAAGGGAACTGGGAGAAGAGAGAGCCAATTGGGTAACTACTTTACAAGAACATGATTTAGAAATTTGACCAACTAAAATTGTTAGAGGTCAAAGTTTTTGCAGAATGTTGACTGGAGCATCTGGTTCACCAATATAAGAAGATCCAGGTAATGATATACAAATTTCTGAGGTAAGGCTCAATGATACAAAACCTCAATATGTTGATCTCATATTTTACTTAAAATATGTGTATGCTCCTTTGCAACTCAATTACAAAAATAAAAGAGCCTTGATATTAAAAGAAAAACAATATCAGATCATCAATAATGTATTATTCCAGAAAAAATATGATTCTATTCTATTAATATGTTTAGAAAAATCCGAGTCAGAAAAGGTTTTTCAGGAACTACATGATAATTTAGCTGGTGGACACTTTGGAGGAGATAAAACAACACACAAAATTCTGCATGCTGGCTATTATTGGCCAACTTTGTTTAAAGATGCACATCAATATGTAAGAAAATATATAACATGTCAAACTGCTACTAGAAGACAAAGGAAACCTGCACTACCATTACAACCAGTCAACATTGAACAACCATTCGAACAATGGGGACTGGACATAATAGGTGAGATTGTTCCTCACTCTTCAAAGCAACATAGATATATTCTTACAGCAACAGATTATTTTACAAAATGGGTGGAAGCAATTCCACCAACGGTAACTAATTTTGAGAACATCATTGAATTCATTGATCAATTTATTATTAACACATTTTTTTACCAACTACCTTAATGTTTTATAATGCATCTTATTTCTCAGGCAATTCAATGACATAATTTTGTCTGAAAATAGGTTTCAAACTTAAATATTCTGTTAATTATTATCCTCAGGGAAATGGGATAGCAGAATCAACCAACAAAAATATCATTAGAATCATAAAATGAACTGTTGATTAAAGTCAGAAGAATTGGCACAAATATTTGAAATTTTCTCTTTGGGAAGACCGAATTACACAGAAGGCCTCAATAGGAACTTCTCCATTTATTCTAGTTTATGGGAAAGAAGTTGTTCATCCCACAAACGTAGTTATTCCTTATTTAGATATAGTCTAGTTTAGTGAAGAAACTCCTTCTTCTTCCTTGCAATTAAGGCAAGCACAATTTCTCAAATTGGAAGAAGAAAGAAATAAAGCTAAAATCACACATACTCATAATCAATAGTTAGTTAAAACTTCCTTTGATGCACATTTGTTAGTCCAAAAACATTTCAACTAGGATACCTAGTATTGAAGTGGGACAAAGAACATGAGGAAAAGGGTAAACATACCAAATTCCAAAGAATGTGGCTTGGATTATTTCAGATTGCTGAGTTAATCAGCCCATCAACTTTTTTATTGCAAGATTTATCAAGAAGGAGAGAATCCTTACCCGTGAATGGGAAGATTTTGAAGAAATACTTTTCATAGAAGATAACCTCTTCTATCCCTTTTACATTATTGCTTTTACTTTTTATAGGAAAATAAAGTTGAAATAGTATAATTATTGACTTCACAAATAAAGTTTCTTTGAATATTTTATTATTTCTCCTTTTATAAATAGTAACTATTAAAAAAGTATTTATAACATTTGAAAAATAAAAAGGTTTTAGATCTCTGAAAATTTTCTTTGAGAAGCCTCCAAATTTATAAAAGTATTTTGATATATTATCAATCAAGAAAATTATCTTTAACCAAGTAAATGATTCCTTGCAGAAAGACATTTTTAACTTTGAATTTGTGATCCAGAAACTCTTGAGGAGTCAATGATTCTTGCCATCCAGTAAAATTTTCTCTTTATAAAGCCTTATCTTATGAAATAAATTTTCAAAAAATCTTAAAAGATAAGAGGTCTCATCACGAGCCTGCTTACCATATTCATAAGGAAATAACTAGCTGACATTACCAAAACTGCATACCAAAACAGGGTAATGGCTTGAGATTATTTTAATCAAAAAACAAGGGGTCTCATCATGAGCTAGCTTGTTCAATTAAGTTACGACCAATTAATGGAATTGTTATTATTTGGCCACTAGACCAAGACAATGACTTTTAAGTAAAAAAAAATAAAAAATAAAAAGAGGAAAGAAGAATAAATATATGACTTAGGATTTATCTTTAAAGATTGAAATCTTATTTGAATGGGATACTGAATCATTGATTGGTTAAAAGGTAACCCTATCAAAGGTTATTAATACCTAATTGCATCAGAGGCTCTACATGTGACAAATGAGGATATTTTAAACTAATATGCAAAGAGAATCTACTACTTTATCTTTTGACCCAGTAAACATTGATTTAGACAGAATAATTTTCATCTTCAAGAGGATATCAAGTGGATAATAATGAAGTGATTTTCTTTTTATGGCTCAATGAAATATTACTTATTTTAAATTTCAAGTTATTTACATTTCTTCAACTATTTTTGTTTTGAAAAAGACAAGAGATTTTAAGATTATCAGAGATAACTGGTTCTCCCAGTGAATCGCCAATTGTTGTGCTATAAAACAGCCCCACTCTTATTTGAATATCTATTAAGGTTATGAATAATAATTGGGGACCGTTTAAAAATCAAATAGAGTTTAGGAAACAATATTTCTCTTAGCATTAAGTTTTAAAACTTTAGGAATAAAATGCCTTAGCCTTTTTGTCTTTGATTACATTGCGCTTGGTGCAAATTGCAAAACTCACAAGATAACAAAATTAGAAAACATTTAAAATTTGCGAATTATGATAAGCGCTAAGACCTTTTTGAGTTATATGCAAAATCCTGTTTAAAATCCAAAAAACCCTTATAACTATAAATTGTGTCGCATCTCCCTAAAAGATAAGCAAATAGCGATATCACTCTAAAAGTAATTGAGATGAGTCTGGACCTGATAGAAAAATATACGAACATTAAAAGACATCCGAAAAATCCAATTAAGCACAATAACTTTAGTTTTAGCGCATATCGCATCTCGCAACATCATCCCGAATGAAATTTACGCCTGCCTTGATAAAGTGTGATATGTGATTTGCACAAATTGCATCTCACATGAACTCACGATCAAAATACATAATATATATGATTGTAAAATCAGTGATTTGTGATACAACATTTATTACTAAAGTGCTTGAAGTGATACTTAATCAATTGGTCTGTTAATAAGATCTAATGATTTAAATCTTTTGATTGGACATATAGTGTAAAATACGTAAAATATTTGATAATCATTTAAAGGATTATTAATGACAATCAAAAGGATCGATATCTTTCTAAAGCATGTTTCAAATAAAAGCGCGGGATTTTTTATTTATGGTGATTTAGATTTGTTTCTCCATTCCTCTTCGCTCTTCATCTTAATTTTGAATTTCCTTGTCTTGCATGTGTTCGGGAAACTTCCTGAGAAAGATATATTAACATAAATGACAAAGAAAGGAAAATCAATTTCCCAATCATCCACTTTTGAAGTTACAAACATGCCTCCACTATTTTCATACACTATGTGCAATAAGGACAATAGAATGTCGTCATGGAAATCAATGTATAATCTGTTTGAGGGAGAAAGTCCAAGGGAACTAAATAAATTAGTAACGACAGATGAAGCTGATTCATTAGAACCTTCCTACTTCGAAGTTGCATGTTTAGTTATACATAGGATAGCTGCAAGGCTAAAGATCTTAGCATACACTGATATGGTAAAATGGGTCATCGAAAATCTCAATATTGTAGACAAGACGTTCAAGAATTCCAAACAGGAAAACATGGGTTCATTCACCCCCGAGGATTTGCCTACAATGTACCATTTGCCAATGCAATAGAAAGCTTATAATAAAGCTTTCCTGGAAAAATTTGCAAAGGAGAATCAAGACCCAATGAAGGTGGTGAAATAATGGAAGGTAGATCAAGGAAAATTAAAGCGGGACAAACTCGGTATGTACCCAATAGTGCAAATTCCATCACGTCACTGTTTTGTAGCAGCAATGCTATGTAAATTGTTTTATAGAATTGATACCACTAATTTTTCCATTGAATGGGTTCCCTTAATTGATGGAATTTAAAATTCTACTATCATGAATTGGGAAAACATTTTATCTAATAATTTGGCCAAAACCATTATGGATCACATAGCAAATAGGGTCTTTTCGACTAGGACAATCCCTCCTTTTTACATGAGCACATATACCATGGATGATATATGTTTCTACTCAAATTTTCCTATTATGGGTTGGAAATGGACCAGCAAAGACCATAACCCTATTCATATTTATCATAAAGCCCTATGGGAGTGTGAATTTTGTTCCCATTTTTATAATATTTGCTACATGGAGTCATGTTGCATATTCATCAAACCATTTTTAATGCAAAATATCCTAGAATTTATAAATAGGCCAATGCAGATATTTTTCCTATGGCCAGATGGTTCAGAGAAGAGAATTTTACTTATTTCAAAGTTTTCAGGAGTCTTTCTCCCCCTGATGTTTTTCCCTACTATGCTCCAGATAAAATCTTGGCTAGAGAAATTGCATATCAAACACTTGTAAATGGTATAACCAATCATCTCAGGGATTATACGAAAGCCATTTGGCATACATTTCCATTAGAGTGTGGTACCTTTGCCCTTTTTGACATAGGTCATACAACAAAGGAATTCCAAACTTTACCTCCTTGAATCTAGATTTAATGCCAGGGAGACAACATGATCCTAATAATTTGGTCCAAAATTTTACCACTGCTCTTAAAGTTAGACCTTTCATGCATGAAAAGGATGTTTTTGATGATATATTTGAAGGAACAAAGAGATTTACAAATGTATTAAAAATGGCATATAATAAGCTCAGTGTAGAAGACCTTAAATCTTTTCATGAATATAGAAATAAGAGGTTGGAAACAGTCCCATTGGACTTGTTACTAATAGAATATGTCAGAGAGCCAACCCCTAGTATTAGTTTAGATGATGAAGAAAAATATATGTCAAAGGATGAGTCACAGGAAGAAACAATTCAAGATTCAGATCATTCACAACACAAGTCTCAAAGTTTAGATCATTCTGATAATGAATCTGAAAGTAAAAATGATAGCCCTGATAAGATACTTGAAGATGTAATCAAAGTAATTGATATATATATTGAGGAAGGAACTGGTGAAGCTGAAATATTAAAATCATCTTCAAAATAACTTCAACAGGTTTAAACTACACCTGAGTAAACAATAAAATCTCAAGCAGAGAATTTGGGCAAAGAATGGACAAAGTTTACTAAAGCAGACACCACTTAATCCTAATCCAGAAGGCTCAACAAGTTTTCAAACTCCTGAGCAAACTCATAATCTAGTAGAAACAACAATAGTACTTCAGCAAATCCTAGAGGTTCAAGAATAGGAGATCATCCCGGCCTACCCAACATATAAAATCATTTTAAATATTCAGGAAATACCTCCACTGAAAATTTTCTATAGTCCAAGTCACAAATTTGTATAAAGAGGAGGAAAAGAAGAAGAGTTTATGAAACAATGACAACTCTCAATAATGATCTGTAGATGGTGTCTGGAAAGACACTTTTTTCAATCCAACGGAACATCTTACCAAACTATCACAATTTTTAGGGGCATATGAAAATGCCACGGTGGATAAAGTATCAGAAGTGAAACTTCTTCTCAGATAGAGAGAAGATAGAATTCCAGAGCTGGAAAGACAACTGGAAGAAGAAAAGCATAATGCCAATAAACAAGTTGAGATGAAAATGACACAGTTCCAAAAGAAACAGTTCCAAAAGAAATTTGAAAGATTGAAGTTACAACATCAAGTGCAAATCTCTGAGAAGGATACATAGATAGAGGAAGTAATGGATAAGATTAAAATCCAACCTCAAATAGAACATTTTATAAAAGAGGCACTTGAATGGAATATAAAGTTGAAACAACAGGAGGAGAATTTTTGTCAGCAAATATTATCTACCAATTCATATTGTGAAACAAGTAAAATCTTAACTCAACAAGTGGAAAATAGAAGATTGGAATGTGAAAAGATTCATAAGAAAAATTATGAATTCATTTTATGGAAAGAATATGACAAAGGAAAAGAGGTTGATCTCCCAAAATTTTATAAATTTCATACACATATTTTATTTAAATACTAGGAGATGCAGTTGAGACAAGCAGAAAAAGAAATACTAAAGGAAACAAACTTAGCAAATGAGATAATTGAGTCTGTCAATGGACAACTTTATAACACTAAGATTATTAAAGAATATACAACTGAAGCAATCCTAGAGGTCAAACTATTTGAGACACAATGGAAAGAAAGCATCAAGACATAAGAAGAATCTATCAGGAAAATAACAAAATTAGATTGAGAAAATTACTGGAACTTCTTGATTAAACCACATCACCAGTTCATGACTCTGCAATCCTTAACCGATTCCACTAGAAAATCATTGCTATCACTCTCAAATGTCGTGTTTAAAGGTCAAGTCAGATCTGGAATCACACAGCCAACTCAGTTAAAACCAATGATGGATATCTGCTAGCTCAGAGATCAAATGACGAAAGAAGATCAACCCACTTATGCAATATTGTTATCTTTATTTCTATATTGTAGTTTAGTTTACTTATTATGAGGAAGGTTGTTTGAAACCTCCTAATTTTTTTATGTAATAATTTATTTTTGAATTTTTTAGTTTATATTTAAACCCTTCTCATGCATTTAGAGAAGGGCCAAGATTTTATCAAAGAAAAATTTGTGAAAGATTGCACTTCTGTACTTTTATTAATGCCTTTGATGAAATATATGGAACAGGATCTACTTTTTGGAAAGAATATGATTTAATAAAATTTCATTTATGTACTCTTAAAGTATATCTGAATTGAAGAGAAGTAGGTCAATATTGTGAATTTCATTGGCATAACTTATCATATCTGGTACTTTTATCTTATGATTAAGTCTTGATTGTGAATTTATAGCAATTTATTTTTATATTGTGATATGTATGTAGTCTGAATTCTAGGGCTTCAACAAACCATTACAGACTAAATTCCAAACATCATATCCAAGTGATATTATCCTAGACTTCATCTTTTCTTTCCAATACTAATAAATAACATAATTAAGTATGCACATACATTTATTATCCATATTTTATGTCTTTCCTTGTTTTGATACTGATTATACTTGATCGATAGTTGCAGATACTTCTAAAACATGTGACAAATCACTCTCACTGTCATATTTTTCTTGAACTAACTTCTTCCTTTGAGCTTCCTTCTTGTTATTCTTCCTTCCCATGGTCCTCAATATACTCTCAAGTGATTAAGCTTTAATAGAGAGACCTGCTCTGATACTAATTGTTAGAGATATTTGGGGGGGGGGATATGAATCAATATTTCATTTCAATTCAAATGTTATACAGTAATTTATACTCTAATTTTCTTCAGACAACTCGCATGTCTATGATACTTTAATGAATAAAAACCAAGTGTATTTCGAATACTTATCTTGTCACAAATTTCATCAATCACCTTATTAGTTATATTATGAAGTAGATCTAGGCATGTTAAACATCATTAAACATAATTGTATGTAAAAAATATGAGTGCAACACATCATCAACACATCAACACAAAACACATAGGGACACAAAATTTGTAGGTGGAAACTCAATTGGGAGAAAACCACTACTGGCGTCGTATTTTTATTATTTCTGATTATAATGAAAATATTCTTATAATCATACTAGAGTAGACTCTTTATCAATATGCAGGATCCTACCTACAGGAGGCTACAACCTCCACAAATTCTCTAGCTCCAACTGGAAGGAAGCTACTACTCCCTAAACAATTTTACTAGCTCCTGATGGAAGGAAGATCCTACTCCTTGATTAAGTTTACCAGATACCATCAAAAGGAAGCTCCTAATCCCTCACAAAAGGATCCAACCCTGAACACCTCTATGGAAAATGTTTCAAAATATCTCACCATGGATCCACCTATCTCAAATGCACATCAAAATGTATAACCCACATTTCATCCAATTTTCAAAATGGACCCACACCAAACATTATGCTTAATAACTGAATACTAATAACCTCTCTGAAAACAAATCATGATAAAAAGACATGCTCAAACTATTTAACTGTAGCAAGATATCAATCACCCCTCTATGAAAAATCACTGATATACCAAGCCAAATCTCAAAAATTCTAACGAAGTCAAAATATTTGCTCATCAACCAAGCCAAACACTATCCAATACCAAGTCAAAATATTTACCAAATCAATCTATAATCGTCAAGCCATTCAATTCTCAAGGTCCCACCAATTAACTCAATGCAACCATATTGATACTATGCGTTCATAGATCCATAATGTTAGTAGCCATATAAGAGTTTTCCATACAATTCTCATAAAAAAAACCTTATCACACAATCAATTGCAAGCCAAACTATAGCTAATAAACACTTCCAAATTCCTCAGACTCATCTGTGCAACCATTAACATATTATGCAATATCACTGTTAGTGACAAAATAAAAGTAACATCATCAATGGGAAACCATGAAGAAAATTACATTAGCTTCAATAAGAGACAAACAACAACATTATTCACATAAGATTTGTAAGCCTCTGTCCTTTTCCCCACATACCCAACCTTTGCAACAACCTCTGTTATAAAAAACTCTATCCATAATCAACCTAGGGTCTATACACATATATCATTAAATAAATCCACATATATATGCACTTATAATGCATAATACCAATGTACGTATCTCAAATCATTATGTTCATCAAACCCTAAAAGAAAACCATACAACACATATATTTCATCAAGCTTTGACATTCATCAACCAATAACAACAATGACCATATTCAACAATAAGTAATAATATTAATCAGGTTTATTTTACTCAAAAATTATACACGATTGTTCATAATCATATTCGTATATGTGCGTATTATTTAGGAACATAAGTAGCATACATATCCTCTCTGCAACACAAACAGAACCATGTCTTAAAACAATAACCTCATCAAAACTAGGATCTATAGAAATTATATAACTTATGTGTTATATATCCAAGATTCTCCTGATCTCACACTATTTTAAATTCATGCAAAATACAGAATCTATTCCACCATTGATCATTTGTGGAAATAAAATCAAGATAACAATGCACACATGAAACAATAAAAATTCACACATATGAACACAATTGTTTAATGGGAAAGCCTGAAGCTGAAAACCCCAACTATCTGTATATAATATATGTCATAGTGATCATGTAACAATCCTCATACAAAGCTAATCATATCAAGCTCTCAGTACAATACAATCACTACACACTAATCAGGCTCGATCTTGCAAATCCATGCACCGATCTCTGCCACCTGCTAGCCTGCCTCTACTGTGCAATCCCTGCTGAAGAATGGCTCTGAATGAACTTAAATTCACCAATCTTGCACTATGAAATCCTCATTGGAATCTCCACTGAGTGTTGGATGCAATCAATGCATCACTATAGTCACAACTGATAGTCACACTTACTCTTTCACCTACCTCTCCACTGGTCTCCACTGAAACTTCCATGCACTGTAGTTAATTGATTTATTCTTTAGTTGATTAATGAGTTATTATTTAGTGAATTAATTAACTAATTAATTCACACCACTATCACTAGTGTATCAATTAGTTAGACTAGATACAAATAGCTCAACTGAGTCTAACTGAGTTAAACTAAATACAACTCCACCAACTACTTCTATAACTCCACCAAAATCTGTCACATGAGTTCTAACTGAAGTCCTCATGCATTAGTTCTAGTAAACCCTCAAGAATAGCATAATTCATTTTGTCAGCTGATGTGCCACATATATGCACTTAACTGAAGTGCTCCAACAGAATAAGATAATTTTTAGAGTCCAAATATTATTAAGAGCTAATAATATTCGACATATCTATTTTTAGATTGGCAATCTAAAAATAGATTCCGCCCAATATGTATAAAAATAGAAGTCCATATATTTTTCCAACTTTACCAACCATCCACAAATAGCATCCTACAACTCATAGAATATGATGGACATGTCGAAAAATAGACATAGTCTAAAAAATAGACTTTGCACCAAAAATAGCCTACGGGCCCACTTAGTGAAGGTGACTTTTCAGTAAGCTCATCATCTTGTTGAATATCAACACTCCCTCTCAGCAAGATAGGGATTATCTGCCACCCCGATCTTGTCTCTGTGGTATTTGAATTTGCTCCTGGTGAGCGCCTTCATTAGAATATCTGCATCCTGATCCTCCATGGGAATGTAAGAAAGTAACATGATCTTCTGCTGCACACAATCTCTGATATGATGGTACCGGATGTCAATATTTTTAGATCGATCATGAAATACTGGATTAACCGAGAGTTTAATGCAACTCTAATTATCACAATATATCACAGTAGGATCTAAGTGTGAACCGAACAACCTGACCAAGATCTTCCTCATCCATATAGCCTGGCATGCAGCCAAACTTGCTGCCATGTTCTCGGCCTCCACTGAACTGAGTGCCATGGATATCTATTTCCTGCTAGACCAAGAAATTGCTGTAGATCCGATACTGAAAATCCCTCCAGATGTGCTCTTTCTGTCCATTGGGCTTCCTGCCCAATCTGCATCCGTGAAGCCATGCAGATTCAACTCATCTGACTGTCTGTACCACAATCCATATCCTGATGTGCCCCTAATATACCTCGGGACATGCTTTCCTGCCTTCCAAAAGAGCTTGGTAGGCTTAACCATCGCTTGTGAAAGATGGTTCACAACATAGCATATGTCCGATCATGTATTGACTAGATACATGAACGAACCAACCAACTGTCGATAAACAGTGGCATCCACTACCTCTACCGATGTAGCATCCTCTTTCCTCCAACCACCAGGAAGAGGAGTGTTGATAGGCTTGTAGCCTTGCATGTGAAACTTATCCAGTATCTCTCGGGCATACTTGCCTTGAGACACAAACAGTCCACCCTTCCGCTGCCAAATTTCCAATCCCAGGAAATAATGAAGGAGGCCCAAGTCCTTCATCTCAAACTCCTTTGCAAGATCCACCTTGCATGAGTGTACTAAGCTCATAATCTTGTTGAATCTTAACATCATCATCATGAACTCAACAATATAATACCATACAAATTTCGTGAAAATCATATAGTTTCCATTCAATGAATCATTAATATGCTACTGCAAACAAATTATGATCTTTGCATCCATTTATCCCTGCATATACACATTGTCAAAGTAATATTTGCATAGATACTGTATACTATCATATATTTATGTGATCTTTGCACTAATAATCTTGCATACACTTTCAAATATATCCATGATATATACCAACAACATACTCCCTTATCTAATACATCAATATTGAGACAAGTCATCAAAGTCAATAACATTTATATAAAACCTTATCAAACAAAAATACTGATACACAATCATACTAATCTACAATAAATCTACTAATGAATCATGTACACAAAACATTAATAAAACAATTCATTTTTCCTCCAATACACCTGTAATAAGAAAATTAAACAAGCATATCCATTAGATTTCCAATGCATATTCACATCTCTCATATATAAGCACCCTCTTTGTGCCCTCGTGCACACCTGTTCCAGATCATATCATGAAGGAATAACCCATCAAAATGTGCACACAACTACTGATTCTACTTCTCCTTTTATAAATCCTTTTCTTTTCCAATACCACATGAAAATACCTTGTATTTATTGTCGGTAATTGTTGAAAATATCAAATAGACATTGTTGACTCAAAACATTAGAGGAATACCAAATATAATGTTCATGTTTTCTTATTTTCCATGCATAGGGTTGTGTACGTGACTCTTGTTCTTGATACCTATGTATATACACGACTTCATCTCACAGAAGTAGTGTATGGTTCAAAAAATTTACATTTTTCAATCTAATTGAAATGAAACCTTCTAATACTCTTCCTCATCCTGTAAAACACTTGTACACATATTCATATGACCTGCAACACTTCAAAAAAATCCTCCAAAAACTATACAATTATTAATAACATCCTCCATGCATGATCTGTTCTGCACTCAATCATCATGTGACATAATCTGACAAGAGTGGGTGACAAAACCATGAGGTTGACATCAGGGGCAACACATTAGCCATAATTCCAATAAGGGGTAAGGTTTTCAGTTAAGAAAACCTGGTCGTGGCCTCGTCTAACAATTAAGAAATAAATCGAGATAGAAAGAAGAGATAAAGGCTATACATATAACCTATGCCAAAGTAAGAGGATTTCTCCAGGCGTTGAAACTTAGTCAAATAGTTTTTTCCAAAAAATAAACCCAATTCTTGTTAGCCTCTTTCATAAAGGAAAATATAAATCCAAAAATACATAAATTAAATAATGTAAAGTTCGGATAAATATATTTAATAAATTAGAATATTTAATAAATATTAGAGATAATTAGAAATAGTATTTTGTTAGTAAAAATAGGACTCTAGAATAGATTCATTTCCTAGGCTCTAAAATAGGAATAAAGTTAGTAGGATGGTTAGAAGCTCATTTATTGTAAATGGACACTTGTTGGTTTTCCAAGTGATCCATAACTAGATTAAGTTAGAACATAGAGCTTATAAATAGGTTAGTTTCCTAATTTCAATGTGAATGTGAGAGTTGAGAGTGAGGGTTTACGTTTGTAAACTCCTGTAATTTGCTATGTAATCTTTTTCCATAATCAATAAAGTAATGTGTCTAAGGACACTTCTGAATCTACATGTGGTATCAGAGAAATCAGGTTTTAAGAGACAGATTTAAAATCGATTCGCTGCCTATTTAATTAATTCATGAAATGTCTCAAGCGTGTGAACTGTGAACATTCTCGCTAGTATTTAGTTGAGGTTGAACGCTGTTGGCTTGAATTAGTTTGGCAAGGAATGCTGCGAGTCTGTGAGCATTGAGGGTCGAGTTCATATTTGCCAAACCATGGGCTGCCAAGAATTGTGAGCGCAAACCAGAACTGTTTTTGATCTGCATGGAAGCTGATCTGCTAATCTACGTGAAATTTGTCAAGCCATGAGCTAAGTTACCATAAGTTACGGGCTATCAGCATAAGAAAGAAACACACAATCGGTGAATGCATATCGATAGTTGTAAACTAACATCGATTAGCAGTGTTAAAACTCAAGGTGATTGCATGCGTTAAATGTTTTTTATTTCAGTTTTTTTTGTGGTGCTAATGTGGAAGCAGTTGGTAGGCTCTTCGCAAGTGTGAGATTGACCAGATCTAGTTTTATTAAACCCTAGTTTGTATATGATTTAAATAAGTGAATTCAATTAGAGGCCGTTGGTTTTTCCAAGGATACCTGTGGGGGAGGAGCGAATTCAAATCTATTTTTCTTCTCAACATGGAATACACTGGACCCAATGGATGTCAGCATGAGGAGATTTGCAAAAACTACAGATTTGCTTTCCAGTGGTAATGACAAGAAGTGGATCGATTACAAAATTCGTGGAAGCCAGAATACATCTGTGGAAGAAATCTATGGAAGTCGTGGAAGAAGAATGCTAATGCTACTGTAACTGTTATGAGGCATTTGATGTTGTATACCTGTAAGTAAACCATGTTGTGTTGTGGATTGTTTGATTGATGTGAACACATTTGAAGTGCCTGGTGTGTTTGGACATGTGTTATCAATCTAGGAGCGCTCACTAAAAAGACGCATGGAGAAGAGGTAAAAAAAATTATTTTGCATTGATTCTGTTATTCTTAAATCGAATCATCCAGAAATTGGAATCCCACAATAGCCACAAATCAGTGACAATATTTTCTAAATCGATGGAAATTCGGTTGAGTAGCCTTATAGCCAGATCTCTCAAAAATTTTGCATGATCCGTCTACTTGCCTCCAAGATATGTTTTTCAATCTATCTATTAACGGCCCAAGGAAGGAGAAATTGATGTGTTGAAATAGATTCATTGGTAGTAGCAACCATTGCAAGACCTTCTGACCATGAATCACTGCATTGAGATATTCTGTTGGAGAATTTGTAGAGGGAACATGATTGTTTGATCCATTTGACAAGAAACTGTCTCATCTTCACTGAATTGGAATGAAGGCCAATTGGTTTTAAATATATTTTTCTGTGATAATTGATGGACAACAACTCCAAATTTAACATTCCATAGTACTAAATTCTTGTCTTGGCCACCAGATGACCGCCGATAGTTCTGCAGAAATTGACTTCGTGGAGAAAAAGCTGCAGCTATGACACCAGGAACATAAATGGTTTGAATTTTAGTAGCTCCGTCCCAGTCATCAATATACACATTATTATCTGTGATTAGCAAAAGCTTCCATCCATCATCGTTGAAATTTGCAGACGTACATGACGTCTTATCAAGTTTTACGACTGGGTTCTCATCTTGAAATGACAGACCTATATTTTTGAAAGAAACCAGAGCTTCATTCCAAGCGCTAGAAATTGGTCCGACCTGCCAGATTCTTATTTAAACATTCAGAAGTTTCTTTTTCTACCCGTGAGATAAGTGTCAAAGCATTCACATGGCCTGATAGTGAAGCGGTTACAAAAAGTTGTTAGTTTCTCTAGATCTGTTGTCATATTTGCAGTTTCGACAAGCAATTTTGAAATCTATCCAATCCTGATGAAGTCGGAGCTGTGTTTTCATTTGAAAAACGTTTGAAAGTGTTTGAACTCGTATGAAGGTAGCAGATGCTTTTCCAAAGGAATAAAAGACCACAGAGAAAGAATGATAATTTAGATCACCGGGCTTCGAAATTTTCTTTGGACAGGACACCAGTGTCTTTGTCAGCACACCAATCTCAGAAGATGAATAGTTCAAGCTGCAAATATAGTTAACGTAATCTTCAATGCCAATATCATAGACAAGCCTGGGCTCTCATGCTTTTTTAGGATTTACATGGCCAGAACCGATGTCGAAAGGAGTGGGCATCGTTCAAAGTATATTCGTAGAGCAACTTTTCAAAATACATCATATGAGAGGGTAATTATGCATAAAAGGTAAGCTTCATTTTTTAAATGACTTCATACCCACTATTTCAATTTTTTAAAAGTGCCATAAGCAAGATATAATATTATTTGAGGTTATGATTTTATATCCGAAATTAAATATTTGCCGAATAAGTTGAAAGATGAGAGAATTGAAGTATTTGAAGATTACATTAAAAGTGCTTTGAAGATTATTTTAATGTAAATTCACTTTTTGAAAGTGACATTAAAAAAAATGAAACTTTTAATCACTTTTCATAAAGTGACTTCATAATGTTAATTCCATTATTTTAATGGAGATTATGTAAAAGCATCATTATAATGACTCTTTAAATATTGATTGGGGAGAGATAAGGAATGGCAAACATATTTTTGTGAGGGGAGTCATAAGGGTGAAGATTGTCATTGATTTTGTAATAAGAGTGATGCTTTTGTAATTTTTGGAGTAATAAGGGTAATGTTTTAAAATCCTTGGAGTGATAAGTTGTATTTTGTAATTTGGAGAGCTAGGGATTGTTTCCATTTGTATTTGGAGTGATAAGGGAAAGTCATTGTTGTAATTCAAAGTATTGTTTTACTTTGAGGGAGATTGAGTCGGTGAATATCTAGATTTTGAAGACAAATTTCTTCCAAGGGTTGTGAGCTTGGCATATTCTTTACTTGAAGGTGGATATTTCTTATGTACTCAATACTTAAAAAAAATATCATTTTTTTGGTGTTGATGTGTCCTAGATCTGCCCGAAATTGAATAAGTGGATCTTAGGTACACTATGTATGTTTGATGGCGCATGTTTTTTATGGCTTCATGTTGTTGCTTTTTGATTTGTGTCTAGTTGTGACACATTAATAATTTCATACATAAAGTTCAATATCAGCAAGCACAACACATATAACGAAATAGCTGCAAGATCAACACATGCATCTGCATAACTACAACATATAATCTAATATTGTGTACAACAACATTTTACATCAACAAGCCAATTCACTTCATCAATTTCATGTACCTGCACACTCAAATAAAGTCTACATTAGCATTTTTGCAAATACATTTAAGAACTTGTAATCAAATTCATTGTTTTAAGTGAATCATTAAAAATTCATTGTTAATGAATTTTTAAGAGAACAAGTGAATCAGTAAAATTATTGTAAGCTTTCTTGGGTGCATTGTCGACAGTGTTCGACACCCTTCCTTTACAGAAAAATCAAGTGAAGTGCATGAGTTTTTACATCAAACAAGAAACAAGTTTACATATTCTGCAAGCGAGCGTGATTATTCATTCAAGCAATTTGCATCAAGTCAATACAAAGATCAAATCATCAAGCAAGCCAGAGTAAAAGTTCATTACAACAACAAAAAAAACAACCAAACAAGTTCAAACAATCAAGTAAGTTGAGATCGACATCAAGCGAGCATGACTATTCATTCAAGTGAGCGTGAAGTCATCAAGTAAGTCAAGTGAACACTTAAACAAACGCGACCGTCATCAAGCGAGCGTGAATTCCAGAGTTTAAGCGAGAATATTCTACAATTCTAGCAAGTGTTCCAAGCAAGCGCAATAAGCAACAATAGAACATATGCAACCTTGCAACAAAATATTTGTAGCTTAGAATCTAATTCATATATGTAAATAAAAAGAGAATCTCACAAAAAGTTACGAATCAGGTTTATATGGACATGTGAACGAATTTGTAAAGTCATAAGTGTATAACTGCTAACAATTCACTAATACATATTTAAATAACAACAAGAGGAGAAATTCCAAAAGAACTCGTAGTCTAAACAAAAGTGCCAAGATATGAAATTTTATAGAAAAAAAAGGTAAATACACATTATATTTTTAACCGAGAAGGGAAAACTTGAAAGGTAAATAGTATTATTAAATAAAATAAAATAGAAATATTGCATAAACAATACAATTTATCTTTAATAGAAATGCCTATACATGAAAAATGACTATGAAATCAAATATGAGAAAATATAACGATTGAGCGAGGCCAATATAACCTTGGAATTATTTTAACAAGTAAATGGAGGTCAAATGTAAGAGATATGGGAATAAAACTAGTCGCAAAGCTAACATAGCTTGACAACATAGGGTTAGTAACTAAAACCACGAAATAACCCTAGTTAATGTAAGCTATGGATCTATCAAGATTCATTTCCATCCATTGATCATAGGGTTTACACAAGTCGTGGTGTCATTGTAATAAGGCGACTCCTGGACGTAAACATATATGCTACATATTCATGAATAGTCTATAAAGTTCACAAAGAAAATGTACCATATGTAGCCCAAAAATAAGGGTTTATAACATATATTAACAACCTTTGAAAAACCCAATTGTATAATGTTCCTCAAGTAAGGTTAACTTATATTAATGCCTGATGAAATATGCTAGTCACAAGATTATAAATAGTGCAAAAAATATAACATTGAACCATCATAAACCATGTTACAAGGAAAGAGAATTAATACATCAAGGTATGCTATGCATATATTTTAAAGCCAGAGATAAATCAAGATAAAATAAGCATGATATGGTTACAATGTATGTTGATAAAAACAATGGTTAGTCTCGTGAGATTAACTTTGATTCTTACACATGAATTAAGGGTATAGGCACATAATATACCCAAACCTTTATTTTTTCGTAAGATGAAACACAAGATTAAAGGAATTTTGGTAAACTCATATAGTCTAAAGGAAATTGATGGATGATACAAGTGCAATAAAAACTTAGAAAGCCAAGAATTATGTAAGAAAAATTTTACATAGAAAGAGGACTCCTTAGTGAGTTAGACTATGTATATGGTGGATACAACAATATATATTAGATTTGGGAATATAATTAGGAAGATAAGGCTTTTATTAGATATCCAGCTATAATATTAGAAATAAAGACCTTGTGCTGAAAATACAAGAATATAGATGTTGATATTTTGCAAAACTGGTCATTCTAAAAGATATATACAATAACATTTAATGAGAAGGTACGATTACATAAATATAAGAGTGAATGAGTAAGTATTAATACTTACTCTATTTAGTAATTTTGTTTAGGTGTGTTTAATGAGGTTCATTACAAGTGGTATCAGAGTTGTATGTTACAACATTAGGTGTTTTATGGGTCATAAACTGAAAACATTCTTTTTTTGTGTGACATATATAAAATCAAACAATTTTTAGGAAAATTTGAAGAATGTTTGAAGATAACAATGGACAGAATTATGTAGGGTCACCTAGGGAAGGTGAAGTGCATAATATTGAACTAGGAATGATGGAAGGATAAACCAACAATATAGATAATAATGAATCTGAAATCCTGCAAGTAGTCCGTAGCTTGAAGGCACATTTAGATAATATTAAATAAAATCAAGAAAAACCTTCCAAATCAAAGGATGAACAAGAGGATATTAATTGCTATATATACAAAAAATTGGAAGGAAATACAAGTAGTAAGAATGCTGGAAAAAACCATAGGAAAAAATATAGAAGTGAATCTACTGAGACAAAAGAGTCTATAAATTCTATTGAAATTCAAACACTAGGGTTTTATGAAAATTAGGAACTTAAATATGATAGTAATATATTTGTGTCGAAAAATAAAAATACTACATATCAACTACAAGGGGAATTCAAAAATATCAGACCTCCAAACTTGGAAGGGGAATATGAAGAAGGTGTTGTAACATTATTTGGTTTTTATAAGTTAGCATGTTAGTTGAAAAAAATTCAAAAATAAAATGCTAAGTTAGGATATGGATGTAAAAGAAAAATTAAAAAATGTTAGGAAAAAATTATGTTTTTATGCATCGATGTCAGAATGAGAATGTTAGAGTTAGTTTCCCTAAAGAAAGAAGGAAAAAAGAAAAAATGTTAGGAAAGAAACAAAATGAAAAATGTGAATGCTTTAGTCTAAGAAATAAATCATGGTTTCCTGTTTAAATGGCCAAGTTACCAAAATATTAGAAATTTATTAATGAGGATTAAATTCTTTAAAAGGAGTTTTTATTTCCATTAATTAAATTGATTTTATAGTGCTCATTTGATTTTATTCTAAAGTAACTACACGAAAAAAAGGATCAAATCACAATCAATAAAGAGTCATCAAGTTTAGACGAAGGATCTTATACCCGCTCCAGAACTACGAAAGAGGATCAATTCGCGACCCCCTGACCGTTTCTCGTTAACGCAAGGGGGGGGGGTCAGAAGTGTGGTTTTAATGGCCGCCACATTTTTCAACGTGGCAGCACCACAACACTTCGCACCCCCTCTTCCAAAACCGCAAACCGGGAGGTACTCCCACCCCCGAAATCCACCAACAGTTTTCTCTCCCATGACCATTTCCTCCCGCACCTCAAGCCAACGGACACACCCTCTGCACCATAACTATTGGTCATCCATAAAATCTTATCCCACCACATCACCTAACCATTATCCTCCAATGCTCCTCTCATTAACCATTTTACTCTATTCAAACAATCATCCCATAGCCGTTTGATGCACCATTGGTCATTAAACCCACTCCTAAGTCGCTTGATTTCACTGTTAGTCATTAAACACCCTCCTAAGACATTAAAATCCTATGGTCACCTTTCAAGCTGTTAAACCCAGATCAAAAACTATAAAATAATTTGCAGAGTCCCTTTCATCACTTTAATTTCTCATCTGATTGTCATCGTCTTTGCATTTTATTTCAAAATGCCAACATTCTGCGACCCCTATCCCCACTTCTGTAATCAATATCACACTTCCTACAATCACTCGATCCTCATATTTCTTCTCCTAGTTGAAATCCCTGTTAACATGGCCCCCAAATCTAAGACTAAAAATTAGGTGACCCCTTAAGGCAAAGCAAAGAAACAAGTGATTGAAGAAGTGCAGGTCACTGACCTAGTTGCGAAAGAAATTCTTGCTGCAACACCACACCTCAACCTTGTTAGGTCCCTATATCACTAGTATAGTCCCTTATTATTGTTAGTGTAAACCCCTTATTTTTATTATTGTACCCTTGTAACCCCCATTTTGTTATTATTGTGCCCTTAAATTATTATTGTTAGGTCGGCTAGGATTACATTGTGGCCCACTAGGATTACATTATGGCCCCATGGACTCCTATATATAGAAAGGAGGTTTTGTGTATTGTATCATCCAAGAATTGTTCATTTATTTAATGTATTGGAGGTTTCCCCCTAGAAGTGGCTTATTTCTAAGGCGTTTATATCTTTTTTCTTATATTTTTGGAGCTGGTTACACAACATTTGGTATCAGAGCTTTGGATTCTAGGGTTTCGCTGCTCCAAACAGGTCATCGTGGAATTTTCGCTATAAATTTTCTTCTACGAAGTTTCTAAAGCTGAAATGTTTAGGGTACGCAACCAAAATCTTGAGGAATCTTGTATAAAAATTTCAGATTTTGGTTCGCAATATTTTTGGAGATATGATATGTGGAATTCAGGTCTTTTTTCAGGATCCTAAAAAAGTCATCGTGGCATTTGCGCTATAAATTTTTTTATATGAAGGTTCAGAATCTCAAATTCATATGGTGAAAAGCTGAAATCCTGAGGAAAGTCGTCAAAAAATTTCAGAGCTTGGTTCAGAATATTTTTGGAGATATGATCTGTGGAAGGTAGTGCTTTTTCAGGCTCCTGAATTTCATCTCAAAGAGGTGATCGTGGGAAAAGTTCAATAACTCTCTCTCTGGGGATTGGATTGGAGTTACGTAAAAATTGGTCACAATTAAACGGCATGTAGTTTCTTGGCTATCAATTTTAGAGACAAAGGACAAAACAGTGACACGTGGCAAGTCGTACAAGTTCGCTCTACTGAACCAGTCCAGAATTAGGTCATTGTGGGATATTGGACACAAATTTGTCTTGGAGAATCCAAATTAAGTCAGACCTGTGGCATTAAAAAGAGAATTCAGAGGGATATTTCATTCCTAAATTTCAGATATTGAAGAGTCGCAATCACAGAGATAATCCAATTCCAATATCCAGCTCCTCAAAAGCAAGTAAAAGGTGTGTATTGTTTTTCCCGAATTGCATAAATCTTGTTTGAAAAATCATTTTGAAGTGATTCCAAGGGCCTATTGAGCATATATTTTAGTATTTCATTCTAAAATTCCTCCTAAAAATAATTCAACACCCATTAAGCCCTCAGAAATCTATACTATGATGCATGAAGTGGAAGAATTGCAGTATGAGATATCAAAATTATGGTACCAAGTGCAACAAATTTCGATCTTATGAAGAGCAACCGAAGCTGACATAGATGGTTTAAAAGAAGAAATGGAGGCTAAGCTGGATGGTTTGAAGGATAAAACAATAGCTAATATGGATGATAAATTAGTGGAAGATGACATCGAGCATCAACAACAAGTTCTCCAACTCTCAAAGGATAACCTAACTTTGGTGCAGAATCTAATGAAACAACATGAATATCAACATCACATCGAAAGAAGTTCTGAAGCGGTCACAAAAACAAGAACTCTAAAAGTACGATCAATTTCAGAGTATCTCATCAAGTGGAAGAACTTTCCTGTAAAATATTCCACATGGGAGGATGAGAATTTTATACAAAAGCACCCAGAGCTACTCAAGCGTTGAGGACAACACTTTTTTGAAGGAGAGGGGCATGTTAGGTCCCTATATTACTAGTATAGTACCTCTTTATTATTGCCATAGGTAAACCTTTATTGTTATTATTGTACCTCAGGACTCTATCGTTATTATCAGGCTCCTTAAATTATTATTGTTAGGTCGGCTAGTATTACATTGTGGCCCACTAGGATTGCATTATGGCCCCATGGACTCCTATATATAGAAAAAAGGTTTTTTGTATTGTATCATCCAAGAATTGTTCATTTATGTAATGTATTGGAGGTTTCCCCCTCAAAGTGGCTTATTTCTAAGGCGTTTATATCTTTTTTCTTCTATTTTTGGAGCTGGTTACACAACAAACCTCGATCTCATACCCCTCGCAGATGCTTTCTTCAAAGTCTCAGATGCTCACTGTGAATTCAAATTCCATGAGCTATATCTGTGGTTAAAATAAAAACACATAGATAACAAGGACCCTATCAGGTTATGGGAATCTATGCTACCCATATTTTCCTTTCCACAGACCCACTCTTTCCCTGATCTAATTTCCTATTGCCAAAATTAGTATGATCCCATAAAAATATCAGTGGTGATCAGAATGTCCTCAGAGACAATAAACCAAATTCTCCTCATTCCTTCATTTGATTTCCTATCCCATTTTTCACCTGCTGCTCTCATGGACCTTTACCAAAAGCTAACCTTCCCTCAGAGAGCCCATATATCTGAGATATTCCTACTCGAGGATGCAGAATTGCTGAAGACAAATCCACCATACTAATACTCAATCTTTCCTGAAGCTTCTAAACACTACATCTCACTTATTTCATACTATTATGATACCCAAATGAACAAATATTTAATGAACCCATCATGGGGTTCTTATCCATCTTCAGTAAATACAAATCACCATTGTTCATTTATAATTATAGAAAATTCTTGGCTGAAAATATACATGAGAAATTCATGAATTTTACAACACAAGGTGTGTTTAGTTACACTTATGTAATTATTCACATGTTTCTTTTTCAACAGGAAGAAATACTGCCTATCCACTTCAGTAAACAAGATGCATAGGGAGTGAATCAATCAGTGATTCACTGGACAGAATTGGTCAGAGCTACACCAACAAAAACCACTTTTGCAGAGTTCATAGAATCTTTCATACACTGAGTGAAGCAACTACTTACTAGTCAGTCAAAACCTAGAATTGGGGAATAAATCAAAAGGATCCTGCACCTTAGTGAGAAAGAAAAAA
Organism: Pinus albicaulis; assembly: GCA_034641835.2. Taxonomy (NCBI): domain Eukaryota; kingdom Viridiplantae; phylum Streptophyta; class Pinopsida; order Pinales; family Pinaceae; genus Pinus; species Pinus albicaulis. Next base: position 583,826,198 of record CM076577.1, read on the forward strand.
TTGGTGATTGGTATATCCCACCGTATAAGATTCCAATATATGTCCCTATGAGATTCTTTTCCTTACGGTATATCATAAAAATGATAAACATGGATGATCTCCATTTTGTCTCAGGAAAGAGGAAGGCTCAGTCTAAGCTCAAAGCAAGAATTGGATCCTTCATCTGCAATACCAGAGCAGTTGGTGTGTTTCCAACCAAGTTTCACTTGGTCTTATGACCCCCATGGCATTATTTTTTCTCTGAGAGTCAAAATCAAGACAACTTCTTATACTCATACCTCTAGAGAAGAAATAGAGAAACATATGTCAATATGAATGGATAGAAGGCACAATCCAGGAGGTAGATGAACAAGTTATTTCAACCTCTAATGTGTAGACCACTGTTCCTAACAGTAAGCAGTAGAAAAGAGCCAGAGAAGATCCTCCACATACCAAAGAAATTATGAAGGAGTTTACCTTGCAACACAAAAATCCAAAGCTTGGTTCTACCTTAATTTCAAAGGGAGAACAACTAGATATTATAGATTTGGGAGAGATTTCTACATGGACAAGTGTTCCTAAGACTCCTCCATCATCATCACCTGTGAGAGAATCTTCAGATATTATCCAATATTCAGATTCCAGTTCTTCTAAAGAACAAAACATTTTCTCCATATTCTTAGACATCAAGCATGAGAATGAGGCATTAAAATATGATGTCTATAGTCATTTCTAGAAGAAAACATCAACTTCCCATCACAGGCTTCTCACTACATTTGACAGTGAGAAGGGAAGGATGAAATGGCCTTTTATTAGGAAAATTTTCCTTTTCCAAAGACTCATGCTAAGCACAGAAAGACTGTATTCTCTTTTGATGCAAGTCAGATCCATCCAATTGATCAGATGGACATGCATAGACAGTATGGGGAGATTTTGTTTTCAACAATGAAAAAAAAACCATGTCACTCTCCAAATTGAAGACTACGTTATCAAATGTTCAATCTTAGCTAAAGTATGAAAAAATCTCTTCATTGGCAAAAGACAACAAATTGAAGTCTTTAGAGGACCTTGTAGAAAAATTTGGGTATCATCCAAAATACTAAAAGGTAGTTGCGGAAATTATCAAAAAGAAAAATGTAGACATTTCTTCTTTGTGCAAACAACTCAAATTACCCTCAACTAAAGATCCACAGACAAAGGAAATTGCAGAGAATGAATACAACAAGTTGGAGATGTTGAAATTGATCATTGATCAAAATATTCAAATAAAAATATGGAAGATCATATTGAAAAATTACTGAAAGAGAAATCAGCAACTCAAGTGGCCATTGATCCTAATACAATAGCTCAAACATCTTTTGTAGGTACAAAGCTTTCAACATCTTTGACAACAATTGATGCATAAAAATTGGCACAAGATTTAGCTATTCAGAAGTAGGCACATGAGAAGTTACAACAAAGGTTTCAAGTTCTAGAATAAAAAAATATTAAAAATGATACCTTATACATGGAGTCATTGAAAAATTCTCACAAGTTGGGACTCAAGGTAAAATAATTAGAAAGTGAATATTTATTGGCAGAACATTGGCTGAACCCAATAAAAATATTTGGGAGGACATCAGCAAGTCTATGAAAGATGTATGGCCATCCATATAGATTATTTTTGAACAGCAAGAGCTCATCACCAAGTGTGAAGCAACCATAAAAGAGCGGAAAGAGAATCTCAAGAAAATTCCAAGTGAAGCCACTGACATGATCAAGGTTTTGAATTTAAAGAACATAGAAGAGTTGGAAGATATTAACATACTGGACAGAACTGCAACAATTTTGGAGATCAATAAAGTTTTAGAGAAGAGAAATTTATGGCAACCAACTGAAAAAAAAATATGTGAAGCTTTGAATATTGTTGTTCAAAAGTTTCATACAAATTTTAATGTCTTAAATCATAAAGGACTATAGGATTGGTAGGATCAGATGATAAGTTGATTAAACTAGAAGATTATTGTAAAAAATTATATACTATTGCAATAGATAAGTCAAAATTTGCAGGTATCAAAGGACATGTTATAGGGAAAGCATTCCTAGAAGCTATGTAGTTTAATTTGATCATTCGACATCAAATCAAACATTTATTCATTCAGAGGCCTACTTTCAAAAGATATACAGAGGTAGATGAAATCTTCAGAAAGATAATGAGTGTAGAATCCCAAGTCAAGACCAATGGGATATATTTTGTGAGACCATCGAGTAAAAGTGTGATTTTTATAGCATGCCATCAAAAAAAAATTTCAAGGGTCCAGTAATCAACAACTTCCATTAAAAGGGGCCAAATCATCAACAACTTCCATGAAAACAGAGACACTTCATATATTTGTTCCTTATTCTATTCTTCTCTATTATATTATTGTAATTAGTTAAGATATTTCTTAGTTTTATAATTTAGTATAAATAACTCTCATTTCGAGTTATTAAAGGTTTCAGCCTTGGATAAGAGAATTTTTGTAAGAATAATTGTACAAGTTTTTCGATCATCAATAATAGAAGAAGGATTTTGAATTTTTCTCATACAATTTTTTTCCCTTTGTGAGTTTTTCCATTTTTCATTACATTTTATCTCTTCATATGTTTAATTGTTATAAAGATAACTAGGTGAGATTAATTGTGTTTCAGTTATCTTATAATTCCTCCTAAAGTTATTATCAATACAAAGAATGATTTACTAAACAATTTTTTAATGTAAGTCCATTTCATTTATAAATTTTCAGCATCTTGATCATGTTAAATGTATTTTGTTGAACTTTTAGAAATTTTTTAAAGGTTTTCAAGCTTATGATTAATTAAGGAATTCAATCTGAATAATTGATAATCATATCTTCTTACATAAGTTTACTTAACCATTTACAAAATTTTAATCACTGTGTGAGATAAACAAGCAGCCTTATTCATATTTTATGATATTATCTGAAATATTTAATCAGTGATTGTTTGCATAAGTTATCTTATACATTGGTCATCCAAAATTTAAAAACACAACAAAACATTATAGATGCTTTGGCATAATTATTGACCCCAATTATCTCAAAGGACAACATCAATTTGTCGTCATTGTCGGGGAACAGATTTGATTTCTTTTCCATGGAAAAACTATAAAACCTTATTCCTTTAAAGGTGAATAAAGATATAGTTAGGTCAAAATTTCTCACATGGCGACTTCACTATGACCAAACTGGCTCATTAAAAGCATACCAGATCTTTATCTGACTTTGAAATTGTCTTACCCTTATCAGATCCAGAGATACAGGTAAGAAAATATTCTTCCAGAAGAAGGCATCAAAGCCCTTATTCTACCCCTCAATAGGAGATCAATATAATTCTTGATCCTTTAATATCTGGACCCATACCTTTAGAATCAGAAGACATACCTCTGAGAGTGCATGAGTTAGTATCTAAAGGGGTGGATTTTCAATCAGCCTTGTTAGTCCATTCTTTAGAATCCTATAAATTACCCGAGGAACCTTATAAGTCTCCTATATCAAAATAAGATGTGGATCTAAACTTACCTAGATTCAAACCTACTGATTTCATTTTCCTTGTTACATATTCTACACCTTCTACTTCACACGAACCAGAATATCTCTTTTCTCTTTATTCTAATCCTTTATTTTAACACAGACAAGGAGAAGAAGATGTTCAAAAGTTGGTCATTATAACTCCTTTAAGGTCCCAAAGAAGTTATTTCATCCCATTTCATTATCCTCCTCTTTCTCCACTTCATTCCTCTTCTCCTTCTTCTCCATCTTCACCTACAAACTCAACTTCTTCTTCTTCAACTACTAATACTCATTCCTCTACGTCTACATCTTCAAGTATGATTGGTTTTAGACCAATTGTACAATAAATATATGCTCCCCTATTACTTCCAAATCTTCTGAATGATTTCCTCTTGGATATAAAACACCTTCCTATATTTAATGGAGAAATTGGTTTATCAGTTGAAGACCATCTGGCAACATTTATGGATTTTGCTGATAACATGAACATAGAACATGAAAATGTTTATATGAAATTGTTTGTGAAATCCCTAGAAGGAAATTTCAGGATTTGGTTTAGGCAATTACCAATTAATTCCATTATATTCTGGCAAGAATTAACTAATATCTTTAAAAATCAATGGGGAGTGAAAAAGGATCCTATGTATTTCTTAATTGAATTTGAAGAACTAAAAAGAAATTATGGAGAGCCAGTTGTTGATTTCATCAAAATATTTAATAAGCTTTATCACAAGATGCCTCCTAATTGTAAACCTCTTGTACTAGCAGCTAAGTTTAGATTTTAAAAATCCTTTGAAGATGAATTTGCTTTTATGTTAAGAGAGAAAACATCCCAAAATTTAGAAGAAATGCAAACAAATGCTATAGAGGTTGAAGAAAATAGGTTTGCATAAACTAAGCTAAAAGCTAAAGCTGAAAAATCCCAGATCAAGAAATTAAAATCAAATCAGGAAGCTTCTTCTTCCTCTAAATAGAAAAATGAAGATGAAAAATTAGATGAAATCACATCACTTCTTAGAAACCTATCAAATAGGATTTCAAAGATTGAAACTCAACCTATAAAAGTCCAAAAAACTGTTTCTAGACCCCAAACACAAGTCCAAGGTCAGTATCAAAAGTCTCTTCCATTACAAATTCTTCAGAGACCACATAATGACCAATAAGTACCCACACCATTGTTGATTAATGATCTACAACCTGATGATAATACTTTATCTATCACTGAAGATATTAATAACATAGATCATACATCTCTTTAGACTACCATTGTTCCTGTTCCTCAAGGTAAAATCCCTCAAGAAGACCAAGATACTTCTCAGGTTTCTAAATATCAAGCCTTTTCTGGGTTTTTTAGAGCAGAACTCAATAGAAGGTATGACTTAAGACCTAGAGCTGGTCTTAGTAGAACTCCAAGAAACCCTATAATAATTGAACCTCAAGTAAAAACTGTTGAAACTAAAACTAATTCTATTCAACCTCTAAATCAGTCAAGTGATTATGCTCAAATTGATAAAACTATATTTACTACTTTTAATGTGTAAAAAGTTAAAATTCCTATTCCACTTTCAGAACTTTCTAAAAACCCTGGTATAAGAGTCAAGTTGCAAAGTGGATCCAAAACTCTAGTGTGGATGCTGAAGGAGATATTATTAGTCTGCAAAATAAAAGACCCACCATATCCTTTGGTCTTAGTTCTGATATTATTGATGAATCCATACCACCTTTTTATGTGACTTTGAAAGTGCATGACTCCTTGCTATACAATTGTATGTTGGATTATGGAGCTTCACACAACTTAATGCCTAAATTCATTATGGAACAACTTAATTTTGATATCACTCGAACCTATCACAACCTATATAGCTTTGACTCTAAAAGGGTGCAATGTTTAGGACTTATAAAAAATCTAGTGCTCACTTTACATCAAATAATAGTCAAAAGTGTTGTATTAGACATAGTTGTCACTGATATTCCCCCAAAATTTGGAATTCTTTTATCAAGATCACGTTGTGCCAAATTAGGAGGGAGTCTTCAAATGGATATTTATTTTTCCACTATTCCTGTATATGGTGGAGAAAGCCTTAGGTTATATAGAGAAGTAATATTCTTAAACACTATTTGCAAAGTTAATCAGGAAAGAAATCACCCCATTTATGTAGTTGAACAATATTTTAGTTGTTTTAAACTATCATAAGATATTTCACAGAGTTCTCAACTCAAGATTAAGGATGTAGTTGAAACTCCTAAATCTATTCAAACTGATATTTGAAAACTTTTCTTTAATGGATCTTGCACCAAAGATGGAGCTAGAGTAGGAGTTGTTTTAATTTCACCTAATAAAGAAGATATCACTCAACCATGCAAGTTATATTTTGAGGTTACCAATAACGTTGCTGAATATGAAGCTTTTATTCTAGGATTACATCTTGCCAAAAGTTTAAATATCCAAAAGTTGAGTTTCTTTACTCATTCAGAACTTATAGTAAGACAAGTTAGGAATATTTGTCAAACAAGGCATCCTAGGCTTAGGTCTTACAAAAATGAAATTTGGGACACCATTGAAAACTCCTTTAATGCTTTCAATATCACTTTTATTCCTAAAGATGAAAACATTCATAGAGATTCATTAGCTGTTTTTGCTAGCAGGGAAAATTTTAAGGATGGAAAATTATCTTGAAGTTTCAAATATTGGCGAATCTCACTAGTCCCTAATATGAAAACTATAAAATGTTTATTGATGTATGGTAAAATTATTAAAATCTATAATGAATTTATATATACCCTCTATACAATTTTTCCGATTTTTCACGTAAAATAATTTTATATTGTAAAATTTGGGCAAATAATTTTTATAAAAAATGGAAATTGGAGAATCTTTTTTTTGGAAAAATCATGGAAAATTAGCCCACCTACGAATATTAGCCCCTAAAATTTTCCATGTTTGCTATTTCTTTTAATATTGCAGATCAATTTCAGATACAATACCAAATTCAAGTCAAATATAGGCCATCCATTCCAGATAATTTAAAACACTGACAAATATTTGAAGATGATGAACAACTAAAATCCTTTCTTCAAGTTATTGATGAATTTTCTGTATTACAAATTTGAAGAAGATAACTCAGACACAAATGAAGCTACTAAAGGAAAGGAAAATTCAGATCTAAATTAAAAGGTAGTTGATCATGATATTATACAACTGTTAAATAATTTTATCCCCAAAGGACTTGTTCCTTTAGGAAAATTATTTGATCAGAATGAGGTTCCTAAAAATCCATTCTCTATTTCTCCAGAAGATGAAATTGAAGAAAATAACATTGGCACCGATGAAGAGATTAAAAATATTAAACTTTGTGCATATTTAGCTCCTAAAATTAAATCTGAATATATCAAACTGCTTGAATTACAAAGATGTTTTTTCTTGGCCTTATGCTGATTTGAAAACTTATTACACATATTTAATAGAGCATAAAATTCCACTAAAAACAGAAGAAAAACCCTATTAGAAAAAGCTATGAGGAATGAATCCAATTATGCTTCCCACCATAGAAAAATAACTTAAAAATGTTTTAGATTCCCAGATAATTGTCCCTTTAAAATACTCTAATTGGGTTGCCAATTTAGTCCCTGTCGGAAAAAAGAATGGTGAAATTAGAATCTGTGTGGATTTTAGAAACCTTAATAGATCATCCTTGAAATATAACTATCCAATTCGAAAGATAGATCAGTTACTCCAAAGGGTGTCAGGTGCTAATATAATCTCAATGCTTGATGGCTTCTTTGGCTATAATCAGATATTAGTGAATTCAGAAGACAAAGAGAAGACGACCTTTACTACACCTTGGGGAACATTTATGTATGCCATGATGCCTTTTGGCCTATCAAATGGAGGAGAAACATTCCAAAGAGTTATGAAATTAACCTTTTTTGGGAAGGTAAACAAATTTTTTGTTATTTATCTTGATTATTTAACTGTTTTTTATGAATCAGATCAGAAACATTTAAAACACTCGATGAAGTTTTTTGACAGGTGCATAAAGTTTAGAATATCTCTCAATCCTAAGATGTCCTTATTTTCCATCAAAGAAGGAAAATTACTAGGACATATCATTTCAAAGGATTGAGTGGCAATAGATCCCAAATGGGTCTATGCTATTCAATCATTATCATTACCTATAAATAAGAAAGAAATAAAATATTTTTTAGGGAAGATTAACTTTTTGAGAAGATTTATACCTAACTATGTTGAAATAGTTAAAGACATTACAGATATGATAAAAAATAACCATGAAGTAAAATGGACTATTCCTGCAAGATATGCATTTGATCAAATAAAGAAGGCTATTTCTGAAGATCCTACTTTAGCCAGTCCAAACTACTCTGAGCCTTTCATTATATTCTCCTTTGCTTTTGAAACCACTCTTGCTGTTGTCCTTTTGCAGAAAAATGAAGATTATCATAATCAAACCATAGCATTTTTTAGTAAGGTCATGAGAGATGTAGAAATCAAGTATGATATCATTGAAAAAAAATCCTATGCCTTAGTTCAAGCCCTGAAATATTTTAGAAGGTATGTCCTCCATTCTACCATAATTTCTTATGTACCTAACAATGTTGTAAAAATTGTTCTTACACAACCAAACACTGATGGAAGAAGAGGAAGATGGATAACTCAAATCCTTGAGTTTGACCTTACCATTAAAACCACCAAGTTAGTAAAGGTATAGGGTTTAGCTAAATTGTTAGCAGAATATAATTGCAAAGTGTTGGGCATAAACTCTATTCTGAAGGCTCTGAGAAGCATACATAAGAACGTTATTCAAATATAGAAAGGGAGGATCCACAAGAACTTTCCTTAAATGCAGAAGTGGAGAACCCACAAGAACCTTCCCAAGGATCTCAAGGAAAGAATCCACAAGAACCTTCTCCTTCAACTCAAACAATCCATGTTCACATTGATGAAAAGTTTCTATTATTAGATTGGTATGCAGATATTGTTCATTTTCTGATCCATTTTGAATGTCCATCTGAGTTTTAAAAAATCTAGTGCAAAACACTTAAATTAAAATCCATTAAATATTGTATCATCAATGCCAAATTGTATTGGAAGTATCCTCTTAATATTCTACTACTTTGCTTGACAGAATCAGAGACTGAAGGAATCATTGATTAGTTTCATGCAAGAATATGTGGAGGGCATTATGCTCGGAGAGAAACATCATACAAAATACTAAGGGTAGGATTCTATTGGCCTACTATATTTTCATAAGTGGGAGTAAAGGTTAGAGCCTGTGTTCCATGTGAGATGTTTGCTGGTAAGAAAAAAAGAGTAGCTATTTCACTAGTTACAGTGGTTGTCTCAACACCATTTCTTGAATGGGGACTATATTTTATAGGAGAAATTCACCCAACTTCAAGTAATCAATGCAGATAGATATTAACTGCTACTTACTATTTCACTAAGTGGGTGGAGGCCATTCCTATTATAAAGGCCACAGATTCAGTTGTAATCAAATTTTTGAATATTTTTTTATCTAGATTTGGTTGTCTACAACAAATAGTGATTGGAAATGCCACAACATTCAGTAGCATAAAGTTGATTGATTTTTTCCAAAAGTATCATATTTTACTACATCATTCAACCCCCTATTATCCACAATGGAGTGGTATTGATGAATAATCTAACAAGAGATTAGTAAAGGTGATCAAGAAAACTTTAGAAGACCATAAGAAAAATTGGGACAATCATCTTATCTATGCAGTCTGGGAAAACATGATTTATCCCAAAATATCAACAGGTAAATCTCCATTTCAACTGGTTTCTGGCAAAGATGCTATTTTTCCTACAAATTTGGCTTTCCCTATGCTTAATTTTTTTCAAGAATCTACTGATGAAGTCGATGATTTCTCTAGAAGAATAAATCATATTATTGAATTAAATGAAAACAGAGATGAAAGTCAATATACACTAAGGAAATATCAGAATAAGATGAAGGGTCTTTTTGACAGAAAGGCTAGGGAAAGAGATTTTAGAGAAGGAGATTTAGTCTTAAGATGGGATGCTAGGAGAGAAGGAAAGGAAAACATTTTAAGTTTGAAAATCTATGCTTTTGGACCACTCAAAATTGCATAGGTAAAGGGAAATGACACATTTGTGCTATAAAATTTGGAAGGACACTTCTCAACAGTTCCTGTCAATCGCAGATTTCTAAAACATTATATACAATACTAAAGGAGATCCTATATCATCATTTTACATTATCATTTTATTTTACCATTTCAGTCTGTTTGTTTTCTACAACGAAGGCTCCATAGCCCAAGGAGAAGGCGCATGGAACTGCTTGTTCTCTGCATCCCACAGGGGGAAGTAGTCCCCAGCTGGAGCCGATGTTGTAGCATTATTTGGTTTTGATAAGTTAGCATGTTCATTAAAAAAAAATTAAAAATAAAATGCTAAGTTAGGATATGGATAAAAATAAAAATTAAAAAATGTTAGGAAAAAATTATGTTTTTATGCATCCATGTCAAAATGAAAATATTAGAGTTAGTTTCCCTAAAGAAAGAAGGAAAAAAGAAAAAATGTTAGGAAAGAAACAAAATGAAAAATGTGAATTATTTAGTCTAAGAAATAAATCAGCGCTGCCTATTTAAATGCGGCAAGTTACCAAAATATTAGAAATTTATTAATGAGGATTAAATTCTTTAAAAGGGGTTTGTATTTTCATTAATTAAATTGATTTTATAGTGCTCATTTGAATTTATCCTAAAGTAACTACACAACAAAAAGGGTCAAATCGTAATCAATAAAGCATTGAAAAGTTTAGACAGAGGATCTTATACCCGCTCCAGATCTACAACGGAGGATTAAGATGCGACCACCCACCCCTCCCTCCCCCCCTCGTTAACACGAAGGGGGGGACGGGGGTCCGAAGTGTGGTTTTAATGGCTTCCACATTTTACAACGAGGAAGCACCACAACACTTCGCACCCCCTCCACCTAAGACCACAAACCGGGAGGTACCCCCCCACCCCCGAAATCCACCGATGGATTTTTATGCCATAATCGTTTCCTCCTACGTCTCGAGCCAAAAGACACTCCCTCTGTTCCATAACTGTTGGTCATCCATCCAATATTATCTTGCCACATCACATAATCGTTATCCTCCAATGCTCCACTCCCTAATGTTGTACTTTTTTCACACGATTGTCCCATATCCGTTTGATGCACCGTTGGTCATTAAACCCCCTCCTGAATTGTTTGATTGCACTATTAGTCATTAAACACCCTCCTGAGCTTTTAAAATCCTACGGTCATCTTTCAGGCTCTTAAAACTAGATCACACCCTATAAAATAATTTGCAGATTCCCTTTCATCACTTTACCTTCTCATCTAATTATCATTGTCTCTGCATTCCATTTCAAAATTCCATCATTCTGTGACCCCTGTCCCCACTTCTGTAATAATTTTCACCCTTCCTACAATCACCGGATCCTTAAATTTCTTCTCCCAGTTGATATCCCTGTTAACATGGCCCCCAAAGCCAAGACTAAAAATCAGGTGACCCCTAAAGGCAAAGTGAAGAAACATGTGACTAAATAAGTGCAGGTCACTGACCCAGTTGTAGAAGAAATTGCCACTGCAACACCACAACTCAACCTCGATATCATACCCCTCGCAGATGCTTTCTTCAAAGTATCAGATGATCACTCTAAATTCGACTTCCATGAGATATATCTATGGTTAAAAAAAAACACATAGATAACCAAGTCCCTATGAGATTCTGGGAATCTATGATGCCCCTATTTTCCTTTCCACAGACCCATTATTTTCCTAATATAATTTCCTGGTGCCAAAAACAGAATGATCCCATAAAAAGATCAATGGTGGCTCAGAATGGAAACATTTTGGTCACCATATCCCCAAAGACAATAAACCAAATTCTCCTCATTCCTTCATTTGATTCACTATCCCATTTTTCACTTGCTTCTTTCATGGACCTTTACCACAAGCTAACTTTCCCTCAGAGAGCCCAGATATTTGAGATATTTCGACACAAGGATACATAATTTCCCAAGAAAAATCCACCATACTTATCCTCAATCTTTCCTGAAGCTTCTAAACACTGCATAACACTTATTTCATACCTGTTAGGATACCCAAATGACCAAAAAGTTGATGAACCCATCATGGGGTTCTTATCCATCTTAAGTAAAGAAAAATCACCATTTTTCATGTATAAATACAACCAATTCTTGGCTAAAAATATACATGATCAATTCATGAATTTTACAACACAAGGTGTGTTTAATTACACTTCTGTAATTATTCACATGTTTCTTTTTCAATAGGCATAAATGCTACCTATCAATTTCAATAAAAAAGATGCACATGGAGTTTATCAATCAGTGATTCATTGGACAGAGTTGGTCAGAGCTACATCAACAGCAACTACTTTTGTAGAGTTCATAGACTCTTTGATACACCTAGTGAAGCAGCTACTTACTAGTCATTTAGAACCCAGAATTGGGGAAGAAATCAAAAGCATCCTGCACCTGAGTGAGAAAGCCAAAACTGGTGATTGGTATCTATACCAAAAATATAGAGAAATTAGAGTACATGGTTGTGAACTACCACCATATAAGCTTCCAAGATATGTCCCTATGAGAGTCTTTTAATTACAGTATATCAAACAAATGATAAACATGGATGATCTCCATTTTGTCTCAGGAAAGAGGAAGGCTCAGTTTAAGCTCAAAGCAAGCATTGGATCCTTCATCTGTAATACTAGAGAAGATGGTCCTGAAGCAGATGCGATGTTAAATAAAATGGGTTTCCAACCAAGTTTCACTTGGTCTAATGACCCCCATGGAATTATTTATGTTCTTAGAGTCGAACTCAAGATGAATTCTTATACTCATACCTCTAGATTAGAAATAAAGAGACATATGAATCAAGATGAATGGATTGAAGGAACTCTCCAAGAGGGAGATGAACAAGTTATTTCAACCCCTAATGTGTAGATCCATGTTCTTGACAGTAAGCAGTAGAAAAGGGTCAGATAAGAGCCTCCACATACCAAAGAAATTATGAAGGAGTTTATCTTGCAGCACAAAAAGCCAAAGATTGGTTCCGCTTACTTTCAGAGGGAGAACAACCAAAGATTATAGATTTGGGAGAGACTGAATTTTCTACATCGACAGATGTTCCTAAGACTCCTCCATCATCAACACCTGCTAGAGAACCTCTAGTTATTATCTGGCATTCAGATGTCAAATCTTCTGAAGAACAAAATATTTTATCTGGATTCTTATTCATCAAGCATAAGAATGAGACATTAAAATATGATGTCTATAGTCATTTCTAGGAGAAAACATCAACTTCCCAGCACAGGCTTCTCACTGCCTTTGACAGTGAGAAGGGAAGGATGAAAATGGCCTTTTTACGGGCAACAATTCCTTTTCCCAAGACTCATGCTAAGTACAAAAAGACTATATTCTATTTTGATGCATGTCATATCCATCCAATTTATTAGATGGACATGCACAAAAAGTTTAGGGAGATGTTTTTTCAACAATGACAACAATATCTGTGTCACTATACAAACTGAATACTGCATTATCAAATGTTCAATATCATATGAATATTGAAAAATTGTCTTCATTGCCCAAAGACAAAAGATTGAAGTCTTTGGAGGACCTTGTAGTAAAATTTGTGTATCATTCAAAAGACTGCAATGCAGTTGAAGAAATTATCAAAAAGAAGAATGCAAACATTTATGCTCTATGCAAACAAGTCAAATTACCCTCGAATGAATATCCATAGACAAAGGAAATTGCAGAGAATGAATACAACAAATAGGAGCTATGGAAATTGATCAATGATCAAAATATTCAAATCAGAAAGATGGAAGAACTGATTGAAGAATTACTGAAAGAGAAATTAGCAACTCAGGTGGCCACTGATCCTAATACATCTGCTTTAACATCTTTTGCAGGTACATATATTTCATAATATTTGACAACAACTGATGCAACAAAATTGACAAAATATTTAGCTATTCAGAAGTAGGCACATGAGAATTTGCAGTGGAGGTTTCAATTTCTAGAATCACATAATATTAAAAATGATACCTTCTACATGGAGGAAATGCAAAAGTCTCACAAGTTGGGACTTAAAGTAAAAGAATTAGGAAGGGAATCTTTAATGATAGGAACATTGGCTGAAGCCAAGAAGAATATTTGGGAAGACATCATCAGGTCTATGAAAAAGGTATGGCCATCCATATAGATTATTTTTGAAAAACAAGAGCTCATCACCAAGTGCAAGGAAACCATAGAAGAGAAGAAGGATCATCTCTAGAAAAATCCAAGTGAATCCACTGACATGATCAAAGTTTTGAATTCAAAGAACAGAGAATAGTTGGAATAAATCAACATACTGGAAAGAACTGCAACAATTTTGGAGATCAAGAAAGTTTTACAGAAGAGAAATTTAATCAACCAACTGCAAACAAAATGTGAGGCTTTGAATATTGTTGTTCAAATGTTTCATACAAATTAATGTCTTGAATCATAAAGGAATACTAGGATTAGATGATAAGTTGATTAAATTAGATGATTACTGTAAAAATTTATATACTATTGCAATAGATAAGTCAAAATTTTCAGGTATCAAAGGACGGGTTACAGGGAAAGCATTCCTAGAAGTTCTGCAGTTTGATTTGATCATTCGACATCAAATAGAAAATTTATTCATTCAGAGGCCTACTTTCGACAGATATACAAAGGTAGATGAAATCTTCAGAAATATGATGAGTGTAGAAATCCCAAGTCAAGACCAATGGGATAAATTTTGTGAGACCATTGAGTAAAAGTGTGATTTTTACTGCATGCCAGCAACGAAGATTTTCAAGGGTCCGGTCATCAACAACTTCCATCAAAAGGGGCCAAGTCATCAACAAATTCCATGAAAACAGAGACACTTAGTCTATCTATTTCCTTCTTCTATTCTTCTCTATTCTATTATTGTAATCAGTTAAGATATTTCTTAGTTTAGAAATTAGTATAAATGACTCTCATTTTGAGTTATTAAGGTTGCACCCTTGGATAAGAGAATTTTTGTAAGCATAATTGTACAAGTTTTTTGATCATCAATAATAGAAGAAGGATTCTGAATTTGTCTCATACAACTTTGTTCCCTTTGTGACTTTTTCCATTTTTCATTACATTTTGTCTCTTCATATGTTTAATTGTTATCAAGATAACTTGGTGAGATTAAATGTGCTTCGGTTATCTTATAATTCCTCCTAAAGTTATTATCAATATAAAGAATGATTTACTAAATAGTTTGTTAATGTAAGTCCCTTTCATTTATAAATTTTTAGCATCATGATAATGTTAAATGTATTTTTTTGAACTTTTAGACATTGTTTAAAGGTTTTCAAGCTTATGATTAACTAAAGAATTAAATCTGAATATTTGATAATCATATCTTCTTACATAAGTCTACTTAACCATTTACAAAATGTTAATCACTATGTGAGATAATAAATCAAACCTTATTCACATTTTCTGATATTATCTGAAATATTTATTAATATTTGTTTGCATAAGTGTTGGCAATATGATGCCGAGTGTTGTCCTTGATGGCAACCCACTTGATAGAGTGTTGTCCTTGAATGACAACCCTCTTGATAGAATATGTCTTGATAAACTTGTTAAATGATGTAAATCTGATGTATCTACAGTAAGTACAAAAGGGAATGAAGAAAGAATTTTAGTATGTGCTAGATCTATGATGAAAAGAGTATGTCTCAAGGAATACGCAGATTTGTCTAGGAGAAGTCGCGTATGCACGCGGGAAAAAACGTGCCAAGTCGCGTATGGGAAAAAGCGCTCATAAAGTGCAAAACCAGGGGTAACCACCATGGTATTGACCCATTGTATTGAGTAATAATTCATCTATGTGACCCCATCCAGGAATACCATCGGAAGTAATGTGGTTTTGGCTCATGGTATTGAAAAAGGGTAAACCTATATAAGGAGAAGAAATTCATTGTGCAAAGGAGGTGTGTGGGTGCAAGATGTCTGAGCTTGAATGAATACTTCTATCTAAAGTATATCTTAATGGAAAGGGTTACAGTTGAATGATAGATCTGAATGTATGATGCACCAATGAAGAAAATGATGAAGAAGGGAATCTAGATCTGAAATGTATTCGTATCTTCTAGATCTATTTGTGGAATGATTAGATCTGAAATGAGGCGAACATCTGTCTGAAGTAAAGGGTTAAATCTGTGTGATGTATCTATTCTGAAGAATTGCAATGACCTAAATGTCTGAAGAACCATACGCTAGTTCGCCGCAGAGGAAGCGCGTATATACACGGCTTAACTGAAGAGAAAGCGTGTATGCGCAGTGAAATTAGCTTTGTAATATGTACAGAAGTATACGCGGGTTTATATGCATGAAGGCGCATATACACGCAGGATCAGTGAAAGAAAAGCGCGTATGATAAACTAGGGTTTGCTGAAGTTGTGAGATGTCTGATCTGTTCTGTTGTCTTGCTGATATCTGTTTCTGATGTGTTACTGCTATCTGTCTATGATGATCTGGGTTGTTCAAAGATTGATTATGCTACTATAGAGCAAGTGGTTGGTTTGATGAATGTTCCTTGAGCTTAATTGTGTGGGTTGGATCCAGTGTGAAAATTGATGAAACGTGGTCCATGGTGGAGCTGAGGGTTGTAGCCTTCAGTGAGGGGGATGTAGCTCCCTTCCAGGAGAGGCTGGTAAACGAGCACAGGTGGGTACCTGCGTGCTGGTAGGAGGCTACGCCAGCACATATGTTGTAAGATGTTTTCTTTATAATAAAATATTGAAGGCTGAGCAATGGCAGCGGTGGTTTTCTCCCGACTTGGGTTTCCACCTAAAAATCCTGGTGTTCATGTGTGATGCTTATGTGTGATGGTTTATTCTGTTCTTACTACACATGTTTACTGTTTATTGAACATATGATGAATGAATGATGGAATGATATAAGTGTAGAACTAGTGGCTTAATTAGATCTTTGTGTATACGCGAGTTTCATAAAGGGTATCCGCGTATATACGCGAGTATGTATCAGGAAAGTAGCGTATGGGTTTTAGAAGTAAGAAAAAGTGAAAAGTTTTGAGTTTTCCCTATATACTGATTCACCCCCCCTCTCAGTATTTTTCCAACAATTGGTATCAGAGTTGGTTCTTCTGTAGAAGCTTAATCGCTTGAAGGAGATTCGTTGCAATGGGAAGTCATGAAGGAGTAATGTCTCTAAAGCCACCACTATTTAATGGAAGCAATCTGATATTCTAGAAGGTACGAACAAAAGCATATCTGCAAATTCTTGGTGTAGAAGTATGGGCAATCGTGGAAGAAGGCTATCAATATCCGGCAAGTATTCCTACTGATGCGGCTGAAAGGAAGAAGTATGAAATCAATGCCAAAGAAGTGAATGTCTTATTAGGAAGCATGTTTGAACCAGAATTTTCTAAGGTGATGCAGCTAAATTCAGCAAAAGAAATATGGGACAAAGTCATTCTGAGCTATGAAGGAGATACAAAGGTAAAAAGTGCAAAACTCCAAACTCTCAGAATTGAATATGAAAATTTAAGGATGCATAGTGATGAAAGTATTGCCAGTTTCTTTTTACGTCTTGATGATATTGTAAATCGAATGAGAAATTTGGGTGAAACCATGGCCGATACTACTATGGTGGAAAAATTCTTAAGATCTTTGACTTCAAAATTTGACTCTAAAGTTTCAGCTATTGAAGAAAGGCAAGATCTGCAAACTCTTACTGTTGTTCAATTACATGGTATCCTGACTGCTTTTGAAATGAGACAAGGAGGTCCTTCTCAAATCAAAGAAGCTGCTTTTAAGGCGTCTGTAAAAGGAAAAGAAAAGGAAGTTGTCAAGGAATCCAGCTATATATCTGAAGAAGAAGAAGAAGCAAATTTTGTGAGAAGACTCCAACTAGGAACCGGAAGATTCAAAGGTAAGCTTCTGTTCAAATGTTTTGATTATGGAAGAGTTGGTCATTATGCTACAAAATGTCCTTATAAAGAAACATCTGCTAAAGGGAAAGAAGTAGCAAGACGGAATAAGAATCGATCTAGCGCAAGAAAAAGTTACTATATTAATTAAGACAGTGATGGGTTATCTGATAGTGAGGAAGAATGTGAACAAGATATTAGACTGCTCATGGCAAAAGAATCTAGAGAAGAAAAGGACACTTTTGAGGATGCTCTAGAAGACAATAATTTTCTTGAAGAAAACAATCAACTCAAAGTAAGCCTAGAAGAAAAGAACATAATCATAGAGACTCTTGAAAATCAGCTTGAAGCAAAAGAAAAACGCATTGAGGAATTGGAGTGTGAAGTAGTAAGTCTAAGGAAAGATAATGAGAAAGTGAAATCTCTCAATCTTAGATTTGCTAAAGGTTCAGAAACCTTAGATGAGATTATCAAGGTACAACGGTCTCCTCTTATAAAAACAGGTCTTGGATATACTGGGGAATCTTCCCAGACTTCAGCACCAAATTTTCTAAAAGCAGCCACAGCTGGTTCTCTACATTCAGCCACTCAGCAGGGGAACAAAGGATCTTTACAGGTAAAGCATGATCATCTCAATTCAAGAAACACTAACAGGGAGATCTTTCAAAATGGCTACAACCAACAGGTAAATTCTAATAGAAGATTTCATGATCACAGAAATTTCTACTTCAATGGAAAATGTTTCTCATGTCACAATTTTGGTCATAAAGCTGCTCAATGTGTTGCATATAAAACCATCATGACAAGAGAAGCAAGAAATAAAAGGATGAATATCGAACGAAAGAAGAACACCTACAACAACTTTTCGCCTCTTCAAAACGAAGTTGAATGTACTTATTGTAATAACTTTGGTCATGAAGAATCTGAATGCAGGAGCAAGGTCCAGCCAAAAGAACATGTTCCCTCAAGCTCTAAAGTGTGGAAAAAGAAAGAAATATCGGTTGAAAATTGTGGGATACCGTTATTTGCAGAATGTGAAGAAAATCAATGGTACATTGATAGTGGGTGCTCAAGACACATGACAGGTGACAAAAGAAAACTTCTTGCATATAATGCTCTAGAAAAGGAAAAGAAAGTTACATTTGGAAATGATACTCCTGCTGTAATTAAAGGAAAAGGGTCAGTGTTTCTAAAAGAAAAGGTGAAGGATAATGATGTCATGTATGTGGATGGATTAAGGCATAACCTGTTAAGTGTAAGTCAAATGTGTGATCAAGGAACAGAAGTTGTCTTTAGTTCAAAAGAATGTGTGGTTCGTGATCTTGATACAGGTAAAATTATTATAAAAGGGAAAAGAAATCCAAGTAACCTGTATGTACTGAAGAACTGCAAAGATCAATGTTACTTGAGCAAGTCTTTAGAAAATTGGCTATGGCATAGAAGGCTGGGGCATCTGAGCTTCTCTCAAATCAACAAAGCAAGCAGACTTCAAGCTGTTCGTGGTCTTCCCAATATTAATCTACTAGAAAGTATCATATGCAAATCTTGTCAATTCGGTAAGCAGACCAGAGTTCGATTTAATGCCAAAGAAGGATCATCAAGTAAGCCTCTTGAACTCATTCATACTGACATATGTGGACCTATGAGGAAAAAGTCACCACGTGGGGAAGAATACTATATCTTCTTTATTGATGATTACTCTAGAATGTGTTGGATCGGGTTCATTAAACAAAAAGATGAAGCATTTGAAAAATTTCAGATCTTCAAAGCACTGGTTGAAAATGAATTGGATCTAAAAATCAAGTGTCTTAGATCTGATCAAGGAGGAGAATATACATCAAATGAATTCCTTGAATTTTGTGAACAACATGGTAGAAAAAGACAGTTTTCTGTAGCTGGCACTCCACAACAAAATGGCGTAGCAGAAATAATGAATAGAACAATTCAACAAATGGCTAGAGCTATGCTTGATGATTCTGGAACACATGAAACTTTCTGGGGAGAAGCAGCACATACAGCAGCAAACATTCTCAACAAGGCACATGTTCGGGTAAATAGTGATAAAACTCCATATGAACTCTGGTATGGTAATTCTCCCTCTGTAAAGCATTTTAGATTTTTTGGGAGCAAATGCTTTATCAAAAATAATGATGAAAAGCTTGGCAAGTTTGAACCTAGATCAGACGAAGGGATATTTCTTGGTTACTCATCTACAAGCAAAGCATACAAATGTTTCAATAAAAGGCTTCGAAAGATTGTTGAATGTATTGATGTTGTTATTGATGAGTCTTCTGCAGCTCCTAAAGAAGAAAAACAAACAACAAAAGAAGATGATGGTGACTCTTGTCCTTCTACATCAAATAGAAATGATATAGATAGTGGATCCAATGAGGAACCTGAAAATGATCTATCTGAAAAAGCTCCATCCAGATATGTTCAAA
The DNA here is from genome assembly GCA_034641835.2 of Pinus albicaulis. NCBI lineage: Eukaryota > Viridiplantae > Streptophyta > Pinopsida > Pinales > Pinaceae > Pinus > Pinus albicaulis. The sequence goes on from CM076577.1 coordinate 583,846,198, forward strand.
AGAATCATCGTGAATCTCAAATTTTGGGAGACAAGGAATCAGGTGTACGAACAAGGAGAACTCTTGTGGGATCTTCTAGTCATCTGGCACTTCTATCCACAATTGAACTACACAATGTCAATCAAGCTAGCAAAGATGAATGTTGGAAGCAAGCCATGAATGAAGAGCTTGATCAAATTGAAAATAATGACACTTGGGAATTGGTACCAAGACCACATGATAAAAATGTCATTGGAACTAAATGGATTTTCAAGAACAAGTTAAATGAGAATGGGGTTGTTGTAAGAAACAAAGCTAGATTGGTTTGCAAAGGGTATACTCAACAAGAAGGTATAGACTTTGAAGAAACTTTTGCTCCTGTAGCTAGACTTGAAGCCATAAGAATGTTTCTTGCTTTTTCAAGTTATCAACAAATCAAAGTTTATCAAATGGATGTTAAATCTACTTTTCTTAATGGTGATCTAGAAGAAGAAGTATATATAGAACAAATGGAAGGATTCATTTTGGGAAATGATGAAAATCTTGTTTGTAGACTTAAAAAGGCTCTATATGGTCTCAAACAAGCTCCAAGGGCATGGTATTATCGTCTTGACAAATATCTTCATCAACAAGGATTTTCAAAGGGGTTTGCTGATAGCAACTTATACACAAAAATTGAAAATGATAAACTATTGATTGTGGTTGTATATGTTGATGATATCATTTTTGGGAGTAACGAAGAATCTATGAGTCAAAAATTTGCTTCTGTCATGTAGCAAGAATTTCAAATCTCCTTACTGGGGGAACTAACATTTTTTCTTGGATTGCAAGTGCATCAAACTACAGATGGTATATTCCTATCACAAGCAAAATATCTTAAGCAAATTCTGAAGAAGTATGGAATGGAAGAATGCAAACCTGTAAGTACACCAATGATAACCAGATGCAATCTCATTTCTCATGATGATTCTCCCACGGTGAATCAACCAGAATACAGATCAATGATAGGAGGTCTACTTTATCTCACTGGGACTAGGCCAGACATTATGCATGCAGTTGGGATTGTTGGACGATTCCAAGCTAATCCAAAATATTCTCACCTTTAGGCTGTCAAAAGAATTTTCAAGTATCTACAAGGAACTCAAGACTTTGGACTATGGTATCCAAAGAATGTTGATCTTACTCTTCATGCTTACACTGATGCAAATTGGGCAGGAAATGTTGATGATCGGAAAAGCACGAGTGGTGGTGCATTCCATATGGGACCCCGATTGGTATCTTGGCTCAGCAAGAAGCAAAATTCTATTGCATTATCTACAACAGAAGCAGAATATGTGGCTGCCACATCTTGTTGCACTCAACTCCTTTGGATGATGCAAACCTTGCAAGATTTTCAAATCAAATGTACACCTCCTATCCCCATTAGGTGTGATAATACAAGTGCCATCAGTATCTCAAAGAATCCTGTTATGCATTCGAAGACCAAGCACATTCCCATCAAGTATCACTTCTTACGTGAACAAGTGCTTGAACAAAATGTGAAGTTGGAGTATGTTCCTTCCAAGGAACAAGTTGCTGATATCTTTACCAAACCTCTTCCCAGGGAAGCATTCGAGTATCTAAGACAGAAACTAGGAGTAGTCTCTGCCAGTCAAAAGAACAAATCTGCTTAACTTCAGAAGTTTAAATTGAATACGCGGTTTTACTTAAACACAGTCGCGTATATACACGAGTATATTAACATAAAGCCGGGTATGGATAATTGCTGACATTTTTTTTGGGTTGGGGTCATCATTTTTTTTTTTTTCAGTATTAATTTGGTTATTCTGGTTATGCTTATCTCTGACAGAGCATTTGATGTAAAGAAGACAGGTACATGAAGGACAAACTAAGGGGGAGATGAAGGAATGTGAAGTTTTCAATGATTCACTTTCCATACGCGGGTTACATGAACAAAAGTCGCGTATACACGCGAGTTCCAGCAGACACAGTCGCGTATGCATTGCTGATAAGAGAATTTATATGATAGCTGAAGATCTAGAGCAGAGGTTCAGGGGGAGCATCAGTCTGACTGTTAATAACTGCATTATTGACTCTATATCATCTTATTTTCTCAGTTCTAAATAATGATGAAATGATACTTGGTTACTTATGTTGAAGATCATGGATGAGCCCGGATTGTTACTTGATGAAGAGTATCTGTTGGATGAGATGGAAGTCTTATGATTCAGAGATGTGGATAGATCATGCAGAGTTTGTTGCTAATGACTTGCTGTTGAAGGTGTTCAGGTTGCACAAGTTAAGGAGGAGCCTTGGCCATATGGAAAGGATGCATTGGATGCACTTTTTCAGGGGGAGCATTGGTCCTGCTGAGTATAATGCATTGTTGGCATTATGATGATTCTGAAAAATGATCTCTTTCTTGAGGTCTTTCTGGTATTTGTCATGAAAATTCATATTTGTAATTTGATGAAAAGGTCATGATGAGACCCATGATGTAAAATTGTAATATTCAGTCATGTAAGGACTTTTTCTAATTTGTAAACCCACTTGGTTGGGTACTTGAGTCTCATATTTAAATCCACTTGGTTGGATCTTTGATGTAAGTATGAGTCTTTGGTGATAGGAAGGTCATAGAGTCATGTACTTCATTGAAAAATATGTTTGAATATTCAGCATGAGCTCAGGGGGAGCTTGGTCACTTCAGTGTACAACAGATCTGCAAAACGCTTCCTTCTACATGAGGAGAAAAACCTTGTGTTGGTTTTGATCCGCCCTTTGCCCTTGATGTCAAAGGGGGAGAGTGACATGGTGTTTGAATAAAGGAAAAGAATGGTGTCAAAGAATGGGGAGAGAGACATGGTGTCATTGTATTCTTAATGTATCTATCTGTTGTATTGATCAAACACCATCGTGGTTGCCATCAAGTCCAAAGGGGGAGATTGTTGGCAATATGATGCAGAGTGTTGTCCTTGATGGCAACCCACTTGATAGAGTGTTGTCCTTGAATGGCAACCCGCTTGATAGAATATGTCTTGATAAACTTGTTAAATGATGTAAATCTGATGTATCTACAGTAAGTACAGAAGGAAATGAAGAAAGAATTTTAGTATGTGCTAGATCTATGATGAAAAGAGTATGTCTCAAAGAATATGCGGATTTGTCTAGGAGAAGTCGCGTATGCACGCGGGAAAAAACGTGCCAAGTCGCGTATGGGAAAAAGTGCTCATAAAGTGCAAAACCAGGGGTAACCACCATGGTATTGACCCATTGTATTGAGTAATAATTCGTCTATGTGACCCCGTCCAGGAATACCATCGGAAGTAATGTGGTTTTGGCTCATGGTATTGAAAAAGGGTAAACCTATATAAGGAGAAGAAATTCATTGTGCAAAGGAGGTGTGTGGGTGCAAGATGTTTGAGCTTGAATGAATACTTCTCTCTGAAGTATATCTGAATGGAAAGGGTTACAGTTGAATGATAAATCTGAATGTATGATACACCAATGAAGAAAATGATGAAGAAGGGAATCTAGATCTGAAATGTATTCGTATCTTCTAGATTTGTTTGTGGAATGATTAGATCTGAAATGAGGCGAACATCTGTCTGAAGCAAAGGGTTAAATCTGTGTGATGTATCTATTCTGAAGAATTGCAATGACCTAAATGTCTGAAGAACCATACGCTAGTTCGCCGCAGAGGAAGCACGTATATACGCGGCTTAACTGAAGAGAAAGCGCGTATGCGCAGTGAAATTAGCTCTGTAATATGTACAGAAGTATATGAGGGTTTATATGCATGAAGGCGCGTATACACGCAGGATCAGTGAAAGAAAAGCGCGTATGATAAACTAGGGTTTGCTGAAGTTGTGAGATGTCTAATATGTTCTGTTGTCTTGCTGATATCTGTTTATGATGTGTTACTGCTATCTGTCTATGATGATCTGGGTTGTTCAAAGATTGATTATGCTACTATAGAGCAAGTGGTTGGTTTGATGAATTTTCCTTGAGCTTAATTGTGTGGGTTGGATCCAGTGTGAAAATTGATGAAACGTGGTCCATGGTGGAGCTGAGGGTTGTAGCCTTCAGTGAGGGAGATGTAGCTCCCTTCCAGGAGAGGCTGGTAAACGAGCGCAGGTGGGTACCTGCGTGCTGGTAGGAGGCTGCGCCAGCACATATGTTTTTTTTTTTCTAAATTGGACTAATTCTATTGATTATGAAGATACTGATACAAAACTGCCAGGACTGCTGCTGTGAAAGCCAGCCAGCCTGGGTTGATTATCTGTGCTGTTCCTGAGTAACCTGGGTCGCCCATGATGGGAAACCGACCCAGGGACTGTGAGTAGTTGGGCCGCCCATAGATGGGAAACCGGCCAGAAACTTATACATGTCATATAGTAACTGAAAAAGAAAAAAACTGGAAACAGCTCCTGCCCAACAAGTGGGTATCTAAAACAGTAGAAAACAAAAAAAACCTCAGTAATCGAGCCCAGGGAATCAGCCCTCTTGCTCTGAGGACATCGGTTCTTCTTCAATTCTGCAAGCGTATTCATCTCCAGTGCTGCCCTCCTCCTTTTCGGCTAGACTGTCAGATTTCTCTTTCTGGTGCTCTGCTTCAGTGCAAGCTCCTAAGTGAAGAGAGGGAATGGGGCAAGGGTCAGGAGGGGCAGAGGGCGGAACAGAGAGGGGAATCTCTTCATGAAGGGATACAGTGATAAGTGCAGTAATGATGGAGTCAATAGAAGTGCAATGGAAACGTAATTCTGCGTTCTGGGTAGTCTGACGGATTGTGGACCCTCGCAACCTGCTGCCAGGAGTGTTGAGATGATGTGGAGGGGCTAGGTCATCAGGGGAGAGGGGCTGACAGGGAGGAGCGGGATTGTCAGGGGGAGGGGGATGACAGGGAGGCGCATGGTGAGTGTCAGGGCGGCCAGAGATGTTATCAATGTCACGCGTTTGCCCACGTCCTCTTCCAGCAAGAGAAGCTCTGCCTCTGCCCCTACGTCGACCACCTCGTGAGGGTGGTGGAGGAGTGAGGTCGTCTCCGTCAGAAGAGGAGCTGAGTTCAGAATGGGGCGAAGGAGGGATATCAGAGCGGGAGCCACGACTGACACCACGTCGAGCCCACATTCTTTGACGGAGGCGGGGCATGATTAGCAGTCGGGAGCGTAAACAAGGCCGACTTGGGAAGGCGCTGGGAGAAGGGGAGGAAATAATGAGGCCACCAGGGCGAGTGTGATTATACAAAGGAGCAGTAGAATCGTAGGTCCGATTAACGGAGGGGCAGAAAATCTGAGAATTCAAACTGAGACCGAAAGGAGGCGAATTACCTGTGAAGAGAGAGTCCAGATTGCCTGAAGAGTCGAGCGCTCTGCAACAGGGGCCTTTGGAGAAGTGAACATCTGGAAGAGTTTCCAAGCAAGCCAAAAGATTGTAGCGCCGACCGGTTTGAGTCTTGTAGCTAGAAATTGCGGAACCAGGTGGGCAAGCACTTCTGAGAGGAATCAGAATTTCCCCATGACGCCCAGCACTCTGATCTTCATCCATGGTGGAGGCAAAAAGCACGATCGATGCCATATAGCACAGAATGGAGGTGCATTTAATTGTGCAGTGAACAGCCCAAGGCATATTAATAACTCCTATGCTGTGAGCGCGTGAAGCCATGTGGGCGGGGCATGCAAGCAGCATTGGGGCTTGCGTTGATGCCGATGGCCCTTTAACTCTGAGTGTCAGCCGCATCCGGCGGGAGGCGATCCTTGTGCACAAGGATGTTGCAATTCTGTTGAGTGTCTTCATCATGTATGATAGTGAGGGGGCCATGAGTTATCATACTATTGCTTTCAATGCCAAAATTGGCCAAGAGGTCAGCTACCTTGTTGCCTTCCCTCATGACATGGGTGAAGGAGATGGCTCGGGTGTGTTGGATCCATTCACTTATCTTGGCAATGCGGGCAGCCAGACGCCAACTGTGAGTCACCTTGGCTGGATCGGCTCCCCAAAGAAGCTGATTAGCAATATGGATGAGGATCTGAGAGTCTCCTTCGATAATGATGGGGAGAAAATTGTGCTGAAGCGTTAAGTTCAAGCCTTGCCAGAGGCCTTCAAGCTCTGCGGAGTTATTAGTGTCCCATCCTCTGGATCCAAAGAAGAGGTGTTGAATCTCTCCTGTAGAGTCTCTAACGATGCCTCCAAAACCAGCTTGTCCAGGATTCCCCTTGGATGCGCCATCGAAGTTTAGTTTGAACACTCCTGGGGGGGGAGGAGTCCATTTTAGAGGAGTACTGGTGATCTTCGTCTGTCGAGGCTGCAGAGTGATCCCCAATTTGAGATCCCAATTTTTCCAGATGAGGATTTCTTTCTGCTGCTTGGGGAGATCTTCTTCCTGCCAAGAATGAAGGGCTAAAGTTTCTTGAAGGTTGCCAATGAAGGAGAGCCACAAAGAATCCAGGGAGGTGGATTGGTTTTTGAAGATGCGTCTATTGCGCTCCTTCCAAAGAGTCCAGAAAATCAAACCAGGTAGGAGCATCCAAAGGGTATTGAGAAGGGTAGAATCATAAGGGCGTTTAGGCCAATTGCGGAGGAGGAAAGTAATGTCACTAGAGGGCTTGCGCTTCTGGCATCGAAAGCTGCATTTGTTCCAAAGGGAGTCGGCTAGCGGGTAGAGGAGCATGAGGTGTTGGATGGATTCATCATTAATGGCACAGTTGGGGCACCTTGAGGGGCCAATAAAGCCTCGTTTAACAAGGTTATCCCAGGTGAGGATGCGTTTGTGACTTAAGAGCCAGAGGAAGGTAGAAATTTTAGGCCAGGTGTGGGGATTCCAGATCATCTACCAAAGGGGATCACGGGGAAGGGGAGAAGGGTGCATCAGGGAGTAGGCTTCCTTGGTGGAGAACATACCTGTGGTAGTATGACCCCATCTGAGAATATCAGAATCCGGAGAGCTTCTGATTTGCCTTCGTTGTAGTTCCTGGTCAAGATCCTTGTGCAGTGGTTCCTGTGCTTGAGCTATTATGTAATGCGATGGCTTCCATTGCCGATACCCATTTCTGTCTGTATCCTTCCAATACTCATTGATTTTTCCATCTAGTTCAAATCTGGGGTCTCCATGGTTGAGCAGGGGAAACTTTTCCAGCAGGGTGGATTCTTGTTGCCAGGAGTCTGTCCAGAATCGTGCAGATTGTCCATTGTAAACTTCCCAAAAGCTATTCTGTTGAATGAGAGCATAGTGCTGCTTTGCAGCGTTCCAAATCAAGGAGCCCGGGTTGGTGGGAGTTAATCGAACTAGGTCTGGAGTAGCTCTGTTGTTAGCATACTTGGCTGTCCAAATTTGGGCCCAAGGAGTTTGAGGTTTGGAGACCAATCTCCACCAAACTCGAGCTGCCATTACTGCATTGCTGTGCAGGGGGTCTCTCAAGCCAAGACCACCATCTGCTTTGGGAGTGCAGACCGTGCTCCAGTTCACTAATGCCCATTTGCGATTATGCCCCGAGGAGCCTCAGAGGAAGCATCTTTGGAGAGCTTTGATCTGTTTGAGTACCCATTTCGGAGCTGCAAGAACAGAAAAGAGGTATAGAGGCATGGATTGTAAAGTAGCTTTGATCAGAGTGAGACGACTGACCATGTTGAGAGCGCGAAATGTCCAAGAGGAAAGGCGGGTTTCCAGTTTCTCAAGGAGCTGATTCCAGGAAGAGTGCTTGATGGCAGAATCAGTGAGGGGAGCTCCAAGGTATTTGTCAGGAAGAGTGGCCACTGAGAAGCCAAGAATGCGGGCAATGTTGACTTGAGCAGGGATGGGGGTATGAAAGAAGAAGATCTGAGACTTAGAGTCATTGATAGTTAGCCCTGAAGCTTGAGAGAAGAGAGTGAGAACAGCTTTAAAGGAGCGAGCCTCTTGGACCGTGGGGTGACCAAAGAGCATATTATCGTCAACGAATTGTTGATGGGTAGAAGTGGGAGCCCCATGGAGGGAAATACCACGCAGGTGACCCAGATTGGCTTATTTATGAATGAGTCTTCCCAGCCCTTCAGTCATGAGAACAAAGAGAAAGGGCGAGAGGGGATCCCCTTGTCTGATGCCCCTGGAAGGGCGAAAGGGGAGGGAAGGAGAACCATTGAGAAGAATAGAAAGGGAAGAAGAGGAGACAAGGTTCATAATCCAACGTACCCACATGCTATCAAACCCAAAAGCATTTAAAATTTGCTGGATGTAGGTCCAGTTTAGCTTGTCAAAAGCTTTTGAAAGGTCAATTTTGAGCAACATACCTGGCTTCTTGCAGATCTTCAGGGAATGGATGATTTCATGAGTAAGAATGATGCCATCCAGAATTTGTCTTCCTTCAACATAGCCTGTTTGTTCGGGCGAAATGAGGAGAGGTAGGAGCGGTTTGAGTCTGTTGGCTATGACCTTAGTAATGACCTTGTAAATGACATTGCATAGAGCAATGGGCCTAAATTTTTCAGGCCTGCTGGGTTGCTCCTCTTTTGGTATCAGTGCTACAAAGGTGGAGTTGAGGGAGGGCAAGATCCAGTGCATTGTTCTTGACTCCTCCACCAGTTGCCAAACCTCTTCTCTGATGAGATCCCAGAAGTGGTGGAAGAAGTTAGCCGTGAAACCATCCGGTCCAGGAGCTTTGCCATCTTTGAGTTGAGCCATGGCAGCGTCGACCTCTTGGGGTGAGATTGGACGAAGCAGCATTTGATTGTGGTCGTCAGTGATTAATTTGGGAATGAGCTGTGTGATTTGATCAATGGCTGGCTGCCTATTATCATGCTGTTCCTTTTGGAGATCCTTGAAGTAGGTTACCAACTCTCTTTCCATGTCCTCATGCCTCTCCATACGTTCCCCTTGTTGGTTGGTGATGTGGCAGATTCTGTTTTGCATTCTTCGTTGCATGGTTGTGCTATGGAAGAACCTAGTGTTCCGTTCTCCTTCCTTCAACCAGCGAACTCTAGATTTTTTTCGCCAGAGGATTTCCTCTTGCTTGTATCTGTCCTCCAATTCTCTTTGTAGTTCGATTTCTCTGGATGCCAGAGAATCCGTTCTTCCAGAGGTAATAAGCTCTTGCTGTATGGCCTTCATTTGTTGTTCCAATCTTCGCTTCTCTGCAAATATGTTGCCAAAGATGTTGTGGTTCCAATCTTTGATGTGCTCCTTGACCCATTTGAGTTTTTGCTGAAATTGGAACATTTTGGATCCATTGGGCGGAATGAAAGTCTTCCAGGCCGAGTGAACTAAGTCAGAGAAGGAGGGGTGCGTAAGCCAAAAGGCTTCGAACCTGAAGGGCTTTTTGAGGTGAAATCATATGCTTTGCCACTGAAGCATTATGGGCCAATGATTGGATCCTGGGACAGGGAGGATAGTCCCATTGATTTCTCCACCTGCATGGATAGCGTTGTCCGATAGGAGGAAGCGATCCAGCTTTGAGGCGATGTGTTGCCTACCCGTTCTGCGATTGCTCCAAGTGAACATGCCATTGCAGAAGGGGATATCCATAAGCCAGTTACTATTGATAAAATCCTTGAAATGGGCACTATCCTGATCCAATCGGGCTCTGCCTCCAGATTTCTCAGTTAGCCGCATGATCATATTGAAATCTCCACCCAGAATCCAGAGGGGATGAGTCCGATTGGAATTGAGGTGCTCAAGGGTGTTCAGAAGAGCCATCTTACTAGCATAATCTTGGGGAAAATAAACATTGGACAGGTGTCCATGGATGTTGGTGCCAATGGGGTGAAAAGTAGCCTGAATGAGGTTATGAGATGCATGAAAGTTGCTAACCTGTAGGGCTTGCGGATTCCATGCTATTGCTAAGCCTCCTGAAGAACCTGCAGCATCCACAGCCACCGATCTGCTACCAGGCCAAGCTCTGGATAAAATAGAGCCTAGCGTTTGACTGTTACACTTGGTTTCCTAAAGGAAGAGTAAATGGGGCTTCTCCTTCTGTATCAAGTTCTTTATCATTCTATATTTTCCGGGACCATTGAGTCCTCGTACATTCCAGGATATTAAATTCATTGAGAACTGTTTGGAAGGGGTTTGAAGAACCTAGTAAGCTTGGGATATTGTCCCGATTCCACCAAAATCTGTCCTAGGGCAATAGTGCGCTGCCAGTCAGGCGTTCTTCCCCTTTTCTTGGTTTCTTTCATCACCTTCAGACTATCCCAGCGACTGCCGGGTTGGACTCCCAGTTTCTTGTGCTGTTGAACTTTGGCTAGGGCAGCCTCAAGAGTCTCGATCTGTTTCTGGTTGATCTTATCGAATTCCTTTCGTTCACAGGCTTCTTCCAGACCTGTTAGATCCAGTTCACTGATGGCAATGCTATCAGTGTCCTCTTCCATTTGGATTGCTTGTTCAGGCTGCTGCAGATCTGAGTGTTCCAAGGTGACTATAGGGGCTGATCCCTCCAAGAACGAGAGACTAGGGTCCCATGTGACTTGTTTTTGCTTGAGCTTGGGGTTTGGGTCAGAAATATCAGCAGAGGTAGTAGATGAAGGGGTAGGCGAAGGAGATGCGGGATTGGGTTGATTTGGGGGGGTGACAGAGGGACCAGCAAGGCTGGAAGAGGCAGGAGTTTGATCAGAAGAGGGGTCAGTTTGAGCAAGCACAGCGAAGCTGTTGCTGGTGGAAGGGTTGGGGGCAGAGGGGGTAGATTTCTTTCCAGCAGCAAGTTTTCTGCTATTTCTTTTCCGGGGGGCAACTTTTGTAAAACCATCCTCCTGAGCTTTGCTTTCCTCTTCCGCCTTTCGGGCTTGGATGGTTAAAGGACAGTCTCTATAGAGGTGTCCATGAGCGTGACATCTTCTGCATCTGAAGGGCACATATTCATAGTCCAGGGGCTGGATCCATTCAAATTCATCGTGAAAGATACTTACCGCATCAGGTAGGGCACTGTCCAGGTGCATTTGTACACATATTCGGGCATAGGAGGTGTATCTTCGGAGCTTGGTTTCTTCAGCGACTTTTATGAACTCTCCTAGCCCCGATCCTATTGCATGCAAGGTCTCCTCGTCCAAGTATTCAAGCGGTAATGAGTAAAGCCGAATCCAAACCGGCACCCAGTTGAAGTTTTCCTTATCAGGGTTGAATCTCTCCACCCAGTTCCTCAAATATAACCCTGCTGAGTTGAAAAAATAAGGGCCTCCATCCATGACCTTGTTCCGGTCTTCCAGACAGTTGAAAGTGGCAGTAAAGAAACCCTTTTCTCCAAGCTGCAGAGAGACTGCTCCTTTGGGTTTCCATTTGGATGCAATCCAGCCCTGAAGGGCCTTTTCCGTTGGCCAGAACCCTACGAATTTTCCAATGAGGGCATGGTCCCTCATGTACTGAATCCTGGCATTTATCCTATGACTAGGCAAATCTATTTTTGGCGTTCTGATGCAATGGGTTTGCAGGTGGTTGAGGTGGCTTGCTGCGCTTCCGTCCTTGCGTCAGGGGAAGGCTGCTGGGCTGCTCCATTCGTCGTGTTGTTGTCAGACTTGTCCTGCATGCGTATCTCCAGACCAGCTTCGTTTACAGGGGGAGGATTTGCGCCCCCCCCCCCGTTTCTACCTCCATTCTACTTTGCAGACCTGTGCTGCCAATGGTGGGCCGCACAGTCAGCACTTGCGCGTTGCTAGCAGACAGTCGTGAAGGCTAGGGTTTGCAGAGGTGGAAAACCCTAATCAAGCTTCGTTTCAGAGCGCATCGTCCAAGCAGATTCGGGCCAAAGACATGTTGTAAGATGTTTTCTTTATAATAAAAGGTTTGTACTGAAAGAATAAAATGTGGTTTTCTCCCGACTTGGGTTTCCACCTAAAAATCCTGGTGTTCATGTGTGATGCTTATGTGTGATGGTTTATTCTGTTCTTACTGCACATGTTTATTTTTTATTGAACATATGATGAATGAATGATGGAATGATATAAGTGTAGAATTAGTGGCTTAATTAGATCTCTGTGTATACGCGAGTTTCATAAAGGGTATCCGCGTATATACGCGAGTATGTATCAAGAAAGTAGCGTATGGGTTTTAGAAGTAAGAAAAAGTGAAAAGTTTTGAGTTTTCCTGTTTATCGATTCACCCCCCCCCCCCCCCTCTCAGTATTTTTCCAACAATAAGTTATCTTAAACATTGGTCATCTAAAATTTCAAAACAAAACAAAAAATTATAGATGATTTGGCATAATTATTGACCTCAATTATCTCGAAGGACAACAGAAGGGGTGGAATATTTGCATTTGAATATGTCGAAGTATTTTTAGGTCTACAATTACCCTAGCAAATTGAAGTTCAAATTAAATACCTATCATCTAACTAGTAAATTAGTCGTATGGTGGGAGGAAAACAAAGCCATAAATAGAATTAAAAGGGAAAATCCAACATGTAAACTATTTAAAAAGGAATTTAAGAAGAAGTATTTGAGAGAAAGATACTTCGATGAGAAGACCAAAGAGTTCCATGAGCTAAGGTTGGAACTATCAACCATGGTTGAATTTGTGAAAAAAGTCATGAGTTTGTTGAGGTATGTACCATAATTTAAGGAATAAAAAGAAAAAATACAAATATTCATTAGTTACTTTCCTTTTTCATACATGGAGAGGATTTAATTTGACAATATAAAAACCATGGATGAAACTATAAGGAATATAAAATTGTGTTTCAACTAGAACAAACATAAGAGTGACAATTCTAAAAGTTGGATGGCCAAGAAAAATGAAAATTTCAATGCTAAGAAAAATGGATTTAAGAAACCTACCTTTTCCAACACTTTTAGAAGAAATCGAGGGGGAAACTATAGAAAAAGTGTAAATTAATATAAAAACTTAGGAAAATAAACCAAAGGAGGAGCAGGAATTGGAAACAGGAATTTTGGTGAATTAGTGATGCCACCAATCAAGTGTTGGAGCTGCAATGAGAATCATTTATGTAAGGAATGTACACAGAATCCTATGAACAAAAAGGTAATAGTAAACAACCTGCAAGAAGCCTCTACAGATAATGATATTTCTTATAATATCTCAAGGATTAGTGCGATATTGGATTGGAGACAAGCATATCACTAGTCTACTATGGTGGAGATCCAAGGTAAAATTTTTGAGAAAAATATGGTTGTGCTAATTGACCTTGGATCTACTTTAATTTATATTCCCTCTGCTATAATTGAAAAAAGTGGACTTAAAAAAGAAAGCAGAGTAAGCCCTGGTTAGTATAATTGGCCAAAAGAGCTAAAAGAAAAGTTACTAAAATAAGTAAATATTGTTAATTAAATATGAACGGAATGAATATTAAATTAAATCTGAACATTCTACCTTTGGGCTCTTATGGTTTTCTTGTTGGCATGAATTGGTTAGAACCACACATGGTAATTTTAATTTTTTTAGAGAAGTATTTCACTTGCATTAATGATGAGGGGGAGGTCTGTACAACCAAAGGAGTTCCCAAATATATTTCTGTGAGGCAAATTTATACCTTATGATTAAAGAAATGTGTTGGGAAAGGATTTCAAATGTTTTCAATCCAAATTGAAGACCTTTCTAGTAGCAATAAAAAACCATATTTAGAGGATTATTTTATATTGGAACAAAATAAGGATTCCTTCCTTGAAGAAATACTAAGAATTCCTGCAAGAATGGATATATACTTCACCATTTATCTTGTTCTTGATGTAGTTCTAGTATCAAAATCCTCATGTAAAATGAGCATTATTGAGTTGATGGATTGAAAAATTAAGTTACAAGCATTACTAGATAAGAAGTATATAAGACCTAGCGTATCACTTCGGGGTGCACCAATCTTATTTGATAAAAATAAATATGGAAATATTATACTTTGTATAGATTACATGCAACTCAATAAAATGACCATAAAAAACTAGCATCCTTGCCCTAGGTTGATGACTAGTTTGACCAAGTCAAGTGAGCTACAATTTTCTCAAAAATTAATTTAAGATTCATATACCATCAGATTAGAATCAAGGATGAAGATATTCACAAAACAAAATTCAGGACAAGGCATGGACATTATGAGTTTGTGGTACTCCCATTCAAACTCACTAATGCACCAACCACTTTCACGTGTCTAATTAATAGTGTGCTTAGTCCATTTCTGAAAAAAATTGTCATTGTATTCATAGATGACATTGTAGTTTGCTCAAAGAGTAAAGAAGAACGTGAACACCATTTTAAATTACTCTTCAAAAACTTAAGTAAAATGAGTTGTATGCTAAGTTTAGCAAATGATCATTTTACCAGAAGAAGATTCAATACTAAGGACATGCTATCCGAGGAAGGGATTTCCATGGATCCGAGAAAGAAAAATGCTTTCGTGGAGTGGCCAATACCTAAGGATGCAACTAATATCAGGTCTTCTATGGGAATTATAGGTTATTACAAAATATTTGTAGAAGGTTTTTCTAAATGGACTCAAAAGTGTCAGGATAGCTTTGAGAAATTAAAGCAATAGTTAAATAATGCTCCAATCCTAAAATTAGATGACCCCAAAAATGAATTTGTAGTTTGCATATATTCATGTAAGGAGGGTTTTGGGGGGGGGGGGCGGGGGGGGGGTGGTTCTAATGCAGGAAGTCCATGTAATTAGATATGAATACAAACAAATAAAATACCATGAGAAGAGCTATGTCACGCATGACCTAGAACTAGAAACTATGATTCGTGCTCTAAAATGTGGAGGCACTATCTCATAGGATGGAAATTTCAGGTAAAAAATGATAATGTTGGTCTCAAATACTTATTTGAACAACCAAATTTGGATGCTAAATGAACAATATGGCTGACATTCCTTAGTGAATATGAATTTGAAATTATACGCAATAAAGGAAGAGAGAATATTATTACTAATGATTTTAGAAAAATAAATAAATCATATCCATGCCATTTTTGCAAGCAGTTGACAAACAAATATCATTGAAAAGATCAAAATAATTGCAGGTTTTGATCCAAAACACATGAAAATTAAGTAAAAAATTCAGAATTATGAATTGTTAGATGAAGAAGAGAATGATTTTTCAGTAAAGAATCAGGATATACTAATGTACATGGATATAATTTATTTTCCTAATGATTTAGATCTAAAAAAATTTTTACTAGATGAACTACATAAGAGTCCAACGAATGGGCATCTTGGATATCAGAAGAAAATAATTGTGTTAAGAAAATATTTTTATTGGCCTAATGTGAAAACATAAATAACATGATACATGGCCAAGTGCTTGGAATGACAATAGGTTAAGATTTCCCATCAACATCCAACTGGGATGTTACAAAATTTACCCATTTTGGAATGGGAACGAGAAATAATATCAATGGAATTCATCACTAGTTTACCAAAAATTAAGAGGCAACTGAATCTATTATGGCAGTGGTAGACAAACTCAGTAAAGAAACACATTTAATTCCTATAAAATCTACCTTCAAGACCATTAAAATAGCATAAATATTCATGAAGGAGATCTTTAAACTTCATGGTATGCCAAAATTGTGATTTCAAACCGTGATGCAAAGTTCACATATTAATTTTGGAAGGGTTTATCTGAGGGTATGAGAACAAAATTAAATTTCAGCACAATCTATCATCTTCTGGCTAATGGTAAAAAAAGGACCAATCATATTTTAGAAGATATGTTGAAAATGTACTCCATGGACAGGCCTACTACGTGGGAAGGCTATCTCCACTTAGTTGAGTTTTCCTATAATAATGGATATCAATCTTCTTTGAAAATGAGTCCTTTCAAGGTGTTGTATGGAAGATGATGCAAAATACCTATGATTTGGTATCATCTTGAGGATAGGATAGTGTTGGGACCAAGTATGTTATAAGAGATGGAACAGGCGGTTAAACAAGTAAAGCAAAATTTGAAAACAACTTAGGATCGACAAAAGGGTTATGCATACTTGAAAAGAGTTCAAAATGAATTCAATGTTGGTGATAATGTATACTTGAAAGTGAAACCAAATAAAAACACACTTAGACATGGAAAATGTATTGATCTATCACCCAGATATTGTATACTTTTTGAAGTATTGGCAAGGATTGGACCAATTTCCTATCAACTTGCTCTTCCAACAAATATAAAAAATCATTATGTATTTCACATATCATAGTTAAAAAAATATGTACATGAATCAAATCATATAATTTATTGGAATGTTGTACATGTAGAACCAGAGGGAGAGTTTATGGAAGAACCTATACATTTTCTAGACTGGAGGATAGTCATGCTAAGAAATACAAACATAGGTCAAGTGAAAGTTCAATGGAAGAATTTCAACCCATAAGAGGCAACTTGGGAGTTGGAGGATAATTTTGAAGAATCATATCCATCTCTATTTTGAAGATTTAGAATGAATTCCATAATTAAGAGCAGACACAGGGAAAGTGTCAAAATCAAATGGGGGGGGATGTGATATCCCATGACTTGGAGTTTATATGTAAATTTGTATATAGCTAAGTGTGTATGTTTATTTTATATTGAGAACCTATTTGAAAATTAGTTTATCTGGAAATTAATGCTAAAGCTACACCTGACTAAAAGAGATAAGGCTGCAAGTTAATGTTGGATATTGATTACCCATTCATTAATTCCTATGCATCTAAATTGAATTATTGGATCATTTATGATTATGGAAATGATTGATCCATAAATTCCCCAAAATATATGGGTGTTGTCTTTGAAAGTGGACGGTAGAGCTCATAAATGAGCTAGTAAATCCTACCACCTATTCGGTGAGGCAGAGTTAGTTACCAACTACCAATTGATTGTTAGGGGGGGCATCTCTTTTTGTCTTCTTTATGAAAGGAGAGTTACACAATGTTGAATTGGTGAAAAGAAAGAAAGGACAAAAAAAATAGTAAAATAAATAAATTGTAGGCCTGTGCTTGGGGGGGGGGGGGGGGGTGTATGAGGGGCTCTTTTTGGTGAAAATGTGTCAAGGTTGGGAGGAGTTGGTTAGTTTCTGTATTAGTTTCTAGACTCAAAATTTCAATTCGCTACCTTGAAATTTTGCTATGTGAATGTTTAATAAACCAAACTAGTGTGAAGTATGGTATTTGTAAGTTTTCACAATAATATAATAATTTGAAAGAGTAGTGCAATAAGAGGCATAATGAGTTATTCCATTTTTATCTTAGTTTAGCTATAATAAAACATGAATATATAGTTGTACTCTAATGGTTTAATACAAAAAAATTCAGTATATTTTGAAGAGAATTATTCCTTGAATCATATTCAGTGATCATATGTTTTATAAGATTTAGTTTTTAAATATGTACATGAAAAACAATTGATATATTGTTGAATAATTTCTGGCTAAAATTAGATTCTTGAATGTTTTTCAAATGCAATTGCAGTGATAAAGATTATGCTAGATTAATAATAAAATAGTGTAGAATCTAGTGAATAGTAAGTATACACTGTAATAATGTAGTTTAGTTAATAATGTAAGTATATCATTATTCAAATTCAACAAAAAAAATTCCTTAGGAAAAATCAAACATTAGAAATGAAGATCTATATGTGTGTGTGTGTGTGTGTGTGTGTGTGTGTACCCTAAGGAATTCATATTGTATAGGAAGGTTGTTTAAAGACCTGTAACCAATTAAAGGCTATAAGTATATAGTTATGGGTGATCAACCTTAAGGTATGAAAACCTCACATAGGTTTGATATATCTTTAAAACTAATCATGGCAGAAATGAATAGATAATATATAGATATAAATACGAAAGAAAGAATAGAAGAATGCCTTAAATATATTATCATATGACATGGATAAAATTGTCTAAAACACACATATATTCACTATAGTGTCATAAATTTTTTTACTGACAAACGAAGTCAATACTAGAAAATCAGGCATGGTCAGAAATGACCATAGCAACACAAAAAAAAAAAATTTAAAATTTCAAAGTCTGGGATAAAGTTTCCCATAGATCAAACACTTGATAGGCGTATAGCCTTTGGAGTACAAACTTCTTGAAAATAATTAATTTTGGGAAAATCATTTTAAATAATTGTATTTTAACGAAAAATGACCCTAGCCTGTTACCCTTAAACATAATATTCACGCTCGAGTAGATATGAAATCCAAGGGTACAGGAACATCCAACCTGGAAAAGGAAGTTGAATGTCTTGTATGTTGCAGAAGAACCCAATTCTGAATTATATAAGTAAAACGATTCAAATAGACTTGGGGAAGTCTTACCTACATGTATGCAAGAAAATAAAACTATGTTAAATATTTATTGATAAAAAGAATAAATAGAATAAAGAAGAAATAAAGAAAAAATGTAGAATAGTTGGAAGAAAATATTAAACCATGAGCTTTTGTAAACCCCTCTATCAACATATTAACAATACTTAGTAAATTTCAGAATTCTACCTTCAGGTTTGGAGAAAAAGACTCAAAAACCATTTGAGTGAAAACTTAAAATTCACTAGGTTTAGGACCTTATATGAATTTTTATGTCAAAGACATGAAAATAAGAATGAAATCATTATGTATAAGATTTTTTTATATACGCTTATAAAAATAAATCTCCTGTAGGGATTAAACACCATAAGGATTAGAAAAAAAATAAACTCAACATAAATATTGTTATCACACAAAATAAGTTACAACCAAGCTTGTAAAACTATTTCACTAATTTTTTGGTAGGTTTTATGAAAAGCCCATCTGCACTCTTACTAACAATATATGTGGGGTTAGATTTTTCAGTTAATAAAACCTATTCGTGACCTCAACTAAGTAATTAAGAAATAAATCAATACAGAAAAAGGAGACTAAAGGTTATAAATATAAGAGGATTTCTCCACGCGTTGGAACTTAGTCAAATAATTTTCGCCATAAATGAAACCCCAATTCCACAACACGAAACGGCTAGAGAACATATGAAACCCTACAATAAAATATTCATAGATTAGAATCTAATTCATGTATGTAAACTAAAGGAGAATATAATTTTTTTTTAAATAGGGATTATATGGACATCTGAACAAATTTGTATAGTTGTAATTATGTGGCCACTCAAAATTCACTGATACATATTTAATACTAGCAAGAGGAGAAATTCCAAAAGAACTTGTAGCCCAAACAAGAGCACCAAGCTAGGAAATTCTATGGAAACAAAAAGGCAATGTTGCACGAGTTTTTGGTACGCGGGTTCTTGGGCTATGGAGGAAAAGTATCTGGTACAACTAGAAGCTTCACCCAAATTACAGGAAACGCTAAGTTGGGAACGGAAAAAATATAATATATTAAAACTAAATTAAAATAATTTATTTATTTCCATCCAAAACTTTCCAATTAAATTTCATCTTACAGATTCCATCTTGCAATGAAATATGTAAAAAATCAAAATTTGAAACACTGCCAGAAAAAATCAAAATATTAATCCATCAACAACTTGCCAATGAAATTCCTTTCTAGAAAAGAAAAATGTAGAACTCCTAAACCGAAAAATTTCTATTATTACTTGGTTATTATGTGATTTCATGCAACATTATATTATATTCATTTTCAAAATTCAAGTTTGGAAATTTATAAAATGAAACTGACTAACACACTACTCTTTCTCTTTTTGACCATCATTGTAATTTGTTGAATCTTATCATTAAAGCTTCAAGACAGACTTCAAGAAAGTAGACTTATTTGCAATTGTTGAACTTCAATATTTGCAACATAAGATACTAAGGAATGACTGACAACTGTCTATATTTTGTTGAAACATTTTCTACATCTCCACATCTTTGTTTCTTTACAAATACCATGCATTCCATCCCCCTGAACTATCATGTATCACTTAGAAAATACACAAATAGGTACTCGAAAGGTGAAAATCTGCTCAAAATAGGTACCCGAAACAGCAACATTTGTTGTAGTGAAGCTCCCGAAAAGCTCCAAAGTACCCACTGAAGCTCCCAGTGATTTTGGAAAGTTTCCTACCAGCTCCCAAGTTCCCAGGAGTGCAAGAGCATGGGGTACGTGCTCTCCAATGGCTGGGAGCGGTACCCGTGTTACTATGTAAAAGGGTAAATGCAATTATTATATCTATCACCAAGAAGGGAAAAATTGAAAGGCAAATGACATTATTAATTGAAATCAAATAGAAACCCTTCATAAACAAGATAAGTTATCCATAATAGTAATTTTTGGACCAAAAAAATGACTCTGAAATCAAATACTAGAAAATGCATCACTTGACTCAGGCTAATATAACCTTGGAATTATTTTAACAAGTAAATGGAGGTCAAATTTCAAGGCATGTGTTATGAAACCAGCTCCAAAAATAGAAGAAAAGAGAGATCAACGCCTTATAAATAAGCCACTTCGAGGGGGCAACCTCCAATACATTACATAAATGAACAATTCTTGGATGATACAAATGACAAAACCTCCTTTCTATATATAGGAGTCCATGGGGCCACATCGTAATCCTAGCCGAACTAAAAATAATAATGTAAGGGCACAATAATAACACCCTTGTGAGATACAATATGACCCAGATATTCCAGCTCTTGTACTCCAAAGAAACAATTGGATGTTTTTTCATATAATTGTTTCTCCTCCAATAGTTTGAGAACCCTGTCAACATGTTAAACATGATCTTTCCAAGACTTGATACAAATTAGTATATCATAAAAAAATACTAGCACAAATTTTCTAAGGAAGGGCTTGAAAATGGAATTCATCAACCCTTGAAATGTAGAAGGTGCATTGGTAAGGCCAAAAGGCATGACCAAACATTCATAATGACCCTCATGAGTTCGAAATTATTCTTTCGAAATATCTTCAGTCTTCATTCTAATTTGATGATATCCTGAACGAAGATCCAGCTTGGTAAAATAAATTGGTCAATGTAATTCATCCAATAATTCATTAATCATAGGAATGGGAAATTTATCTTTAATAGTGAGCTTATTTTTCTCCCTATAATCCAGACACATGTGCCATGATCCATCCTTCTTGTGCACCAATACTACTGGAGCAGAGAAAGAACTTTGACTAGGTTGAATTATACCAGCTTCTAACATTTCTGCAATCATACGTTCAATTTCTCTCTTTTGGACATAAGGATATCTATAAGGCCTGATGTTTGGAGGAACACTTCCTGGAATAAAATGAATAGCATGATCACGATCATGAATAGGTGGGAGTCCTTTGGGAGTATCAAAAACCTTGGAATTATTGTCCAAGACTTTTTGGAGATCTGGAGAAATAGATGATGTTGATGTTGCAACTTCTAGTGAGCATAATTGTGCAATTAACCCTCATTGTTCTTTCTTCAGAAGCTTTGTCATGAAATTAGAGTGTATTATATTTCCCGACTTCCCTTTGATACCTTGTAATTTGATTTCTTTTCCTTCTGAAATTTTTTTCAAGAAAAGTTCTTGAAAATTTAAAGCTACCGTCCCCAAAGATTTTAACCATTGTACTCCTAGTACAACATCAACACCTCCCATTGGAATATTCAAAACATATTCCCCCATGGTTAGCTTGATATTATGGCATCTTCCAGAGAAATTTATAGTTCCTCCATTTTCAACCATCACTTGACATTCTGGTGCTAGATATAGGAAATAATTCAATTCCTTGGCTACCTTACAATGAATAAAATTATGGGTGCTACCTGAATCAATCAACACTATTACCTTTTTCTTCTTGATATGTCCTATATTGAGAGTTTGAGGAGTAGTAATTCCTGCCAATGCATTACATGATATGGTCGGACTCATTTTTGCTTCTTCTAGGGTTAGTTCCTGGTGTATATCCTCTTCTTTTGAATTTTTTTGTTCATTTTCTTCCTCCTCTTCACAATCTATGTAAAATAATTTCTTCTCATCACACTTATGACCTTTATTGTATTTTATATGGCAATTGTAGCAAAGCCCTTTTTCTCTTTTTTCTTCCAATTTTTGTATTTTCAACCTTGTAGGTTGTGGAATTCTAGGAGTAGCAATACTTCCATCTTTATAGATGTGAGTGGGAGGCTTCCTTTTCACCATAATTTTACATTCAATTTTTCTTGCCAATCTGAATGCCTTCTCCAATGAAGAAGGTTCCCAAAAACGAACTTCATGTTGGATGTGATCCTTTAAATTCCATATGAAGAAATCAATCTTGTGTTCCTCTGGAATATTAGTTACCCTTATATTCAAATTTGGGAAGTCCTCAATGTGCTCCCCCACTGAACCCTTTTGTTTTAGGTTTATCAATTGGCTAAAGAAGGTGTTGCTCTTTGTATCCTCATAATGTGCTATCATTTCCTCTATAAAAATTGACCAAGTGAAAATTTTTTTATGGGAGAAAAGTCATCGATACCATACAAATGTGTTTTGTTCTAAATGTAAAGTTGCAATGTGTACCTTTTGTGTGTTTATCACATGATTGAGATTAAAATATTGCTTCATCTATTGTATCCATGTTACAGGATCCTTGCCATAAAACTTCCTCATATCCGTCTTTGGAATATGGTGGTCCTTCGATCCAACATTAGAGTTTATGAAATAACGATTAAGATTTATTTTGTTCTCATCATGAGTTTCCTCTACTATCTTTTTGACATTAGGAAACATTTTGTGTATCAACTTTGTCAAAAATTCCATGTGTGCATTTAGGTCATTCTTTACGTTTTCCATGTTGTATTTCATTTTTTCCATGTTGTATTTCATGTCATATATCTTAGATTCCATGCCATCTCAGCTTTTACGCCCTTCTTCAAAGCCTCCATTTCATTTTTTGTTGGTCTTTGCAAGAGCAAAATTTGGTGCACTTACTCTTGTAATTTTGAGATGTCATGTTGCAATTTTTCATCTTCATGAGTCATAGTAGAGCCTTCTAAAGGATTAATGGGTGTTGAATTATTTTTAGGAGGAATTTTATAACCGAATACTGATATCTATTTTACAATATGTCATTGGAATCAATTCAAACTGATTTTTCACACAAGACTTATGCAATTCGAAAAAAAACAAATACACACATTTTTATTGATTTTGAGGAGCTCGATATTGAAATTTAATTATCCCTATGATTTTGGATCTTCAATATCTGAAATTCAGCCCTATAGTAGCCCTTTGAAACTTCTTTCGATTTCCATAGGTCTCACATGATTTTCATTCTTCAAGGAAAAGTTATGTCCAATCTCTCACAATGACCTAATTATGGATTGGTTCAGTAGAGCGAACTTGTACGGTGTGCCATGTGTGACTGTTTCCTCCTTTGGCTCTGAAATTGATACGAAGGAAACTACAGTCTATGTAATTGCAGCCAATTTTTATAGAATTCCAATCTAATGCTCAGAGTGAGAGTTATGGCGATTTTCCCAAGGTCGCCTCTTTGAGATGAAATTCGGAAGCCTGAAACAACACTAACTTCCACAGATCATATCTCCAAAACATTATGAATAAAGCTCTGAAATTTTTTCACGACATGCCTTAGGATTTAAACTTCACTTTGTAAAAATTTCAACTTCTGAACCCTCATAGAAAAAACATTATTGTGAACATTCCACGATGACCTATTTAGGTTAAATTCAAGAGTTTGCAAAAATCCCTAACTTCCACAGATCATATCTCCAAAAATATTGTGAACCAAGATCTGAAATTTTTCCACGATGTTCCTTAGGAGTTCGGCTTTATGTTGCAAACATTTCAGCTTCCAAACCTTCGTAGAAACAAATTTATAGTTAAAATTCCACAATGACCTGTTTGGAGCAATGAAACCCTAGAATCCAAAGCTCTGATACTAAATGTTATGAAACCAGCTCCAAAAATAGAAGAAAAAATAGATAAACACCTTAGAAATAAGCCACTTCAAGGGGAAACCTCCAATACATTACATAAATGAACAATTCTTGGATGATACAAACGAAAAAACCTCCTTTCTATATATAGGAGTCCATGGGGCCACAATGTAATCCTAGCTGACCTAAAAATAATAATGTAAGGGCACAATAATAAAAACATGGGGGTTAAAGGGGTGCAAAAATAATGATAAGGGGGTTACAGTAACAAAAATAAGGGACTATACGAGTAATATAGGGACCTAACATCATGGGAGTAAAACCAGTCGTAGAGTTAGCATAGCTCTATTGAAGACCATAGAAATGAATTAATGAGCTAAAAAATTTACAACAAAGGGGTAGGCATTGAAACCACGAAATCACTCTAGCCAATGTAAGATGTGGATCTATCAAGATTCATTTCCGTCCTTTGATGGTAGGGTTTGTGCTAGTAGTGGTGTCATTGTAAGAAGGAAACATGTGGAGGTAAACATATTGCTCCAGATTTATGAATATTCTAGAAAACTCACAAATGAAATATATCAGATGGAGACTGAAAACAAGGGTTTGTAACATATATTAACAACCTTTGAAAAACCTAGTTTTATAACGTGCCTCAAGTAAGGTTAGATTATATTAATATGTGATGATGTATGATACTCACATGATTATAAATAGTGAAAATGATATAACATTGATCCATTATAAACCATTTTATAAGGAAAGAGAATTAATACATTAAGGTATGATATGCATATATTTTAAAATCAAAGATAAATAAATATACAATAAGCGTGATATGGTTACAATGCATGTTGATAAAAACAATTGTTAGTCTCGTGAGCTTAAGTTCGATTCTCACACATGAATTAAGGGTATATGAAGATAATATACCCAAACCTTTATTGTTTTGTAATATGAAACAAAATATTAAAGAAAATACAAGTAAATTCATATAGTATAAAGGGCACTAATGGATAATACAAGTGTAGTAAAAACTTAGCAAGCCAGGAGTTATGTTAAAATAATTTTACATAGAAAGAGGACTCCTTAGTGATTAAGACAATCTATATGGTGATACAACAATAAATATAAGATTTCGTAATGTAATAAGGAAGATGAGGTTTTTATTAGATATCAAGGTATAATATTAGAAATAAAGTCCTTGTGATCAAAGGACAAAAATACAGATGGTGATATTTTACAACATTGATCATTCTAAAAATATATACAATAAAATTTAATGAGAAGGTATAATTGCATAAATAGAGGAGTGCAGAGTAAGTAATTATACATACTTATTTAGCAATTTTTTTAAGATGTGCTTAATGAGGTTCATTACAATTTTATGTGACCAGTATCCCAATTGATTAGTAGTGAGTGATAAATACAAGCTATATTGACATTCTTGTTAACAAAACCTTTGAACCATGTATTGACCTTTCAATCTTGAGGCTTTTCTAACCACATTAATATTACTAGTGCTAGGTTGAGAGTTTTCAAATGCACACTAAGCAGTGTGGTAGATAAACAATGCATTCATATTCTTGGAGGTACCTACAATACCTTTGTTTCTTTAGCTATAAACTATTTGAAAAAATTTCAATTGTTTATTGGACATGAGACTAGGATTGCAATCTACATTGATAATAAGTGAAAAAAATATACAAATAAGTCACATTCATGAGCGAAGGCATGAGTGAAGTTTTTGTAAGATCCCCTTGGATGACAATATTTTGTTACATCGATCTTGAACTTGCTTCTCCCTCATATATTTTTTAACGAAATTTCCTTGTAGAATCCTTTAAAGGATGAAGATTACATCACTAAGACCCAATATTTATATTGCATGTTGTCACAATTGAGTTACTTATATAACATCATACTTGATGTTCCTAAAGCTTCACTCTTTAGACCACTTCCAACATTGGGAGCATATCATGTGGTAGATTTCCTTATAGGAATTATTCTAATAGTATCTTATGTTCGATTATAGCTCAAAATGGCACACCCTTGAATCTATTAGAGAAACAATAGAAAATAAAGCTATAGATGCAACATCTGCCTCATGGAAACCTTAAAAACACGTAGTTTAGCCTTCCAATGCTCTTGAGGAATTGATAAAGATAATTTCAACATACTCAGGGTATTGACAACAAGAGTTAAATGATCCCACAACACAAATGAAGAGTGTTGAGGAGGCTAGGGTTTTTAAAGAAAGAAATAAGGATTTAATAGAGTTAAAAAGTGATCAAGTAAAGGATAAGGATGACATGAGTAGATAAAATCATGTTAAAAAGGTGTCTAGATTCATCCCTCCACTTTTTCATGTCAGCTATAAACTAAATATATTTGATGAATTAAAGAGAGATAAAAAGGAAAATTGAGGAAATGATGTTGAAGTAACAAGAGCTCAACCTTGTGAAACAATAGTACCTATAGTGACCTTGTTTATGAGTTCCAGTTAGAGGAGGAACCTTAGGTTAAAGATCTTGGATGTGCTACATCTGCTATAAGCATCTTATTGAAGAGCTTTCCAGATTATCCAAATTATTAAGGAACATTTGTCGACGTTTCGAATCCCAATAGGGATCCATCTTCGGGGCACAAATGTTCCTTAATATGGTGGATATTCCTGAAATCTCTTCAATAACTGATAACCACAGGAGCTTAAAAAACCAAAATATAAGCATCTTGTTTAATGGAAATATTATACTTCCCCCCATTTATATAATTTTTTTAATTTCTAAATGAAGGCATGTATTTATATATTATATTGTGATTTATTGTGTTATCACTTTTTTAGAGTTGGATAATATGGTCTGGGATGATTTTTAGTCTTTATTTGCCTACTACAAGTGACTAGAGAAAAGGGTTTTCTTTTTGGAGAATCCACTGGTAAAGTACAAGGTTAGATCAACATTTAGAATTATGATGTGTCCATCTTCTTCCTCCTCTTTAATTTACGATTGTGTGCACTTTGGTCGCTAGGGGATTGTATAATTTCTACCATATGTCTATCATAAGTCTATGGGCATGCTTGTGGGATAAAATCTTAGGAAAAAAATAAGAAATCCATATAAACATAATTAAAGACCATACTCCAAAGAGGTTCCAACATGTTTTTTATTTAGCTATTTGATTGCTTGTTTGTCTTATTTTTATGATTTTCATTATTTTTGAGTATTCATTAGGACTTCTAGTAGGATTGGATTACAGATTTTTTTTTTTAATTTTTATTTATCTATTTTTTCTGAAACTCGAGGATATAAGTTAAAATCCCAATCAAAACTCCTAAAAAGTGCTACCAAAGTGTTGAATATTTTCCGAACACTCTATGGAGAGTATATTAGAGCACCAAAATGCTCTTTTTGTCCATAGATAGAGCATTGAAACCCTGTGCCAAGGTTTTTTTAAGGGTTTTCCTATGTCTTTCTCATACTTTCTACAAACTCATGAGCACATAACTTAGGTAAACATCATTTTGATTTATCAGAGTATGTATTTAGTCATAACATATAAGATTCACTTAGATTTGGTGGATTAGGGGTAATTTTAAAGGTCATGAATCGTGTCTTGGGTTTGATTCACTACAATGACAATATAGTTGAGTGAAAATATATTTCCATTGTCTCATGCTTCCTTGTTTTTGTCTCTTAAAGTCTAATGTGCTATTTTTTTTTTCATCATCGAATTTCTCTTTTATTACATGATTGCTATTAGGTAGTGTTTTTAGGTTTTTAGTGCATATTTTCTTGTTTTCCTTTTGATTGATTTTCTTTTTTGAATGTTTCGTTTTAGATCTAATTGTGGATGTTAATTGTGAGAAGCAAGAGCATGGTAAGAATATGCACTCATACTAAATTGAAAATATATCACCCTAATCTAGTTAGTTTTCATTAAAAGTGAAATACTACGTACACATATCGTGCATACCTTTCCTTGAAGACAAGTAAAGCTACACATAATTTATTTTCACACCATAAACATTCACTTAATAAACAACCCTTAA
The DNA here is from genome assembly GCA_034641835.2 of Pinus albicaulis. Taxonomy (NCBI): domain Eukaryota; kingdom Viridiplantae; phylum Streptophyta; class Pinopsida; order Pinales; family Pinaceae; genus Pinus; species Pinus albicaulis. The sequence goes on from CM076577.1 coordinate 583,873,963, forward strand.
ATTTACAAGACATATTTTTTTTGGTTAGTAGCACACTCAAATTAGATTAGGAAATTAAGGCCTTAGAATAGGTTAGAGAGGACACTCTCCAAGGCTATAAAAACCAAAACTAGAATCTTGAGTTAGGGAGTGGAAATCCATCTGTAATCATATGTTGCTTTGGAATCCTTTCTAATGTAAAGGCCAAGAAATATGTCATGATATAATCCATGGAGTACTAGCTTTGTTTCAATGGGTTTTTTTGGTGTGGTCTACTCACATATAGGGGTCTCTTTCAAGAGGATTTGAACTTAGATACCTTGCCCTTGCATGTGGATCTGACCCATTACTATTCCATATGTTAATCTATTGCAAGTGGTAACATTAGTGAAATTTATCTTAGGGAGTCTACACAAGTGACTATTGGTGGGGTGTGCCTATGGTACCTATGACAAACATTGGTAGAAACTCACTTGAATCTCCTGGGGGCCAGTAGAAATAAATGATACTTGTGATTTGCATTGAGCCATTAAGCAAGAGGCCAATGTAAATTTTCCTCATATATTCATGTCTGACTTGGGTGCACATCAAACAAGCTACAACCAAGGGAATATCTCATGAGATGCTTGGTTTTCTTACTCATATCTCTTAGATTTTCTAACTCTGTGTTATTTGGTCTATGTCAATTTTCCCTTAGGTGTTACTCTTTATTGTAGTGTAATTTTTTTAAAGTAATTGTGATTGAGTTTAATATACCTATTTCTTGTACACAATAGGACCTTCCTCCAAAAGTGGAGGGTCGACCTCCTCATAGAAATTTAATTAATCCCACAACCAAAAATGACTTAAACCTACCTATTTGAGAGCCCTTAAGGGGAAACGCAATCAGTGATGGTTGTGAAAATGAAGTGTTATGTGTGAGGAGGTTCAAGGTTCAAATCCCCCCCAATTCACTTGTGCCTATGGAAGGGGAATACATAGGCACCTAGAGGTTATAGTGGTAGCAATTGGAAATGAGCTCATGTCATGAGAGTACGAGACTAACCCAATTGTCGATTCCATTTAAAAAAATAGTAAACACTTATTAAGGAGATTCTAGGGAGTTTGAGCAGATAACAAGGAAGTGGTTGATGAAATTTCACCACCTCATTCTCATAATTCCATGACCCATATCCATTCACCCATATTTTCAAGTGGGGGGTATAGATTCACCCATATTTTCAGATGGGTGTGTATATTTGACCCAATATTTTTGGCCCAATGATATTTCACAAGGGTTTATTGTAGCTAGTGTACAAAAAATGTTCGAACCTAGTGTGCTAATGCCTAGTGTCATTGGAGGTGTCCCTAAGGAAACATATATACCATCCTCTACTACCACAGGTCCCATCTGCACCATGCCTACATCCTCCATTTTCTCATATTTTCAAAATAACCCAAGATAAATCCCCCCCCCCCCTTTCAATACATCTAGTATCAATGCATCCACAAAATTGACAATGGTCCCTTCATCCAAAACTAGTGGAGGATTTAGCACCAATACAAGTAGCACACCCATGTCTACTATTAAAGGTTTAAACATTTTCTTTGTATCTAGTTCTAGGGTTCCATTCCTTAGTCCTAGTATATTTGTAGGTAGTCCATTTACACATAATTTTGGGTTTCATTTTGGTTATAACACTAATGCTATGTCCATGTCATTCCCTGTCATAGTTGGGGGAAAAAATGTCTCTAGTGGATTTACTCATTCATGGGGAAATCAACCTTTAGGGGTGTCAATTTTTTTAGGGAACACTCAATTTCCTTGGAATGTCTAAGGGACCAGGGGAAAAATTCCCAATATTTCATATTATGCTAGGGGTACCAACTTCTTGGTCATCCTTTCAATCTACGAGGTTTTCCTCTTGGTTCACCCTTTAGACCTAAAATCCAAAAACCTTTTAGATATCCCTTTTCCACTATGGGTACAAACCTTAAGGGAAATAACCCTTATGTTACTAGCATTGGCACTAGAGATAATGAGTTTAAGAAACCATTTCATCATGAGGTCCTTCAACCTCAGGAAACCAATATATGGGAGGATCCTAGCATCCATTTGGGCTATAGGGGACACAAAAACCTTAGGATTCATTCAAATCACCTTTTTTGATGATGATTGCATCATCGAATCTCTTAAAACTTATGAATGATCCCATAAATCACAATCTCACATGACCATCAGTCCCGCTAAAGTTACTGACTTATATTCCCAAGTTTGATGGAAAGCCTAGTGAAGGCCTTGTTGCACATACCATAGAATCTATGGTGTTCATCCAAATCATTCATGGATGATAGCATATGTTTGTGGTTTTTCCAAAAAACTCTTACCAGTGGTGCCACCAAATGGTAAATCATCATAGAAAGTGTCTCTTTTGATAATTTCTTGTATTTGGCATATAAATTTGTCCACGATTATCAAGTTCCCATTAGGCATGAGATTGGAACAAATGTCCTTACATTATTTTTTCAAGATACTTCAATCTGCATCTCCAATAATATACATGAATAGAGGTAAAGACAAAGTGCATTTAGGACTAATTTTCTAGATGAATTGGTTTGATAATGGTTTAGCAAGTCTCTCTTACCTAGGATAGTTGAAGATGTAGTGAAGTTAGGAGACCAAAATGAGGAACATCACACCCATCAACTTGAGTTGATATACTCTCAAGTGGGAACCTGATATGAAATTATCATTAATGATCCTTGGTCATCGAATGATGTTTTGAGACCCAAGCCAGAATTCCATGCCAATGGAGTGGTTAATTATGTCTCCTCAAGAAATGTAGGCTAGTTAGCTTCTCATATGGGCCAATTGAATATCATTTCTAGTGGTTCAAATTATGTTCCTATTACCTAAAATCCTAGTGCTCCCGTTCAAACCTTCGAGGTGAATTTACTGTAGTCCACACCCTTTAAGAACCCTTAGCAACATGGAGGTAAAAATAAGAAGAGAAAAAAAAAATAACCATTTGAATAATGAAGAGGGGGAAACTCAAACCCAGGAAAATGCTGAGGGTGGCATGAAAGAGGAAAATAGAAAGAATCGATTCTTTTGTAATATTTGTGGGGAGGACCATTCTACTCATGAGTGTCACCTGATGGATGAGATTCATTGATAATTTTCCCATCATAAGCCTACTCATCAACCTTTTTTTTAGATAAATCTTTTTATAACACTACAAAAACATGTGGTTATGAATCCTTCACCTCCTCAGTAAGAGGGGGTTGGTGGAGGTGATCCTCAATACGTGGTATCTATTTTATTAATTTGTGTAAGAATTGAAGGGTTTGTTACGAAAATTTTTGTGGTACAAATTTTTCTTGAAAAAACACTAGAATTCATACAAAAAAAATCACCATCAATTAAGCCAAAATGCAAACTTAGAAATCAAAGTTGCAACAACCATTTTATTAAGCAATTATTTGAAGGAATTGTTTACATGAAATTCTGATATTGAACTTGGAAATATTATTCTGGAAATTTTTGGCCACAATAGGTCTCAATTCATCTCTTCTATTGGGATACTGCGACTCAGAAAAATGTGTTTTTATCTTTAGATGCAACATAATCTTGTAGGGGAAATTTGACTATGTTGTTTACAAATTTGGCCTAGAAAAATTAATGATTTTTTTCATAGCTTGGCTTCCAAATAAATAGCTTCCACGCATTAGTAAATTAAACCCTTTTTAGTTTAATAATTTGGCTTTTTCCCACTAAGTTATTTGCATCAATCTAGCTTGGGAAATTTCATAAAATTGTTGCCGATAAAAACAATGAATTTGTCCTCAAAAATGGTTTCTTCTTCTTCAACTAAATAACCCTCAAAATGCATCCTATACCACTTAGGAAATTTTAGCTTAAGCAATGGTTAACTTGGCCATTGTAGGAACCATGATTTCGAATTAAACAGTTGGGTAAACTTCTCTCCACCGAAATTCACGAATTTGGTCTCACGAACTATATGGTTCGGCCTTAGTAATTCCAACCATTTTACAACCTCTTCTTCTTTAATAAATCATCCCAACCATCTCCATAAATTTGGCCTTGCTTAAGAAACTTGACCTCAATAATTTAAGAAGTTAACCTTCGCAAATTTGATCAACGAACTCATCTTGGAAAAAGGATTGGAACTATTCCTCTTGAATCAATAAAATATCAACCCACAACAAAATAATTATCTAGGGTGTGTCTATCAACATCAAAACGAATGATCTTTTGATAAAGTGTGTCTTTTAATAGCCAAAACTCAAAAATATTAGGGTTTTTCCTTTAATCAGTAACTCCTAGAGATCCTTGTCAATTTCCTTAATAATTTCTTCTCATGTACTCCTTCTATCTCATTTTCCATTTTAATAATAATTTCCTCCTCTAAAAACCATGGGTCACTTAGTTTCCCAAAAGTGACTTTTTACCCCTTTTATTTAATTATTTTTATCATATTATGGTGACCCTTCTATTTTTTCTCTAAATAGCCCATGAAATCTAGATAGGATATGTCTCATCCTCCTTTTGATTCTAAGGGCAAGAAAGGGACATTACACAATACAATTCCTCATCATTGACACATGATATTTTCATGCTTGATTAATTCATCCACGTGGCCACAAGAGCCCAAAATTATGAGAATGATGAGATTGTTCCTTCCAATTAGAGACCATGAAATTCATCTAGATCAAAGGCCCTCTTCAAACAAGAAAGCCGTCATTTGGTGCTATGTTACATTCTCTCAAGGGCATAATTCGAAATTTGGCACAAAACCCCAACATAAGGGATGCTCACAATTACATTATTGTTGAGGATTTGGCCTAGAAACCAATTGCAATATTTGCACTTGAAGTCTTCGAAAGCCACCCCATGTAGTGCAAGGCACATACAACCACCATTGGAGGGGTATATCCCTCTAACTCAAATATCATAACTTTTGACATAATGTCAGGACAAACCTGTCTTCCCCATCAACTTTCCTTTCAAATAATGGTACATTTTTTTGGGAAGAAAATCCATAAGATAATCTTGGATGAAGGGGAATCAACCTACATCATGTCACTGAAGTCTTGGTGAGCTCTTATATCACCTAATTTTTCATCATGAACATTTGCGTTGAAAGCCTTTAATGGTGTACCAATTTTTTTTTTTAAATATTATTATTATTTTTCCACCCAAACCCAAGAGCTCTTATTTATTTATTTATTTATAAGTTGTTGTTTACCAAGAAGCTTTAACCTGTATATTTTGTAGTAAATTCAATGTTCAAGTATTGTGGGTTCACTAAAGCCTTTATTTGTTGGGAAAAATACTGAGACCAGTGTTACACCATTTTTTGGTCATCTAACCCATTATCGTTAGATGAACCCAAGTACACCATGTAAGACTAATTTTACCCCAAGTAAACTCTCTTTCACCACATTTGTTTACATTTCTTGGTCATATTTAACCCAAAAAAAGGTAATCAATTAAATAAATCATTATTTATTTAATTATTTCCTAAGAATAAGTTATTTAAATCACTATTTAAATACTATTCCTAGTTAAATTTGACTAAATCATTTTTAAATAAATAAATAAACCATTATTTATTTAATTATATTCCCCTCATTCCATTTAAATAATAAATAAATCATTTATTTATTTGTTATTTATAAATAAAGGAATTGACCCAAGTCAAAAACCCTTTTCCCTCTAACAAATATAATAAAATATTCTTAAAGGGAGATTCTAGAATGTGATTAATAATATTTTATTCATGCACCGCGTTCTAGAACACCCCAATATTTTGTTATAAATAGAAGGGTTTTCCCCATTCATTAGTCACCTCCATTGCATTAGATCACACTAAATCTATCCTTGGTCACCATTTCTATTTGCATTTTGAACTCCCATTGAGTTCCATGTTTGTTAGGGTTTTCCATATTAACCAAAGAGAGGAATTTTAGATCTGAAACACTGAGGAATTCCAAGAGCCCATCCCACTGAGGAGAACTAGAAGACACCTTTCTTGTTTTCTTCTCAGGTGCCCCATTCTTTCATATAATATAAGATTCCTTTTAAATATATTGTTCTTGTCTTGTCCATTGGATGCATGGAGCCATTTGACATTTTATCTGCTTAATGTTTTTTGTGCTTAGATCTAACTTTATGCAACAAAATTAAAGATATTTTGCAGCCATTATTGATGTTAGGGCTACTTGGTATGCATAGCTAAAGTGATCTTTTACGACGAAAGAATCATACTAACAATTGGCGACTCCACACGGGTTTTCTTTTGCGACCACTATCATTTTCTATCTTCCTGCATATCAGGCTATTTCAGACCCTAGGGTTTCTCTTGCACTTTTTATTTTTCCTATTTTTTCCATTTTTATGCTAGTTTTCCCCTCTAAAAACCCTCAAACATTCAAATTTTTAACTTCCGTGTGTTTCTGGCCCCATTGCACAGGTGACCAACATCAGCCGCAGCTGAGACGACATTTTTTCTTGAAATCTGCTGCCGAGAGTGCCGGAAGTGTAGGTCACACTTTTTTGCCCAAAAAATGCGTCCTAGGTAGCGGAAAACAGCCCAAAAACTGCGACCTGGACTTTTTTCTAGAATTTTTCTGAAATTTTTTTGGGTTTGGTCTGAACCTCTGTCAGGGTTTTCTGACCTCCGTCTCCCCCCATTTAGGCCTTTTCTTGCTCTATTTTACTCAACTAAGTGGGAATTTAGCCCCCTAGGGCTTGAGTACCCTCCACTTGTTGTGGAAGATTTTTAGCTGTTGTAAGTGTCTAAATTTTCAGAGTTCCAGCCATTTCTTTTACAGATCTGATACCTCCTCTTCAGATCCCTTTAAGCTCAGCTAATTTCCCTTTCAAATCACCTCTTATAGTTTTGTTTGGGTTTGTCTTTAGGGTCACCTCCTTTACCCTACTGCCTTTAGCTGTTTCCCTCCTCTTTTGCAGCAACCTTGCCTCTGCCTCTTTGCTATTTTATGCACCTCTTTTTAGCAGATTTCTCCTTTAGATCCCTGTCCCTCCCGACCTTAGATCTATTGGCCTAGTTTTAGCATGTTTTGATTAAATTTTTTCCCTCTTATAGACTAGTTTTGAGAGACCCGCCTTCTTGGGTTAGATTGATGCATTGTTAGCTGTTAATTTTCTGTTATTTCAGTCTTATTTACCGCAGATTTATTTCAGTTACGCAACACACTTTTTCTTTTACTCTCAAAATGTCTGGGTTTGAAAATTAAAATTAACGCACACCACACACCGAACCTAAGTGAAGAAGAGCCTGGTTAACACCGCCTGGCAAAGACTTTAAAATCAATTGACACCGCACCTCTCTACCCTTGTTTCGACCTTGACCTTACTCGACCTTGAACCTCCCTGCCTCTATCAGATATTCTTCTTCCCGTCCTCATTGCAAGGTGTTTATCCCAGAGACTTCTTGGCCTTCACCCTCAGTTTCCAGATGGTCGACTTCCTCCTCCCCGTCATCGTCAAGTTAGCCCTCCCCCGCATCCGCACTCTGACTTACTTTCTAATTCTTTGGTTCCTCCCCCTACTTTTGGTTCTCCCTGTTACCTTCACCATGTCTGGTCTAGGGCCTAACGCTAGTGGCAACCCCGGCCCTAATGTTGGGACTATTACTAGCAGAACCGCCACAGGCACTCCCTCGATTGCTCCCTTGCTCCCCTTCATGGCAAGCCTCAGTCTTCCCGATTTCAATCAGTTAATCAATGATCCTATCTGCCACGATGTTAGTTGGCCTGCTATGCCAACCAAGCTCCCCTCCGACATTCCCAAGTTTGAAGGCCTTGCTAGCAAAGATCCCTCTAACCATATCTGATCTTTCCACATGTGGTGCTCCTCTAATTCCATCACCGATGACTCCATCCATCTTAGATTGTTCCACCGCACGCTTACAGGCAACGCTGCTAAATGGTATGTTGACCAGCCCACCTCTTCCCATACCACCTTTGTGACCCTTGCCTGCGCCTTCTTATCTTATTTCCAACTTCCCCCTCGTTATGACACTGGTATCAAAATTTTGACCTCTTTCCGTCAATTGTCTGCGACCCGCCTATTCGATCATGTTAAATAATGGCGGAGAAGAAAGATCCTATGTTAAGCCCCTACCTTCGAAGACAGTGTCTATATAGACTGGTTCCTTCACTCTCTCTTACCTCCCATTGGCAAAGATGTCACATCCCACTTCCCTCAAACCGAATAAGTCGCCCTCCAAATAGCCTTGAAATATGACCTAATCTATGCTCAATGTGGTTATGTTTATACTGTCCTTCCTGTCCTCCCCAGATCCAGTGGCACTAACGCATCGGGGGCACCTCATGCCGCCGACAGTTTTGTTGGAGCTCTTTCTCATCCATCCGCCCAACCTCCCATGAGCTATGGTTTTCCTGGGGGAGGGGGCACCACCTCCTGCACTTCTCCCCCTCCCGGTAGCATGCATCCAGGATCTGGCATGCCTCGTGTTTCTGCCTAACCTTCAAATTACCACACTATTCCCCAACCTCATTATCATCCACATCCACAGCTTAGTGCTCCATCTCCTCCAGCATTCGCACCTCCGCCCCCCTCGTCTTTTCAACCCCCGCAACAGCATTCACCGCCCCCTCAAGAGCAAGTGGATGCCCAACATGTATTTGTGGCTACCCAACCACCTCACAGACCAGTACCCACTCCATCTCCTCGATCTGGTACCTCTGATTACCAGATCCTCATGATGAACTCTGACCAACCTATAACCGTCGACCTTAACCTTCAAACTCAGTCCTGTCCTTACCCCCAGCCTCTTGCTCCATCTGCCCCCGAGTCACCTTCTTTAGGTTCTACCGAGCCTCTTTCGACAACTAATGGTCCCTTGCATATCCCTCCGCCCAACGCCGAGGTTCATACCAATATTCCTAAGGGACCATTATGCTGAAATACTACTTCTGATTGAGCTGCCCATTTGTTTAACATAGTAGATGAGCTGGCCCAATCTCATGTTACCATTTCAACGCTGGAACTCCTCCAGTCGTGCCCCTCCCAAAGAAAAGCTCTACTATCTACCCTGGGCGCTGTAGATCCAGCAGATGACCAATTGATTGTTTTCGATGCCCATCAGTCAAAGTCTCCTCCTCTTCCTGCTTCCGTAGCTTTCCAAATCTCAGTCAAAATTCGGAACGCTAACATTTCCCGGTGCATCATTGACGAGGGGGCATCCACCTGTGTAATGTCCACTTCGGTTTGGAAACAACTCGGATCTCCTGAGCTGACCCCTTCCACAATCACCCTTCGTGCGTGGGATGGCCATGCCTCCCAGCCCATTGGCCTTTTCCGTAACTGTCATATCACCCTTGCAGGCAAGACTGTTTGTGTCGACGTTGAAGTTATCGATGCCCTTCTTGACTATAACATTATTTTAGGGCGTAGTTACACCTATGCCATGTCTTCCGTCCCATCTGTAGTCCACCGCAAGCTGTTTTTCCCACATAATGGAAAGATTGTCACCATCGACCAGTTGACGTATCATGAACCAACATCTCAAACTTCTCCTGAGTCCACCATCTCTGTTGTCACCAATAAGCAAACCATTGATTCTTTGACCAATGTTTCCCCCGACGTTTACAAATACTCCTCCTTGCTTGGAACCTTCCTTGGTCTTCCTCCTCCTCCTGTCTTTGATCCCAGCTTAGTGAATGTTTGCATGATGCAATCGTCTCAGGCTGACCTTAAACAGCCCGCCTCGGCTAGTCAGCAACCTCAACCTCACCTGCAGCAACTGACTCCTAGCCCTTCGCCTCAGCCAGCTAGACCTCTCCCTTCTGACCCTTCTCCTACTGCTAATACCCATGCGCATATCTACCCTCCTGGGTTGGTTCCACCAGGTCTCAACCATCTTCGAGCTGTCCCTCCTGGCCATTACCCCGTTGGTCAGCTACCATTCCTAGCTCCCCCACCAGGAGTGCACACGGTACCTGTCATGGCCACCCTCTCTCTTCCTAACCTGACCCTTGAGATTCCCATCTGGTACCTTGATCCTCCAGCCGCTACCCCACTTGGTCAACCCAAAACTTATCTGGCTTTGACCCCGGTCCAACTAGTCACCATGACTTCTCCCACTGCAACAGTGCCTCAGTCACCTCAATAGGACCCACCTCCTGTTGCGACTGCTTCGGGTAAGAATGGAAAAGCTCACAGGGGGGCATCAAAGGACAAGGCAGCCCTAACAAACCCTGCCCCTCCTCGGCCTCCAAAGCATACCATCATGTGTGCTTTGTGTGATGTTGTTGGTCACGCCACCCATACCTGTCCTGAATTGCCTCATCTCAAGCCCATGGTTAATGTCGCGTTCCCTAAGTCCATGGTCCTAGAAGCCTCCGTTCCTTCCGTGACCACGGCCAAGAACCCCAAAACTATTCACACCAACCACCTTTGTGCTTTGTGTGATCTCCATGGCCATTACACCCACCTTTGTCCCCGCCTCTAAGACTTATGCTCCTCTCTAGCCGCGGTCCACCAATTCGAGGCCAAGCGCAACGAGTCCACCTCTCCCCTATTTGCGCGTTTTTCTTCAACAAAATTACTAGACATGATGGATCCCATTGACATTCCCCCTCCTGATGTGAAGATGACAGAGACTTCGTCCACCATATTCTACCTATCATCATCCATGCGACCCTCGGGGAACATTCCCTCTGAATCCTCCCCTGTTGTTTCGCTTGATCTTCCTTCAACGATCACCCTAGGCTCAACATCAGCAGATCCCTTATTTTCTTACTCTTCTGTCACCCCTTGTGACGATGCGCATGTGAAACTCTCTTCTCATAATGATGAGTCAGGTAGCTTCGCCGCGTCAGGTGGTATTTCTTCCACTAGTCACCCCATCCTCTATCACGATGACGACATTATGGAAGAAATCCCCACCCCTGACTTTATCTATTCCCCCTTACATCAAACCCATGCGTTCACACCACATACACCTTGTGGCCATTACATTGAAACCCAATGTTTGATTAAGGGGGCACCCATATTTGAGAGACCAAGAGAAACAATTCTCCACAACTCTCCTAGTGTATCTGGTCGTGTTGCCTTTAGTACCATTATTCTTCCACATTTAGAAGAACCTCTAGAGTCCCATATCACTTCAGATCACTCTAGGGATGATACCCCTTATCATTCCTTCACCTTACATCAGCAACCCAGTCTTTTTTCCCTTGTTGTTGACCAACCTATCAGTTTTCTAAGAGAGCATCAGTTCCTCATCTCCAACTCCTCTGTTTGGGATAGTGGCCCCAGGTATGCAAAAATTGAAACTTAACGTCCATTTGATTCATATATGCAGTACTAAACGAGATTGGTAATCCTCCATTTCCTTTCTCAAACTGCATAACCTTAACCAAAACAAATGGCGCAACATATCCTTAAAATGTGTTTAGATTCCCCTTTTTTCTACATACATTTTTGCATGACCACACCATGCTTGGGGGCACCTATGCCCCTCAACCATACAAATTCCAGATCTTAGCCAAAAATAGCACTGAAACCCCCTTTCTCTGCCAGGTCCCACTTTTCAGGTCATTTCCTGGGACAAGTCGCAGTTTTTTGCCCATTACATGCTACCCAGGTCACAAAACAACCCCCAAAAAGTGCGACCTAGCCTGTTCACGAGCTCTGGATACCTTTTAGTTTTTTGTACCTTGATCCTTCACCAGGACACATTTTTTCCATGAAGAGTCTATTCACCTCTCCTACAAATCGAATTTCTTAACTTACAATAATTGTACTTGAGGCACCACTTTGTCTCCTTACTTGTCTTTGTTCGTCTTGATTTTCGTCATGTGGTACCCTATTGTACTCATATTTTTATGGTTCCCCATTGCACCTTTACTGTGTGGTAGCACCATCGAGTCACCCTTGTTTAGAGCATCCGAGTTGAGTCATCATCAGTCATGAAATCTATCTCGCGTCCCTTTGTATCCCACTATAGTCCTCCATCCTTCAATGCTTGGTCCCTCTCTCATGTTGCACATCATGGCCTTCCATACCATTGTCCCCTATCCCTAATGATAGTGTGTCAGTTGCTGCCAAGCCATTCATGCCCCTTATGCTCTAGCAAGGGAAGTTGTCTATCCGCTCCTCGGTATCCCTCATTTCATTATCATCATCAGTGCTTGTCTGTTAGTTACTCTACTATTTTCTCCCGTGCCTTAGTTGAGATTCCCTTGTTACCTCACCTGTGGCGGACCTACTTCTGTCGACATCTGTTCACTTACTCCAGAAGCCAGGTCCGGGGGGCAGTGTACCTTGGTTTGAGCTCTTTCCAGCATGATCGTGATATATACACTTGATGGTCCAGTGACGCAACAACAGTTATTGGTGATTCCTGGGCATGTGTGAGATGTCTCAACCCTCATGAGGGGGTGGCCCTGCAGGTAGCCCCCCACATGCCCGACTGACTTCATTTCCACCCCTGATGCAGCTCCTACCATTTGATGATATCAGCCTCCACTGCTTACGATGCTTCTTTGATTTGCACGTATCAGTCATATGTTGCGAGCCCTTCCCCTTGTGTAGGGGGAATTTGGGTATATTTGTATCTCATGTACTACCATATTATTGTATAAGTCCTAACGATTATCCCAGGAATTGCATGTATGTGGGATTCATCATGTTATTTATCTGGCTCATGTTTCAGCCAGCACATGCTTCATTATTGCGTTCCGTGGTTTTCTGGGCGCCTTATTTGTACTTATTGCGTTCCGTGGTTTTCCAGGCGCCTTATTCTTTGTACTTTGTCTCGGCAGGCATAGGTATGCCTCCCCCGCCGCCTTTAGCATAGGTACCACTTCATAGAGACTTGTTGCACCTGTAAGTCTCGTCTCCTCAGGGTCTAATCCTCCACCTTTTTAGATTACTTTACATTCCTCTCTTTCATTTCTATCTTGCTGTTTAGTGATTCAGTTCTTACAACGTACTTCGGTCATATGATTTTCTTCTAACACTCGTACGTTGGGGGGCAATCTGTTACACCATTTTTTGGTCATCTAACCCATTATCGTTAGATGAACCCAAGTACACCATGTAAGACTAATTTTACCCCAAGTAAAATTGCTTTCACCACATTTGTTTACATTTCTTGGTCATATTTAACCCAAAAAAAGGTAATCAATTAAATAAATCATTATTTATTTAATTATTTCCTAAGAATAAGTTATTTAAATCACTATTTAAAAACTATTCCTAGTTAAATTTGACTAAATCATTTTTAAATAATTAAATAAACCATTATTTATTTAATTATATTCCCCTCATTCCCTTTAAATAATAAATAAATCATTTATTTATTTGTTATTTATAAATAAAGGAATTGACCCAAGTCAAAAACCCTTTTCCCTCCAACAAATATAATAAAATATTCCTAAAGGGAGATTCTAGAATGTGATTAATAATATTTTATTCATGCATCGAGTTCTAGAACATCCCAATATTTTGTTATTAATAGAAGGGTTTTCCCCATTCATTAGTCACCTCCATTGCATTAGATCACACTAGATCTATTCTTGGTCACCATTTCTATTTTCATTTTGAACTCCCATTGAGTTCCATGTTTGTTAGGGTTTTCCATATTAACCAAAGAGAGGAATTTTAGATCTGAAACACTGAGGACTTCCAAGAGCCCATCCCACTGAGGAGAACTGGAAAACACCTTTCTTGTTTTCTTCTCAGGTGCCCCATTCTTTAATATAATATAAGATTATTTTTAAATATATTGTTCTTGTCATGTCCATTTGATGCATGGAGCCATTTTACATTTTATCTGCTTAATGTCTTTTGTGCTTAGATCTAACTTTATGCAGCAAACTTAAAGATATTTTGCAGCCATTATTGATGTTAGGGCTACTTGGTATGCGTAGCTAAAGTGATATTTTATGATGAAAGAATCATACTAACAACCAGGGGGGGGGAATCAATATTTCAAACTCAAACACGCCTTCACTTTTGTTTATTGAATTATGTACACAAATTTACTTAAGGCAACTAGTGTATGTATGCGAATTTCATTCAGGAAACTAGTGTATGCCTAGTGAACTTATAATTCATATAAATCTTCATAACTTTACTTAGATCAGTGCATCATTCATTCATCAGACATTTAGTAAGTAGTAAACATGTGCAGTAAGAACATAATAAACCATCACACATAAGAAACACACATGAACACAAGGATTTAAGGTGGAAACCCAATGTGGGATAAAACCACCACTTCTGTCATCTATGTCTTCAATATTTATTATATATAAAACTACTTACAATCTTGTACTGGCGTAGACTCATACTAGTATGGAGGCACCCACTTGAAAAAGGCTACTACCTTCACTCGTTCTCCAGCTTCTACTGGAAGGGAGGTCCAACCCCCTAATCTCATTTACCAACCACCACAGGAAGGGAGCTTCGACCCCCTGCTCTCATTTACCAAACACTACTGGAAGGGAGATAAAATCCCCTGATCTGATCACCATATCCTACTGGAAGAAATATTTTACTTCCTCACTAAAGGATCCAACTCTAAGCACCATTGTGGACCACATTTCATAAATTTTCACACTGGATCCACCAGCTTCAACACATCACAACTTGTAGGCTTCTTTTTATCATATTTTTAGACTTGAACCACTACACTCATTTAAGCTCAATGATGAAACATATAACTATACCAAATCATTCACTAAATCATAAATCAACCAAATAATCACTAATACTTAATCACTAACAACTAGCAACATAATCAATACTCAAACAACCCAGATGTATATGAAGACATCATTGAAAGACAACAAAAACATAAAAAAACTGATCAGACATTTTCTTCAGCATTCTTCAGAAAAACCCTGGAATGCATACGCGCCTTCCAGTAGAATTATTCACGTATATACATGCTTATCCCAAAACCAAATCGTGTATATATCTCAAAATATTACTCAACATATACACTATGCAAAACCAAACTCGCGTGTATACACGCCTTCCTCGTGTCAAACCTGCTTATATATCTATAAATAATTCAAGACCACGCAATACTTCAAAACTTCAAACTTACTCAGTTCATACCCTTCACTATAACAAACATGCATCAAACCATGGATCTAAACATCTTATATATAGATCATGCAAATAAATAGTCATTTCAGGTCTAGAGATCCTGATCCATCATTGTTTTCATGAGTGCATATTTATTTTAGATCTTTCAATCAACTATATCCCATACCATACAAATATACATCATATTTAAGTATCCATTCATTATACTTACCCATGCACACTTAGCACTTTCATCTTCACCTCCTTATATAGTTACAACCTTAGCCAATATCAGGAGCCAAAACCACACAAGTTCCGATGGTATTCTTTGACGTGATCAAATATAAGTTACTTCACTCAATATTGTGGGATAGTACCATGGTAAATACCCTTGGTATTGATAAAATAGTGTGCAAGAAAGTGCATGCCTTGTATTCACCAAACCTGCATATACACTACTTCGCTTCATCGAACCTGTGCATGTACATGACTTGACTTCATTGAACCTACGTATACTTCCTAAAAATTTACCTTGATCATACCTCTATCACTTACTGGTATTTATTTCTCTATCACATATGAAATGGCCCGTAGATACATGAAGTTTACATCTTCATCAAGTATGTTGCTATCGAAAGGAAACTCATTGAGTAGGTTTCCATCAAGGAAAACACATCAAAATGCCAACAATCTCCCCCTTTGGACTTTATGACAACCATGTTGGTGTTTGACACAACCTGTAGATACCTTTTAGACACATCAACAAAATAATTATTCAAACACCGAGTTACTCTCCCCCTTTGACATCAAGGGCAAAGGGTAGACCAATGTTGATACAAAGTTTCTCTTTCCTTGTAGATACAATAGCTCTGTAGATCTGATTTGCACTATACTGACCATACTCCCCTTGAGCACATGCTAAATCTTCATAAATATTTTCAATGAAGTACATGACTCTATAACTCAACTGAGTATGACCTTTCCTATCACCAAGGAATCATACTTACATCAATCACCCAATTAAGTGGGGTTACATATTTGACTCAACCACCCATCCAAGTGGGATTACGTATTTGACACAACCACCCAACGAAGTGGGATTACATATTTGACATGACCTCAAAATTCCATACATGACTTAATATAACAAGGATTACATAATTTATCTTTACATGACTTTTACATCAAATGAAAAATATGAAATTTATAACCAAGACCAAAAGAGTTCAATAGTGAGAGATCAAAACCATGATCTGAAACCATCATATATCGAATAAGATCTACACCATAAGTATTTTTTAGCAATAGCAAGGGTAAATTTCAATATCACCAACTTGTGACCAAGTTTACAATAATATCTTTCTATGGAGATCAACTATATGTTGAGCATTGGAAAAGGTATGGATTTGCCATGTATTTCTTTATCTTTTTCCTTTAATCATGATTCCTTTATTTTCTATAATGATAATATATTGAAGAATTGCAATAGAATTGAGAAGATGAGAGCTTATTGCGAAATTAACTAAAGATTGTCTTTTCTTCTATATAGGAACTAAATGAAGTAGGAAGCCACCATTCGGAAAGAAGAGATAAGGCAGATGTAACTGTTGTCCCTTCAACAAAAGGCCGTAGCTATACAAGAAGACAAGATTAGAGCGCATAGTCAAAGTAAAGAAAGGAACAATGTTGCACCATCACAAGAAGAAAAAATGATAACCAGAGAAGGAAGATAGAGAGAATCCCTCAGGATCTCTCGATCCTGAGGGATCGCTGCTCAAAGTTATCTATACTTCTTGTTTCCTCCGCTGGTTGTCATAAAAGAACAGTGCTTGTAGAAATGAAGGGAGAGACATCGTATGATTATTCAAATTTCCTTTTTTAATTTTTAGAATTGTTCATCGACTCTTGTTATTAAAACATAGTACGATTTCTTGTAAACTCTACTACATATGATTAATACATAAATTCGGTTGTCTTTCCATTATTTGATACTGGAGTAATTCTGCGGTGCTTCACTAGTGGCTAAGGGCCTGGCGCTGGTGGATCCACTTGCTATTTGTACCTTTAATTTCCAATTTTAGTCATGTGATGGTTTGCATCAGTTTTCATTTCCTTTAAACCGCATTGCTTCACAGTTACCTTAGTTTATAGCTTATTCTTTAATGATTTATGATATTGGTGTGTTGCATCAGTGAATCGCATTTCCATTCCTTTACACATAACAAGAGTACTTATTATTTTATAATTTGTATTGTTATGCTTTGTAGATACATAGTTTCGTTATTCAGGATTGATGTTCATTTCCATTAATAGTTTGTTGTTCATTTCCATTCATAGATTGTTGTTCATTGCTATTAGAAAGAGTTCGTTGTTTATTTCCAGTAATTAGATTTGTTGTTCATTTCTGTTAACTAGTTTACTGTTTATTCCTTTTTGCAAGAGTTTGGTTTTGATTTGGAGTGTTATTACAAAAAGCTTGTTTAGTCTATTTTCGCTAGCAGCGTTAGTGATTTAACATAGTTACCATTTCCATTTAATTGCTTCAGTGTGGAATGCAAGATCATCAACTGTAAAGGACACTGGTTATTTCTGCCTATGTTCTCAGATTGATTACCTTGTTTATATTTGAATTCATTTATATCAGTTGACAGAGGAAAGAGTTATCACTAATTCATCCTTGACTGATGATTGTTGAGTGATTGTTTGAATTAAAGAACATTGAGTTTCAGATTGTTGTAATTAGATTTTATTTTTAAGCATTCGTTTACTCTTATATTTAAGACATTGTACTGCACATTGAAGTACATTATTATTAGATTAAATTGCCACCTTAGACTGAGTACACTCTTGAGATAAAAAGTCGTACTTGGATTGATAATTAATGTAGGATAAACAAGAGTTAAAAAGACACCTTTTATACCTCAAACTTTTGGTGCCGTTGCCGAGGAGAGTGTAGCTATTTAGAAAAGAGTGATGTACATTTGATTTTCTCTACTAGGGAAGAAATCGGTATTAAAAACAGAAGGTAAGAACTTGCATACTGAGCGAGGAACATGCTCATTCATCTGCATGCTTCACAGTAGAATTGAGTGAAAATTTAAGGTAGGAATGAATGCTTGCATTTTTTTTTTGAATGACTAGAAAATTTAGACAAAACAAAATTCCTCGCAAACTTGAAAAACCTAAGGACCAGTGACCCTTGGGCGAACAACTTTTATCGACAACATCATTAAGAGAGTTGAATCTCAGCCATTAGTAGGCCCTAGAAAAATTGCTTCTAGACAACCTACTAGTTCCCTTCGGGCCACAGAATCACCATCTGTAGCTTTTGTTGAGGTGCATAGACAAATAGAAGAGCAATATTCTCAAGAAATTGAAAATTCTTGCCCAATATCTTTACAATAAGGGAACTCTAGTAATCTCTGCGAAGGGGAGGGAGAAACAAGGGAAAGAGAAAAACCAGGATCCCCTCTTGAAGTAGTCCAAACACTGAGTAGCCCAGATAAGGGAAGTGCTGTCAAAATTGTCCAAAACAAAGCCGAAGAACTTGAAGAACCAAAATCCCCTTGGATAGTAGTTCAAAAAGGGAAACTCATTATCCCAGACCAAGGAAGTGTTGTTAAGGTCATCCCTACTCCTTCTAGTCAGTCTAGGAATAATTCCCTAGAAATCCCAGAAGGATATTGACACATATCTGATCAAATGGCCCACAACCAGTAACCACCCCAAACTTCCACACTGCAATATCCCATTGTGGACATTGCAGTTAATGCACCAATGAAGGCCATTCCTCTCCAGCATATTCCTACATTCCATGGCTTAACATTAGAAGATCTAGATGCATTTCTATTTGAATTCGATGTATTATGCAGAGGGTATGACTATACCACCAATCCAAAAAATTTAAAACTATTCCCCTCCACATTAAAAAGAGCAACTTTATGATGGTTTATGGGGTTAGGTGGAGGTGTTATAAATGACCGAGATCAGATGAAAGCTGATTTTCTAAAGAAATATCAGGATTATTGTAGGTCCAGGGAATTAAAAGATGAAATATTTTAGATGACAACAAAACCTAATTTAACATTGGAGGAATACGTGGAACACTTTCAATACAACCTCTAGAGATCACCCTATGCATATTTACCCTTACTTGATAATGTGTTAAAAAGTACATTAATTAAAGGGATGAAGGAACAATGGGTTGAAACATTAAACATCATGGGAAAAGGTGATATATATCAGGAAAATTTCACTGACATTATTAATTTATGTATCAGGAGTTCAAGAGGCCGCACAAGACTAAAACCAGCAGAACGTGACATGATGACAGGGGATAGGAAGACCTCCGGTGGAGGTATAACCCGCACAAAAATTGGAAATCTACTAGAAGATTTCAAAACAGATATTCTAGGGACTTTGACAACGCAGCTTGATATCATGCAAGCTAGACAAAAGAAAGCAGAAGTAGAACAAAATTTGGCAATATTCTGCCCCAGATGCAGAAAGAAACATATCCATAAAGAGTGCCCATTGGATACAGTCCAAGTCTGTGCCATCTGCATGAAAGATCACTCTACAAAAGGTTTCCCCTCACTCCCGGGACTGAAAGCAGTCTACAAAGAAGCCGAAGAAGAAACAAAAATGGTATATCTACTTAATCAGCGACATCAATGGTAGCCATGACAAACAGGTATGCCCATTGATCCATCCTCTTCTTTTCAATCTCCTCAGTATAATGCTCAGCAATATAATGGAATGTGGAAAAATCAGCCGCCCTTTCCCAGTTGGCCACAGTAGCCATTTCCTACACCACCATGGAAAAATCAAACAAATCAAACCAATTGGCCAAAATTTCCTTACTGTCCACCATTTTGGCAAAATAATACATATCCATGGTCCCCCTCCACCTCGTAGAGTCAGACCTAGCAGTCGAACTGGCAAAGATCTATGAATCAACTAGCTGGAACGATTCCTCTCCCTCCACCTACACTGCCAACACCATATACATTTCAACAAAATCCCCAGACCAACTTAAGACCGCAACTCCCAGCCCAACCCAACCTGAACCCTAATAATAGACCAGTTCAATCTGTTCAAATAATTGAAGAACTAGAACTAGAAACCAAGTTAAGGGAGTGCAACAACCTTTAACTAAGGTCTGGGCGCATAATAGAATCAGATGGAGACAAAAATGTTCAAATTGAAAATCCATTACCTTCAGAACAAACACTGCAATAGGAGAACGTGGTTATACAACAAACTCATGAGAAAGAAACCACCTCTTCTCCACCATTCCTAGAAAGATTAATGATACCTCATCCAATAGAACATCCTGATTTTAATCTTCTGGGAGAACTGAAAAATTTGTGTATAAAAATCCCACTCCTCCAAGCTATCCAAGACATTCCAATTTATGCAAATACCATCAAAGAACAATGTATAATAAAGCCAAAGAGGAGAACAACAACTAACCCAACTGTCCAAGTAGTCGGCACTCTACCTGACCTACTATCAGGAAGAGAAGCACCCGTAAAGTATGAGGACCCAGGAAACCCTATAGTTACAGTGAAAATCAATGGACAATCATTTCCAAATTCCTTAGTTGATTTGGGAGCTTAAATTAATATCCTAACAACCACCACTTGCCAAAAAATTGGCATTACATCATTAGATCCAACAAAAACCTTATTGGAATTGGTTG
This sequence comes from Pinus albicaulis, assembly GCA_034641835.2. NCBI lineage: Eukaryota > Viridiplantae > Streptophyta > Pinopsida > Pinales > Pinaceae > Pinus > Pinus albicaulis. The sequence continues at coordinate 583,894,743 of CM076577.1, forward strand.
ACCAATTGGTAGTCAAGCCAAAAGGTACATTACATGATGTAATGGTATCTGTAGACTTCTGGGAATACCCTGCCAACTTCCTGATCATTAACCCCAAAAACCACCTAGATGGACACCCTTTAATATTAGGTAGACCTTGGTTGGAAACTGTTGATGCCTACATTGGCTGCTGGCAAGGCATCATGACTATAACTATAGGGAGTTATGTCAAGAACTCGCCTTATACCCTCCAGCCCAGTGAAGCCTAACAATAATAAAAACAAAGAAACAACATGTATCATACCTCATAGAAAAAATTGGATCACCATTAACCATAGAAGATGCCCTCGACTTTAAAGACCAAACAGAGCATGACATCATTAACAATTTTATCAACTAACCAAAAATTAGATCCCATTTGCAATGTAACATGATCAAGGTAGCATTTGATAAAGAAGAAGAAGAAGATCCCCTAGAAGACATTCAAGAAAAATCAATACCTACCACTTATTTTTACAATATAAAATCTATAGAAATTGAGCCAGGAAAAACTCTGAATATTAACAAAAATCTGATGGTTGAACAAGAAGAAAAATTGGTCCAACTACTAAGAAAATATAAGGGATATTTTGCATGGGATTACCCAAACATGAAAGGAATTCATCCCCAGTTATGTACGCACCAAATTTATACAGAAAAATATGATAGACCCATTTGCCAACCCCAACAAAGATTAAACCCTCATCTTAAGGATATTGTGAAAGCTGAATTAGAAAAACTTTTGGATGTCAGCTTTATTTATCCAATGTCTGACAGCAAGTGGGTCTCTCCACTAGTGGTGGTGCCAAAGAAGAATGGGAAGTAGAGGATATGTGTAGACTACAAAGAACTAAACAACGCAACCCATAAATACCACTTTCCCCTTCCTTTCATTGATCAGGTATTAGATACATTAGCAGGAAAGAAATTATTTTCTTTCTTAGATGGCTTCAGTGGATAAAATTAGATTCAGATTGCCCTTGAAGACCAAGATAACACTACTTTTACTTGTCCTTGGGAGACATTTGCTTACAGGGTTTTACCCATTGGTATATGCAACAACCATGCCACATTTTAGAGGGTCATTCTCAGCATATTTTCAGATATAATGAATGAAGGGCTCGAAGTATTTATGGATGATTTCACACCTTATGGAGATGATTTTGAGCCAGCATTAGAAACATTGGAAAAGGTGCTGCAAAGGTGTATTGACACCAGACTCTCCTTAAGCCATGAGAAGTGCCACATGATGATGACCGAGGGACTTAGCTTAGGTCATTATATCTCAGAAACTAGAATACAGGTAGATCTAGCTAAAATTTAGATACTTTTGTTAATACCTACTCCTACCACACAAACAGAGGTACGTAGCTTTCTCGGATTTTCTGCTTATTATAGAAGATTTATAGAGCATTATTCTCAAATAGTTGCTCCTCTATATGCACTAACAGGGAATGTTGATTTTAATTGGACAGATAAATGTGACCATGCTTTTGAGGATCTGAAAAAGCTTCTATCAACAACCCCACTGCTGAGGGGCCCAAATTGGGATTTTCCATTCCAAATTTCATCTGATGCCTCAGACACAACTATTGGAGCAGTCCTTGGGCAGGAAGAATATAAAAAACCATATGCAATTTATTATATTAGCAAGAATCTATCTCCTGATGAATTAAACTATATTGTGACTGAGAAAGAATTTTTAGCTGTAATACATGCTGTAAATAAATTTAGACATTATATAACTGGGTATCCTATAGTTTTATATACAGATCACTCTGCCATCAAATTTGTAGCAAATAAACCTGTTACAAATGGTAGAGTAACAAGATGGTTGATTATATTGTAGGAATTTGACATCACAATAAAGGATTGACCAGGAAAAGAGAATCCTGTAGCTGATTTTCTCTCACGAATGCCAAAACCAACAAACGCAGCAGTAGTCGAAGATCAATTCCCAGATGAACATTTGTTTGTTGTTACTACCAGAACCCCATGTTATGCTGATGTTGTAAATTATTTAGTAGTAGGTAAATTACCTAAGCATCTAACACCCAATGAACGAATACAAATAGTACAGCGCAGTACCCGATTCGCTTGGATTTGGGGTTACCTATTTCATATCAGGGCAGATATGCACATCAGAATATGCGTCCGAGAAGACAAGATATTTAACATCCTGAAAGCATGCCACGATGGGCCATGTGGAGGACATTTCGCAGATCGCATGATTGGTCACAAGGTTTTACAAACAGGCTATTACTGGCCTACAATTTTTAAAGATGCTAAAAATTTTGTACAAGCCTGTGATTGTTGCCAAAGGACAGGATGCCTTGGAAATTCCGATGAAATGCCTTTGAACCCACAGTTAGTAATCGAGCCATTTGAGCGTTGGGAACTTTATTTTTTTGGTCCTATTAACCCACCATAAATTCAGAAAGCATATATACTAGTTGCAACAGAGTACGTTACTAAATGGGTTGAAGCAGAGGCACTTCCAAGAGCTACAGAGGACTATGTAATACAATTCCTTTTCCAAATATTTGTGCGATATGGCCTCCCAAGGGATGTAATTACAGATGGAGGACCACAATTTGTAGGTAATAAAATCGCTACAACATTAAAAAAACTACCACATTCAGCACAAAATCACGACCCCATATCACCCACAGGAAAATGGCCAGGTAGAGAGCATGTATAAGGTGATAGAATATATACTGAAAAAAATAGTTGCATCACACCGACGTGACTGGGCTTTAATATTGCCGAAAGCCTTGTGGGTGTATTGAACAACATGGAGAAATACCACTAGGTATTCACCATATCATTTAGTATTTGGAAAAGAACCCATATTTTTAATAAAATTTGAAATTCAAACATTAAGAACAACCCAGAAGGTGGGTTTGAATTTAAATGAAGCCCAAATCAACATATTACAACAAATCAAAGAGTTAGATGAAATTAGGCTCTTAGCCCTCCAGCACAATAAATTAATTCAATAGCAGAGAGACAAATGGCATGATGCCCTCATTAAAAAGAAAATCTTCCACGAAGGAGATTGGGCACTCCTATATGACTCCAGGTTTCAGGATTTCCCCGGAAAAATCTAGACATGATGGCTTGGACCTTATGAGATACAGAAATTGCATGACAATGGCACCATTACATTAACTACCATTGATGGATCTGGACATTCTTTCAAAGAAAACGGTCATCGAGTACAATTTTACCATAAACTGCTTAATCAGGAATCCTTTTACCAGCAATTACGGGGAGATTCTACAATGCAAATTCTTTTTGAGGAAGATAATTCCTCCTCAGCACTTATTCACTAGTTAATTCCTTTATTTCTAAAACTTGCACATAAGTTTTTCTTTTTAATTTTTCTTGTACGAAATGTTTGTTGTACAGATTTCATTTTTGTGTTGTTCCTCCTAAAGGAACAACAATCTTGTGTGCTTTTATTTTTCGTGTTGTTCCTCTTAAGGAACAGCTTTGGTTCCTCTTAAGGAACAGTAGTGGTTCCTCTTAAGGAACAACATCTCTACGTGTTCATCTTTTATCCGTTCCTTCGAAAAGGAACAACATTTCCACTAATTGTTTTTGTTGTTCCTTTCAAAAGGAACAACATTTCCGCTGAATGTTTTTGCTGATTCTTCCAAAAGGAACAACATTTCCGCTAATTGTTTTTGTTGTTCCTTTCAAGAGGAACAACATTTAAGTTGAATGTTTTTGTTGTTCCTTCCAAAAGGAACAACATTTCCACTAATTTTTTTTGCTATCCCTTTCAAAAGGAACAAATTTTTTTCCGATGGCTTTCGCTGTTCCTTTCAAAAGGAACAACAATTCTGATGATTGTTTTTGCTATTCCTTTCAAAAGGAACAAATTTTTTTTTTTTTTCCTGATTGTTTTTGCTGTTCCTTTCAAAAGGAACAACATTTGTTTTTCCAATTGTTTTGTTGTTCCTTTCAAAAGGAACAACATTTCCGCATATTATTTTTGTTGTTCCTTTTAAGGAACAACAGTTGTTCCATTCAAGAAACAACACTTTTTGAGTGCATTTTTCTTTCTTAGAACAATATTTTGAGACTTTTTTTGAGAATTTTTCATGATCCTTTTCAAGAAAAATATAAAAATTTATGCAAGGACACAAAAATTAGAGGTTACTGGAATCAACATATCAAAGAGAAATTGTAATATTTAAAAAAAATTGCTTTGTATTGATAAGAAAAAAGGAAAGGACACAACTATCTATATCACTTTGCTGTCTTTATTTTCACTAAAACTAATTTGATTGATTATTTTTATCATGTTGGTTCTTCCCTAATCCTCATAATTCTCTTTGACTTTTATTATTGAATAAGAATAAGGGAATACTTTCCTCTATTGAGATGTTCAGACTTCTTCCACCATCCCTACTCTTAAGGAGTGTTGAGCCATCCTTTATACATCAATAGGCAAGTGTTATATAAAAGAAGAAGAAAAGAAAAAATACATCTATACAATAATTCTATGATATGTCAGATGGAGGATAGGGGGTCTCATTACGAGCCAGCCTACCATGATCATAAGGAAGCACTGAAGTGGCTTTCCCATCATGGCCACCACACTAGGGATGTGATCCAATGGGCAACATACAAAAATAAACAGTCCTTGGAACAGGAGGTCTCATCACGAGCCAACCTGCCCACCTTTCACTCCTTCCTAGTGAGTGGCATTGTGATTCGTCTGGTTCCCAAACTAGCACAATGGTCTCCATCATGACATCATTAAGCACTTTCTTAGGTATATATGAAGGATTATGGCTCCAAGGGTGAAAAATCAACTTTGTAAAGGTTATGGACACCTGTGGGCAACAGAGCTCTGCTGATGGTATTGGAGTCATATTTTTCACAACTCAATAGAAATTATAAGCCCTTTTCTTATATCTTTATCTTATATAAAAATGATATTATGATCCTAAACCCATTTCATTGAACCTTTATACATGAAATATTGTTTATCAATCAATCATAATGGTTTAAATGAATATTGACTGCATAAGAACTTTTATTTATGTCCACTGTCCTTTCCCTTATTTTTGAATCATTACATAGCATTTCATATCTATTCATGATTTCATAATATGCCTCGATTTTAGTAATTTGATAATTTTTGGATCATATCATAAGTATGTATGCCTTTCTATAATGTATAAGTACCTGCGGTACGCTTCTCCTCCATTTGACGGTCGAGGGTGATCTATCATATTTTAGGGGGGTGCAGGTGATGCCTGCATATGACTCAACTCTCTATGATCATCAATTCCTGGAAATAGCAAGCTTAATAGTATTTATTTCTATTTTCATAGGGAGTTGTTCCATTTCCATTTCTGTTTATTATTGTGAAGAACTAACAGTGTGCAGGATTTAGATGAAATGGGGGGACGAGTCATACATAGTGAACCTCTAGTAATAATAGCTTCCAACGCTGCACGAGCAATTTTGGAGAGAGAAGGGTGGATTACATACCTTACACGACTACAGTAGCCCCATGAAACTGTGGCTATCGATTTTTTGCAGAAATTGTAGGAGAATTATTCCATGGTAAGAGGTAGGCAAATAGCAGTGACAGAGGCAGTAATTGCCGAGGTATCAGTCTACTGGTAGTTGGACCCATATGGACCCATAAAAAAGTAAAACTTCAAGTGGCCATGAACATATTTCAGGATGAAGGACAGACCCTGATCATCAAAGGAAAAGGAGTCCAACCAACAACTCTAGGAGAACCATGGACATAACTGGCTAGAGTAGTGCAAAGCTACATTACATGGGATGGAAGAAAGGATGTGGTAAGACCACGCCACCTTAAATTATTAGCAGTACTAAAACATAAATGAACTGTGAATTTTCTTGCATTTTTAAATTTTTTACTACATGACGCTGCTCGGAGCATAAGGAAATCCCGTCATATAGGGATGGTAGTAAGCCACCACTGTCTAATTTGATTAATACTTAGTTACAGTCTTGCCCAGTAACAGACTAGCTGGGAAGAATTGGTATTCTCAATTGACGGAAGAACATCCTTACCTGCCCCAAAATGAAAAAGAGTCACCATCACAACAAACGAACCTCTGAAATGTAGACAATCCTCCAGATTAAGAAGAAGTAGGTGAATGGTGGGAAGCCTTCAAGGTAGCAGCAGCCAACCCGTGGAATTACCTAGTTCTGAAGAAGAGCAACCCTTGCAACTTGAAGGAGGAGAAGATCAGGAAGAAGAGCAACCTCTGCAACTTGAAGGAGGAAAAGAGCAAGAAGAAGAAATTAACCATACCAGTGGAGAAGATCTGGGAGAAGAAGAAAGTAACCATATTAGTGAAGAATAAATGGAGGAAGCAGAACCTCCTGTAACCTCCAGTGCAAGCCCACCGCAAAATCCATTACAGGAGGATGAATTGGCCCAAATTTTGGCCAATATGAGTGAATATATACAACCCCATAGTCTGCTCAATCTCAGTATTGAGATAGAACAATTGCAGGAACATTCCATCATCAGCGAGGACACATTTGAGGAAATGCATGTTAAGGAGGCAGAAGAAGAAACCCCTCAGAAAATGGCAGAACAAATTAGGGTTACTTCCCCCGAGGTACCTAGCCCAAAGAATGTGCTTACTGAAAGCATAGAAGCAAGTCTGGGTGAGGGCACAGCCACTGGAGAACAAGCCCTAGCCGAGCAACCAAGTTCAGAAAAATGAATAGTTGTTCCTTCCAAAAAGAAGAAGAAGACAAATGAACTTAAGAAGCTGCAGAGGGAACGACAAAAGCTCCAAAAATTAATTAAAAAAACTCAGGTAGAGGATTAGGGTGCTAAAAAAGGGGAAAGTATCTAAAAGAACCTCGAAAATGAAGAATGCAGCCATCCAAATGGAACCCCATAATGCAAAGGCCATGGAGATTCAAACTGAGCCCATATTCATTCAGGATAATAAGGAATAGCAAGTAGTTGTTATGGACGCAGTTGCTCAAACTGAAAATGTACAAGTTTGTAATAAAGATGTTCAGACCGAGGCATTGTCCTCTAGTAGTATGGACAACAAATAGACATAGACTGTAGGCACTTGAAATTGTAATAAGAAAACCCAGGTAGATATTCAACCTAAAAATGTTTTGATAAAGACCCTGGTATAGAAAAACTCCAAGAGGATCTGGAATAGGCTCAGAGGGCTAGAGAAAATCTCAAAGAAGAGACTATTCCCAAAAAGAAATACCAACAGTTAGAGAAAAAATTAAAGGAAATCAATGCATCAGAGGCAGAAGCTTTCGATAGATGTCGAAAGGCAGAAGAGAAAGTTGAAGAGGTAAGGAATATATTAAAAACTATCAAGAATCAAATGGATACTCTCTGTTCTTTACACACAGATGTTCTAGCATGTAGGTGTGCTGCCAAAAATTATGCTTTTCTTTTTATTAGAAAGATATTAGTAGTTAAAAATTAATGTTGTTAAGGTAGGAAACCCTATAGAATTAGAAACTGTAAATGATTTTATAAGCTGATGCAAAATCTACGGAGTAAAAGTCCAGCATCTACTCTATGAATTTTATTTGCACAATTTTATATTGGCTGAGGAAATGGAGACAAACCCCAGTCCTTTTGTGGGCGATATCCAATTTCAAGCATTCATTTCATTTTCCATTAACCAGTTAAAATGGCTAAAAGCCTATAACACTTTTCAAAGAAAATAAAATGGGTTAGACCTTTTGGGTAGGGGTGAACCGAAACACCCATTACAATTGTGGGCTAGGCAAAAAAGCTTAATGAAAAGGGAGGGTGTGATCCAAACATTGGGACCCATACACAAAGAAATCATCCTGGATGGGGTAGAATATTTTCTATCTATCAGAGACCAGGCCATAATAGCAGCTAAACTCCAATGGAAGATTTCCAGTTGGAATATTCAAGACAGAGAGCAATTCAATTACAAAAATTTTGAGTTAGCTGTCAACTGCCTGGTTACCTATAGTAACCTCATCTTGAGGGAAGGCCCGTATTGGCTAGGTTTTAGATATCACAGCCCTATTATTTGGTATCATATAGTAGACTATAAGGCCAAATATGAATTACCTGAAGTGAAGACAGGGCATGTTTTTGAAGTTTTAGCTGCAAATCATGGTTTTAGACCACTTAATGAAAAACCCTCTCCATACTATTCTCTAACTGCTTTACATGTAAATTATGGTTTTCTTGAGGACATGAAAAAAGGTAAGTAGGGGGGTGTGTTGAGCATTGGAAAAGGTATTCATTTGCCATGTATTTATTTATATTTTTCCTTTAATCATGATTTTTTTATGTTCTAGAATGATAATATATTGAATAATTGCAATAGAATTGAGAATATTAGTGCTTATTGCGAAATTAACTAAAGATTTTCTTTTCTTCTATATAGGAACTAAATGAAGTGGGAAGCCACCATTCGTAAGGAAGAGATAAGGAAAATGTAACTGCTATCCCTTCAACAAAAGGTCGTAGCCAGACAAGAAGACCAAGATCGGAGCGCATAGTCAAAGTAAAGAAAGGAACAACATGACACTAGCGCAATAAGACAAAACGATAACTGGAGAAGGAAGATAGAGAAAATCCCTCAAGATCTATCAATCCCGAGGGATCGCAGCTCAAAGTTATCTATACTTCTTGTTTCCTCCGCTAGCTGTTATAAAAGAACATCGCTTGTAGAAATGAAGGGAGAGACATTGTATGATTATTCAAATTTCCTTTTGTAATTTTCAGAATTGTTCATCGACTCTTGTTAATTAAAACAAAGTACGATTGCTTGTAAACTCTTCTACATATGATTACTACATAAATTCGGTTTTCATTCCATTATTTGATACTGGAGTAATTCGACGGTGCTTCACTAGCGGCTAAGGGCCCAGCCTTGGTGGATCCACTTGCTATTTGTACCTTTAATTTCCAATTTCAATCATGTGATGGTTTGCATCAGTTTTCATTTCCTTTAAACCGCATTACTTCATAGTTACCTTATTTTATATGTTATTGTTTAATGATTTATGATATTGGTGTGTTGCATCAGTGAATCACGTTGTCGTTCCTTTACACATAACAAGAGTACTTATTCTTTTATAATTTGTATTGTTATGCTTTGTAGATATAGAGTTTCGTTATTCAGGATTGATGTTCATTTCCATTAATAGTTTGTTGTTCATTTCCATTCATAGATTGTTGTTCATTGCTATTAGAAAGAGTTTGTTGTTTATTTCCAACAAATAGATTTGTTGTTCATTTCTGTTAACTAGTTTACTGTTTATTCCTTTTTGCAAGAGTTTGGTTTTGCTTTGGAGTGTTATTACAAAAAGCTTGTTTAGTCTATTTTCGCTAGCAGCATTAGTGATTTAACATAGTTACCATTTCCATTTAATTTCTTCAGTGTGGAATGCAAGACCATCAACTGTAAAGGGCACTAGTTATTTCTTCCTACATTCTCAGATTGATTACCTTGTTTATATTTGATTTCATTTATATCAGTTGAAAGAGGAAAGAGTTATCACTACTTCATCCTTGACTGATGATTATTGAGTGATTGTTTGAATTAAAGAACATTGAGTTTCAGATTGTTGTAATTAGATTTCATTTTTAAGCATCCTTTTACTCTTGTATTTAAGACACTATACTACACATTGAAGAACATTACTCTTAGATTAAATTTCTACCTCAGACTGAGTACAGTCTTGAGATAAAAAGTCGTACCTAGATTGATAATAAATGTAGGATAAACAGGAGTTAAAAATACACCTTTTATACTTCAACACTATCAACTCAATATCTTGACTTCATTTAAGAAAAAATTCCTTTTTCCCTTTATAAGAATAGCCCCAAACCATATTCATCAAGGAAACATATGTGTGAACCATGTATATCATCATGAAATAATATATTGGAGTGAAGCATCATATCATATAGAATGAGTAAACACCATAGACATGCATCGACAACATATTTTAGAACCAATAAAAAAGAAAACACAATGTAGTCATGTCTCCAAGTATCATATAAGCATATGAATAACCATGTCTCATGAACCTTGTAGCAACATCATATTCTCGCTCCAATATGCAAGAAGAGTTATCATACCATAACCACTTCATCAATAATCAATACGTATCAACCAATCATCCCTATGATCTCTTATCACAAAGGTTTTCATGTTTTAGAATCATTATATTTTCATAATCATGATGTAACATGTGTAGGAATCAAGCACAATAGGCATCATTCACGACAGTAATCATCAACAGAAATATTTGCATGTTCTTTCCTCATATCTGAATCATTAGTCATGTATCAACTCCATGTGTTTAGATAAATATAATATTCTACAAAATATGATCAGGGTTCATCCATAATCTCATCATAAACAATCCATGTATCATGAAAACATTATAACATCATCAAAACTACTACATGAGCATCACAAATATTAAAGAATCATAATGGAAACAATGCATCATTAGCAGTAAGGCTAATGCTCCCCCTAAACCTATGCTGCCTTTTCAAATTCAAGTCTAACCACATCAAAGCATCTCCATAAATCAGATAATCATCAATGTGAAAATCATAAATCAATGCCATATCAACATATTGTACCCATCAACATCAGACCAAGAAAATTAAATCATAACTGTCAGTAGCATGTCAGAATCTATTCTTGAGTCAATCTAACTATTTTTCTATCAGAGAAAAACCATACACGACTGTCTGTAAAGGAAATCGCGTATATGCATGGCTTGATTTCATGAAACCCGCATACAAAAGGGGAAATACTAAAAATTTCATAGCTTCAACTTCCCCTGATCTTTTACTGTCTATACCCATTTTCTGTTGTCAAATCAGATGCACTATCAGAAATATAAACAACTAACATTTACGAACCAATATTTATATATTGCAGTTACTTATAACAATATTATTTCAAGAATGATGAACTGCAGAGGGAACTGTCTTCTTTCAATATGTTTATAAATCCTCCTTATATCTGCAAGAGGTCAGATCTTTAAACACATATAATTTATAATCGTTTTTGTATCCCTCTACTATGACCTTTCCAATTTCTTCGTCCATGACCTTGCATTTGGTTAATGTGAACACAGTTACATTTCCTTTATGTGCCATTTGGACTACACTTAATATATTTTGTTTTAGGCCTTTAAATAATAAAGTATCAACTGCCTTTCTCTTTTTGTTAATGTTGGCTCTACCTTTTCCCAACACTTTTGCTGGAGCATCATTTGAAAGAATAACCTTACCATCTTGATTTTTCTTGAGAGACTCCATCTTACTCTTATCACCAGTCATGTGATGAGAAAATCTATTGTCTATGTACTATTCATGCTCATTTTTAAATGCATAGAGAGCATGAGCACATCTTATCTCTTCTTCTTTTTGCTTTTTAACATGAATGTTGGTGTATCCATCTTTCTTCAGTCTTATGATATCATATGTTTGTATTCCATGTTGTCTTTGGTGATTCATTGATATTTTTTTGCATTATTTTTCTACATGCCCAAACTTGTTACAATAATAACATCTTATGTGACTAGAAAAGGGAGAAAAGGAATCATAATAAGTTTGCCTCATGTTCCTTCTGTTGTAATCAAAAAATTTATTCCCAAATGTGTTGCATGAAAAACAATAACCCTTAAAGAAACCCGAGTACCTGGGAGCTGACGGTATTTATGTGTAGTGTCTATTTGTTTGTGACTGAAAAAATATGATTCTACAAGTGGCTGCAACATATCCATAATTATGACATACAAAGCATTAAACATCAATGATCAGAGGAGAGAATCGATTTATACATATAATTAGGTGTGAATGATTTCCTTTAAGGATTCATGATTTTCGTTTGACCTTTTGTCTCTTTAAACACTTCAGGTTTTGTATTGATATCCTTTGAATATTTTGCACTGTCTTGTGAAATAGATTCTCCTTTAACATTTTCATGAAAACCAAGACCAAATTTCATGGAAAGAGACCTTTGACCACTAATAATATTATCGAGAATATTAGTACTATCTTGAAATCTCAAGTGTTTATCCTTTTATTCTAATTTAGCTTTTAAAATTTTTACCTCAATGTCTAATCTTTGGCACTGCTTATTCATACCTTCTTCGACCCTTCTTCTTTCTTCTACCTGCTCATTTAATTTTATAATATTTTCTTTCAACCCATTTTCTTGTTCTTCAAATGTTTTTAGAAGTTATTCATTCTTCTTATTTTATTTTTCCATATTTGATTCGAGAGAGATTATTTTTGCTTCAAGTCCTTCGCTGTGAATGGTTACTTCATCCTGCAACCTTTGACACTGGTCTATCTCTTCTTTGTTCATTTTATAAATTGAGTTTCTCTATTGTAACTGATTATTCAATATAGTAATCACATATTTGTAGATACATTCTCTTTCATTAAATAGATTTTTCTCATCTTCTCATTTTCATCTAGTCCTCCTTGACTTCCATAACTGTGCAGTAAGTTTATCCAACTCCAATCCTTGCATATTGTCCCCACTGGCCCTCAAAACTGCGTAGTCATGTCCCTCAACCCAGCATGAACTATGCACTATGCAGTCTCAAGGATTAAGGTTGCCCCTTCCCTACTTGAATTGTGCAGTAATTGGGCCTCCTTTTCCAACCTCTCACTTGTTCCAGGATTAGTTCATGGATCATAATGCATCATCTTAGGTTATGGGTTTTCAAATTGATGTCATGTCTTCGTGAGTGAATTGTAGGAACAAGTACTCTATAATGTCATGGTGAAATGTTGAAGGAAGGAAGGAAGGAGGGAGGCATGCTCGAAGACACTCTTACAACTGAACTCGTAATATTATTAAACAAAAAAAAGTGAAAGGACACTAGTTTGTGACCACCATCCAATACTTGAGATCATTGGAGACTCCTTATCACCAAGGCATGCAGAGGAGAAAATGAAAGCTCTTTCAAGAAGAAACTCAATGTCACACCCTTTTCCCACTTATACCCAAGCAACCCTCCAACCATGGTAAAAATGTGGCAATAGGCTAGTAATACAGGATTCAACCTCCTAGATGACCTTGAGGAATTGGAACCGATGGAAAAATGACAAACACACCTTACACAACATCAACAACTTCCCAGGAGGTAAACCAACCTCCCAGACCTATGACCCTTGAGGAATACTTACGTTTTGACCATTTTGAACAATAACCACAGGAATTCCAAGGCAAGGTAGTGGTTGGGAGCCTATTGCCTTAGGAAAAACACAACAAGCATGTGACCAAGGCCCCACTTGGTCAATTCTATGCCCGCAACTCTGATATTTGTGCCACCTTTTCAGCCCTAAAGCCTAGGTCACTACCCAGAACTTCATGAAACTGTAGGAGATGATAAATAACATTAAAGAAAAGGTACGAAAGAAATCACATCATCAGGAAATCATACAGACCCCTCCTAGCCATGACAGGAATTTAGTCAAACATGTCACAAACATTGCATCTACAAGTTTAAACAACATATCTAAACATAGGGGTCTCTTACTTTTCTAAGAATCGCTAAGAAGCATTTATCCCCTACATCATAAGCTACAATACAATCTATTTGACCATACATACATTGTGTATTCATTTACAGGTAAAAACATGGATACAACCATACATCATCACTATTCAAATACATGCTTATAACCAACACAACGATACAACATTAGTAAAATACATACATAACCTAGTACATTTGCATACTGAATACTAGAGGAATGAATGTAAAAACCAACCCGAGATGGGAATTCCACATTCCACCTGACCATAGATTGGCTGAGTGAAGTCTCAATTCAACCAATCACCCTTATGACATATTACAAGCACGAATTTGGGATCTCATCAAGAACATAAATAAAAATCAATCTAGGGCTTCTAGAGGCAAAACCGCCTCAACCCTCAACTAGTGATTCTACCTCACGGCCGAATATTAAAACAATCATCAATTGGTATCAATCCAAGTTTCTCCAGGGCTCCAGAGTGTTCGTTCCAACCAAGGCTCTAGGACTAGTAACTCAACCCCAGATGTTTTTGGGCTCCAGAGTGTTTTTCCAACCAAAGCTCCAGGACCAGTAACTCATCTCACCTATGGCTGAAGAGTGTTTGTCCAACCAAGGCTCCAGGAACTAATAACTCAACTGGATAGCTAAAGGAATCATGAGAACCAACTAGAAGCAATTAATGGAAATAAACCCACAACACCATGGATATATAGGAAATGGCAAGGGTAAGAAAATCCACATGCATACACAATGCATGCCAAAAATAGTGAGGAAAACATACATGCAACTCGGTACCTACAATCAAATATTTTTGTATATGCCGATCTCGATGCCCTCTTGCACTTTATTGCTCTTATTTTTCCTTCTTTCTCCAAATCACCAAGTATCCACACTCTCCAAGAGTGCTCCAAGAAAACTCTAAGTATCCAAGAGTATGAGAGAGAGAGAGAGAATAATGAGAGCTCCAAAAATGCACTAAAAAAAGGTACCAACTGATCCTCAGAAGCATTTTTATAGAATATACCTCTATTTTCTTCATTTTCCATTATTTTCCTTAATTTTAATCCTCACATGCAACATGTGACCTTTCATCTCCCTTTTCTCCTAATTTCCATTATTTTCATAAATAAATGTGCCAAAAACACTTTTTTCCTCTTTAATGTGTTAGCCATATCCTTTTTAAATTTCCTTAGCCATAATAAACCATGTGAACACCCACAATATGAGTTTTTACCCAACATTCAACATGGAATAAGTTTCCCATCAACCGTGGTTATTATTTTAACATTATTACATGGAATTTTCACCATGGATGTTACAAAACCCTCCCCCTTGGGGGACACCATCCTCGGCGTTCAATCACACATATACCTCAGCAACACTGCTGAAAAGAAAACCAACATGACATCATAACAACATGAAAAATATAATGGCACGACACCATACCACTTATTTTATATTTTTAACATAGCTCAAAGTGTTATTTACATCCATATAAATATGTACATGCATCCAACCATCACATCAAACATATACCAAAACATTGCCAAAACATACGCTAAACAAAAACCAACATCACACCAAAAATGATTTGCCTCAACTGACAAACAATGAAGGATAAATGACCCACATATGATTATTTATCTTCCATGTAGCTTCATTGGGCCCAAAGTGCTTCCATTTCACTTTAACTTGCTCATTTTCTTGATTTCGAAGCATGAGCGCCTTCTTCTACAAAATGCACTGTGGTTCTAGCTGGAAATATCCTTTTGGCTCCACCTACAATACATACCAGTCAATAACATGATCGAAATATTTAACATATTTCTTAAGCAATGATATATGAAAAAAATCATGGAATTTCACTATGGAATGCAATGCAAGTCGACAAGCCACTAGTCTAATCCTCTCAATGATCTTGAAGGGTCCAGAAAATCTTGGTTCCAGCTTGGCACATGATCCAACCTGCAAGGAGCTCTTCTTGGGCTTGATACACAAGTACACCTAATCCCCAACTTGATACTCATTGAACAACCTATACCTGTCTGCATAACTCTTCTTCCTATCATGTACTTCGTTCAAGTTCTTTTTAATCATCTATATTTCCTATTCAATTTTTGCCAACATATCTGGTCCAATCACTACCCTGTTAATCGGATCACTCCAGCTGATAGGAGTGTTTCAAATCCACCCATACAATGCCTCAAAGGGACTCATCCTTAATGACTCCTAATACCCATTTTTGTAGGCAAACTATACTAGTGGAAGATATTCTTCCCACTTGTGCTGCTGACGGATGACATACATCCTCAACATATCCTCCAATATCCTGTTGACCCTGTTAGTATGTCCATCTTTCTGCAGATGATAATTTGTGCTGAAGGCTAACTCAGTTCCCGAACTTGCAAAAAACTCCTTCCAAAACTTGGAAGTGAACTTTTCATCCTTGTGTGACACAATATTCTTTGGAACATCATGCAACCTGACTATGTCTATGATAAACACCTGTGCTACATCACTAGCTGAGTATGTAGTCTCATCGGTATGAAATGTGCAACCTTTGTCAGCATGTCCACCACAACCATGATGGAATCATGATTTCTAGTGTTCTTCAGAAAAACTATGATGAATTCCATGAAAATGACCTCCCATTTACACTCTGGAATCACAATCGGCTATAGCATTCCACTTGGATATTTACACTCTCCCTTAGCCATATTACAATCCAAACATCTAGCTACAAAATATGCCACATATTTCTTTAGATTCGGCCAATAAAAAAATATCTCGATAGGGGAATTTTGACGTATAAAATGGGCCTCTTAAGAAAATTATAAAATAATGGTGGAAATTATAAAATAATATTAGATTACATCATCAAATTTTAGAAGGGAAAATGAAAAAACTACTTTTTCAACTCATATTTTCAACTTACCTCCCTATGGGTTTACTCAAATTTCAAGCGGGAACACTCGTTGGATGCATAATTTGATTCCTCATCAAAGGAGTGCCCATGTTGCATACTTTCGATGGACCCTACTACACGAAAAATAAGAAATACATGAAAAACATGATTGCAATCATGTTTTTTGATTTACTTCTCATTTTTCGTGTAGCAGGGTCCATCGAAAGTATGCAACATGGGTACCCCTTGGATGAGGAATTAAATTTTACATCGAATAGGTACTCCCTCTTGAAATTTAAGTAAAATATTAGGGGGAGAAGTTGAAAATACAAGTTTAAAAAGTAGTTTTATTATCTTATTATTTCTTAATATTTTTACTTTTTTACCCTAGAAATGGTGAATCATCCCCCATGGTTGACATCATCATCTTAAATCCTATTGGTTGTTATAAATTTTATTTTGGTTGTACACTTTTCTTAGGAGGCCTATTTTAGACCTCAAAATTTCTTTAATGTCACTAGAGTCAATGTTTTCTAGTAGCCTGGGTGACCCGAATATGCTTTCACATGAGACTCCCTCAAGATCACCTTCTTGAGCTCACTGTTGTCCAGTACATATATCCTATCTATAAATCTAACCAATCCATATACTATGAGAACATAATCTAAATCCTATACACCTGCACCTATACCAGTACCTATACCTGTAATGGTACCTATACTTGTACCACTTATTGTACCTATACCTGTGCCAACATAGTACCTATGACAACACCTATCCCTGTACCTGTAACAACACAAGTAAATGTACTTTGCTACAATCTCGGCACAATATCCATATACCTGTGATCCAATAGACCTGCTTGCAAGATCATATCCTATAAGTCTGTCCCATATGAGCTCATAGCTGCTATGTGATTTACCTCTACCTTCCTTCTAAGAGCATCTGCAACTGTGTTTTCCTTTCCATTGATGTACCCGATATTGAAGTCAAAATCACCAATCATTCCCAATAATCTAGCCTGCCTAGTGTTTATATTTAGTTGGTCAAACAAGTACCTCAAGCCAATCTGGTCACTCACTAGTACAAACCTCTTACCAAGAAGATATTGCTCCACATCTTCAGTGCATGTATAATCGCTACTAGCTCAACATCATGTGTCGGGTAGTTCTAATCGTGTTCATTTAGTTTTTGTGACTCATAGCACACCACCTATCCATCTTGCATAAGGAATCCACCAAGTCCTATCTTGAAAGCATCTTTGCACACTACAAACTCCTTATCAGGATCTGCAATTTTTAACATTGGAGCATGTGTCAACAACTATTTAATCTGCTCAAAAATAGCCTCACACTCCTTTTTCCAATCAAGCTTCTTACGCTTCCTCTACAATGATGTAATCAGAAATGAAATCTGTGATAAGTTCTTGATGAACCTCCTATACTAACCTTCCAATCCCATAAATGATCTCACCTCATCTACACTCTTAGGAGCTACCCACTCCATGATGGATCTTATAACTTTTGGATCTACTGCAATGCCCTCCTTGGATACAACATGTCCCAAGTAGTGTACCTTGGTCTAGAAGAAAATGTATTTGTTGAGCTTAGCATACAACTAATTCTCTCTCAAAAACCTCAATACCGCTGCCAAATTATCGGCATGCTCTTCTTCAGTTTTAGAATACACCAATATGTCGTCAATAAACACAATCACGAACTTGTCCAAATAAGGACGCAACACTTTGTTCATCAAACACATAAATGTAGCTAGGGCATTAGTCAATCCAAATGGAACTACAACAAACTAATAATGCCAGTACCTGGTCCTGAATGCGGTCTTGTAGATGCCCTGCTCTTTGATGTGTACTTGATGATAT
Organism: Pinus albicaulis; assembly: GCA_034641835.2. Taxonomy (NCBI): domain Eukaryota; kingdom Viridiplantae; phylum Streptophyta; class Pinopsida; order Pinales; family Pinaceae; genus Pinus; species Pinus albicaulis. Next base: position 583,913,109 of record CM076577.1, read on the forward strand.
CCTGATCTCAAGTCAATCTTAGATAACATCGTCATTCCCTTCAGTTGATCAAACAAATCATCGATCCTTGATAGTGGGTACCTTTTTTTGATGGTCACTTTGTTCAGTTGCCTTTAGTCAATGCATAGTCTAAGATTTTCATCTTTCTTCTTCACGAACAATATTGGTTCACCCCATGGTGATAGAATTGGCCTAATTTACCCTTTGTCGAGAATTTATTTCAGCTGCAACTTTAACTCTACCAACTTAGGTGTGCTCATCCTATAAGGTGATTTTGATGCTGGAGCTTCCCCTGGTACCAACTTAATGGAAAATTATACCTCCTTGTGAGGTGGAAACTCTGAAATATTTGCTGGAAGCACATTCTGAAACTGCTACAAAGCTAGATACCTACTCACAACGTCTACATCCTCAACCTCCTTACCTTTGTCACTAGATATATGAACTAAAAATAGTAAACACCCTTTCCTATGACTACAATATGGTTCCCCATTGTCATCCAATAAGTCAATAGCTTTTTCATAGCAATCTACCTTGGTCCTATGAAGGTATAACCAATCCACACCCAATATCATATTGTATGATACCAATGGGAATACGTTCAAGTGCGCTTATATAGTCATACCATTTAACTCAAATGCACAAGCTATTACCCAATGCTGAACTATTTTCTTCGTACTAGTGGCCAACTGCACTAACCAAGATTATGCATGAATTTCCTTACTCAAAACACACTTATCCACTAGGTTTGGATTAATATAACTATAGTTAGATCCAGGGTCAATCAAAATAGAAACAAATTGATCACAAAGATTACCATCCATATGAATGATAAAAGCTTGATGATTTGTATGAATGTTGTCCATAGCTGCATAAATCTGAGGAATTCTATGCCCAACATCTCCCACTGTCTGTGCCTCCTGCGCACTATAGTTATGTGGCCTAACACCCTGATATTGTGGAAAATCCCTCCTACGATGATCTCCTCCACAAGTCCAACACCTCACTGGCTCCCTATTCTCATTCTTATTCTTTTCCTCCGTCTAAAATCCTTATGCTCTTCAAGTTGTATTGAACTTATTAGGTGGGGAAACATTCTTATTGTTACATGTATCTTGAGGTCTTGCTCACTTCTTGTCCCATTTTCCTTTGTTCCTTGCATTGCCTTTCCAATCTGGCTTAGGCTCTGATATGCACTTTGATTGTTCATAACAATATTTTAGTTTTCAAGTAGCCTCCTCCAATGATCTAGTCTCATCAAACTAAATCCTATCTTTGAATGAAATTGGAACCCATTAAAAAATCTTTAAATCTTGGCTTGATCCTCCTTGAGGTAAGGCACATATCTTAGTAACTCCAAGAACCTGCTAGTATACTCCTCATCTATCATGGAACCAATCTCTAGCTCATAAAACACCTTTGCCTTGTCATCATAGTATATAGATACTTCTTTCGCAATAGCCTTTAGAAATCACTCCAAGTCAACTCCTCCTCAGAAATATCTCTGACATTTTTCACATCTTCCCACCCAATCTCTGCTCTACCTCTTAGGCTGGATGTAGCTATCATAGATTTCATATTTTCTGAGTAATCATGCAATCTGAAAAAAATTCTTCATGACAAGCAACCATACCTCCACACCTTATGGTTTCTTCATCTCTCTGTCAAATGTAGGTGTTTTTTAGTTTTTAAACTCATCCAGAAAATATCCCCTGTCACTCCTCCTGTAGGGATGATAATGATGATGATAATTATGCCTGAAATAACCAATAATATAATGATACTTGTGTTTTTCACCTATCCTATCAGGATTTTCCAATAGTCTGTCATCTTTAACCGTGTCATCCCTATCCGAATTGTAACCACCGGTAGACCTACTACCATATGCTTCATTGGTACCATCCTCCTGCCCATAGCTGATCCTAAGTGGCCCCTATTTCTACAACTCTGACAAACTTTGAAGGATGGATGCATTAACCTCTACTTAATTTTTCTGTGCCTGTATAAGTCTGTCATTATCTGCCTTGCAACTCCTTATTTCTTCCTTTAGAATTCTTAGTGTATCTTCCAAATAAAATGAATGTCCAACACCATGTTGCTCATATGACTCATAGGGAGAATATTTTTTTTCTAACATTCTGCTATTCATATTTGGATTCTTCCTGCAATGTGAAATATGTCATATAATCCAATTCATAAATAAACCAACATACCTTAATGTAATTTGGGGAGGATACATCTTGCAAGATCAACCAATCAATGAAATACATGTATATACATAATCATAACAACACATAAACCCATAACACGTGGTATACTAGCGCATAAGAATCATTCTAATTAGGGTCCAGTCATAGATGCATAACCATACCAAATACACAACATGACCTAATGCATAACCATACCAATGCAACTCGACCACACACCATCACAAGCACATACCATACACAAGCATGAGCAACATGTAACCAAGCATGAATGGCCAATGCATGTTCAACATATAACATCACACCAGCAATAATACACATAAACTACACAAGCATGACCAATATGTGACCTAGCATACACTCAATGCATATACAACATGCAAAAATATGTAAACTAATGTGCATGCACAATACACAAACATGAACAACACATAATCAGTCATACAGACATGACCACATGTGCACAAAAACACCATCAGTCCTCCCATGGTGACACCACCGCCACCATGGCCAACACAACACAGATCCAAAAACACATACACCATAATTATGATAAACACATAGGAAATCAACAAAATCATGAACAACACACTACCCATCCAGTCCAAGGGTTGAACCATGCTCCGATTCCACTCTATAACACCCTCTTCTCACGTCTACCCAAGTAATTGTCCAACCAAGGTAAACATGTGATGAGAAGCTACTAATATGATATTAAAACTCCTAGATGACCTTTAGGAAGTGGAATTGATAGAAACATGACAAAAACACCTTAGACAACATCAACAACATCCCTGGGAGGTAACCCAACCTCGTAGGCCCTTGACCCCTAAGGTAGACTGATTTTAACCCTTTTATACCATATCCACAGGAATTCCAAGGCAAGGTAGTGACTGGGCTCCTATAGCCACAAACACAACAACACACATGTGTCTAGGGCCCCAGTTGGTTAGTTTTGTGCTTGCAACTTCGAGATTCATGCCACCTTTTCAACTCCATAGCCCAGGTCACTGCCTAGAACTTCATGAAACTCTAGGAGATGATAAATAACATTAAAAAAAATTTACTTAAGAAATCACATCATTAGGAACTCTTCCAAACCCCTCCTAGCCATGATAAGAATTTCATCAAACATGTCACAAACATTACATCTACAAGTTTAAACAACAAATTTAAACATAGGGGCCTCTTACTTATCTGAGAATCACTAAAAAGCATTGTTCCCCTACATCATAAGCTATGATATAATTTATTTGACCATAGATACATTTTTTATTCATTTACAGGTAAAAACATGGATAAATCCATACATCATCGTTGATCGAATACATGCTTATAAATAGCACAATAAAAACATAAATACACTAGATACAACAACAATAAAATCCATACATAAACTGTTACATTTTCATACCAAATGCCAAAGGAATGGGATCTTCATTACTGAATGTAAAAACCAACTGGAGATGGGACTTCCACATTCCACCTGACCATAAATTGGCTGAGCCAAGTCTCACTTCAACCAATCACCCCAGTGCCATATTACAAGCATGCATGTCGGGTCTCATCAAACACATCAATAAAAATAAATCCAGGGCTTCTAGAGGCCAAACCGCCTCAACCATCAACTAGAGATTCCACCTCACGTCTGGACATCACAAACATCATATATTGGTCTCTATCCAAGCTACTCTAGGGCTCCAGTGTGTTTGTTCCAACAAAGGCTCCAGGACTAGTAACTCAACCCCAAATGTTTTCGGGGTCTAGCATGTTTGTCCAACCAAGGATCCAAGAATAGTAACTCAACCCACCTAGGGCTCCATAGCGTTTTTCCAACCAAGGCTCCAAGAAATAATAACTCAACCCAAAAACTAAAGGAATCATGAGAACCAACTAGAAACAATCAATGGAAATAAACCAACAACACGATGGATATATAGGAAATGACAATGCTAGGAAAATACACATGCATACACCATGCATGCCAAAACTAGTGAGGAAAACAGACATGCAACTCCGTACCTGCAATCAAATCCCACTGTAGTTTCTGATCCTGATGCTCACTTGCACTTTCCTGCTCTTATTTTTCCTTCTTGCTCCAAATCACCAAGTATCCACACTCTCCAAGAGTTCTCCAGGAAAACTCTAAGTATACAAGAGTATGATAGAGAGACAAAATAATGATAGAGCTCCAAAAATTCACCGAAAAAAGGTACCAACTGATCATCAGAAGCCATTTTATAGAAGAGGCCTATATTTACTTCATTTTCATCCTCACATGAAACCTTTGACCTTTCATCTACCTTTTTTCCTAATTTCCATTATTTTCATAAATAAATGTGCCAAAAATATTTTTTTCCTCTTTAATGCCTTAGACATAGCCTTTGAAAATTTCCTTAGCCATAATAAACCATGTGAATACCCGCATTAGGATTTTTTTCCTAACATTCAACTTGGAATAAGTGGCCCATTAACCGTGGTTATTATTTTAACTTTATTACACGTAATTTTCACCAGGGTTGTTACACTCAACTCTAAACAACAAAAATGGCTTGAAATTTCCATGTCATCTAGCAGTCCATGTCAACAATTTCATGTCATGTCATGTCATGAGTGGTCATATGCCATATCACTATGGTGGATCATTGTAAATTTTATTCAAAGTGTATTGTAAAGTGGAAGTCCAAAGGAAATACACGGAATGTAAAGAGTCATGTAAGATGAAAAGTCATGGGAAGTAAAACAATCATGAGGGTATTCAAAGAGTCACCCTTGGTTCTATATACTCTCTCATTTTATGAGAAAAATATTTTTCAAACTTTTCTCCACAAACAAGTCATTTTGTTATCACTCCCCCCTGGCTTCCGAAGGCTGAGAATGGAGTTGAAGAAAGGTAACCACAAAGAAACCTTTAGGTCAGGTAGCTAGCCCTACCAAGACCAGAGAGGGCTCTCTCAATTTCACTTTGCAGCAAAAGGGATGACTAAATATAATGTTTTAGGCTATTTATGATGCTCAGTAGTTTAGGGCTTTTATTTGTTTTTAGTTTTTGCTGGATAGGAATGAAAATTAGGAAACTAGGTCTAGGGTTTAGGTCTGAATTCAAAGGTTTAGTTGTAGAGGTAAGGGTGAGGCCAGGTAGGTAAGCTATGAAGAATGATTAATTTTTCATTTTGTATAGAGTGAACTGAGAGGAAATAAAAATGAGCATTAAACCGAATTCATTCATCAAAAGAGCATAAACACTTTTATGTAAATCTTATAAAAAACAGACCATGCAAAGCATGATTTCTGTCAATAAAATAATAAGACTTAGCATAAAGAAGAATATATTTGAAATATGGATAAAATAAAATTCAACATGATAAGTTTATAGATAAAAAATAATTCTCAAATGCAAATCACTAGACTCTCAACACTATGTCTGCAGCATTGTCTTTGATTTCATTAACAAAATCTTATACAAGAGCTCCACTACAAATAACAACTATCCAAACTCTAAAAAAAATTGTGGTGGACAAATTATAGAAAATAGAGTGCATTAAACCTCATAGGGTCGAAATCCTATCCAAAAAGCAGCATAATTACATCAGATGAGTCACTTCCTAAAATATAGGGAAGTTAGAAACTAATCCTTGAAATTTAGCTAAAGACTAGGAGTGTGTGTCTCATTCATTAAATTACATGTTTCCTCATCATAGAGGAAACAATAAACTCAAATACATAAAATGACACCTCATGGGACAAATAGTATTGAATTTTGGAGTTTTCTTGGCATGATGGTTGTCTGAAAGGAATCCTATGTAGAAACATAGCACCTTTAGTAGAAACGTCGTGCTTGTCTGGAAGAAGTGTTGCGCCTGTTCAACGGTGATTTTGACCCACTTAGAATCATCCAAATGAAAATATGGAAGTTGGGTTGAGTAGCCCTATGATTCTAATTTCTAATTCACTTTGAATGTTTAGAGAAAACCCACAGGAAGACCTCCAAAAGTGGTTTTTCCAAACCTCACTCTAGAAGCGTTGTGCTTGGTCAAAAACATTGGCAAAAACATAGAAATAAGACATTTGTTTTGATTTTTTTCTTCAAACCTAGATATTTTCATGGAAAATAAAGTCCACATATGGCATGTAATAATCATGATGAACCCATCCATGTAAGAAAAAATTCATTTGGATGCCCTGAGAGAAAGCATCACGCCTCGGCGCGACATTTTTGTGGAGACAAAATTTCCAGAGTTCTGTAAAAGTCAGCAAAAATAACAAAAATGCCAAAAATTGATCAAAATTCATTCTGTGAGATGTATGAGGGATAGGATAAACAACCATGGATGCCTCAACAAGTAGGTGTAATTTTTCCTTCTCCTTGAGCTTCATATTAGCTTCTTTAAGCTTTTTCTTCACTTGTTGGAGCCTGATTTGTGAGATTTTGTTTCTGGTGCAATAGTGATTGGCCATATGTCTCTGGAGGTTATTGTTATTTTTAGCTTTCTTCAAAATCTTCTCGAGGTTTCCATTTACTCTGTCAATCCAATACTCTCTATCTTGATTTATTTCATCAAGAATTAGTTCATCAAAGGATTTCCAACCTGATTTAGGAGTTGATTCTCTTTCTTTCTGAAGCGCCCTCTTGAGGCCTCTTGTCCTTGGTCTTCTTATTTTTGTTTCAAATTGTGCATCCTCCAGCTAATCATCATCTACTATTTAATTTCCCTTTCCTTTATCTGAATCAAAATGTACCTTTGGCTTGTCTTGGAGGAGCAGTCTCACCTTTAACTGAAAATTCTCTTGTTGTAGGAATGTGATCTGAGAATTTGCAATTGAGAAAACCTCCCTCAACTCTGCTATTTATTCATATTTCTCCTTTATGATTTCCTCAACTAACTTATCCTTCACCTTTTCTACAATGTCAAATTCTAAGGGTGCTTGTTCATCATGGTGTTGTAATGGTGACTCACCATCATGACTAGGTGGCTAATCCATTTTTTGTCTTTGCTCAAGTGTAGTTTCATGTTCCAATACACCTCTGATAGCATTAGGAGAAAAAAACATTCTCTTTCCCTTCTCATAGGTTTGAGTGATCTTAACCCTAGGTTATTTTTAAATCTAAGCTTTCCTTCTTGAAGAGGCAACCTCCTTTGGCTGTACTGATGATGTGCTATGAACAATATGTGGACTAGTAGCAGGAGCTGATGCTACTTTCTCCATGAAAACTTCCTAGGTCATATTATTTGTTGAGAGATGGTGAAAAAAAATAAACTTAACCAAACCATGGTGAAATAGAATAGGATGAGGATTTCTACCTTTTATCTGTACTTTTTCTGCCATCTTGACCTAACTCCAGAATAGATATTTTGACAAATTGAGTGATTTGGTAGCTTGAAGTGCATTAGTAACCTAACATGGTATTGGTACAATCTTGAAAATATTCTCTCACATGTAAAATATTTCATGATTAGTTGCATTAATAGGGCATACTTATCAATTAAATGGCTAAAAGGGAAAACATGTTCAGGTTCATCTCTACAATTAGGTTTTAGGAACATGGGGTAGTTCTCAAGGTCCAATTCCATGCCCTTGAACCAGACTTCTCCTTCATTTGGAATCCCTATTTTTGAGGTGATGGCCTCTGCTGATAGAGTGAATTAAATGCCTACTATGATGGCCTTGTATCTACTGAAGTTAGTGGAAAAACGAGTAGTCAATGGGGCATGACATCCTACCTCCATGACCTTCTCACAAAATCTCAGACATCCAGTGTTTTCAAAACATATCTTAGCATAAGGGGAGGAATTAAGTTCTTGCAATGTGGATAGATCAAATATAGAATGGTGGCCTCCCTTGTGAGCTTTATTTTCACTCTCCATAGTAGTTGTTAAAAGGATGAAACCCTCTTATATAAAATGAGTGGGTAGGGATAGTGAATTTTGGAAAACAGGGGATAGGAATAGGGTAGATTTAGGGGTTGTGATGAGGTATAAGGAGGTTGATGAAAATTCATCAAAAAATTGAGTCAATAGGGTGATGTGTTAACTTGTGGATACAGGTGGAATTTCTTGAAATGGGTATGGGGAGGTGGATCAAAATGGGAAAACACAAGAATTTTCACATTTTGTTGTGGAAATGTAGTGGGAATTTAGGGTTTTGATGGAACAATAGTAGAGAGGTCTATGAGTGATAGGGGTTGTTTAGGGTAGGTTTTATGGATGATAAGTGAAGTTTTTTAGATGGTGGGTTGAGAGTTTGAAATGGATAAAACCAATTAAGAAAGGGAACCCTGACATGTAGTGGAGGAAAAACCCCTAAAGATAGAAAAAATTTATACACTCATGAATTGAATTGAAGAAGGTAGTTGGAGTGTCCACTTACTAGATTTGGAGGCCATAGGAGGTTTGTACAGTTGTTTTGAAGCTTGAGTAGTTGACTTGTAGAGTGAAACCAAAAAACATAGAAGTTTTGGAAAAAGAGTAGCACTGTGGCAGAAGCATGGCACCACCTCTCAAAAATGTTGTACTATCTCAGAAACTTCATGCCGCTTCCTCAGAAACATCATGTTGCCTCCATAAGCATAGCAGAATGGATTTTATTGCAATTTTTTCTAGTTTTCTTCCACCTTTGGCAATGGTAGAGTGTTCTAAAAGTGAGAGATGAACTTTATGTTGAAGTTTGCAACAAGAAAAAGTGAAATTGGCATCCAGAAACAACATTACAACACCTACACTAGTGTGGGACCACAGGTCATGTATTGATGGGTCCTAGCGATACATTAGTGTGAAATTCAATTTATTTAATAAATTGGATATGTGTCGAATTTAATTATCCGATAGTTAAATTGGACAATAAAATGTAACCTTATCTCATAATCACTTGTAATAGTTAACTGAGTGCGATGAACTCAGCTATCTCATGAATTTCGAGTTGAGGGTAGTTGCCACTAGTTGGTGAGGCATGCAGAGTGATTCTCTATGTTTTATATTTCAAGTTTTAGTTAAGGGCATGATTTTAACGCATGAGTAATCAATTAACTCAGTTAGGTGAGTTAAAGTCAGTTGAACTAGTTGTAACTGTTTGTTTCACTAGTGAGAGATCAAGTGAATTAAATATTATTTAATTCACAATCAGTGATCTGACATGCAATTGATGATTTAATATTAATATCTGCATGCATTTCAGTTCCAGTGGAGATCCAATTGAGACAAAGGTTAAAGGGAATTTAAATATTAGTTGTGATATTACATGATGCAGTTAAAACACCACATGATGCACATGATACTTAGCGCAGTTGAGGAAGGCTGAAATTCCTAAAGACTAGAGATTGCATTGCTTAGGGATTTCATGAGCAATGCAGGTTGAAGATAGGCTGAGAATTGGTTAATTGTTGGCCTGATTTTGTTTGGATCTCTGTGAGACAATAGGAAGATTGCATGAAACTCTTGTGAGAAGAATATATTGTAATTGTTTCATGATTCTTTGTGGAATATATAATATATGACAGAGGGGTTTTGAGTAGCAGGATTTCCCCGGGAAATTTTTGTGTTGTGTTTTGATTTTCTCTTTCTTTTAATTAGTGTGATTGTGCGATCATGTTTATTTTCTGCAATTGATTTGTAGAAGGATTCAGTATCTAGCTTGAGCACATTTCTTGATCAGATTGAATCCATTGATATACATATGTTTGTATAATTTCTACATGGTATCAGAGCACACGAAATCACTATAGTGGAGGAGAAGCCAAGTTTGTAACTGAATAGAATTCAAATTTGAAAAAGTATTCTTGGTGCGACAGGCAGATCAGGATCAAAATGGCTTTCAATGGCTTGATATTGGAGTATGCACTCGAGGATAGCTATAACTATATCGCGTGGAAAGGCAGGATAGAGGCAGTATTGGAGGAAAATGGGTTGAAAGAATTCATTGATAATGATGTTCCATAAACCGTTGTAGCAGATGCCACAAATCTTGATGCTTGGCAAAAGAAGGTTGCAAGGACAAGGAGGATATTACTAGAGGGAGTACGAGACCACATTGTCTCAAGTATCCATGGCAAAAAGAATCCATATGCAATGTGGAAGGCTTTTACAGATCTATTTCAGAGCAACAGTGATCATAGAAAATTGGCACTAAAGGAAAAGCTTAGGAAAATCAAAATGGAGAAAGGCGACACTATTCTGGTATACTTGACCAAGTTTTTCCAATATCAAGATGAGCTTGGGAGTGTAGGAATTACTGTCGCCGATGATGACTTGGTGAGCGCAACTCTTCTAGGCCTTCCCAATAGTTGGAATAGTTATTAGGACTCTGTCAATGGGAGGGAGATGCTGCCAGATTGGGAACGACTTTGGTCGGATTTGGTGCAAGAAGAATTCAGGAGAAATTCCAGGGATGGATCTTCATCTAAGGAATATGATGAAGAAAATTTCACTTCGGCTCGTAAGGCAAAGAAGGGGAAGGGAAATAAATCCTATTCCAAATTTGAGATCAGGGAAGAAGGCAAGGAGTATGACATGTCCAGAGTGAAGTGTTTTCACTGTCACGAGCATGGACATTATGCCACTAATTTTCCACAAAAGAAGAAGAGCAAGAAGGCTTCAGGATCTGCACCTAGTGAGGCTTTGGCCTCGCAATTTGAGATTGACTTCTCGTTGATCACATGCATGGTGTCAAGTGCAATGGGATTAGGTTAGTACTTAGATAGTGGTGCATCATTCCACATGACAGGAGACAAAGAACTTTTCAGTAGCTTGGAGGAGAAGGACCTCCAGATTCATATCGAAATGGTTGACGATGGAAGGTATAGCACTACTGGTATTGGTACAGTTACTTTCTAGAGACAGTTAAGTAAACCATTTTTATTAAAATATGTAATGCATGTACTAGGCTTGAAGAAAAATTTAGTTTTAGTCGCAATGTTGGAGGATAGAGGCTATGATGTTTTTAGCGAAGGAAAATGTTTCCCTTGACAAAAAGAAACAAGAAAAGACAAGAAGATTGGGATTCATGTGAAGAATCTCCATAAAATTGATGTAGATGGCTGCACAACATTGACGGGTAAAGTAGACAAAGTGGTGAGCCAGTATGAGCGTGAGTTACACCATGGAGCTTTGAAGGTCATGGAATATATTTCTATGGAGCTTCCAAAGGGTACTCTTGCAAAGATAGACACATGCAAGGGATGTACCATGGGTAAGTGCGATAAATCCATGCAATTTTCCTTGAGAGGGAGCTTGATTTGCATGTAGGTGAGGAACCCTTGGTTCCAAAGAATGAACCTCAAGATGTGGAGCAACCACATGCGGAGGATCCTGGAGTGGCAGAAACCACTCAAGCAGAGAAATTTTGAGCTAGATGGGAAGAGGGAGTACATGCAACTATACCTCCAGGTGTGAGGTGGGGTGATGTGCAAAATTAATCCCAAGAATAAATTGGGTAGGGTCCTAGAGATGGTGTGTCTCATGGATCGAACTTGGCTACGAGGAGCCCACAGTACATCAGTTGTAGGATTGGTTAGATTGATGTAGTCATATGTCAAGAAGACAGAAATCATAGTGACAGGTGCCAAATATTGGAGCGCATATCAGAGTTGGAAGCAATGTAGAGTGCATGGATGCAGATCTAACATCACAAAGAGTCCATTAGATATGTCTAGTAGCTAGCAGCGATCAAAAGCCTCTGATGACATATGCATTATATTGATTCATTTTTTTGGAGGCTATTCAATTTTGGAAGTGTTTCATGCAAAAGTTGCATGTGTGAGAAATACTAGGGAAGTGTTGCATGCAGGAATTTCATGTGCGAGAAACACTAGATAAGTGTTGCATGCAAGAGTTGCATGTCACATGCAAGGACATTCCTTTCTTGTTGAGAGGGAGTGTTGAAGTTTTTCAACAAGAAATAGTGAAATTGGCATCTAGAAATAACATTACTGTACCTACACTAGTGTGGGACTATAGTTCATGTAGTGATGGGTCCTAGCGATAAATTAGTGTTAAATTCAATTTATTTAATAAATTGGACATGTGTCAAATTTAATTATCCCCTAATTAAAGTGGACAATAAAATGTAATCGTATCTCATAATCACTTGTAATAGTTAACTGTGTGTGATAAACACAGTTAGCTCATGACTTTTGAGTTGAGGGTAGTTGGTGAGGCATGTAGAGTGATTCTATTTTTTTTAGAGTTCGAGTTGTAGTTAAGTGCATGAGTAATTAGTTAACTCAGTTAGGTGAGTTAAAGTCAATTCAACTAGTTGTAATTGTTTGTTGCACTAGTGAGAGCTCAAGTGAATTAAATATTATTTAATTCAGAATCAATGATCTACCATGCAATTGATGATATACTATTAATATTTGCATGCATGTCAATTCCAGTGGAGACCCAGTTGAAGCAAATCTTAAAGGAAGTTAACTATCAGTTGTGATATTAGCAGATTGCCCAGATGTAGTTAAAAAACCACAGGATGCCCATGATACTTAGCGCATTTGAGGAAGGCTGAAATTAATAAAGAATAGGGATTGCATTGCCTAGGGATTGCATTGCCTAGGGATTGCATGAGTAAGGAAGGTTAAAGAGTTGAGAATTGGCTAAGTGTTGGCCCGATTTTGTCTGGATTAGTGTGAGATGATAGGAAGATTGTAGGAGACTCTTGTGAGAAGAGTGCATTGTAATTGTTTCATGATTTATTGTGGAATATACAATATATAATAGAGGGGTTTTGAGCAACAAGCTTTCCCTATGAAATTGTCTGTATTGTGCTTTGATTTGTTCTTTCTTTTACTTGGTGTGATTGTGCGATCGTGTTTATTTTTGCAATTGAATTTTAGAAGGATTCAATATATAGCTTTAGTACATTTCTTGATTGGATTGAATTCATTGATATACATATGTTTGTATAATTTCTACACTTTATTGAGAAAAAGAAGATAGAATGAATTGAGGAAGCGACTTTTTCCTCTTATAACATCAATAAAGCACCCTTTCTATCATCTAGTGAAAACATGACCTTTTTGAGGAACACTTTGCTTTTTGAAAAATTTAACAATGTTACAAGCTTTTGAAAGAAGAAAATTTGTATTTTTTTTCCTACCTAAGCTAAATCCCTTTTAAAGATAATTTTGTATGATGGAAATGACCCTTCTTCGCCTTCTTTATGACAAAATTTGGACATTTATGGTGGCAAAATGAATGACACCTAGACATTGACCTAGGTGAAAACATGGTTAATTGACCTAAGATTCTAAATGATAATGAAGGACATGACACAAGAAATGATAATGACCATGAAGAAACTAGAGGGAGTATCTTTTTAAGACCTAGACATATCCAACGATCAAAATTTTATTTGAAAAATGGCTCGGAAATATAAAACTTTGACCTAGGACCACCACTAATATTTTTTGAAAAAGTACATTTGATCACTAAATATTAGACACTAACACATTAGAGAGACAAACCAGTTCTTTTTGGAGCAAAGAGTGGCTCCAATGCTCCACTATTGGAGCTATTGGTTTTCATTGTATACATGTTTCTATGAACTTTTACTTAATAACATAAGACTTCAAGGCCAACACCTTCTTCATTCATCACTTATGAATATTTGTAAGACTATTCTCTAGATGTTTGTATTTCATGTTTTTCAGCACATGTACTAAGATAGTTGAACTATTTCAGTTATTTTAGTTCTTATCTTGTTGAGAATGTGTTGTAATGATTGTAATTTTTGTCCCATCCTTATGGAATATTCCATAGGATATTAGGAAGATCCTTCTCCAATTGTTGTGTTCATTGACCGTCGCATCCCTTGTGGACTATTCTGCTAGATGTTAGATGAAATCTTTTGGTTCATGTGTGTCTCTTCTTGGGTGGTACTATTACTTCTCTCTTAGAGACTCACTTCTCTTTTCCCCCGTAGTAGAAGAAAATTGACACACATATGATTGAACACTCACCAGACACACCCCCCTTTCTTTTCGAAGGCACATGTGCACCCCTCTCTCTTGTTAATAGTTAGAGGCAAGGTATATATAAAAGAATACATGGAAACTAGGTTGATATTTCAGATGGGGCTCCTACTCCAAATGGTGTGAGGTCTTATTGGGACTTCACATTGGGGAGACCCCCTTGGTTGATGAATTTCCAGCACTGTCAACACTAGGGTAGAAAGAAATTTTCCACCGAAGATGGGGTAATCTAACTAGGGTGGCAAGAGGTTCACTGAAGCTAGTGTGAGGGTCTCACCAGAAACCCTCAAAAGTGAACTCACTTGAGCCCTCCCATAATAAAAAATTATATGAAGAAATAAAATGATCAATCCTTGAGCTCCATCCTCCTTTTATAATCTTTCATTGAGACTTCAACCTTCTAGATATTCCTTTAAAATTATTTTATTGAAGAAGTCACTTTCTCCTCCTAAGTGACTTTTCCCCCTTTTTAAAATAAAATACTTTTCCCCTCTTTATTATTTACGCTTTTATCTAATAATAAAAATTTTGGCTAAATTTCCCATGGATCTCCTAGATAATTTCGATGGGCTAGTTAGACAATTAGATGAGTGTTGATGATATTTCCATGTTCACAAAAATCGGGGACATTACATTGGAAGCATGCAACTATATCATAAGAAAAGAGTTAGAGAGCTAGATTATGAGAGAGTATGAAGAATGGTTGTGGTGATTCTACGGAGTAGGAATAGATCAAACTTATGGGGAAGGTTTCAAGAACTTCATCCATGCATAGGCCATGAAATAAGAATCCCTTTGTTCCCCTATAAATCGAGCTCATTCAAGAGCGGGTTGAGGTGGTGCAAGAAATTGAAGCGGAGGCACCAACCATGGAAAAAAGGAAAGCAAATAAAGTAGCTATCTCATCCTCATAGCCAAAATGGTTTATATTCTAACATGTAGATTTTCCTAGTTAGAAATATGATGTTCATAACCTTTTCTGGAGTATTGTGTGTTGTCGTTGAGGTGTACGATGTTTTGAGTGAACATTTCACCCATCTTCACGGACAAAAAATTAAGAATGAAGACACAATGAGTGAAAGTCCAAGATTAAAAAGAGAAATATTAGACCATTAGGGAGAATGAGAAGATGAAGATGATTTAGTAATTTTTATTAACTAATAATTATTTATTAATAGTTAATTTGATCTATATTAAATTAAAATAAATGAGTGGAATTATAAACATTGAAATAAGTGAATAAATTACAATTAAAATAATATTTCTTTTTTGTCAAATTGTCTGAGTTCTGCAGAGATTACATCAAGCTTGATCTATGGATTAAGAAACCACGACCAAATGGCTTCTAAGCCATCAAAATCATTTGGGAATCGCACTCGACATGGGTCACACCAACCCTTAACATTGTTGGATTTTTTCCCATGACGTTTCAAACCGGTGACCTTCACATCAAGGATTAACTTAACAATATACCCCATCATTGTCTATTCCACACCCCGTAGGGAAAGTAAAATAATAAATTGAAATAGAAAAAAAAAAAAAAAACTTAAAAATAATAATATAGAATAAGGTGGTTTGGTCAAATTAAAAGAGATAATATTAATTATTTAAAATAAGATCATGAGTAGAAAAAGCTTTGGATAATAATAATAATAATTAACAATTATAATTTAGGAAAAGGGTTAAATTAGAATAAATATAATTAAATAAAATGAATTAGAATTACATTAAATCAAAGAAATTAAAATAAAATAATATAATGAATAAAATGGTAAGGATTGAATTAAAAATTATAATAATAAAAATATTTACTCAAAATGAAAAAGAAGAGGGGATTAACTTATATAAAAAATTAATACGTAGTATTAAATAAGAAGTATTAAAATATAAAATGTATTAAATAAGAAGGATTAAAATATAGAAAGATAGTAAAATTAAAGGAGAAAATGTTAACTATTTATTATAAAATATTTGATTAAATTATGGGTCAACATGAAATTAATATAAAGGAGAAATGGAGTATTAAATACTATTATTATTTATTGGTTGTTAAAAGATGAAGGTTAAGTATTGGGAATAAATTATTAATTTATATTATTAGGATGAAGAAGAAATAGGTAAACAACGGTAAGATTAACAGAGAATAAAACATAATAAATTAGATTAAGGGTTTAGACTAAGTAGATAATACATTTTTCCTGGGAAGGATAATGTTAGACTAATTAACTTGTTGAAGGATCAAAATAATCCTATAGCTATGTCATAAATCCCCAAAGGTGTGTTGATATAGGGGGATATGATGGTTCATATGGGAAGGATCTGACACTCGATCATTACATTATAGACCAGAAGAAGTTTCTAGATCTGCAAGATTATCTGCAAAGAGTGGAGGGGACAAACCCTATTGCGGTTGTGCTCGAACCACGTAGATGGGCCTCAAGTTTTGCGTAAGCGGGTATATTTAATTTAATGGAAATCCATCACTTTGGAAAAAGTAATGAACTTACTTATGTTACTAGGTTGTTGCCAAGTTGTGTACATGGTGGTGCTTTGTGGTTAGATTGCATTGTTGAGCTTCCTCCACTAATAATAAAGGAGATTATTGGGATTCCCTTGGTAAGTGAGGTCCCGAGGCCCCTATTTGAATAAAATTCTAAAACTATGGGTGTAGAATTGTTTGAAAGGTAAGGAACTATAGGGGATAAATGTGGATTCGTGGTGTCACATATAGATGATCAAGGTGTTCAATTCGTTACACAAGTACTAGCTTGTAATCTAATTATAAAATGTAAGAAATATGAAGTACTAGCTAATTTGGTTCTTTTAGCAACCAAGTGTTCGAAGGGAGTATAAATGAAATAGACAACTTTCTTGCCCAAATATTTTTTAGCAGATTTTCGTAATGCCTAGGATAAACGTGAAGAGTTTCATTATGCCTGCATACTTATTCCTATTTCTCTCTGTAAGTGGGATACACTTGAGGATTTGTAGATATGTGAAAACACTCATCTTCCTATTGCGACCTCTCACTTTCAACACTTATGGGTGACTTCAGTCCCTAGCCAGAAGATAGACATTAATGTGATCTTATTTCTTTACCAAAAAATGGTCTGTTAGGAAATAAGCCAAACCCTGCACATTCCTATGGAAGTAGTTCAAAGATATGAGATACTTGTTGGGTTTAAGGAAAACCCACATCGCTTATACATTTAAGCTAAGTGATATCCCCACAACAATTGTGATACATGAATTTTAAAATGTTAGTTGAATAGGCTTAAGCATATATTGATGCCTATGAAGTAGAATGGAAGCAATCAGTTGAAGTGGAGTCGAACGTAGAAAACTTGTAAATTAGTGAGGACCAAGAGCGGTAATAGTAGTAGGAGGAGACAAAAAGAAACTAGAGTCAGGACCTGCGACTTTGTCTACGAAAATAAAATATAAACAATTTTAGGCTACAACAAGAGTTTGAGTGACAAGGAATACTATATAAAGTTTCGAGCTAGGTACATCCCATGCTAGGAAGAAGCGTAGAGCGACTCACGCCAATTAGGTGGCGTGATTTATGAAGATGATATTAAGCACTTTGTGGAGCACGTAGATGAGAAAATGAAGGGAAAATTAAATATAATGGATGAATAGATGAGGGAATTCCTAGGGAAGGTTCAACATGATAAAAAATGAACATTAGACAAGATGGAGTAGTTGTGGAAACTATTGGAAATTATTAAGGGGGTAATTGCATAACATAGTACTACTCAGCTAGTCAAATAGGAAAAGGCCCAAAGTGTGACTGATATTTTGGAACTGTGCATAGATATGTTTGCTACTTATGGAGACCACAGAGTGCTACAAGTCTCCCCTCAAGCAATAAAGTGTCATGTTGAAGTTGTTTCACAAAAAGTGAGAGGTTTGTCTCATATCGATATAATTTTGTCTCAGTTGTCTTTGGAAATTTTGCATCATTTATAAGATAATGTTTCTACCAAGTTATGATCACATGCTTCAACTAATACATTAGATTTAGTGCAAGCCCTTACTTCTCAGGAAGTATATCAACACGAGAAAGCATGGTTAGTAGAGGAAAATCAAAAGGTTGTGGAAAATGAGATGGAATATCATGCAACTATAGATACAATTTATAAGACAATTGTGATCGATTCTATGGAGGAAGGAACCCAAGTAGAAGTTCATGTTATAAGGATTGGTGATGGTAGCACAAGCATTAAAATACCAGGTCAAAGAGCTAAAACGATGAACATCTACACCTCCTGATGAATGACACCGCCATGCAGAAGTTAAGAAGTCCTTTACACATTATACACAACTGCAAAAAATATATCATTAGTGTAAGCCTCTATATACCCAAGGAATAACCTTATGGATCCAAGTTACTAGGTTTAGAGCGCAGAAGAGATAAGGACACAAATTCTTGTCACTCTGACTCAATTTCCCTTCAATGCTCGGATGAACGCAATAACCCAAAAATTGTAGTTAGATCAGGAGATTTAGCAACTAAAAACTACCCAACAGGAGCGTGAATGCCAAGTTGACAAGCTATAGGAGGAGGCACTCTGATTTATGAATACCACTGTGACAAACGATTAAGGGATTCAGGACATCCTTGATTGTTGAAAAAATGTAGTAAGAAAGGCTCAATTTTACTTTAGCCTTAGCCAAATTGAGTAAATTGAATTTCCACATCAACAAGATAACTTGGAGGCACTTAACTAGTGTGACATGGATCTTGTCACTCAGTTATCTTAGTAAATTTGAGTTAGTGGGCTTGGAGTTCAGTCATGTGTGTGTTATTTCTAAATTTTAGCAATTTAGTTCAATTATTTTCATTTCTATTCAGTAAAATAACATCTGACTATTGATAGAGTCAGTTGAACGTCAACTGTGCAGTGGGACAACAAGTTAACTCATAGATATGTTAGTTAATTGATCAAACAACCCAAAATAGATAATGCAAGCATTGAATTCAATATGATCATTTGAAATGGAGATGACAAGGCAATGTAACATGAGTTGTATACTAGTTTGCATGTCCATCTATTGCATGAGGTCAAGAGATCAATCCTTGGGAATTGCACAAGAAAATAGAAGGAAACTCCTATCTTTTAGGAGATAATTTCCTCAAGGATTGTGTAAGGAAATAAGAGGCTAGGTGAGAAAATAATTGGCTAAGTGTAGGCCAAAATTTACCATTCAACAAAGAGAACAGTTATTATTTTGTAGGTTGTGCTCAAAGCTAGAGCAAGCAATTGTAATAGTTTCTCTATTTAAATGATTAATGTAAATATGCTTGAGGTGTTTTTCCTAGTTGGGTTCCCGTAGAAATCACCGTGTACTTGTGGTTTTTCTTATTGAATGTATATGCATGATATATGCGGATATTGGTGGCCACCCACCTATTCCAGTTGGTTTCATCAGTTTCCCTGATTATAGCAACATTTACTATTTTTAGTAGTTTTTTTGGGCCCTGATCTTCCAAAGCTATGTTGACCCTATAAATGAATTTTTTTTAGGTCCGAAGCAAACAAAAATCCTGTATTACTTTGAGAGATATTTCCAACGAGCTATCGTATGCACCAAATGAAGATCATATGACCAATTTACGACCCTGGGAAGTTGGCTACCGAACTAATCCCAACGAGGCCCATAAAATATTGGTGTTCCATCCCTCGGGGTTATGGTTTTGGTTTCTTAGTTTTTTCCTTTGTTGTTCAATAATAAAAAGGCCCTTGAGCCTCATTGTAGCATAATTCAGAGGCATGTAGCCACCACATCTCTTCTCACGTATAAGCTACCATCACCCGAGCTAGTTTATTTCCATTTTTCTTGTAAGCATATTTTAGTTCTTTCATATTAATGAAATGAAGATTTATTTTTGTTGTATCTCTGTGTTTATTTTTATATATGTCTTCTTATGTGTTCCTACATAAGTCTAAATCAATGCATGTTGTTCTAAATTGTGATTTCCATTCCAAATATCAATAAAGTAGAATTGTGTCTCTTATTTTTTAGTTTGAAATATTGAGAATTTGCAATTTTTATCAAATTTATACATGGAATCAGAGCCCTGAAATCAAATTAGAACCAATATTTCGAACTTGTCTCAGGAATTTCAAATTTTAAGCTTCAATGTGGCAGTTTTTCTTCAGATTCGAGAGAATGTCTTTTAATGTACTTAGTTTGGAGTATGCCTTGAAGGGAAACTGAAATTGCATAGCCTTAAAGGATTGAACGGAAGTAGTGCTAGATAATAATGGTGTATTAGAATATGTTAAAATTGACATTGAAAAACCTCCACAGTAAAATGCACAATAATTAGCCCAATGGAAGAAGGATGTTGAAAAGGCCAAAATAATTCTTCTAGAAGGTGTGAGGGACCATGTGGTCTCAAATATCCATGGAAAAGAGACACCATTTTCTATGTGGAAGACACTGACTGAGCTATCCAAAAATATTAGTGGCCATATAAAATTGGCCCTGAATGATAAAATTCAAAACATAAGGATGAAGAAAAATGATACCATTCCACAATATCTCTCTAGATTTACACAAGTTCAAGATGAACTTGGAGGGGTTGGGGTGAATGTTGCAAAAGATGACTTGGTAATTCTAGCTCCTCTAGGCCTTCCAAAATCTTGAAAAAAATACTAGGACTCTATGAATGGAAGGGAAAAATTACTGAATTGGGAAAGGTTGTGGCCTGGTTTGGTTCAAGAAGAGTTCAGGAGAAATACTAGAGATGGAACTTCATTCGGAGCAGAGGATGAAGAGAATTTTTCCTTGGTTGGAAAATGGAAGAAGGGCAAAGGGAATAATACCCAAAGAAAAATAGAACCCAACCAAAATAATGGTAAGAAGAAAGAATTGAGCAAGATAAAATGTTTCCACTACCATGAATATAGGCACTATGCAACAAAATCTTTGCACAAGAAGTCTAACAAGAAGCCTTCAGGAGGAGCATGAGGTGAAGCAATGGATTCACAATCTGAATTAGACTTCACCCTAATAGAATGCATGACCAACACTATTATGGGGAGTGTGTGTTACCATGATTCCAGCTCCTCATTCCATATGACAGGGTACAAGGAGTTTTTCAGTAGCCTGGACGAGAAGGATCTTGAGATGCATATCGAAATGGGGGATGATGGGAGGTTCAATGCTACATGAATTGGTACTGTCACCTTTGAGAGGGAGAAAGCCTCTCCTCTTCACCTCAAAGATGTTATGTTTGTACATGCGTTGAAGAAGAAATAGATCTCTATAGAAATATTGGAGGATAGAGGTTGTGATGTTATTTTCAATAAAGATAAATCCTTTTTGAGGTGCATAGCTACTGAGAAAGTGAAGTAGATTTGAGTTCGAGTGAAGAACCTATATAAAATTGAGTTGGGAGATTGCACTTCATTGAGAAATAATGCTTAAAAATTACAGAGTTGAGATATTGGAGAACTATGGCACATGAGATAGGGTAATATACACAATGGTGCCTTAAAAATCATGCAACAAATTACCATTGGTCTCCATAAAGACTCCCTAAAGGGTTACACATTAGGGAAATATGTAAAATCCACTTTCCATGATTGAGATAGTAGAGAAGATGGAATCTTGGAGTGATTCCCCTTCAATGTTTATGTACCCTTTTATACAACCTCCACAGAAAAACATAAGTACTATGTTATTTTTATTGATGGTTTCTATAGAAAATGCTGGATCTTCTTCATGCTGAAGAAGGATGAAGTTTTCTCAAAATTTTTTGAATTCAAGGCATTGGTTGAGAAGGATACTGGGAAGAATTTGAACGCTCTCAGGAGTGATTATAGAGGTGAATTTGTTTCACATGACTTCAAGGATTTATGTGCCAAAGAAGGTATTCAAAGAGAACTAATAGCACCCCATAACCCACAACAAAATGGGATAGATAAAAAGAAGAAAATAATCATAGTGGGATCATAAAGGGCCATGTTTCTTGATCAGGGGCTGAAATTACATATATGGGTAGAAGCATGCAATATCACAGTCTACTTGTAGAACCATAGTCTTCATAGAATACTTGGTATGATCTCATCGAAGGAAGATTTCTCTAGGAGAAAGCCTGATGTGTATCATTTTATAATATTTGGAGATTCATTTTATTGTCATGCCTACAAGGATTCGAGGAAGAAACTTGATCCTACAATATAATTGGGAGTTTTTGTAGGATACACCAAAACTCCACACTATTACCAGGTGTATATAATTTCGTTGAGGATGACAATTGTGAGGAGAGAAATCAATTTCAATAAGGAGAAGGCTATGAGATGATCTCTAGAATGAGAGATGAGTATCCCAACAGAGAAAGTGCTTATAACTCCAAATGAGGAGCCTTGGGATGAACTTCAAGAGTTTCTGGAGAAACCACATGCAGCAGAGCAAACAAGAGGGAGAGTGGAGGCACCCACTCAACCATAATCTTCTAGAGGGAGGAGAAAGAGAACAAGAGAAGCTGATAGATTGTTTCAGGATGCTAGGGACAATGTGGATGCTAGAGACAATGTGGGAGCCCCTACATTAATATGCAGGAAGAGGAGGTCACTTGAGAGGTACAATGGTTACATGGCTTTCATGTCAAAGCTCATTGGGATATAGAATTTTTCATTTGGGGAAGCAGTTTCTCACCCTGTTTGGGTTGATGCCATGGTGGAATAATAAAAATCCATCATGAAGAACAATGTATGGGTGGTGTTTCCGAGACAATAGGGGAAATCAATGGTTGGTTCCAGATGGATATAAAAGTGAAGCATGCAACTAATGGGAGCATAAAGAAGTACAAGGCTAGATTTGTGGCCAAAGGATTCTCTTAGTTAGAGGGAGTGGACTATGAGGAAAATTTTGCACCAGTTGTAATATATTCCTCAATTAGATCCATTCTAGAATTGGATACATAGATGGGGTTGAAAATCCACCAGATGTATGTGAATACCACCTTTCACAATGGTTTTGTTGATGAGGAAATTTACATAGAGAAACCAAAAGGATTTGAGACATATGATCGAGAGTCGCATGTGTGCAAACCCAAGAGAACATTGTATGGTCTCAAAAAAGTGCCCTAAGCATGGTACATTCGGATAGACATTTATGTTAGTGGACTGGTTTTCACCAAAAGTGAAGCAAATGAAAACCTCTATCACATTGTGGTAGATGGTAAGTTTCTTATTATTTTTTTGTATGTTGATGATTTAATATTGATAGATGATGAGAAACTAATCTGATCTTGCAAAGAGGATCTTTAAAGGGAATTTGAGATGAAATACATAGGATTAATTCATTACTTCCTTGGGCTGGAAATATGGCAAAGTGATGGTGAGTTGTTTGTGTCTCAGGGGAAGTATGCCTATAAAATACTTCAGATATTTCACATGGAGAATTGTATGCCCATGGACACACCTCTAGCTACAAACCGGAGGAAGGAGAATGCCACTTTAGGTGAAGAGGTTGATGATACCATTTAAAAGAATCTTGTGGAGTCTTTGATGTATCTTGTGAACACAAGACCCAACATATGCTATGTAGTAAACTAGCTGAGTCAAGATATTGTGAGGCCTACCAAGCTGTATTGGAAGGAAAGAAAGCATGTGTTACAGTACCTTAGATGCAAGACTGAGTTTGGATTATGGTATAGGAGGACAAAGCGAGTGAAGCTCTAAGGATTCACTAATTCATATTGGGAAGGGAGTCCATTGGACATGAAAATTACTTCATGTTCTATCTTTAGTGTTGGGTCCACAACTATTTCCTTGTATAACAGGAAATAGAGGTCCATGGAGCTCATCTCAGTAGAGGCCGAATACATGGATGAAAATAAAGCAACATGTGAGGCCATATGGATGAGGAAAATAATTGAAGGTATTTTTAGTTAGGAGATGGATTTGACAATGATATATTTTGATAATTAGATTTGCATTAAGCGCTACGAGAATTCAATATTTCATGACAGGTCCAAGCATGTTGATATCCAATATCATCATTTTTGGAACTATGTGGAGAGGAGAATTATGTTGCTACAATACATTCCACCTAAGGAGCAAGATGATGATATATTGAAAAAGTCATTGTGAAGAGGTAAATTCAAATTCCACAGGTGCATGATAGGGGTGGTGAAAATTCTCTTTCTTGCTAAGAGGGAGTGTTGAAAAAATGTAGCAAGAAAGGCTTAATTTTACTTTAGCCTTAGTCAAATTAAGTCAATCAAATTTTGACATTAGCAGGACAACTTGGAGGAAATTAACTAGTGTGACATGGATATTTTCACTTATTTATATCAATAAATTCATGTTAGTGGGCTTGGAGATTAGTCATGCATGTGTGATTGCTAAATTTTAGCAATCTAGTTCAGTTATTTTTAGTTGTATTCAACATATGACCTATAACTATTGATAGAGTGAGTTGAAAGTGTATTGCGCAGTGGGAAAACAATCTAACTCATAGATCCATCAGTTAACTAATCAGTTAGCCCAAAATAGCTAATGCATGCATGGAATTTGAATTTCTTAGCTGAAGTGGAGATGATAGGGAACTGTAACATGAGTTATATACTAGTTTGAGTGTACAGTTGTTGCATGAGGTCAGGAGATAAATCCTTGGGAATTGCACAAGAAAATAGGAGGAAATTCCTGTCTTTTAGGAGATAATTTCCTCAAGGATTGCGCAAATAAATAAGAGGTTAGGTGAAAAAACAATTGGCTAAGTGTTTGCTAGAGTTTCTCATTCAATGGAGAGAATACTTATTCTTTTGTAGGTTGTGCTTAGAGCTAGAGCAAGTAATTGTAATATTTTCTCTATTCAAATGATTAATGCAAAGAGGTTTGAGGGGTTTTTCTAGTTAGGTTCCCCTAGAAATAACTGCATACTTGTGTTTTTGTTTATCTCATGTTTATGGATGTTGTTCTAAATTGTGATTTCCATTTTGCAGATCAGTAGAGTAGAATTGTGTCTCTTGTTTTTCAGTTTGAAACCTTGAGAAGTTGCAATTTCTATGAAATTTCTACAATGATGACGTAGAGATATTAGTGACTTATGAAGACATGTACTTATAATATTTTTCTCATATCCAAACAAAATCTACTTAGATTCAAAAATGGATTGATGAGATCTGCAAGACCTTCACTTCATTGAAAGTTTCCATTAAGAAGAAACTTACGTTAGTAAATATTGTCTAAGTGGCTTGGGACAAGCCATAGGTGTGTGTTGGGGCCCTATTGGAGGCAATTTTTGGAGCAGGTTTGGTTTTGTGGGCACATGTATAGGAAGTAGGAACAATGCGTTCGAACATCGTGTAGATGTGGTATAGCATGCAACATTAACACATAGTGGATAACTGTGTAGTCGACAACAATATGGAAGAAGAGGAGTGGCTAGGTGGGAAATTGCTAAATTTGAAAATTTCAAATGTCTGCATTTTGGGTTAGTTTACTTTAGTAATAATATTTTAACTACCCATAGTAATTTTTTTACCAGAGTATTTACCATAGTATTTTTTTGTATGAAATTATGTATACATTAGCAAAAGTTGACGAGATTGGGGTTGGTTGGTTAGTTGTTTTTTGTTATTTGGCTAGTCAGTCATTTGGGTATTGGACTGATTCTGTAATGCTCTCATGCTAAAATAAACTGGTGAGTTGTGGGGAACCTTATGTTAAGGGAATATGTACTACATTTGGAACTTTTTAGTAATAAGAATAATGGTTAGAGTTTTACATGTTTATTGTTTTTTATTTTCACAATGATTTATTTTATGAGAAAAATTTATATGTGATAATAATGGTTGAATGGATAAAATGTATTGTTAATAGTAATCAGAGAACCCCTTCTTTAAATTTTTTCTATTAACAATTCTTCACATAGGCCTCAAATAACAATAAACGAAGTATATATGCAAAATAGATTGTTTGTGTAGCAGAAAAATGGCCCAAAATAGTTTCCTATTTCTCTTACAATTTCTTAAACCTGGTTCTCACAACCCCCCTTAGGTGCCTTGGGTGAGACCTTTCCTTTTCCATAGGTGTTGCTGCAAGGAACGATACCTAGTGGGGATTTTCTTGGACGCATCACATGCAATAAATTGGGCCAAAAATTGAAAAGCGACAAAAAATAGTATCCCAATTGAATATCGTGGAGTGAGAAGTACAAAATGTACCAACGCTATTGTCAATAAAATGAATATCTATATACCATGTGATGAACTTTCTATTGCAATTAATTCATAACAATATTATGATTACTAATTTTAGGTTGAGACTTTTGTTTTCCACTTTAATGGTTTTGGTGGCTCAACAATGCATTGCTATTATTGGGGGTACCTACAATACCTTCTTTTCTTTTCCTATGAACTATTTGAAATACTTTTAATTGTTTATTAAATATAAGACTAGGACTGAAATCCTCACTGATAATAAGTGAACAAAGTATACATCATTGATTACATTTGATTACAATAGCCTATGAAGCACAATGGCCATATTTATGATTTAATTTGGATGTTTGTTGATGATTACCAATATTTATTCATGAATAAATACCCCTCTTACAAACTCCTTAGTCAAAAGATCAACATTCCATCCTGACATAATGACATGATTTTTTTAAGAGAATTTGACAGAAGGATATAATGGAATTCCTGATAATTAAGCAGTTATACCGATTACTTAATTAACGAGGAAAATTTGGATGTGTGTAGAAGAATTCTACATCCAAACAGAACATATTCAGGAGGATGGCAAGAGGAAAACATTAAAATATGTAGAGGAGCTATCTTAGAAAAACAATCCAACAAAATAATCTCTTTAAATGATTATAACTTTGCAGGGGATTTAAGAGAGATTGACACTCAATATATTCTTACCTAGAATCTTCTCATCCAACCTTGAACATGTGAAGAAATAGAGTATAAAAATTCTGGAAAAACAAACAAGAATCACAAATTCTGCCAAAATTTGGAGCTTGAAATCCTTCAATTAGGAATTCTAAAGAAAAGTTTTACAAAACTGAAAGGTTTTGGCATCAAAATCCAACCCTTGTTTATTGCAAATGAAAAAATATATTTAATAAAAACTCTCCTAAAATGTTAAAATAATTCTGGAAAAAAATATTGAATAATAATTAAAAATAAAATAATATCTCCAATTTATCTGCTGGAAATATTGAACTGTTTGCAAGTATCATGCATTGAAATCTGGAATTGTTTCACTGACTGCTGGAAATCTGAAAAATGATCCTGAATCTATTGATCTTCTACTTCTAGGTGTCTTCTGAATGTTGATATCTCCATGCCCTTGAAATCTAGAGCCACTGATATTGCCATTAATCTTTCAATTGATAATTTTGTGCCTTAAAATCTGGGGTTTGTGAAGTTGTCCCTAAAGATATGTCAAATGCTTCAATTGACTAATGATTTATGTCACTTTTTGACAATGCTTCAACATCTATAGAATATTTTCAAAGGAATTATTTAATAAATTTTTTTTTTAAATATTTTGTAAATGAATTTCATATTTTTCTTTTTTCATGAATTTCTTAAATGAAATTCTCAAAATATCTCCTCAAATAATTGCATCTCATAAATCCATCCATAATTTGAAATTTTGTCTTGTTTTTGCTTCTCATAGATTAGCAATCATCCCTGTAAAATATTTGGGTAATGTTCATTCCTCCTTATCTCTGTAAATTTGTTGGTTTTTCTCCCATGGTTCTGATTTTAAAATTATTTTCACACTGGTAAGTCTCCTTTTTTTTATCTCAAATATTGTTCTTAATTAGCCTCCCACATGTAAAATTATTTCATAAATGTATGATATTTGTAAACTTATTTCATAAATATATGAGATGTAAAAATCTCATCCATGTCAGTCCTATTTTACTTAGCTTCTAGTCCATAAAATTTATTTCATAAAAAATTGAAAAATGGATTTTAGGAGGGGGAGTGAAGCAGTGGCTGACCACTGATTTGAATTTGCACATATCTCGAGGCATGAAAAATTAGGGAGGTTTAATAATTAAGTGCGGGGTGGGTCATATTCTTTGACTTTTTTACTTTGTTGAAAGTTAGCTTTGTGATTAGGCTTGACCCAAATATTATTCTATAACATAAATTTTAGCTTTAGATAGTTATTTCCATAAAAATATACAATTATATTTTTATAAAAATATGATTATTTTAAAAATTAAAATTATTGTTATAAAAAATAATTAATAAGTCATTCAAAAGAATAAATAAGCATATGTTTGAACATTTATCTAAGAAGAAATTGGAAATTTCTTAAAAATAATTTGTAGCTTTCTTTGGTGAAAAAAATTGCTACAACATTGGCTCCAACTAGGGATTGCCTCTCCCTATGGGATGCAGAGAACTAGTAAACCAACTACCTTAAGTGTTGGGCATGGAATCGTACCAAAAACCTGTGACTTGAAGCTGCAATATGATATAATCAAACTGATACTCTCAACTGAAATATTGCAATACTTAATTGTAACTTCAAATTATAATCTGACCACTATAACATGTTACCTGTATACATCCTCTATCCATTTCTCACTATTCTCAACAAAAAGAATATAAATCTTAAAACAATTAAGAAAACTTCATAAGACCTCTAACACCATTACTTGAAAATAATTCTTTATTCATACTTACCAGCTGCTTAAAATGAACCAAATGTTATGTTGCAAATTTTTTCCATTTGAAATCAAATCTACTCATCATCAAGAAAACAACACACAACCAATTGTTATAAGTGATAAAAACACAACAGTTCCTATTCAATTGGGTTATGGAGGCAATAATCCAGAGTCAACAACAATTCTAATATAAAATATGAAATCCCAAACCTATGCTTGAACTTCCTCTCAAACAAATGGTGATCTCTATAGAACAAATAAACATACTCTAATTGACATACTTATGCAGCCATGCTACTCCCATCAATATTGCAAATTGTGATCACTACTCTGTTCAAACTAGAAATTTGATATACTTCCAACTACCATTGAAGAATAAGAACTCCATATGAAATGAAATGAGCAGAAATGTATAATTATTTAGGTTGTAGGGTCATTAAAACCAAATTCAAACAAAAACATGTTCTTTTCCAATCTATGCAAATATGAAACACATTTCTTGTGCTATTTTAGAGATTGACTGATACTGAAATTTCAACTGAAACCAAACTAAAAAAATTTGAGAAAGATTTAAAACAAACTAATATATTGTTTTTGATGATTTGTGATTTAAAACAATGGCCATATTTATGATTTAGGTTAGGTGGTTGTTGATGATTACCAATATCTATTCATGAATAAATACCCCTCTTACAGAGTCCTTAGTCAAAGGGTCAACATTCAACCTGACACAATGACATGACTTTTTTAAAAGAATTTGACAGAAGAATATAATGGAATTCCTGATAATTAAGCAGTCAGATAGAATACTTAATTAACCAGGAAAATTTGGATGTGTGTAAAATACTTCTACATCCAAACAAAACACATTTAGAAGGATGAAAAGAGGTGAAAATTAAAATATGTAGAGGATCTATCTTAGACAAGCAATCCAATAAACTAATCTCTTTAAATGATTATAAATTTGGAGGGGATTTCACAGAGATTGACACTCAATCTATTCTTACCTAGAATCTCCTCATCCAACCTTGAACATGTGTAGAAATAGAGTATAAAAGTACTAGAAAAACATATAGGAAACACAAATTCGGCCAAAAGTCGGAGCTTGAAATCCTTTAATTAGGAATTCTGAAGAATTTTTTTACAAAACTGAAATGTTTTGACATCAAAATCCAACCCCTCTTTATTACAAATGAAATAATATACAGAATAAAAACTCTCCTGAACCGTTACAATAATTATGTAACCTACATTTTGTTACAATGGAATGAATAGCAAGGAAATACTAAGTTTACAAAAAAAACTCAATAAAATCCTAGATAATAATTAAAAATAAAATAATATCTGCAATTTATCTGTTGTAAATATTAAACTGTTGGCAAGTATCATGCATTAAAATCTAGAATTGGTTCACTGAGTATTGGAAATCTGAAAAATGATCCTCAATATAGAGTTGTTGATTCTGGAATTTGTGATTCTGCCACTTGTCTTTCAACTGATAATTTTGTGCTTTAAAATCTGGGGTTTGTGAAGTTGTCCCTGAAGATCTGTCAATTACTTCAATTGAATAATGATTTATGTCACTTTTTGATAATGCTTCACCATTTATAGAATATTTTGGAAGGAAATATTTGATAAATGTTTTTTTATACATATTTTGTAAATGAATTTCATATTTTTCTTTTTTCATGAATTTATTAAATGAAATTCTTGAAATTCTCAAAATATCTCCTCAAATAATTGCATGTCATAAATCCATCCATTATTTGAAATTATGTCTTTCTTTTCCTTCTCATGGATTTCAAAACTATGCGTTGTTTTTCCTTCCATGGATTTCCAAAACTATGTGTTGTTTTTCTTTCCAATGGATTTCCAAAGTATGTGTTTTTGTTTTTAATTTTACTTTTACCCCTTTAAAATATTTGGGTAATTTTATTTTCTCCTTATCTCAGTAAAATTGTTGTTGATTTTTCTCCCATAGTTTTTATTTTAAGATTATTTTACTTAGCTTCCCGTGCATAAAATATATTTCATAAACAATTGAAATCTCCTTCCCGCTACATTCTATAAAATTGAAATTAATAAGGAGTATGGCTTTTAGAGGGGGTGGGTAGTAAATGGTTTTTAGGAGGGGGGTGCGGAGTGAAGCAGTTAAAATTGAAATTAATAAGGAGTATGGTTTTCAGAGGGGAGTGGGTAGTAAATGGTTTTTAGGAGGGTGTGCGAAGTGAAGCATTTTAACTTTGGCTTTGTGATTGCTTGACCCAAATAGTATCTTATAACATATATTTTTACTTTAAATAGATATTTTCATGAAAAAATATAATTATATTTTTATAAAAATATAATTATTTTAAAATTAAAATTATTACTATAAAAAAGAAGTAATAATTCATTCAAAAGCATAAATAAGCATATTTTTGAGTATTTATCCTAGAATGAAATTGAAAATTTCTTGAAAAATAATTTGTAGTTTTCTTTGCTGGAAGAAACTGCTAGAACACACTCCACCATAGGTCGGGAGAAGCATGCAACCGAGCTCAAGGCTGCCCATAACAAGATTGATTCAAAAGTATAGGAATGCCTTAAAGTTTTTGAGGATGTTATGGATGTCTGGGCCTCACTGTAGGAGGACCCCCATGTACAAACAAATTAGCAGTAAATCTGCAAGAAGCTAGAGCATATGGATCATATTAAGGTCAGAACAAAGACCTTAGCACCAATCCAATGGTATACTTGTCTCCAAGAAGGTTAATTTTTGCAGGGACAGATTGATGAGATGCACAGGAAGGAGTAACTGATCATAGACAAAACACAGCCATGGGAGGCTAAAGCCAACCAGTTATCACAAAATATCAAGAAGTAGCTGAAGGGATTGTGCCATAGACAGAAGGATATTGTAGCCAAGATTGCAGGGTGAACTACTAAGACATTTTTGAGCGAAGTTCGAGAAGCAGAGCAGCAGTGCGCTAAAGCAGTTCCACCTTTGAAGAATGCCTTGAGCAGCATCAAAGAAAATATTTGGGGTTCATTGGCAGAGTGAATTGGGATAGGTCACAATTTTGTGTTGGGGGCATGTTGGATAAATAATCCCCTGATAGAATATTTTTAGAAAGACTACACAGATGGAGGAGCAGATCATGCATCACAAAGATAAGTTAGAGTCTTAGGGGCTTTGGGGTCGGTCAAAGCCCCTTATTTTGTAAAAGGATTGGAATATTTTGTATACATTAGATTGTTATGAAACTAGCTCTAAAATTAAAATAAAAGAGAGATCAATACCTTAAGAATTAGCCACTTCAAGGGGGCAACCTCCAATACATTACATAAATGAAAAATTCTTGGATGATACAAATGAAAGAACCTCCTTCTATATATAGGGGTCCATGGGGTCACAATATAATCCTAGACAACCTAATAATAATAATGTAAGGGAAAAATAATAACAATATGGGGGTTACAGGGGTCCAACAATAACAATAATGGGGCTACACTAATAACAATAATGAACTACACTAGTAATATGGGGACCTAACATAGATCCGCCCATGGTTTTCAGACCATGGTATTGTAAATGTAAAAACTATATAAGGAGTCTAGGATAGTCTTGATAGATAGGAAACATATGATACTTGATATGTGATGCACTTGGACGTAAGAATGTCTTGAGTCTGTATTTTGTGAGTTGGTTTAGAAGAAAGGCTTCTGCAACTGAGTGTGCAGAGACCTTAGGAGGTATGTAGCTGAGTGCACATACCCCTGCAACTAGGTACATAGGGTGGAATAGTTTGTATCGGGGAAATATGAGAATTAATGAAATAAATTTGAAGCCAGATTTATGTTTTTAGTTAAGTGTTTGATATACTTGCATCATATGTTATCTGTGTTTTTTTACTTATAATTGAATCGTGAAGTCATGTTTAAGGTTATTTATATTGTTTTATGCTTGTTAAAGTAAGATCACACAGTCTGCAAGTTAGTTCAACAAAAGTGTTGAACTACGACTGTATAATTAGTAGATCTGTTCTGCAAATATCTATCAAGTATTGAAAGGTATATAAGTCTTAAAGCCAAACTCCATTGTCCCTCTAGATGCAAAAAACTAGTTCTAGCATCCCCCTATATTTCCTTGGGTGAGACTTTGGATTGCGTAGCAGATTATTGTTGAAAGGGTCGGTAATAGTGGGTTTTGTTGGTTCATGCAGCCATATCTGAACGTGGCTCTAGGCCCCACCAAGAGACCACTCTAAATAGGTTTAGGGTTTCACATGTTAACAACATACCTTAAGGTTATTGTTTTCTAGAAAACCTCCTTAAGGTTCTATACAAGCAATTTGAGGTATATAAGGTGTGTAGATTCATAAGGTGATGAGTCATCCCAAAGAAGAATCCTTTTAGGATTTAGTAGTGCTAGAGATATCAATAGTTAGTAACATATGAATGGATATTTCAAAGAGATTCACAAGGCTATATATATATATATATATATATATATATATATATATATATATATATATACATTTCAATACATACCTTTAATTCTTTGACAAAAATTTTCACTTGTGTGGCCTTATTTTTTTCACCTTGAAGCCTTATCCATGATTCTTGAACATCCAACAGATTGATTCCTAGACAAGGAATACAATTAAATAAGTGATTAGTATTTAATATAATTAAAATATTAAATAATAACATGAAGAAAAATAGAGTGAATTAGATAATTATCTTGATGAATTGTTGTGGGCTCCCTCCCAAGCTTGAGGGAAACCCTAAAAATTATAAAACAAAGAAATACATTTCCAAGAATATGTTAAGCCTATACTACATAAATATACAAATGAAACATAATATGGAAGGGGCTTAGTAGTTCAAGTCCCTTAGTTCTTCTTCAGCATTTTCCTTCTTAGGGGAGGATGTATCTCCAACCATGTTTGCATGATCCTTACCTCTTTCCCTGCTTCTAGGATTTTCTGAACAATCACTCCTATATTTTCCCATCTTGTGACAATGATAACATTCGATCTTGGACATGTCAACCTTACTCTTTGGCCTTTCTTCTTGAATATTCCTTTATGATGAGCAACATAGGAATTTTATACTTCTTCATTGTTGGTTACCATGGAGACTCTTATTTCTTCTTTATTGCATGTTGTCCATAGCTCTTCAAAGGTGAGTGTTTATTTCCAACTATTGAGGGTTGAACCAAAGGAACTCCAAAAATATGGTAGTCCCGGAATGGTTGTAATTACTAATTATTTATCTGGTAATATTTGATCAATGTCAAGAATCCCATCCCTTATCCTTTCTATCCTCACAAAGAATGAGGAAAAAATATCCTCATTTGTCATTCTTAGTAGTTCTTATTTCATTCTTTAGGCTTGCCACTTTTCTAATTTTATTCAAGGTGAATAGTTTTGAAAATGCTTCATACATTTCTTGAGCATGATCAATATTTGATATGAAGGGGATAAGGTTTTCCTTTATACCTTCAACCATCAAAGCCATAACTACAAATTCTAGTTCTATGTACTTTACCTT
The DNA here is from genome assembly GCA_034641835.2 of Pinus albicaulis. Lineage (NCBI taxonomy): Eukaryota > Viridiplantae > Streptophyta > Pinopsida > Pinales > Pinaceae > Pinus > Pinus albicaulis. Next base: position 583,947,480 of record CM076577.1, read on the forward strand.
ATCAACATCACTTGATTCAACTGTAGGTATTTTCATTTTTCCTTTGACTAGATCTAAGACCTTGTTATTTTCTAGGATGATGTCAATCCTTTTCATCCAAGACTTATAAGTTATGGCTCCTTCAAGATTTTTCTCTCCCTTTATAGTGTTATACATCTTTCTTGAAGACAGTGATGACTTCTTTCCTCTAGTGAACTCCTTATGACTTCCTTGATCAAGTCCTTGAGACTTCCTTTTTCCTTCTTTTTTCACCAAAGCTCTGATACCATGTTAGAGAGTTAGAAAGGAATAAAAATCCTGTTATCTTGATTATTTACTTTTGATATTCTTTAGTTCTTATTATTTTATTATTTTATTTCTTATTATTAGTTCATCAATAAAATATCAAAGCAAATGCACATAGATCAACGACACTAGATGTAGGCCAACAGCTAGGGAAAAACCCCTCTCGAGGGGAAAACCCAGTCAAGACAACTATTCCTTTCAATAGTATGCTTTGAGAGTATTCACCATAGACATGAGTTAAAATTTCCCTCTACACCACGTCACCTTCCAGATCTTTGACCTAGCACCAACATCATCAAGTCACCCAGAAAATTCGAAAATTTTGCAGCAGCAACAACAACAAAACTTCCAAACTTCAAATACTTCGATCTCCCAAGAGATACCAAGAAACATAGATATTCCTTCACCAAAATATTGATTTTCTATTTCTCTTTCATATAGACCCAACTCACACTTATTTATCCTCCTTTTACAACTTCACGATTTTTCCCTTAATTTCGAGAGTTGTAGTCAAGTGGTGGAAAAATGAATTCGACCTCCTTGTATATAGAGCCTTTTGATGAGTTCAAATTACTTCCTTTGAGGCCGAATTGATCCCATTAAGGCCGACTTGGTGAGGTAGGCTACTAGACCATTTCTTACTCAAAATCAAACCTAATTACACGATTCAAAAGCCCAAGAAGGGTCAATATAAATCTGTAATGACTAACCTAGGATTCCAGAATTGAGACTTTGTACTAAACATGACCAAAGCATGAAACCCATGCTTTAAAAAGTCATTAATAACAAAATAAATGATAATATAAATTCTTTTTCTTCAATTCTTTTTATGATTACAACAAATATAGATTATGAAGACCGAACCTAGTTACAATATTCAAACAATTATGGTAAACTTCAAAAGCTAATTCAAGGTAGTTAAATATTTGAAGTTTACAAAATAAGTGAAATTACATTGATAAAAAAAATGTGTTCATTCAATCTTCACTTTTGCATCCACCAGGTTTCCTACGTTGGTGTTGCACTTTATTTTGTGGATTGACATCTGTTATTCATGTTCCTTTTTTGTTGCATCCATTATGTCATGATAGTTAGGAATAGAGTGGGAAAACCATTAAAAATAAATAAAAGGCCAAAAATTCTATCCTGATGATATCGAGCAAGGGAATTATAGTGGGTAACTAGTAAAATTAGTTATGACAAAAATCTTCCTTTTTGTAGTTAGTCATATAATTGCTTGCTCAACTGTCCTGATTCTTTTGGTAGTAGATATCAAGTGGGCACTCTACTCCATGAGTATTTCTTGCTCCATTTTGTATTTTCTTCAAATCCTATTCAAATTGTTTATGTTATGATATCTCATGTTCATTTTGTTATATTTTTGAAACATTGAAGTATAGTTTTCAAGTACTTAGCTATAACTTTTTGCACACAAGGTGAAACAAGATCTTCACCTTGTCAAAAATTTAGAGATGATTGTTGGCCCTAACAACCTATTTTAGACTTTTGAATTCCTAATTTATTCCATGTTTCAATTATCCCAATGAGATATAATTATAGGATGCTTAGTCCACATCGAATGTTGTCTTTTTTTCACTGGTGTTTATTTTTCCTAGATGTTTACACTTTTAATGTCTTCTAACATGCTAGATTAACATAATATTGATCCAAAGGTCTGTGGAGGCGGTGTAGTGGTAAGGTCGCTCTCGTAAATATGGACAGGTCCTATGCTCAATCCTGAGCGAGGGCGTGGCTCGCCGCGAGAGATTAACCGTTCCGGGCCAAGCCCACGACCTTTTGAATCGCGCTGCCTGTTACGCTCTGCTAGGTTTCCAGAGTGTGTGATGGCGGCCTCGGCCCTCTGGGCATCTGGGAGGGCTTTCCTGCCCCCTTCCTGTGATCTGATCTCTTCTTCGCTGCGCTGAGCCTCCCTGGCTGGGCGAGAAGAGTTCATCTGTGCTGCGTTTTGGCCCTTGGGATTGGTATTTTGGATTTGCAGGGGTGCTGTGGGAATGGACTGAGTTTCTCCCTTGCTTCGTTCCATTGCTGCAGCCATGGGTGAGCCCGGGGGTGGGGAAACCTCTCCCACCCCTCCGCTTTCGTCTGAAGAAGCCTTCCGTCGCCTATTATCACAGAAAGGGAAGAAACGTCCTGCCCCTGAGGTTCCAAAATTCATTAAAAAACTTGAGGAAGTCCCTGAGATAGCCCTGCAAGAAGATCAACCGATTAAAATTGCCCTTGCCCTAGCTGACAGAGGGCTGGTCGAGAAATTTATGGGGCATTGGCCATCTACAAAAACCACGGATGATTGGATTCAACGCAACTGGAGGCCACAACTGAAAAACAGTGTGATCTGTTATGTGGTTGGTAGAGGTTTCTTCATTTTCGAGTTCACCACCAAAGAAGACGGAGATCTGGTTTTCAGAAATGAACCGTGTTTCATGGGAAATCAGGGTCTGTATCTCAATAAATGGACCCCTGACTTTGATCCCTTAGTGGATGTTCCTAAGGAAGTACCAGTCTGGGTTCGACTCCCTAACCTTCCGATCCACTGCTAGAGCTATCAATCATTGCAAAGGATTGGGAACGGTCTGGGCAGATTCATTGACAAAGCAGACAATAAAGGCCAATACACCTGTGCAAGAATCTGTGTGGAAGTTGACTTAGAGGCTGGTCTCCCCGAGGCGATTAAACTTACAGTGGGAGAATGGCATCACTATCAAAAGCTGGACTACGAGCAACTACCTTTCAAATGCAGAATGTGTCATGAACACGGACACTTCCAACGGAATTGCCCCAAATCCCTGACTGGGACAAAGGAGGACGAAGAAGGATGGAAAGAAATCAAAAGAGGCAAGGCTATCCCTAGGCCAACAGAGAAGAAAAATTCTGGACCAGTGGGAAAGCCTCAGTCTAATCCAAAGGCCAATGAAGACCCAAAAGTTGGATCCTCCTCAGGTGGGAACGTAGAAACCATCGGGGCTCAAGAAGAACCGGAAGACTTGATGAAGGAAGTAAAAGAAACTGGTACTGAAATAATCACCCCCTAGCATCAGGAGGCAATGAAGGAAATATAGATAAAGAAGAACATATCAGCCTAGCTTCCGAATCTGATGAAGACTCAGAAGGAAGAACCTATGAATCAGACAGCTCACAAGTCACCCCTATCAAATCAGCCAGGGGTCGAAAATCCAAGAAGAAACAGAGAGAGGAGAAAACTTATCTGGATGTTCTCCAAGGCTCTCAAAAAACTCTCAAGGGAATGATGAATACCAGATCAGGGCACAAGCACGGCTCGGCTCCAAAAGGAGCTACAATCTCCCAAGCCAATAAATAATGAAGTACGTCTCCTGGAATTGCAGAGGATTAGGCAGCAAGCTAAAAGAATATGCCCTGAAAGATATAGTAAGAATGTATTCGCGTGAAATCCTTCTCATCCAGGAGACAAAGTTGGAGGAAACTCCCCTCCTCCATGCTAGCAAAACCTTCTGGCGTAAAGGTATTGGATGTGCTTTCAGTGCAAGAGGCGCCTCCGGTGGAATCGCTACCTTCTGGGATAGCTCTATCTATGACCTGATTCAAAAAGATAGCTCCTCCCATTGGCTTCTCACGAAGCTCCTCCATAAAGACTTCGGAAAACAAGTAAGTATGTTCAATATATATGCTCCTGTTGTTCCTTCTGAGAAAAAATACTGTTGGGACTCGATTTTGTCCTATCTTTTGTTGCACAATCCTGAAAACATTATCATAGCTAGTGATATGAATGTCACTCTTGCTGTAAATGAGAAAAAGGGAGGCTCACCCATCAGGGATCCAGCTAGAGAATGGGTTGAAGACCTCATGTTGGGATGGGAATTGGATGATATCAAGCCCACATCCGGGAAGTTCACCTGGTCTAACAAAAGGGTGGGCCCAAATCATATTGCAGCTCGATTGGACAGATTTCTGGTCCAATCCTCTTTCCTAACTTGCGGTCTAATGGCCTCGTCCAAAATTCTGCCAAACAGCACCTATGATCACAAACCCATTATCCTCGAGCTTTCCACGGATGAAAATCTTGGCCCTATCCCCTTCAGATTCAGTTCATTATGGCTTCAGCATGAGGGGTTCCAAGAGATGGTTTCAGATGCCTGGAACAAACCTGTTCATGGTTCCCCTTTCTACGTGTGGGAAGAAAAAATGAGGGGGCTCAAAAGAAGGCTTAAGGAGTGGGCTAGAACGCTGAAAACTCCCTCCTCCAAAAGAAAGATGGCCCTGGACAGTCTTGCTGCCCACCAATTATCTTTGGAAAACTCAGTTGTTTCCCAAGACCTTCTTCAGAGAGAATTTGACCTGCAAAAATATTTCCATCAAGCAAGTAGGGAAGAAGAAGAACTCTGGAGGCAGAAATCCAGAGCTCTCTGGTTACAAGCCGGGGACAAAAATACTATCTTCTTCCACAAACAAGCTGAAGCTCGCAAGCAATTCAAAACTGTTAAAGAAATTCACCACCAAAATGCAGTGGTTAAGGATTTTGAAGGCATCAAGCGGGTAGCTCACTCTCACTTCAAAGATCTTTACTCTGCCCCCGATGATCCACCAATGGATCCCCATGTCTATCCAATGAATTTGATTCCTCAATGTGTTCAAGATTCTGACAATTCTATGCTGACTGCTCTAAACAACATGAATGAGCTTAAAAATGCACTGGACAGTATGGAACCGGACAAAGCTCCTGGTCCGGATGGGTTCCCTGTTAGATTTTATCTTTCCTGTTGGGCCATAATAAAAAATGACCTTTTGAGAATGGTCAGGAAATCTCAATCTTGTGCAAAGATCGGAGGCGACATTAATTCAGCTTTTCTGGCCTTGATTCCGAAAGAGAAAGGTGCAGCTGATTTCAGCAGATTCAGGCCAATCTCATTGTGTAACTCTAGTTACAAGATGATCACTAAAATTATAGCCAATCGCCTCAAGAAAATCTTACCAGCCATTATCCCTGAAAACCAAGGAGGATTCATCAAAGGGAGAAAGATTCTTGACAACATTGTGCTGGTGCAAGAAGCTGTTCATTCAAGCTATCACCGAAAGGAGAAAGGTATGGTGATTAAGCTTGACTTGGCAAATGCTTTTGACAGGGTAAAGCATGAATTCCTGTTTATGGTTATGAAGAAAATGGGCTTCTCTTCAGCCATTATTAACTAGATAAAAGCCTGCATTGCTTCTCCTTGGATAGCGCCTTTGGTTAATGGGCGACCCTCAGATTTTTTCCAAGCCTCTAGGGGCCTAAGACAAGGTTGCCCTTTGTCCCCGCTTCTTTATGCCATTCAAGCCTCAGTTCTCAGATTTCAACTGGACCATAATCAACAGACTCAAATCCTTCCTGGCCTTCGTATGGTTCATCATGTCAAAGACATAAATCATGCCCAATTTACTGATGACACTTTATTGCTGGGTGGGGCAAGCATAAACTTTGCTAAATCCTTCAAGAAGGAGTTGGAAATTTATAGAGAGGTCTCGGGAAGCAAGATCAACTTTCTAAAAAGCACAATCTATAGCTGGAACTGCTCAGTTAAGGAATTATCAGATATTGCAAGGATTATTGATATGGAAGGGTCCTGGGCCTGGGACTCCTTTAAATACCTGGGGATACCAATATTCAAGACCACTCCTAAAGTTGCCCATTGGATGCCACTTCTAGACAAGATTAAAAGCAGAATCCATGCCTGGGGTGCTTCATGGCTGAATAATGCTGGGAAGATCATTTTGATGAAAGTTGTTCTCTCAAGTCTTCCGTTATATCAGCACTCTATCCTCCTTGCCCCAAAAACCTTCATCAACAAAATGGAAGCTCTCCTAAGGCGTTTTCTATGGGAAGGGGGGAAAAACAACGAAATAAGGCTGCATCTTGTTAAATGGGATACTATTAAAAAGCCATTTATGGAAGGAGGTCTTCAAATTCGCGATCTGGCTGCTCAAAATCTGGCTTTGGGAACCAAGCTACTATGGGAAATTGTCTCTGGAAAATTAATTTGGAGCAAGAAAGTCCTGTGGAGAAAATATTTTCATGGGAAGCGCCTTAGATGCTTGGACCAGCTTCCTAGAACCTCCAAAGGTTCTCCTGGTTTTAAACTCTGCATCAAAGCTCTGGATCACTTCAGTCATAAGCTGTATTGGATTCCAGGTAATGGGCAAAAAATAAGAATCTGGGATGACCCTATTCTAGGTGATCAACCTTTGAATCAGATGGAAGAACTTACCAATATCAAAGACTGGCTCCAGGCTCGCAATTTAAACACCCTCTGGGACATCTCCACTTGGACGGAGGATAGTCTATGGGACAGCTGGCAACTGGGGGAGGTCCCTCAGAGGCTGGAAGGTGAAGCCTCAGTTCTTTTGGATAAAATTCAAGGGAAAGCTCCCTTAAAAGCTTCAGCAAAGGACACACGAGGGTGGGGTTCTGTCTCAGGTTTGTATATAGCATCTGAAGGCTACAAAAGTATTATGGCCACTCCGAATGTTCCTCCAAATCCTGCTTAATGGAAATTTATTTTGGATTCCCCCTCTCTTCCCAAAATTGATTTCTTCTGCTGGACGTTAGCTCACAACAGTATACTCACTCGTGATAATCTCCGCAGGCGTGGTATGGAAGGACCATCCTGGTGCAATATTTGCATGTCGGATGAAGAAACAACTGATCATTTGTTCTTAACCTGCCCCTTTGCGCTAGAAGTCTGGAAGGGGGTCCTTATGCTAAATTATGATAAAATCGAGCTCCCTCGGAACATCCCAAATCTTTTCCAAACCTGGAGCAAATTATCTCCGTTTGGTCTTTCCAAAAATCACCTTCTCAAAAATTGCTAGCTGTGGATCCCCAAGATTGTTTGCCGAAAGTTGTGGCTGGAGAGAAACAACAGATTATTCAGAAACGAATGCTGCAATTCGTCCAGAGTCATCACCAAAGTCAAAGCTCTATTGGGTGAAACACTAGAAGCCAATTCTGCCAAAAATCCTGTAACAACTCTGAAAAGAGAGGAGGATCTCTGGTTGAATGGACTGGTCCCTAACCATAAGGACTATTCCACCCTTTCTGCTAGTGTCCACTCCAACTGGGAAATTAGGCTGGAGGAGCAAGAGTTCATCAAGTGGAGGTCGGCACTGAATGATCACTGTCTATTTTTTGATGGGGCCTCCAAAGGCAACCCTGGTATCGCAGGAGGCGGTGGGGTTCTCTTGGGTCATGATGGTTCTGATGTGATCCAGTTTGCTTGGGGTCTGGGCAGGGAACCAAATAACAGAGTGGAGGCTCTTGCTCTGTGGCAGGGTCTTTTTCAAGCGATCAAAGGTAACTTCATCTCCATTTCAGTCTTTGGGGACTCCAGGATCATTATCCAGGTGCTGAACACCAATAAGAATCCTTCTCAGCTCCATTTATCAGCTATCCTCATGAAAATCAGACTTATTTTGCCTAAATTCCACAAGATCTCTTTCTATCATATCCCCAGGAAATTAAATGCCCAGGCAGATATGGAAGCCAATCTTGGCGTTCTGCGGAGTAAAAGATCCCTTTCCGTTAACTATGTCGACTCCATCTGCAATATCCCTTAAGTCCTGTGTTCTCTGGGCCAAATTTCTGCTGGGTATTCCTCTGATCCCTAGGCCCTTCCATCTTCCCTTCTATCTGAACCGTAACAACTTTAATGATCATCTGAAAAAAATCTCAGTTCAATCCCTAATGAAGCAGTCTGACCTTTACTCCCAGCTTCACGCTCTATGTTATTTTCCTGTTTTCTCTGCTGTAAGCATCCAGATGAGAGGAGGCTGGGTGATCAACTTCTGCATTTTTGGCAGAAGCAAGAATGCTCTATTTTCTATCCATAGCGCATCCAAAGGAAATAGAAAGAAGGGCTTCTCTTACAATACCCTGGAAAGCCAAATGAAGAACCTGATCATTGATCCGGAGGGATTTCACGCCACCGGCCCCACTCAGCCAGTGTTCATCTACGGACCTGTCAGTAATCTCAGCGCTTCTTATTTCGATGCCATTTCCAACGCTCCAACCGATCACGACAGCACGGAGTTTCAAAATCTGCAGTGGGGTATTTGCAATCTCTGCTACAATGTTTACTGCCTAAGGAGGAAAACTAGGCTTTGCGCTCTCAACCAGAGCAGTACTGTAATAGCACAATGCCACTGTATTGGTGCCCTTTAATAAAATTTAACCGCTTCTGTCTAAAAAAAAAACATAATATTGATCCACCAAAATTCCATTTTCTTCACCCCTCACCACACTTTAACTAATTTTTCTAGATTAAAGTGGGGCATTGTGTCCTTATCTCAAAGGGCATGTATGGATGATTTGTTATGGCATATATCTCTGAGTCATTGCCTTATTCTTCCCACTACTGGGAATTCGTAAAATCTATTTATCTAGCTATGTTTCTGTGAAGAAATAATCTACGAGGTATTATTATTGCATTTAATATTTCTATCCATTTTTACTACAGATCATGAGATATCATGATATTAGGAATTCATGAAGTTTTGACTTTGTCAGTTATGATTCTTTCTCTAACTACCAGAAATTAAATATGTTAAACAACTGTAGTTTCATTTAAATGATCTGAACGAAGGTCTCCATGTTGTGGAACCTATTGAAAGTGTTGGACCCACCAACATTCATGGGATCTCCATGATATGAAGTCCCAGTTAGACCTCACTCGTTTGGATTATGATTCCTAGTAGTGGGGTGTTAATGATATGCCTTGGTTGTGAATACACATAGAGTGATGGTTGGTGTCCTTGGTGAGAACAAGTCTGTGACCTTGCGGAAAGCCAAGTGTGATTCATGAAGGTTCCAACACACAAATGGAAAATGAAGTGAGCCCCTTAGAATCATATAATAGTATGCGTCTTGAAAGGAACACATGAGCATAATGAAATCACAATATAATATGTGAAATAGTTCACAAGTTAACTGTGATGAAATAATACGACAACACACATCCAACAAGATTCGTACCAATGAAAACAATTTTTTTCATAATCATAAGTGTAAGTTAAATAACACACATTAAAAATACAACAAGGATAGTCGTACTATATTCAAAACATATGAATGAAAGTGTGCCAGCTTTGAGTTTTATTTAAAGTAAAGTTCCAATCATACATACACCATTGATGAACCACTATCCCCAATAGTGGAACATGAAGACACCAACACATACTCCTCCAAAGAAGTATACTCCCTCTCTGCTATGGACAGGCCAAGGCTCTCACAAAAATTCAAATATATTTCTAAGCCTAATCCTAGCCAAAATATTGGGTCCCAAAATCCCTTTACATGAGTTATGAGGATATATTTAAAACAAAGGGGGTGACTCTTCACATACTCCTTTATGACTCTTGAACTCCCCTCATGACTCTTTAAATTATTTACAAAATTACTCATTACATTACATCATGACCCTTCACATTCCAATATTGATACATGGAATTTCACTTTAAACATAATTACAAACAATATTGCATGTCATACTCATACCCATATAATACAAAATAGGGTAGAGAGAACTCGACAACCTAACAAACCAAAACATTATGATGCTTGATTTTGGGGAAAATATAGCTCAAAAAATTCCACTTGATTCTTCTCGGTCACATATTGGTGCCAAGATTGGTATTGTGCAATGGCATCCCCCAACTACTTGATGGTATCTAGATGGAAGTAGATTCTAGCTCCATGGCATCTAGGTAAAATGATTTGGAGCCAGACTTAACTTCCCTCTCAAGCAGGAGAAACATTGTTCTAATCTGGAAAATACCACCAATGTAGTTCTACATGTTATGTCTGTTCAACTCCAAATCCTCCTTGGTGGAAATCTATCTCAGCTGCTCCAAGTACTCTTCAATCTCTAGCCTGATCTGGTACCTGCGTTTGGCTTCAGTGAGCAAGCCAACTGATGGGATCCCATGTGCTTTCACCAATAATCCAAATTGTTATATAACCATACATATGAAGCCTGAATACTTCTAATGAACAATATGAGATAATTTTTTCTCTGAATCAATATCCAAACTCTCTCTTTCTCCAGCTCTTCCTCTGGCTTAATTTTATTTTACAGGTTAAGTGGTTCCCCTTTGTATCACATTGTCCATTCATGCACAACGATGAAGGGAGCTTGCACATTCCTGAGATTTTTGATAACGTATTTTATTTTATGCTACTAGACATGCAAGTGACAACTTCCTTATGTATGGTTATGAGTTCCTCATACAGGTCCTGCATGGTCTCTCTAAGTGTTGCTACTTCACTAAGTATCGCTACTCTCATTTCCTCCAAGTAGACCTGTGCGGAAGCTGCACTATGTGATGTTGCGTGGAGATGTTCTACCTCTTGCCTAGAATCCTGAAAGTTCTATGCCAATTTCTTATTCTTGGCTATTAAATATTGAGTGTTTGATCTTGTTGCACCTGAAAAGGCCAAGTTGGATTTGTAAATGGCATTCGGATTTTTACTCGTGTCCGCTAGTATCACCCTCTCTATGATTCATTTAGGCGATGTGAGGTCATTTGGAAAGTGATTCCTATGTGATTTTACAATATTCTTATGGATGTCATCGTATGGAATGTTGTACATGTCTATGAAAAAATCATCATCAAGAGGAACAACTTCCTCTTCCTCGCTCAGATCTAACTCTACTATTGGTGGTGGTGGAGACTGAATGGTGAGTTGTTTTGCTCTTGGGACGAGGTTGAAATCTCGATTTTGTGGGTTTGGTCCCTCCTCCATGTCTTCAATATCAATCAATTCCTCAATCTACTAAGCAAGCTCCTGATCTTGCATCTATCTGCTTCACCCCTGCTGCTAGCCGATTCCATTCTTTCTCTTCGTCTGGTCCTTTTTTTTCTCTTTCTTCTACTATGGCACGCTATATTTATTCTACTTATCTTCTTTTTCTTTCCTCCTTTGATCCCATTATTCCTCTCATTTATGTTCTTCTTCCTGCAACCTCAACTTCTCTCTCTACTTCTATTGTACTCTCTGCATCCTCTACCTCCTCTTTGCCTAAATTTCTGAAGTCATTTTCCATAACATGTGGATCCTCTTTCATATTACAACTTCTTTCTCTCCCTAGACCATCAAAAACCTTTATATTTCCCTTATCCTAGATGGGGTTTCTCCCTTTTTCTGGCACTTCTTCTATAGTTTTTGCCCTCTATGGAGTGTCCTTTAAAGTTCTTGTTATACTGACTGGCTTGCAGGGTCTGGAGGCATTGTAGAAATTCTTCCATGGATCCTCCTCCAACCAATTAAAAGTCCCATCGAGCCACTAATAGTGTATTCTTACACAGTGGTATTTTCAAATACCAAGGGGATCATACATATTAAAGTCTCAGTAGTCCAATGCAAACTTCTCTATTTCCTTTCCTTCATTGTTTGAAACTTCAAGATTCTTGATCTCGTACAATTCAATTTGTAAAGGAAGAGTGGGCCATGGTTCTTTCTTCTTCCTATGAAAGGTTGATGACAACCCTATGGTGATATGATATGACAATTCTTGCGTTAAAATCTTGTCGGTAGCATACCTTGGAAAAAGATGCAGCGACTTTTGGGCACCAAACATTCTAAGGAAGGTTCCATCCGGTGAGGCGAACCAATTTATGATCTTTGATATTGCCTCCATTGCTCCTCGTGACATGAAAGATGGTTATTATTCAAAGATAAGCTTGTATAGTAGAATGATGAAGTGATCAGTTAGTTGTTCCATAACTCCTAGATGATTGTAATCCAAAAGCAGCTTGCAATAGACATACACAATACGGTCTCATGGTGTCCATGTCCAGTCCATGCCAGGAAATGCATTATGTGCATAGATCACATCCAGTAAGTATGCAAACATATAAAACATTTCTTGCCTTCCCTTGGGAGGATTATGGGCATGTGCTACATGGGCTCTCAACTGTCGAGCCAACAAATTGACCAGTTGAATGACTTCCCCTCATTTACAAACTGGTTCAATAAGTCTGCCCACCCTTCAGGAAAGGTCTCCATGATTTGTTGACCATAAATTATGCAGGCTAAGATAACCAAGAGATGGTGGGCCCTCCTCATATACTTTGTCTTGAATGAATGAGTAGGTGTTTGTTGAAACTTTGATGGCTCTTTCACCCATCCTTTAAAAAAATCTCTCATGCTCACATAATTGTTGGTGGCATAGAAGTATGAGTCCATGACTATTAATGGATCAGGAAAATGATACATGGGATGATAATATTCTGCCAAAAACATAGCAAGATTTTGTCTACTGGAATTGTTTAATATCATGGTCTTCACATTAATGTGTGAAACAATCCACCCGATGACATATTCACATGGGAAAGCTGGATATCTGGATGAAACCCTATGTAATATTGAATGCTGAATACTAAGGTATATATATTAGTCCTCTAAATATTCCTTGAAGAACTTTGTTGAAAAATCATCCTTAACTTCCTGCCATGTTAGATCCGAATCCTTTTCCACAAATAGCTAAGTGTCTACATACACTGGAAAATTAACTGGTGTTTTCTCAACTTCTTCCCCAATACTACTTTCAATGGTATATTTTGAATAATATCTCTTGTTTCCCATTGTAAAAATCATTGCTTGAGAGAAGTGATCAACATCTATGGTACCTGTGGGACAGAAAATGAACTCATGGCAATCAAATATTAGATTTTGCAAATCTACCTTCAAAGAAGGATCAGGCAGCAAACCAACAAACTGGTGAGAAATATTGCACAAATTTCATGAGAAAGTGAGGGATAATATTTGTCGAAATTGCACATTATGCAGTCCCAGCAACCAAGGGTGTAGGCTGAGGCTTGAGACTACACAATGCATAATTCATCCTGGGCAATGTCAGGGAGAGACTGTGCATTGCACAGTATCAATGGCTAAGGTGGCAGACTGATCCCCGGAATTTCAAAATGCACACTTGGCCCAACCTATACCATTCATTGCGCCAATAATAGGCCAAGTTCTCAGATTTATCCTTATACTTGCGCAATTCCTAGTTGGGCAAGGTGAAAACTTGCTAAAGGAGAGTGCAAATCCTGCCTGGTGAAAGTGTGGGAGATAAGCGTATATAAGTGATGATGTGAGCTTGAGTGAAAATCTAAGCAAGTGTAAATGAATCAATGCAAATCAAGTGAAAAAACTTAAAATTGGAATGAAGATCAAATATATGAGGAGAGTCGCCGCAAAGACGACCATTGGTGTAGAAACAAGAAAACCAATGCGACACTTGTGAAAGGAAAATGAAAACTTGAAACAACACTTCTACAAGCTAATATACATTAAAATTCCAACAAAAATGAAGGGAAATGAGCAAAACAACACTCATAGAAGAAAAATGAAAAAAAATGATAGAAAAAGCAGTAAAATACAACAAAATCAAAACTCACCCAGAAAAGCAACAACAAGTACACCGAAGGTTCCTTGATATCCTCGGGAATTCTAGAGATCCAAGATCGAATATGAAAATAAGCTCTAGAGGTACCAATTAAATATATTTGAGTGAATTAGGGTTTATGACGTGCATGCCTAAAATCAAGGTAAAAGAAACACTTGGTAGAAATTTATAAAAATAAGGAATGTGCCTCATTTGGGAAACTAATAATGGATCCCTATTTTCTAGGGATTCTTTTTCATTTTTTATCTTTTTAATTTTTTTTGTTTTTCGTGAAACTTTTCATACACACGTCTGGGAAATATTGCGCAATTATGGGGAATTAGGAAACTTTCTGGATCAATGCATTGCATAGTTTCTCAGCTTAAGGAAAGGATTGCACAATTTCTGGGCTCGGTGCATTGCACAATTTCTGAGCTTAAGGGAAGGATTGTGAAATTTTTTGGCTCAATGTTGGGCTTACTTCCATGACTGTGTATTTTATGAGCTCAAGAAAGAACTACCTATCAAGATTGTGCAATTCCAATCATCAAGGCTGGCTTGCCCCCCTAGATTGTGTAGTTTCTAGGGGAAATACCAAAACTGTTATAAGACCAAGTCAGGAGGTTAGCTTGTGACTTTAAAATATCAGCTAAGTGTGAAAAAAATAAGACACAAACACAAATGAAAAGGACAAGTCTCAATCAAATTATGAATACTTGACAGCAATACAAGATAAGCTCTAGTGGATATGAAGGAAGGCTCCAAAATCGAAGCATATGAAAAATTTTGAAGGGTGGTTGTAGCCGCTACAACATAAACTCTTCTGCTTTTCTCTGAAATAAGGTATTATCCCTTGAACCAACACTTTACTTGTTGATGGTTGGATTTTCCTTTTTTTTGTTTAGTTTTTCATGGAGACAACCATTTTGATGGTGTGACCCTTATATCTATGACAGGAAAACTACTTTATTTAACTCTGGATTGTTAATAAATCTTATTATAGGAACACATTTCTTATGCATCTAATACATATGATTTAAAACAATAAATTCAATTGACTATGAAATATTTCTTCTTTGACTATAATACTATGGTGATTGATTGGTGAGTTTGTTATCAAATATCCATAAGTTTTGAATAATTCTATCTTATCAACATTTTTCATGCCATAATTTGTTTTGAATGATTTTGTTTGTTTATTTGAATCTATATTGTAAATTGTTGGTTGCCTTATTGGTTGTGAATGGATTGACTTGAACACTTGTGTTTGTATTCTATAGAGGTTGTCTTTACCATGCAACTGTAGACATTATTAGGAATATTGCAAGCAAAGACACTGCTCATCGACAATTTTTTGTGTGTGGATTGGCTTGGGAGACAACTTCACAAACTCTACGTGAAGTGAGTGCATGACAATTGGGTTCTTATCATTTGTATGAATGGAAATATTGTTCATATTGTTTTTTATTTAGTAATTCTTTTGTTTTATGGCTTTGAAATCACGTGATTCTATTTGTTGAATTTTTTCGCCATGTATTGTTGATTGCATTGGTTTTGGTTGTAATTTGTACCTGTGTTTTGTCACATTGATTTAACATAAAGTTTGTTTTTAATATTCACTCAAAGGGAAGTTAACCATGGTGTAGAATCCAACCTCTTCTTTACTATTGCAGACTATGTAGTCTCTCTTGGATACTTTATAAAACAACCCTTGCTTTTGAATGGAAAATTCTTTAGTGATAATTCCAATTCTTGCTGATATTTTAGTCATTTGAACAATATGGAGAGATTGGATAAGGTTATGTTATCATTGATAAGGCAACTGGAAATTCAAGCAGATTTGGATTTATTACATTTAAGCATATGGATTCTTCTCAGAGGGATTTGCAGGAACCTAACAACACTATTGATGTATGTGTCAGGAATGGTTCCAAATATTTGCACATTTTGACATAGAAGTTTACTGTGAAATTTTGATTATATGGATACTTTTTAATGTTGTGTTTGCTTTGAACATAGTTTGACTTTGTTCTTCATTGATATGAGAGTAATATTGTAGCACATATTTTTATTTTTCAATAGTATATTAGTGTTGCCCAAAAGAATGCACAAGAATCCTATTTAAACTTTCATGTATTGCAATAAAATTTAGTCAATGGAACATACACCATTGCTCTATATAGGTTTAATATTATTCATGTTGTTCAATTATTCCTTTCTTGTGATATTCTTTCTAGTGAAAAGTTAAGATTATTGGAAACTGAGTGTTAATATTGAAATCTAGTATATGAAAATTTATGGGTTTATCCAGGTGGAATGTCATTTAAATTCTTCCATGCCATAAGATGCTTTATAGAACAATCATAATATTTTTGAAAACTAGCCAATAGTTTTGGTAGGGACTTCTATTTTTTTTAGTTATGTGTCAGAGTGTGGGAAATTTTACTGGATGTTTCTCAATTCAAAGTTTAATAATAGTTTTATAATGTTTGGTGATGACTTTATAGGGTTAATTCACTATATGCAATATAGCAACTATTCGCACCAATCTAACACAAACTACTGATCAGTCACAGAGGAAGCTTTACATTGGTGGCCTTTCATATTAGACATAAAACAAGGCAATCATATTGATTTTTTCAAAGTATGGAGAAATAGAGGAAGGTTATATTGCATATGAAAATAAAATAAACAAATCTAGGTAATGTTTTTGGCTAAAAATGAAATTATTAACTCTGGAGGGTCAAATTACTATATGCAATCTAGCGACTACTAGCACCAATCTAGCAAAACCTACCGACCAGTCACAGAGGAAGATTTACATTGGTGGCATTTCATATGAGACATGAAACAAGTCACTGATATCAATTTTTCAAAGTATGGAAAAATGGTGGAAGGTTCCATTGCACATGAAAAGAATGCAAACTGATCTAGGTAATTTAGTTTTTGGATAAAAATGAAATTATTAAGTGAAAAAATAAGTTTCTTGTAATTTTGCGATCTGAAGTTTTATTTCACCGAGAGGTGCTCTACAACCAAGTATGGGGTAGATGTCAAGTACAAATGTTTAAAATTTAACATTTAACAAATTTAATCAAATGTCAGCCCTATTTAAAAATTGATATAATTATTATATATAAAAAATATATAAATTCAACATTGGTTTTATGAAAAGCGAAGTGGAATTGGTTTCATCCAACAATGTTAAGTGGAATTTTGTTTGTGAGAATGGGTGAAATAATTAAAGTAACATTGTTAATTTAACTTTAGTGGACTATAGATTTTGAATATAGTATTTTTATTTTAAAACCTGATATAATATTTTTATTTTTTATTTTTAAATAAAATTACTCATTTTTATTGGGCCGAGAGTTGCTCTCGAGTCAAGGTTGCTATGGATGTCACGTCAAAAAAATAAAAATAAAATATGGTAGAGATGTGTAACTTAATGTAACATAATATAATGGAAATATTTTTACTCGGTGAAAATAAAATAAAAATAATCCTATAAAAAATAATAATAAAAAAATTAAAAATTACCCGTGGTATTGATCCATGGTATTGACCTATGGTATTCATGTGCGATATAACTTATTGAAGGGGGAAATTAAACTATCCTAGATCCATATTTGATTGATGTTATATTTAGATACATAATTATCTCTAGAAAGTGATAGCGTTGAATCCATTTAGCTGGTAAAGATAAAACATTTGTGTGGATATGTTTGCACTTGGCATTTGTATGGATGTGTTCAGTAACCCTATGTCTTTGTGTATGCTTTGTTTCTATCATTGAATGGATGAATATATAATGTGTATATATATGAGTAGAATATTTATAGAATCTTGGAGGATATTGGGTGATTCAGGAAGGTGTTTTTGAGAAGTGTAAGGTTAAACAGGATTACACAAAGTATAGAACAACAATTGCTTATTCATTATAATGATTTCTTGGATAATCACTTTAATATAATATATGTAATATATTCTCTTAATTTATGTGTAATAATATGCTATAGAAATAGAGCTTTTATATATCTAGGATGGTAATTTTAGAAATGAATTAACTTAACTATGAATGTGAAACGGGGTGAGGGGAGATGAGAGAAATATTACATAAAATATAATGATATTAAATTTTAACTAGTAATTCCCCCGTTGTCTCTTTTTACTGGGTGGGAGTAGTAATAAATATTGGGTAAAATATAATACTACCCCATCAAATTTTTATTAAGACATTTCTTTATATTTGAGGTTCATAAGTAAACTTAACTCCTATGTAAACATTTTATCCTGATATGGTAGAGATGTTGTAATGTTTAACATTTTGACTCCGTCAAAATAAAATAAAATAAAAATAAATAAATAAATAAATAATTTAAAATAAATAAAATAAAATAAATATTTATATTTATATTTTTAATTATAATTAATAATTAAACCAACCTAGATCCCTCTTAACTGTGGATCTACAAAGGGCTAAGAGGGATCAAATTTATTGAGATGCAAACCTCTTTTAAATTGAAAAGTGATTTGATCCCTCTCGCTTGGTAGATCTGAAGTTAATATGGATCTAGGCTATTATATATATATATATAGTTTGGAAATATCATTTTATATTTATACTAGGAAACAATTTTTCCAAACACGAGTTTTGCATTTATTATATTTAAGTTTATTGAAGCAACCAAAAGGGCTCTTGAGGATTCAAACAAAAATATTAATATAAGGAATAGGACTATGAATTTTTCAATGGCTCTTGAGGTTTTTTTTCTGGTTAGTTTAAAGGATAGACTTGAATTTTTTTGAAAATTATAGTTTGGAATCTGTATATGTTTTTTGACATGTAAGGAAGGTCACTTACAGTGAAACTTGCAGTTGAGGGCTATAAGGAGAAGGATGATTCACAAACTATACCATCCTCTCAAGTACAGTTGGGACCACAGGTACAACTAGGTTATGCAACAATGAACCCTAAATTTCCATCATATCCAAGATCAGAACTACCTCCTCTTACTCCAAAAGCATATCCTACATGTATACCTTCATATGCTCCACAATATTCTTATGTTACACAACCTTTATATGGACCTACATTTGTGAGAAAAGCTTCATATATAGGGCTATATATTTCTCATGGAGTTGTAACACCAACGTAGCAGAACTCCCACTATAACCATTATACAGTTTTTCAACCTCCATATTCTAGGAAAACTTGATTTCCTACAATAGGTACCACAAATGCACCTATCCCTACATACTATGGTATCTCATGAATTGATTCTTGATGACATGATGATCAAATATTGTCCTCCTTATTGAGGATTAAGGTAGTTAACCATGGTCTCAGTACTCGAAGCTCCCATTTTACCAGAGAAATAATTGAAGTTCTATTTTAACTTTTGGCACTTCAGAAGAGTGACATTTTTGAGGTATGTATATTTGGGAAGCCCATGATAGTCCTATTCCCAATACCTCATGTCTACTCCATATGTTCAATTTTTATACTGAACTTACCTTCCTTGCAAGATTTTGAACAGTTATAGTTAATTTATATTTTCCATTTTCTTTCTTTTTATATCATTGGAGTTCTATACTAATTTTTGGGGGGTTCAGAAGGGTTACATTCTAGAGGTATGTATACTCATGGATGACATGTGAGAACTATGCACTGGATTTCGTGTTGGCTTCATCATGTTCAATCTCTTTGTTAAATTTCCTATTCGACATGATTATTACCTTTAATCATCATATAATTTATAATGTTTATTTTTTTTTCAATTTTTTCTATACTTGTATACAATTTTTAATTTCTTCAGTGATTTATTTCATTACAAACTTGTATTAGAGGAGCCATAGAACATGTGTACTTTGGGTTTATACTTTTGTTAGTCTCAATTTTAAAAAATAAACTTTGATGCTATTTTTTAGGTGGTTGAGCATATTAAACATGTGAAAGTGTTTTCCTTGTTCTAAAACAGTTATGTTCTACATCTATTGGATGGTTGTTTGTGCCAATTGAGCCAATGAAACCTACAAGACCTTAACAAATTTTTAGAATTTAATTAAATTCTTAGAATTTGAAATTGTAAAGTTTCTAGGTCTAATTCTTTGAAGGGTGCTAGCTCAATGGAATAGCACCTACTTTACAAGAAGGTGTTTGGTGGTTTGATTCCATATTTCGCTAATATTTATATAGAATGGTGATGATCACTATTTTTTCATATATATGTATCAATAGTGAGGGTCATTAAAGTGCCATCATCAAAAGTCACTTTTTATATATGAAATGGTGATGGTTAATGAACGTCACCATAAATATATGCATCAATAGTGAGGATCATGAAATTCCATCGCCATAAATTACTATTGTTCATATGAAATGACGATGGTCACTATCCATAATTATAATTATTATTATTGATGGACCTTGAATGTCACCAAAACACCTATACTTTTGGTGACGTTCAATTTTTGGTGATGGAAGTTATTTTGATCGTCACCAATGACATTATGGTGACATTTTTCAACCCTCACCAAAATATGAAAAGGTGACAATCAATGAACGACGTTATATATATGCATCAATAGTGAGGTCCATGAAAGGTCTGTCACCATAAATCATTATTGTTCATATGAAATGGTGACAACCACTACTTGTCATTATAATCATTATTTTTTATGGACCTTGGATGTCACCACAACACCTATACTTTTGGTGACTCCACCTTTGGTGACGTTCATTTTTTTTGTGACAAAAGCCATTTTGACCATCACCAATGAGCTTATGGTGAAATTTTTTGACCCTCACAAATAACATTTTTATTGTGGTGTGTGTATTAAATTAGTAGGATCCACAATAAAGAATCCAAAAGCCACTTTTTCCTCATTATTAAACTGTACCTCTTCTTCATTAGTATAATTTACTTCTCCCTATCCCTCTACCATGTTATTTTTTGTAGCATTAGAGGTTTTCTAATATCAAAAATTTATGGAGAGGCTAAAACACAAGAGTTATCCATAACCCCGAAATCATTGATGGAAATTCCACCTAAAATTGTCTCAATTAGATTATCAGCCTATTTTTAAATATTTCCTAAGTCTAAACTTAGGGAAAGTGGCTAATTAATAAATATTTAATTGATATAAGGTTTGAAACATATAGAAACTCACATGGATCGACTTTGATATGATATTATCCCTTGAATAATTTTTAATCTTGGCTGTTGGAGGTCGAACAAAATATTATAAGAAGGAGTTGATGGGTAGATGGAGAAGATACACTTGAGATCGATTTCCTTGGAGATTTTTATTTTCCAAATAGAAACAACTGTTTACAGAAGATTTCGAGCTAGAGAAGGAAGTAGAGATAGAGAGAGGCAGGGACAGTGAAGCCAAACGAAGGTTTTTCTAGATCCAGTGAGTATTTTGTAGAGTGGTCAAGATTTTCTCCAAGAGGTTGCACAGAGGCAACACAAACCCTCAAAGGAAAGTTCAATTCTTGTTGAGGAGAACAAGTCTTCAGTTCTAGAGGCCGAGAAGTTTTTTCAGAGGGATGCAGAAGCATTTTACTAGTTAGCAATATGCAAGACAACTAGATTGGTAGTCAATTCAGGCAACACATGTGGAAATTAGCATCAGAGTGATGTAGAGCCTGTGCAGACCTAGTTGGATGACTTGTTTTTTAGGGGAAGTGAAGAGTTAGGATTGCATGGAGTGAGGGTAATTTCCCTCAAATAATTTTTTCCAATATTTTCTCTGCAGGATTTCCAATTATCGACATCTAGATTGTAATAAAATTATTTCACTACTGCATAATAATTAAAAACCCCAACTGTTGCACTGGTTTTCCCAAGTTGGGTTTTTCCCTAGGACATTTGTACAAAAATAATTGTGTCAATTTTTATGTGTGTGTGCTAGAATATTTCTCGGTTTCTAACACTATTATTTTTTGCAACATTTTTGCGCAAATTAAAGTGTGTTTGTTTCATTGCTTTTGTATAAATAAAATTCTAATTTAATTAAAATTTAGAAGAAATAATACCAGTTGTTGCAATAGGATTTCAGTAGTGAAATTTTCACATGGTATCAAAGTGTTTTTTATCAAACGGGGAAACTTAGAATTGAAAGAAGAAATTTTTTGTTCAGAGGGAGCAACATGATGAATTATAGAGGCTTTGCAGAGCCTATGCTTGGAATTTCAAATTTTTGGGAAAATCTATTTTTTTAGTGTAGGCTGGCAGAAAAAGATCGTCTTGCAAAACTCAATGATTCCAATAGGAAGAGGGAGCAACAATCCAGTCTTTTCATTGGGTAGATTCCTTGTTTGGGTGCAAAAGGTTTTGTAGCAGCAAAATCAACGTTGGGTGAAAGAGAAAAGAACACAAAGAGGTAAATTTCTCTTAGGGTATCTTAAGTCTTAGAGATCTGATTTTTATAATTCCATATTGGTAGTATGTGTGAGCATATTTCCTCACTCCGCAAGGGAGTGAAAATAATATATCCAACAACCGAGCAGAGGGAAAGAGGGATATTTTCAACCAGATTTAGAAATGGCCATTGTTGGGATTATAGATCAAGGTAGGTTGAAGCGATCCTCCAACTTCATCATCTAGAAGGAAAGGATGTCGTTCATGTTGGATGAACATGGCCTGAAATCATTTATGAACACTATGATAGGAATACCCTAGGATGTTTATCAACTCAAGGATTATAGGAAGGAGGTGGGGCCGACGAAGATATTGATCATGGATGGAGTCCAAGATCATGTAGTCTCACATGTGGTAGAAGAAGGAACATCCAAGGAAATGTGGGATGCTCTCATCCAGCTATATTAGGGCACTTCTGAGTAGCAAAAGGTGTTCCTACAGGAGAATCTGATGAGCATTATGATGATGAAGGGTGAATGCATATACTCCTTCTTCACTAGGGTTTAGGAGGCTCGAGATCAGCTAGCAGCCATTTGGTAAGCACCTTAACCAACATAGCTTGTACGTTGGAACTGAATAGTGTCTTAGAGGAGTGGTAGGTGTTTTTCCAAAGTATCTTGGGCAAGGAAATATTTCCTAGATGGGATAGGATGTAGTGTGATATACAACAGAAGGAGTTGAGGTGTGCTCTATTGAAGAGTACCATTAGCAGGAGAAACAACAAGGGCACAAAGGGTGAATAAGAGAATATGTCCCTAGAAACAAAGGGTATCAATCAGGGACACAGTGAGAAGAAAAAGAAGAAGGACCTATCTAAGGTCAAGTGTTTCAAGTGTGGATATATTGGCCACTAAAATATGCAATGTTCTCTGAGGAAGAAGGAAAAACATGAGAAGAAGGACTAGGTGACAACATCCACATAAATAGATAATTTTTCCTATAAGTTGGAGAAATAATTTTCTATGTTTATAGCTATACCTCCAAGACAAAGGTGGGGTTATATGAAGCTATAGTCCCAAAGTTACAAAATATGGGAAATTTCCATTAAGGTGTCCTCCTCATGGATAAGTGTCAATGATGTAGTCAGATTCCTGAGTGATAGTTGCTGTCTAGTAGTAGGCAGGTGCTGAAGAGCACAATGCAGTTTTGGTAGTAGTGTAGAGTGGCATAGTGCAGATTCAAAATAAACACAGATTGTTTAGTGGACAATGTAGTGGCTAGAAGAAGTCAGGACTCAGGAGACAGATGTAGCAGATACAATTGATTGAATATTTATGATGCTTCTTAGTTGCAGTAGTTGCAGTTGCAACATCAATATATGAGAGGGAGTTGCAAAGTATATGTAGAGTTGGTATTAGTATAACAATGTCAGCAAAAACACAGATGCAACATCAAAGTTGCATAGTGGTTGGTGGGTAGTGGCCAGACATCAGTAACGTGACAGATGATGATACAAAGGCAGGGTGTTGCAGTAGTGGTGCGACACTAGAACAACTTCCTCTCTAATAGGGAGTGTTATTTTTTCTAGCATTAGAAGTGTTCTAGTCTTGAAACATTGCAAAGAGGATAAAACACAAGAGTTTAACCATAACCCAGAAATTTTTTATGGAAATTCCACCTAGAAGTGTCTCAATTATAGTATTAACCTATTTAAAATATTTCCTAAGTCTAAACTTAGGGAAAGTGGCTAATTAATCATTATTAATTGATATGAGGTGTGAAACAAATATAAACTCACATGAGTAAACTCCGATATGATATTATTCATTGACTAAGTTTTAATATTGGCCATTTTAGGTCCAACAGAAGATTATAAGAATAACTCGATGGGTAGATGGAGAAGATACAATTGAGATCAATTTCCATGGAGAGTTTAATTTTCCAGAGAGCAACAGTTGTTACCAGAATATTTCAAGCTAGAAAAGGAAGCAAACACAGATAGGGGTAGGGACAGTGAATTCAGAGGAAGGTTTTTCCAGATCTAGTGAGTACTCTACAGAGAGGCCAAGATTTTCTCCAGGAGGTTGTCCAGAGGCAGTGCAAGCCCTCAAAGGGAAGTTGGATTTTTGCTGAGGAGAATATGTCTTTAGTTCAAGAGGCCAGGAAGTGTTTCAAGAGTGTCATAGAAGCATCATCCTAGACAGCATCAGGACATACGACTATATTGGCAGTTGATTCAAGCATCACGTGTGGCAAGAAATATCAAATTAACGTAGAGCCTGCACAGACCTAGTTGGAAGGCTAGATTTTTAGGGGCAGTCAAGTGTTGGGATTGCTCAGAGTGAGGGTAATTTACCTTAGATAATATTTTCCAGTATTTTCTCTACAATATTTTCAGTTATCAACCTCCATATTATACTGATATTATTTCACTATTGTATAATAATTAAAACCCTCAGTTGTTGCACTGATTTTCCCAAGATGGATTTCTCCGGGGAAATTTGTCCAAAAATAATTGTGTCAATGTTTATGTGTGTGTGTTTAAATATTTCTAAATTTTTAGCGCTATTATTTTTCGCAGTATTTTTTTGAATATTGAAGTGTGTTTATTTCAATGTTTCTATAGAAATAAACTACTACTTTAATTAACATTTAGAATCAATAATACCAGTTGGTGCAATAGGATTTTAGTAGTTAAATTTTCACAAACCATCTCTCTAACTTTGAACTAATTGGATTCAAATTCTTGATACAAAGAACTTGATCCAACTATTTCAGTTTTCTTATCTAACTTCCTTTCCTCTATTGTAATCACAATTGTGTTAGGTAGATAGGCCCTTGGATTTAAAATATTACACTCAATAGTTTTTTACTTCTTTTAACTATGTGTTACATGCTTTATTTTTGATATCATTGTTGGAGTTTTATTTTCCTTACTTCCTTTTACATATTTACCTATCATCAAGTTAGTAGATGAAAGGGGTTGTTTCAATGTGATAGGGGCTCCTCCTTTTTGAAGAAACCTCTCATTATTATCCATTTCTCTATGCATATATCACTAGCATGGCTTAGAAATTGTGATCAACTTTCTACCTCTGCAATTTTGGCACCAAAAAAAATTATAAATATAGGAAAAAAAAAGAAGCATTAGGGGAATTTTGAGGTTTAAAATGGGCCTCTTAAGGAAATTATAAAATAATAGTGGAAAAAATCAAATAAGATTTTATGACATCATCAAATTTTAGAGGGAAAAATGAAAAAACTACTTTTTCAACTCATATTTTCAACTTATCTCCCAAAGTTTTTACTCAAATTTCGAGCGGGAGTACTCATTGGATGCGAAATTTAATTCCTCATCCAAGGAGTACCCATGTTGCATACTTTATATGGGTCATACTACACGAAAAATGAGAAATACATAAAAAAGCGTGATTACAATCACGTTTTTTTATGTATTTCTCATTTTTCGTGTAGTAGAGTTCATCGAAAGTATGCAACATGGGTACTCTTTGGATGAGAAATTAAATTTTTCATCCAACGAGTACTCCCACTCGAAATTTGAGTAAAAATTTTGGGAGATAAGTTGAAAATACGAATTGAAAAAGTAGTTTTATTATTTTATTATTTTTTAATATTTTTACCCTTTTATTTAAAAAATGGTAAATCATCCCCCATAGTTGACATCATCATCTTGAATCCTATTGGTTGTTATAAAATTTAATTTTGTTGTACATTTTTCGTAGGAGGCCCATTTTAGACCTCAAAATTCCCCTAATGGAAATCAAGATAAAAATTTTCAAAAATCCTAAAAATAGTCCATTAAAAACTCTCTAGAAATGACACAATTTTTTTTGTGCAGGTTAATTACTTAAATGATCTACCTTTAAATTATCAACCTGAACACTTCTATGCTTATGATGTGTTCAAAAAATATATGTGGAGCTAGGTAGGAACCTAATCTAAGGCACTAACTAATCTAATAGGTTAATTCCATAAACCAAAGCTAGGGAAAATTATCCTCTCCTTTCTTGTGAACTAATATGGCTTGGTCTTAATGCAATAAATAATAAACATTTAACCTTTCCCTTGCTAGTATAATTTATGTAGCCTCATCAAACTCCTAAATTTATAATCAGAAAAATGATCAAACCATCGAAACTGACCCATAAGGTCCTCAAGTCATAGTTTCAGGTCCTGAGGATTTTTACAACTTCTGCAAGGTTACTTTAGTTAACAACAGTTTTAACTATAGGGATAAAAAACATGCTATTAGAATTATGTTATCACACTGTTCAATACAAGAATTGCAGAAAAATGAAAGAATAGAGTTGTATTGGAAATTCAAGTAACAATAAATAAATGGAAACCTAAAACTACCAATCAAATGAATAACTCATCTACCTATGGAAAGAAATAACACAAGGTATATTAGTGAGAGATATCCCTACCTCTTCCAACACACCTATAGAAATACATATCGTGCCCTGCTAAAAATTACATACCAAAAAAAGTATTTATTTTAGCATCCAAATATAAAGAGTAAAATGGGTCTTGTGTAGCTTTGTTTGTGTTACCTAAGTGACTAATCTCACTTAGAATTATTCTTCCATAAAACTCCCATTGCCTCTACAAGGCTGGGAGTTACATATTTACAATCACATTTGAATAACAAATAATATAATGCATTGATGCATATGAAAAATTCACCTTGTATTCATGGATCTCAATGTTAAAATTAGAATGAATTTCATTACATTTTGCTAAATGAATGGAAGGAAGGGAAATTGGTTTGATTCCAGATGCGAGAAAATGATAGGGAGCATGTGGGTTAGGGAGGATTAACCTAGCAGTTCAATTGTTTCCTATTTCCTTGAGTGAGATGATAAAAAATTTCACCGAACTATTCCACTTGGATTGAAAATGGTTTTATCTATTTGAATGAAATAGAAGCATATCAATTTCATCCTCCATAATGCTCAGATGCTCAATTTCACTAGCACAATGTAGAAGTATCTTAAAAACAAAAAGGAACTACTTGAATTCTATGTCCATATGTTGTTACCAAAATTCATCATAGGCTACCACTAGAATTTTGTGCAAGGATGCTACCAAAATTATGGGAAAAGGTGCTACTATAATTTTGGGCAAGCAATGCTACAAGATTTCTATGTAGAGGCGCTACCTGATTTCTAGGAAGGCAATGCCACAAAATTTCTATAGGTTGACATAAAATGTTGTTTTCAGAGAATCTAGGAATTTACAAAATCCACTTCAAGCATGCATCAAAACATAGGAAATAATCAAATTGATAATCACATACTCATTAAACACTTTTATGATAAGAAAAAATAAAAAATATTTAAAAAATACACAAAGCAAGTAATAAATGAAAAAGTGATAGATTCCAATAAACTTTATAAATGATCAAAATTGAGCCCCACACACATATATAGTTTATCTATATATATATATATATATATAAGAGTGTAGAATGAAAAAAATATACTCTTTTTTACTAAATGTAAACAAGGGTGTAATAATTTTTTGAGTATTTAAATGACTGGATTATTATTATCTCAATTTTTGTTTAGATATAAAGCATGTTATATATATATATATATATATATATATATATATATATATATATATATACACACACACCTGAAAATAAATATTTATTTAAATTATCAATATGAGTGAGAAACTAGTATTTTAAAGTGTTACTGACTTTTTAAAGATATTAACATAATGAAAATGGATTTCTTTTATAAAATATGATATTTTTTTATGAGATCATAATGAAATGAACAAGTGGTCCAAAAAAACATCTTTAATTTTTTTCCTTGGGGTATTAATCAATCATATTGCAAGAAAATAGAAAGGAAAATTATATATATATATATATATATATATATATATATATATATATATATATATATATATATATATATATTTTATTTTATCATTTACAAGCATGTGTAACATATTGCAAAATTTTGTTGACACAAGAGATGTTGTAAAAAGGAAAAAAAATATTAAATTTGTTATGGTTTATGCATTCTCTATCACCAATGTGGTTACTCCAAGGTTATGTCTGAATAAGCATAGGACAAGATATTACACAAAACATATGATAGATGAACACAGTTGTCACGTGGTGCAACTTGATGCCTCTCTCTCATGATATATTAGTTGTAATTAAAATACGAAAAATATTAATATGCTGTCAAGAAGGGATTATTAATGGTAAATGCAAACAACTTATTAGAATATGCTATAAAGAGATGAAATGTATGAAATCAAAGTAGTTTCTAGAAGAAATAATTTGTATTTATGGAATATGTCAAAAATCATGTTCTTCTAACAATATTTGTTACATTTCCTTCATAATATAATGCATATGTTATTGTTAATACATCATCCTAGTATGAAATTTCTTGAAATATGCAATTGAGATCAATCAAAAGAGTTAGAAATATGAAATATCCATATACTAAATCTAGAAAGTTTGAGAATTCATGAAACATCTAGATTAAAATCTCCATAAAACATGTTTCAACCCCTCACTTTTTTGGCATTATGGCTAATGTTTTTCCATGATGTCAAATTGGATGTCACCTTGTCCCCTTGTGTCAAGGTTATTGTGTAGTCAATTTAGCGTCCTAAATTGCTAACATAAATTATCAACCAGGGCTAGTAAACTGATGAAGTGTGGTGCACTATATGTGCTTAAGTGACCTCTTCCTTACTTCGTTGTATGTGTTTTTCTTATTGTTTTTTGGAACAGAAATGTAATCTACCTCCGAAGTACTTTTACTAAATTAACATGCAACTACTCTATGGAATTCTACAGCCCTTCTTGTTCATGATGAATGATATTTTGGAAGAGTTTGTAAAACAGTCTTGGCTGTATTATCCAATGCAATTGAAAATAAACATAACAATGAAATAAAATGCAACTAAAATCTAAGACACCACAACTATTTCTTACTCATTTTTATGATATTTTGGAAGAGCTTTGTAAGAGTAAGAATGGCTATGCCACTTAGTGTAAACAAGCACTAAAACCTACAATACCACAGTTATGCCTTATTTATCATAATGATATTTTGGAAGAATTTATTAGAATAAGTCTAACTGTGATAATTAACAAAAGGAATTGCAACTAAAAATGCTAATTAACTCAACATAATACAACCAAATCTTTTCCATCTAATAATAATATTTTGGAAGAGCATTTTAAGAAAAAGAATGATTGTAAGATAATGAGGATCTTTTTAATCTAATTGCAAAACAGAGAAATGCTAATTAACTCAATATAATACAACCAAATCTTTTCCATCTAATAATGATATTTTGGAAGAGCATTTTAAGAAAAAGAATAATTGTAAGATAATGAGGATCTTTTAATCTAATTGCAAAACAGAGAATGCTAATTAACTCAATATAATACAACCAAATCTTTTCCATCTAATAATGATATTTTGGAAGAGCATTTTAAGAAAAAGAATGATTGTAAGATAATGAGGATCTTTTAGTTAAACAAATAATGCAAGACATGAATTAAAAGCTACTTATCTAGAAAGCATACAGAAGCCTCCTTGGATAGCAGGGGCCCTCTGCTACCAATTTGGTGAAGTCCTTCAGCTCCTTAAAGTTTTAATCAAAACATCATCAAAGAACTGAATTTCTCTATTGAAAATCTCAGAAATCTACATCCCATTCCATCTTGAACTTTGTTACAAAATACTCCTATTTTCTCCTACTTCTTCATTACTTCTTCATTAACCATGATAGGAGAAAGCTTCTCCTATTTATACAAAATATGAGGAGTTATCTCATTAATGAGAGTCCATGAATCTCTCCCTCCAACTCTAGAGTTACAATCAAAATAGGAAATGATAAGACACATGTCTTTCTAGAATTTCAACACAACTTAAGAAATGAGACACATATCCTCTTAGAGTTTCAATACAACAAGGAAGTGAGACACATGTTCTCATGATCCCATGATCTTCTCCAACCAAATTCGAATTTGGCCTTAGAGTGCCACATAAGGGTCTTCTAGAAGTCTCCTTTTTGACCTACACATGTCAAAAAACTCACAACACATATATAGATATATGAAACTATGTTAATTTTCTAGTTTCTAAGCATAAATTCATTTTAAATACATAAAATAAATAACTTTGGAAAACAAGGATCCTAACCCATATATTTATGAAAAATGGTTATTTGATGTAGGGCTTTAGGTCAGATGGCTATGAAATAAGGGCTAGATGGTTATGACATAATGGAAATATGTATGAATATGGAAAACACTTTTGAGAGTCAACATACCCCCCAACTGAAGTTGTTGCATGTCCTCATGCAACTATTGCAATGATTCATTTGTCCATGAGTTGATCTTTGACTCATATAAATTCGTTCCAAACTTTGCTTCTTGATATTTTCTTTTTGGCAAAGTATAATACACTTGATTGCAACCTTTTTTTTTAATGGTTGGTTCTTGTGTGACAACCAATTCTTTTTGAGCAATGGTTCTTGTGTAACAATGCTTTATTTTCTTTGTTGCATCAAAGTTCATGAAAACATTTACAATCAATTACTTCATCAATGAATTGATCATTTGCAAGGCATATAATCTTTTGGATCATGTTGCAACAATAGTTGGTTGGGAAGTATATGTGGAAGGAAATGAAATGAAAATGTGTGATAGTGTATGACATATGGATATGAAATGATATCCCTTCCCCCCAACTAAAGATATGACAATGTGAAAAAGGGAGTGAGAAATTTTTCCAAAGTTACAATTTTAGCATTGTAATAAATTACATGACTAAAAATTAGAAAACAACATACCTTCACTTACCTTAAATGTGGATGAGTTGTGTATGTGTGGTGGCTGCAAAATTCTGATCATATTCTTCTTCAAGTGGCTGAACAAGAGGAGTCATGGATAAAGAGATGAGATGACTTTTTATTGCTCCTACTAAAACTTGTTGAATCTGCTCCAAAATGCTGAAAATAATAGTCTTCATGTCTTCAAAACTCATTGGCACAATTCCTACTATGTGAAAGATGTTATGATGTCGAACATAGTAGGAAATTGTTGAATTAGTGGCCATTAATGGATGCCACTAGTCAACACGAGAACTCTCACCATTGATGACAATGAGAGTCAAGATGCCCAAACACATCTTGCTAGGTACGAATGATTTTGCTGATGTCGAGTCACCTAGAAGATCTGACGAACAAGAGACATTAATTTATTCTCATTGTTTGTCAGCATGAGAACTTGCCATTAAGGCATGCAAGCCTCAAGGTGTTTTACAAAGAACTTAGACTCAAATGACTATAGACTCAATAGTTTGCATTGAAGCAGGACTTATTTGCTGAATGAAAATGACAAGAAATGGAAAATAAAAATGGAAGATGACAATGGAGAGTAGAAATGGAAATGGGCAATAATCATGTGAATGAGAAATGACAATGGGCAATAAGCATGTGAATGAGCCTCTTGCTTTTATTTGTGGTTAATGAATGGACAAAAAGAAATGGAAAGTGGATGTGAATGTAAATGGAAAATATGAAGTGAAATGAGATGAATGGTTTATTATGAGGTATGGATGTGATGGAGACAATAGTATCTGAAAGTTTTTCAAGTATTTGGATCTGATTTTGCATCATCATATTTCCTCTTTGTTGCTGATCATCCTCTTATGAAACAAATTGGTCTCTTAGAGAGACAACATTCTCTTGTAGTCATTTGTCCTTCCTCCAGGAACCTGCAAAAAAAACTAATACTTCTTCTGCAATGGAATGTAAGATTATCAAAGGAGAGAGGTGATCAATCTCTCTAGTTATGATATTTACACACAAAACTAAGAATTTTTATTAATGAAACAAGCTCTCAAAGGAAAAATCAAAAGAATTTATACATGTTTTGGAATTAGTGCCTCAAGTTGAATGTTTCTTCTTTTCAACAATTTTTCTATTTCAAACTCTAATGATGGATTTCTCATTGTATAGATCTTGTTGAGACCTTTCCAACGATACTTAAATCATCAAAATCTGATTTTGTATGAGAAAGTTAGGCTGATTTGAACAATGAGGTTTTTCAGTTGCGGAATTGGAGAACAGCTGCGGAATTGGACTTTAGCTGCAGAATGTCGACGGTTCTGTAGCTAAAAATCTTGAATAAAAATTTAGCCATTCATCTTTCATCATCAGTCCAAAATTTAATCAATACCTTCAGAAAAGTGAGCAAATAACTTATTCATTTCATTGATTCAAAATTATTGAATTTTTTTTTTTTTTTTTAATCAAAACAAAATTTGAAAAAGAAAAATGCAATTTTTTTTTTTTTTCATCAAAACAAAATTGAAAAAGAAAAATGCAATTTTTTTTTCTTTTTTCTTTTTAATAACAAAATTGGAAAAAGAGAAATGCAAAATTTTTTATTTTATTTTTTTACTTATTTTTATGTGGTTAAAACACAGTTCTAAAGAAAATGGCCGAAAAACATGGGTTTGCATTGTGCTACCTCCGTGTTTTCTATCACTAAAAAGAAGCTCTCCACTCAACAAACCACTTGTTCCTATACAAAAAAAAAAAAAAAAACACGTGGCATAGATTTGATCATTGAACATTGTTCAGCTTCGCTACATCCAGTTTCCACCAATGATTTTGAGGAGCGTACACTTTGCATGCTTCGTGATTCTTGTTGTCGCACATTCACTGCATCAGTTAGCCACTGTAGAACAGAAGCTTGTAACTCAGCCTCAGTCTCATTTGCACTCTGACGAATTACTTGCTTAGAAACAGCTGGCCCATGTATACGGAGATTGCCAGGTTCACAAATATCGTGAAATGTTGTCACTCGATTATAACTAGATGACAACTCCCTTGACACTCCAAAACGTCTGGAATCCACGTTGCTGAAGGTTGATAGAATTTGTATTCAACTTGGATTCTTCTTCCTGGAGATCAGGAAATCGAATTATGGCTGAAATCAAGCAAAGTGTCGTTCAAACTCTCCACTGTGCAAACAGAAAACCGTTTTTCCTCACGCGGCAGGCAAAAATGGCCTTCAAAGAACCAAGAAATTCTCCCAGACCGCCACGAATTTTGTAAAACGATTTCTGGGTTATCTAATTGACCATGTTGGCGAAAACACCCATGTCGTGGATTTTCAAAATTCATCCTCAATCGATCAGAAAATTCATTTCAAATTGACATGTCAAATAAAATTGCGTTTCTGGAGATGCTCTGGCAAAAATCGTTTTCTGGTTAGTTCCGTAAGGTTTCTGAGAATTTGACAGGGAGTTTTACATCAAAAAGAAGCCCATCATCCTTGGTTTGTTCAGTCTTTTTGTTCTGTGAGGAAACTCCAAGTGCTTCAGGAGTAGGGTTTTCAGGTATAGCGGGCTGAACTCCTTCAATAGCTAGCCAATGAGCGACAACTGAAATGTCCAAAGGAGCTCTTGGTAATGGTGTTTCAGTTATATCTTTGAATTCCAAATCCTTATCATTGATGTAGAACAAATCTGTATGCCCCACTGCTCTCTTAAATCTCAACGGATCTCCTAAAGCAAAGCCATAAACAGGCTCCACATTTCAAAGTCTAACTGTACTATTCACATCCTCAGTAGTCAATGTAGTTCGTTTTGAGTGTCGCATGCATTTGATTGCCTCCTGCATGATTTCACGCAATCTATATTCAACATTTGGAGCAAGAGCCTGGACAACATTCCATAGAATTTTCATGTTTTTGTTTACATATGAATATCGAAGCAGGATTCTCATGCATGGCTTGAAGGATTGTTGTTTTAATGTCGTTTTTGCTGCATTTTCTATGACTCACTTACTAATTCAACCGTTGTGGCTTAAGTTTTGATTGCAGGTTTGTAGACAGGCTTATGGCTCGGAGGTCTTATTATAGTTCAAAGTTTTTCAAAGGCCATGGCTATTGCATTTTTTTTTTTTAATTGATTTGATTTGTTATTGTTTTGTTTTGTTTTGTTTTTTTTTGTGTTAATAAAACTACATATGTTATATTTTTTTTTAAATTAAAAAATATACATATATGTTTTACTAAACAAAATGATTTATTGATTTTTATTTATTTTTTTAATAAAATTACACATGTTATATTTTTTTTAAAAATTAAAAATATACATATGTATTTTACTAAACAAAACAATTTTTTCAATTTTTTTTTTTTTTTTTTAATTTTATAATTAATTTGTTTAATAAAATTATGTATGTTATATTTCCAAAAATTTAAAAATACACATATATATTCATTAAACAAAACAATTTATTGAATTATTTTCATTTTTTTTTTTCATCTTTTTTTTTTTTTTAAATGATTTGTTATTAAAATTATATATATATATTTTCAAAAATTTTAAAAACATACATATATATTTTAGTAAACAAAACAATTTAAAAAAAAAATTAATTTTTTCATTTTTTTTTTTTTTATAATTGATTTGTTTAATTATATATGTTATATTTTTAAAAATTTTAAAAATACATATATATATTCATTAAACAAAACAATTTATTGAAATCAAAGTTTTTCATGAAAACAATTTTTTTTTTTTTTTAATTGTTGAATCAATTGAAATGATGAAGTTTATTTTGTCTTTTTTTCTTTTTTTTTTCTTTTTTTTTTAACATAACAATTCTTTTTCTGATCCTCCAGATCATACGAAATGCAGGAGGAGAGCATACTCAAGAATTATTAATTTTTTTTTTTACATAACAATCCTTTTTTTGATCCTCCAGATCACAGAAAGTGCAGGAGGAGAGCATACTTAAGAATTATTAATTTTTTTTTAGATGTAAGAAATAAGGTCTCCTAATTACACTTCCCCAGCAACGGCGCCAAAATGTGTAGTCAATTTAGTGTCCTAAATTGCTAACATAAATTATCAACCAGGGCTAGTAAACTGATGAAGTGTGGTGCACTATATGTGCTTAAGTGACCTCTTCCTTACTTCGTTGTATGTGTTTTTCTTATTGTTTTTGGGAACATAAATGTAATCTACCTCCGGAGTACTCTCACTAAATTAACATGCAACTAGTCTATGGAATTCTACAGCCCTTCTTGTTCATGATGAATGATATTTTGGAAGAGTTTGTAAAACAGTCATGGCTGTACTATCCAATGCAATTAAAAATAAACGTAACAATGAAAGAAAATGCAACTAAAATCTAAGACACCACAGCTATTTCTTACTCATTGTTATGATATTTTGGAAGAGCTTTGTAAGAGTAAGAATGGCTATGCCACTTAGTGTAAACAAGCACTAAAACCTACAATACCACAGTAATGCCTTATTCATCATAATGATATTTTGGAAGAGTTTATTAGAATAAGTCTAACTGTGATAATTAACAAAAGGAATTGCAACTAAAAATGCTAATTAACTCAACATAATACAACCAAATCTTTTCCATCTAATAATGATATTTTAGAAGAGCATTTTAAGAAAAAGAATGATTGTAAGATAATGATGATCTTTTTAATCTAATTGCAAAACAGAGAATGCTAATTAACTCAATATAATGCAACCAAATCTTTTCCATCTAATAATGATATTTTGGAAGAGCATTTTAAGAAAAAGAATAATTGTAAGATAATGAGGATCTTTTAATCTAATTGCAAAACAGAGAATGCTAATTAACTCAATATAATACAACCAAATATTTTCCATCTAATATTGATATTTTGGAAGAGCGTTTTAAGAAAAAGAATGATTGTAAAATAATGAGGATATTTTAGTTAAACAAATAATGCAAGACATGAATTAAAAGCTACTTATCTAGAAAGCATATAGAAGCCTCCTTGGATAGCAGGGGCCCTCTGCTACTAATTTGGTGAAGTCTTTCAGATCCTTAAAGTTGTAATCAAAACAACATCAAATAACTGAATTTCTCTATTGAAAATCTCACAAATCTACATCCCATTCCATCTTGAACTTTGTTACAAAATACTCCTATTTTCTCCTACTTCTTCATTAACCATGATAGGAGAAAGCTTCTCCTATTTATACAAAATATGAGGAGTCATCTCATTAATGAGAGTCCATGAATCTCTCCCTCCAACTCTAGAGTTACAATCAAAATAGGAAATGATAAGACACATGTCTTTCTAAAATTTCAACACAACTTAAGAAAGGAGACACATATCCTCTTAGAGTTTCAATACAACAAGGAAGTGAGACACATGTTCTCATAATCCCATGATCTTCTCCAACCAAATTCGAATTTGGCCTTAGAGTGCCACATAAGGGTCTTCTAGAAATCTCCTTTTTGACCTACACATGTCACAAAACTCACAACACATATATAGATATATGAAACTATGTTAATTTTCTAGTTTCTTATCATAAATTCACTTTAAATACATAAAATAAATAACTTTGGAAAACAAGGATCCTAACCCATATATTTATGAAAAATGGTTATTTGATGTAGGGCTTTAGGTCAGATGGCTATGAAATAAGGGCTAGATGGTTATGACATAATGGGAATATGTATGAATATGGAAAACACTTTTGAGACTCAACAGTTATGTCACACTCCTATCACATCATATCAATATGATGTTTTCACATTATACCATTGTTGGTAAGCATGTCGAATTGATGTGCCTAGCTAGGTCATGAATGGAAGATGTTTCTTAATGATTGGAAAGGTGTTGCAGGTGTCTTTATGATTTCATAAGGGTTGTAAAGGTTGTACAGTGTTTGGAGTGTTTGCAAAAAGATGGAAAATATTTGTTGATGCTTGTAAATGAAAATATAGGGAATAAAACTGCGGAAACATACATGATTGAATGAAGAAGATTTAATGAGATTTTTGAGGTGTTATCAAAGCCTTTTCAAGGCTTGACAGTACCCACAGGGGTTGAAGAAGGAAGGTTATAAATTGGATAATTTTTAGCGAAGTTTGATTGATATTTTCCTTCTTTTAGGGCTTGGAGAAAGGGTAACATAGGTTTCCTTTGCTAGAGGAGCATTAATTCCTAGGGTAACATAGGTTTCATGTGGAATAGTAGCATTACTAACTCTTTTCCAAAAATAATAGGCATAGTTACTACTTATAAGTGTTGAAAATTAAAAATCCCCTGGTAAAACCATGGATTTTCCTAAGGTATTTGTGTCCGGAAGTTCGAGAAACATCTATTTGATCGTATCAAATTTTACCATAAAAAAAACCATTGGATTTTCTTGTGGTATTGTAAAGGAAAGTAATTTATAAAAGGATAAGGAGATTGATCAACTAGGTGTGCATTCTTGAATACTTATACGTTGTGATTTGGTTTTGGAATAGGTGCACACCAGGGAACAAGGAGGAGGCTTAGATCTATATCCCAATGAGACATATGAAGGAGATTTGTTAGATATATTCACTACTTGGTATGTCACTTGAATATATAATGGTTTGATAAATATTTTAAAGTCTTAACATAATGTTTTGTTGTAGATCTAATTATGAAATGCACAAAGCTCAAATTCAGAAATTTACATTGTTAATTTGATGTTCCTCCAGAGAGAGGCTTCTATTGATATGTTGTAGGGTATATAGGTCTATTTTATAATGTATGTAGGAAAATTAGTGTAGATATCACTGTCTTGATAGTTTTTAAAATATTTGATTTTGTTGCAAATATTTGTTTGGTTGAGATTGTTGAGGAACCTCACTTGCTACTATTGGTTATATAATGCTATAGCACGGTGTATGGACGGCCTAAAATCTGATTGATTGATTGTATGATTTTTTTAAATGATGCATATGTTTGACAGAGACTGTGTGTGTAGAAGCTAACTAATTACAAGTGACTTTCATGAGATTTTTCAGAGAGCTTCTTAACTTTGTCTTGTTGCAATAAAAATGACCTATATGTTGGACATATACTTTTTTTCTTGATGAAATTAACTTGAATGATGCTTTGAGAATTGAGATTAGTGTTTTTCCTATATTTCCCAAATATTAGCATGAACATTTTTATTCAGATATGGTTAATGTTGTGTTGAGTTCTAATGGTAGAAAAATTGATTTTTCTCATATGTATGCAGTAAGAGAGTTGTTATTGATGTCTATGAAAGAGGTTTAGTACTATGTGTAGATATCAATGCTATGTATACATAGTTTTGTGTATGTAAAGATCTATGAAAGAATGTATGTAGAGATTAATGTGACAGAGATATACAATTCCCACTAATGTTTGGTTTCCTTGACAAAGTTGTTATATTTTTTCCTATGGCTAAGGTTGCTTGACTCTTCAGGGCTGGTAGAATGTGTGAATTTTATCCTTGATGTTTTCCCTAGCTTATAGAATATTTGTGACAAAGGATTGATGTTAGTGAGCCTCTTTAGTGATTCATCTACATGTTGGTAAGTGTTATATGTTGATGTCTTGAATGATGCATAGACTTATGTGTCGAAACTTGGTATGGCAGACTTGTATGGTTTCCAACCTTATGAATTTACGATGATTATTTTCATTAATATGAACCTATTATAGACTTCATGATGGTGGTGCTATAATGTGTATAGTTGGAGGAACTTGATGTTTTGAGTTTGTTTTTATTGTTATTATGCAAACAAAGGCTTGACACTGAGATTACATATTGAAATGGATTAAGAATAAAAAACCTTGTTGTGTTCTATATTTTGAGAGTGATTTGATATTTTTGATATTTGAATGAATTAATGAATATGTTGATGGCTGATTTGAGTATATTATGGTTTTGCATTTGATGAGCAGATAATTTGGCTTGGTTGATGAGCAAAGATTTTGATTCGATAATTGATAGTGTTGTTAAGATTTGGCTTCGCATTGATAGTATTGATGAGAAAAGAGATTGTTTGATCAATGATTGATTTTGGATAGGTTATTGGTAACTTGGTATGCAGTTATTTAGATTGAGCATATTGTTAGTTGTGGGTCTAGTTTGAAAAATGGATGAAATGTGGCTTGTTGGTTTTAGGTTGAGTTAGGTGGATCCATTGTGAAATATTCTGAAGTGTGGTCCACAGAGGTATTACTGGTTGGATCCTTTAGTAAGGGAGTAGGATCTTCCCTCCAGTAGTAGCCGATAAACTTGATCGGGGAGTAGTATATTTCTTGTAGTCAGTGCTAGAGGAACTAGAGGAGTTATTAGCCTCCAACTGGAAGGAGATTGTGCACTAGTATGATTTTGTGCCAGTGTAAGATGTAATGAAATATTTTATATATAATAAATAATACAAAGACGATAAAAATGTCTTTCTCCCAATTGGGTTTCCACCTAAAAATCTGGTGTCCCCATGTGTTTACTTTTTGATGATGTGTTGC
This sequence comes from Pinus albicaulis, assembly GCA_034641835.2. Classification (NCBI taxonomy): domain Eukaryota; kingdom Viridiplantae; phylum Streptophyta; class Pinopsida; order Pinales; family Pinaceae; genus Pinus; species Pinus albicaulis. The sequence goes on from CM076577.1 coordinate 583,986,905, forward strand.
ATTCTTATGGTTTATGTGCTCTTAGGTTTAATGATGCTCATGTTTTAATGGTTCATATAAATTTGAAAATGAAAGGCATAACTAAGTAAAATTTTAATTGGGCATGAAATATTGACTCACCCCGCCCCCCCCCCCCCCCCAAACCTCTAAATATTTCTAACAATTTGTATCAAAGTAAAGGTCCTTCAAGAAGTAGATTTATATCTATAAGGTAGATCCAATAATATGAGAAACTAGGGTGGATTTTTCTCTAACAAGCCACCTTTCTTTAATGGAAAAAACTTTATGTTTTGGAAGGTCTGAATGAGATATTATTTGCAATCTCTTAGAGAAAAAGTTTGGGCAACACTCGAAATGGGATATAAATATCTAGGATCCATGCCTATAGATGAAGTAGAGAAGAAACAGTACAAGATTAATGCCAAAAATATCAATTATGTACTAGGAGGACTTGTAGAATCCAAATTCATGAATGTAATGGAACTCGACACTGTGAAAGAACTGTCGAAAATCTAGTCAGCAACTATGAAGGTGATATGAAGGTAAAAGGTGCTAAGTTATAGTCTTATAAAATGAAATATGAGTCCCTTAAAATGCATGAAGATGAAATTATTGCAAAATTTTGAGGACTCTATGATTGTCGAAAAGATATTGAGATAGCTAACGTCTAAGTTCAATGCCAAATTTAGCTATTAGGGAAATGCAGGATTTGATTCATCAATATTAAGAAAGACTCCATGGTATTTTGACAGCCTATGAAATGAGAACAAAAGGGGATACATCATAAATCAGAGAAATTGACTTCAAAACTACATGCAAAGGAAAACAAAAGGAAGAGCCTAAAGATACTAGCTACATTTTAGATGAATAAGAGAAAAACTTTGTTAGGAAGTTGCAAGTGGGAATAGAGAAATTGGTAAACTTCCCTTTAAATGTTTTGATTGTGTAACATTAGGTCACTATGTTTCTAAATGCCCATATAAAGAAAATATTTATAATAAAGAGAAAGAAAAGAATGTCTCCAAGAAGAATGTCAAAATGAATTTCTCTACAAAGAAAAGCTTTAATTTGAATGAAGATAGTGAATACATGTCAGATGATCATGTATATGAAGATTCAGACTCTAACACCAGTTAAAAAATTCTTATGGCTCTTGAAGATTAGTTGGCTAGTGAATTAAATAATTGTGAAACATATGACTTAATGAATGCATTAAAATAAATTTATAGACTCTAGAATATAAACAAATATATGGAAATTAAACAAATTAGTAGTGTTGAAGAAATAACCTTGTTAAACAATCATTTAGAAGCAGCTAAAAGAAGAGAGTAAGTCTTGATGGAACAACTTCAAGAAAAAGAGAGGCATTGTGAGAGGTTAGAACAAAAAATTGTGACCCTAAGGGAATATTATGAGAAAACAAAATCCCAATTAAATTGGAACCTTGAATGGGTAAAGGCATCTCGATCAGTAGAAAACATTATCAATGAAAAACACTCTTCTCTAGTTAATATAGGTCTTGGATATAATTCCACTCAGAATCATAAGGTTTTAGATCAAATAGGCACAAATACACAAGGTACTGACAAGGACCAACATAATACTCTTCAAGGGAAAATTGGATCAAGTCATTCACAAGCTATAATGAAACCAAGATTAGGGAAAAGACTAATCCTTAGGTATAAAATTTGGTGTAATGGATAGTTTTTTACCTGTAACTTGATTGGACATAAGGCCACTTATTGCAGATATGGAAGATTAAATAGAGGAAAACAAGCTTCTTATTACAAGAGGTGTTATGTGTGTTACAACCTCAGACACATGGCTAAATATTGTAGGAAGATCAAATTATTTAATCTGTTCAACGAAAAGAAGTAGGTTTGGAGGAAGAAGGAGAAACAACCAGAGATGTAGAGAAAGACGACCCCTACTGTAGTCTATTATACCACATGTTGATTCCTAAAAGGACTACAAAAGTGAATGTGAGGTACATAGCCTCAAGTAAAGAAGATAGTGCCAACATAGGAACATAATATCAATTCCAAAGGATCATTTCGTTGGAAATATCTGCATGATCGCAGAGGAGCTATGCATATGTGCTATTTCACTAGTTCATCTTTGATGATGATTTATGCTACTAATGATGCATTAGGGAAATCTATTGTGATCAGGACTAGTGATGAGGAGTTGGAACATGTTCATGGGGAGCATATCCTATGCTTCTGATGGTTCATTGTTGGAATTATGATTTCTTATTGGCATGAGCAGTACTTATCTGACATTTTTTTGTTCCAGCCTATTGATGATTCTTATATGTTGCTTGGGATTGTCTCAGAGGGTGTTGATATGTGATGAGTTCATAATATATTGATGGTGCCTTACTATTCTTTTTTTTGTATATATTGGTATTCTTTGATGCATCTTTCATTGATGGGGAAGATATATATGCTGCTATCACTATTTCATTTACATAAATTTCTTTGTTAATTTTGGTTGATATTTTATATGTTGTTGATCAATCCTATTCTACTACTATACTTAATGGCTTGTGATGATGAAGGTCTTCTTTGACTACAGATATGTTGTTAATGAGACTTTTGGAAAGTAATCATGTGATATCATATGCTCTTGGTGATAGATGTAATAAATTTGGTACAACTCAGTATGTTTATCATGCATAAAGGATAGCACATGTATGTGAATTTGAATAGCCATGTATCATCATTTTCCAATCTTTTAGTCCATTGGTAATGAAGAGACCCATGTTGTAAGCATTGTCAATTTCAACCATGTATGGGGTATTGGATGTCAAATTCATGTATATCATTGACATAGCCCTATTTATTTGGGTATATTTATGCAAAATTTGGTTCATAGATTCATTTACTGATGATATCCATGCTTAGAGAAGAGGTATCTATAAATCATATATATACAACCATGAATTTGCATCATGCAACCTTATACTTATATTGGGTATCACTAGAAGGTTATGTGTATTCTTAGGGGGAGAAAGGCTAGTGTGAAAGGTTATAGTGTTGGTTAGATCCATATATTATAACATAGATCCTTGTTTCAAATCAATAAATTAGATTTATAGTGTTGAGAATTTTAGGGGGAGTACTTCTCTTAGCTTGATTCTACCCTTTTCCCTTGATATCAAAGGGGCAGAGAAGGACTTGTTATTTTTTAGGAGGTTGACATCAAGTCCAAAGGGGGATATTATTGGCATTATGGCTAATGTGTTGTCCTTGATGTCAGTCTAGATGTCACCTTGTCCCATTATGTTAGGATTTGTTCACACTCATGCCACATCATGTCATTATGGTTTTGTCACAATATTTCATTGTTGGTAAGCATGAAGAATTAATGTGCCTATATAGGACATGAATGGAGGATGTTTATTAAGGATTAGAAAGGTTTTTCGGGTGTCTTGATGATTACATAAGAGTTGTAAAGGTTGCTCAAAGTCGAGAGAAGTTGTGGGAACTTGGAAAAGATTTGTTGATGCTTGTAAATGAAATTATAGGAAATACAACTGAGGAGACATAATTAGTTGAATGAAGAAGGTTTACTAAGATTTTTGAGGTGTTATTGAAGCCTTTTCAAGGCTTGAAAAGACTCATAGTTTTTGAAAAGGTATGTTAGAAGTTGGGGAAATTTTGAGTGAAGTTTGAATGAGGTTTGATTGTTTTTAGGGCTTGGAGACAAGGTAACATGGGTTTCCTTTTCTGAAGGAGAATTAATACCTATGGTAACATAGGTTTCATGTGCAAGACCAGAATTACTAACTTTTTCCCTAAAAGGAGAGGTAGTGTTACTTCCTATAAGTGTTGAAAATTAAAATTATTCCAACAAAACCATATATTTTCCCAATGTATTTCTGTCTAGAAGTTCAAGCGACATCTATTTGATCCTGTCAAATTTTACCATGAACAAAACCATTGGATTTTACTGTGGCATTTACAAGGAAAATAAGTTATAAAAGGAGAAGGAAATCAATCAGCTGGGTGTGCATTCTTGAAGAATTATTCGTTGTGATTTGTACCTTTTTAGATATATCTCTTAATGAGAAACTTGAAGGATATTTGTTATAAATCTTCACTACTTGGTATATCACTTGAAGATATAAAGGTTTTATAAAGGTTTGAAGGAATTAGCATAATTTTTTGTTGCAAATATGATTATGAAGTGCAGAGAGCTGATATTAAGAGATTTAAATTGTTATTTTGATGTTTCTCCAGAGAGAGTCTTGTGTTTTTATTTTTTCCTAGAATTGGTGTTTAATGCCATGGAATAACCCCTAGTTGGACCACCCAAAGGAGCCACACTATCTGGTCCAAACTATGAGGCCTAAAAATTATGGAATGAAGGAGAAATGGACTCATGCCTCATGATATAGGGCCAAAGACATGGCAGGGGGGGCTTCAACCAATTGATCAACCTATCAAGGCTAGAGAGAGGCTTGTGTTGATATGTTGCAGGGTATATAGTTATATTTTATAGTGTATGAAAGCAGTGAATGCAGAGAAAACTATGTTGTATTGACAATGTTTGCATAGATCTGTTTTTTTTAAAATATTTGTGTGTATGCAGAGATTTGTTTGGCTGAGATGCTTGAGGAAACTAGCTTGCTACTATTGGTTATCTGATGATATAACACAATGTATGGAGGGCCTGACATCTTATTGAATGATTGTAATTTTTTTTTTCTAATGATGCATATGTTTAACAGAGACAGTGTGTGTAGCATCTAATTGATTACAGGAGACTATCATGAGGGCTTGTATAGAGCTCATTAACTTTGTCTTGTTGCGGTAACTTATAATTATTTTCTTGATGACATTAACAAAACTGATGCTTTGAGAACTGGCATTAGTGTTTTTCCTAGAGTACCCAAAGATTAGCATGACAATTTGTATTTAGATATGGTTAATGTTTTGTTGAGATCCTAATGGTATAAAAAACTATTTTCTTATATATATGTAGTAATGGAGTTGATGTTGATGTCAATGAAAAGGGTTGGAAGTATGTGCAAATATCAGTTCTTTTTAGATCGATTTCTATGTATGTAGAGATATATGACAAAATGTATGTAGAGATTAGTGTGACAGAGATATAAAATGCCCACTAATGTTTGATTTTCTTGACAAAGATGTTATATGTTGTCCCATGAATAAGGTTGATTGACTATTGAAGGTTGGTATTGATGGAAGGATGTGTGAATTTTATCCTTGATGTTTTTCCTAGCTAATAAAATATTAGTGATAGAAGATTAATAATGATGAGACTCTCTATTTATTGATCTACATGTTGGTAAGGATTGTATGTTGATGTCTTGAATTATGTAGAGACTTATGTGTTAGAACTTGGTATGGTAGAGACTTTTTTGGATTCCAATGTTATGAATTTATGATGCTGCTTGTAATTAATATAAACCTATTAAAGATTATGTGACGATGGTTCTACAATGTGCCTAGTTGGAGGAACTTAATGTTTTGAGTTTGCTACTATTGGTATTATGCAATGAAAGGCTTAGTAGTGAGGTTACATATTGAAATGGGTTAATAATGGAAGATATTGTTGTGCATTATATTCAGAGAGGGATTTGATATTGTTGAGAGTTGAATGACTTGATGAATATGTTGATGGTTGATTTGAGTATAGTATGGTTTGGAATTTTATGAGAAAATAATTTTACTTTATCGATGAGAAAAGAGTTTGATTTGATAATTGATAATGTTTTTGAGATTTGTCTTAGTATTGATAGTATTGATGCAAATAGATTGTTTGATAAGTGATTTATTTCAGAGGTGTTATTGGTATCTTGGTATTTAATTATTTAGATTGAGCATATTGTTGGTTGTGGGTCCATTTTGAAAATTGGATGAAACATGGTTTGTAGGGGTTTTCGTTGAGTAAGTTGGATCCAATGTGAAATATTTTGAAATGTCGTCAGCATAGGTACTGAGGGTTGGATCCTTTAGTGGGGGAGTAGGAGCTTCCTTCTAGTAGTAGACGGTAAACTTGATTAGTGAGTAATAGCTTCCTTGCAGTCAGTGTTGGAGAAACTAGAGGTGGTGGTAGCCTCTAGTAGGTAGGAGTTTGTGCATTGGTAAGAGTCCACGTTAGTGCAAGATGTAATGAAATATTTTCTTTATAATAAGAAAGAAGATAAACATGACAATGCCGATTATTTTCTCTTAATTGGGTTTCCACCTAAAAATTTGGTGTCCTTATGTGTTGATTTGTTGATGATGTGTTGCATTCTTATGGTTTATGCGATCCAATGTTTTTCTCATGTTTACTAAATATACAACATAATAAGATGCTAATAAATTAATTTTTTGGATAAATTTTCAAACAAAAGGAATAACTAAGTAAAATTTGAATTCAGCATGAAATAATGATTCACACACTCAACCCCCCCCGTCCCACACACCCCACACCTTTGGTATATTTAACATAATCGAGGTTTATATGTAAATAATTGTATATATATGTTTTTCTTTTTCAATGTTTAAGTTTGAAAGACATATGAAGAATTTAATTATCAATATTTTATTAATGATAATGAATGATTTAAATTTGTATTTAAGATGTTTATAATAAATAAAGAGGTCTAGAAAATTAATGTTGGAGTACACTTGGCTGAAAGAGATGAGCCTGAAAATTGATGATGAATATTAATTACCTAGTAATAAGTCTTAGGCATCTAATACAAATGTTTAGATTTATTGTGAATTGTGGAATTGATCCATTTACTATTTCCTTGAAAGACAGGATGTTGTCTTTGGGAGTGGGAAAAAAAACTCATTAATGAGCTAGTAACTACCTCCCACTTGTTGGTGAGGTGGAGGTAGTTACCAACTACCAAAATGAGTGGTAGATGGGTAATGGAGGATAATTTACTTTTTTATTGATGCTGAAAGAGGATCATGTTGTCTTGGAGATACTAGGGAGCAACAAATGAATATGACCAAAAATAATAATTGTGGACCTATTGTGCTTGGGCGGATACATATTGGATGCATTATCATGGTTGGGGGGAGTTGAATGTTCTGACATTAATTTTATAGAATTTTAATAACTTCAAGTCAGTATTTCTAACCTATTTTATGTGTAATATTTGTAATGTAAAATGGTATATATTCTATTTTTATTAATTATATAGTTATTTCTGCATATAAGTTGAATTTTATGTATTTTGTGAAAAAGTTTCAAGTAGGAATATTAGAGTAAATGTACTCTAGAAAGACACACACTGTATATTAGAAATTCTTGTATAGAAAAATATAAATATAAATATTACTATATAGTTTCTTTTATTTTGAATATTTGGAGTGCAATATGTTTACTTTTTTTGTATAAATATGTGATTTTCTCATGAATACAATTACCATACAAAGAAGAATTCAAGTAGTACTAAGTAGTCGTTATTCTAATATTTTATTAGTAACTATGTAAGAATTATAGATACTAATATCAAAAATAATTTTATATTCCGTCAAGTACCATGACTAGCACAACTGGTTGAGGATTGGCCTCGTCAGCAAGGTGACCCAGGATCAAACATCATGGGGGGTGGTTCTTCCTTGTGTTAGGGGAGGAGACATACTAAAAAATCCATTAAACTAAGGGCTGGTGTGGCCCAGGCCAAGTGCGATCCCTAGATGGCTTTGATGGATTAGCTGCCCCTAGGTCATGACTCCTCAAACCATAGGTCAAGCCTGGAGGTGTTAATTTTTTTTAGGGATATATTGTTCTTTTCTTTGATAATTAAATTTCTTCATTAACACATTAATTTCACCCCATAACATCATAACATTCATTAGAGGAATTTTGAGGTCTAAAATGGGCCTCCTAAGGAAATTATAAAATAATAGTGGAAATAATAAAATAAGATTTGATTACATCATCAAATTTTAGAGGGAAAAAAGAAAAAACTACTTTTTCAACTCGTATTTTCAAACTAAATCCAAAATTTTTTACCTAAATTTCGAGCGGGAGTACTCATTGGATGCATAATTTAATTCCTCATCCAAAGAGTACACATGGTGCATACTTTCGATGGTTCCTCCTACACGAAAATGAGAAATACATGAAAAACATGATTGCAATCTCGTTTTCTCATATATTTCTCATTTTTCGTGTAGTAGGGTCCATCAAAGTATGCAACATGGGTATTCCTTAGATGAAAAATTAAATTTTTCATCCAACAAGTACTCCCACTCGCAATTTGAGTAAAAACTTTGGGAGATAAGTTGAAAATAGGAGTTGAAAAAGTAGTTTTATTATTTTATTATTTTTTAGTCTTTTTACCCTTTTACTTAAAAAATGGTGAATCATCCCCCATGTTTGACATCATCATATTGAATCCTATTGGTTCTTATGAATTTTATTTTTGTTGTACATTTTTCTTAGGAGGCCCATTTTATACCTCAAATTCCCCTAATGATTCATATTTACATAATTATTCAATAACATATGCAACTATGTAGAAAGAACAATATCATCATCATAAATGCAATGGTGCATAAAGGAACAATATAAGAAAATAATTCACACATATAGACACCAGGATTGGTCAGAGAACAAGGAAAACCCCACTATGGGGAAACCCTTTCAAAATCTTCTTCTTATTAGATTTTCATTGAAGGATTCAACAAAAGATAGTACAATGATCCATATATTCATATATACAAATATCCAATAAAAAAAACTACAACATCCATGAAATGAACCCAACATTGTTTCTACTCAGAATCCTAATTTTGAAGCTTGTAATGAACTATTAATGTTTGTGATCAACTACCAAACAATGTGGTCAATGAGTGAAAAATTCGGATAACTGAAAAACTAAACCCTAGAAGTCGATCACATGGAGGATATGTTGTGCATGCAATTGTGAAGCTTCAATTGCTACCTCGAGCCTCCAAGTCTGTGACTACAGTTGAATTCAGCCTTTGGAAAACCTATGACAATGACCCAGAAACCCTAGAATCATGCACAAACTTTGGATTGTGTAATTTCTCCTTCGTGCGAATCAATTCTCCATGAGTGAGCCTCAAATCTGTGAGAGTGGAAACCATGAAATAGAATAGAATAATGTCTCTTGATGATGTCCAAATGAGGTGGAGGTCACTTGTATTTATAGCCTTCCAAGGGTGTCTAATTTTCTTTAGGGCTAACCTATCCAAATGTACATATGCGGCTTTTTTCATAAGTACACTTTCTCTTATCCGATTTGAGTGATATTTAGGTCAATTTTTTTCCTCTAAAAAAGAGGAATTCAATGAAATCATAATATTCATCAAATGATCTATCCAAAGTGTAATTTGGACCTAGTTTCCAATTTCAACAAGAGGATTACAAACAATGTGACAAAAAAATGTTATCCATACAGATATACATACACGCAGATACACACACACACGTACACCCAAAAACGTTTAGAAGGAGGTATCAAAGATACTAAAATAAATGATAGAATATTTCTTAAAAATCATCAAAAGAATCTTGAAAGCCATTAAAAGATTTCTTACATGGCAAGAATTGAAAGAAGGAAATAGTATTATAATACAATTATGTAATAAGAAACAAAGGTTTTATTTTTCATGAAAACCAATCATACATTAATGAAATGAATATGGATAACAAGGTTCTAAAGTTATTCCTTTGAGTAATATAAAATACAAAATTTAGTCACAAATTGTTACAGTAAGGTTCGATCATGACCTCAAAATATTTTTCGTTAAAGATATTTGACTAACAAAACATACGGAAACAGAGTGCTCCAAAAATTATTATTACATAAGAGCCATCAGCCTTCGGTAAGTTACTTCCATTCAGGAAGAAATACATCTCATGAATAAATGAATAAAATTAATTATTAAACATATTGGAACCAAAAAATATGGATTTTTGACTTCGAACACAAAAATCACGTCTACGTAGAAGGAGAGACCAAGGGTTTGGATCATCTGACCTTAAATTTTTTATCTCAATGTCCTGTGAGATGTAGAAGTAATCCAAGAACTAGATACATTGAAGGGAAAATAAAACCCATCTCATATGAAGAAGGATTAACAATATAAATAGATAAACATGGGGTTATAAATTTAACAATATATTATAAAAATGGTATAAAAGATGAAAATGTTAAATACTAATTCATAATTACCTTAAGAGGATTTCAATCCTCACATTCTTCAGAAATAACTGCAAGAGACCAAACAAGTGAGCAGAGGCATTGGTGAATTCCTTAATTCTAATAAAAGAAAATTATATACAGATATATAGACAACACAAATACTAATCAGTGTTTGCGAAAACATTTTATACAACAAGACCATAGAGTCACTATAAACATATAGAGATATGAATAGTAATATACATTGAGGAATTTTGAATATTTTTTACAGTGAATAAAAATTTAAAACAATATATAATCCTGCAAAGGAGTGAATCAAGAAAATTGCACTTCTATTAGATAGCTTGGTGTGCCAATAGAATGGCCATGAGATTAAATCCTAGTAATAGATACCCAGGTAAGGTTTATATTATAAACCCATCTAAAATCTCTCTAACATTCCAAAAAGATTTGGGGTTTCTAATAACGAAAACTAATCATGGCGAAAAACCAACCTAGAATTACAGAGGAGGATTCAAGAATTAAATAATTGAAATAAAATATCTATATATAGGATAATGAACCAAAAAAATAACAGAAATAAATAAATAAAAGAACCTATAAAAAAATAAGCACAGTTTTAGATACATGAATGGTAGAAACAAAATTAAAATTCCAAAGACCTGAAATTATTTAATTTCCCATAGAAATATAGCTTAGAGTTTTATAGTTAGTATAAATTTGAGGTATTGAAGTCACTGAACCATTTTATGTCGCTAGTGTATGACCAAAAGACCAAGCATTGGGTGAAGCAAACAAACCCACAACCATTATCAACTAGAAACCATACGAACTTCCTTTACACCCAAACAACATAAAGAAAGTAAGATAAATGGTTAGTTATCATTGTACTCTAAAGTGTATAAATTTTAATACAATTATGTATTTCCTGGATTCTCCTCGTCTAACAATTATATGCCATTGTTAAATACATAATTTCTTCTACAAAAATCTTTGCGGAAATTTAAAACACGATCGCCAATTGCAAACACATGAAGAAAGATTAGTCACACATAACATAGATGTTTTTACCAAGAAATCATAAAGCTAAAAACTCCACTATCATATATTATGTATATATCATGGATCATGAAACAATCTCATACAAAAATATAATCCAAGAGCTCTCAGTACAATATACAATTGTCTCACACTGTCATACAAAAATTGGCAAATACATGTGCCAATTTACTGCCTCCTGACAACCTGCCTCCATTGTGCAATCTATGATAGTCAAGAACCCCTGAATGATTAACTCTAGCCTGCCTTGACTGCACAATATTCATAGTCACATCCAATGTGTGTGTGGTTGCATGAGTGCACCCAATAATGTCACAACTGATAGTCAAATTGTCCCTTTCACCTACATCTTGTAGAAATTTTTAATACAATTATGTATTGTCGGATTCTCCTGATCTAACAATTATATCCACTGTTAGATACAAATCCTTCTACTTAAATCTTTTCTACTTTCTTTTGGAAGGATAGGATGGTATCGGAGCAAAGAATATTGCAAAATTGAAGCAGTAGCTGAGTTTGTTGGTTGAAATGTAGATATTTTTAATACAATTATGTATTGTTGGATTCTCCTGATCTAACAATTATATCCACTGTTAAATACATAATCCTTCTTGTTACATCATTGTTTGTTCATCTAACCTATTATCATTAGATGAACCCAAGTACACCATGTAAGACCAATTTTACCCTAAGTAAAATTGCTTTCACTATGTGAAATAACTTAGTAAAACACCTTTATTAAGTTGTTTATGGTCTAAGCAGGAAACCCCAAAAGGAAATAATAAACAAATCTATATTTGTTTATATTTCCTGGTCATATTTAACCCAAAACAAGGAAATCAATTAAATAAATCCTTATTTATTTGATTATTTCCTAGGAATAAGTTATTTAAATTCTATTTAAATAATATTCCTAGTTAAATTTGACTAAATCATTTATAAATAATTAAATAAATCATTATTTATTTAATTATATTCCCACCATTTCCTTAAAATAATAAATAAATTATTTATTTATTTATTATTTATAAATAAAGGAATTGACCCAAGTCAAAAATCATTTTCCCTCCAACAAATATAATAAAATATTCCTAAAGGGTGTTTCTAGAATTTGATTAATAATATTTTATTCATGCACCAAGTTCTAGATCACCCTAATATTTTGTTATAAATAGAAGGGTTTTCCCCATTCATTAGTCACCTTTTGTTGCCTAAAGATCACCTCTGGATCTATACACTTGGTCACATTTTCTCCATTTTTTCCTTGTGAGCTCCCATTGAGTTCTATGTTTGTCTGGGTTTTCTATACCAACAAGAGAGAGAGATTCTAGATCTGAAGTGCTGAGGACTATCAAGAACCCATCCCATTGAGGAGAACCGGAAAACACCTTTCCTGTTTTCCTCTCAGGTGCCCCTTTTCAATATAATATAAAAATTCTTTCAAATACATCATTCTTGCCTTGTCTATTGGACGCATGGAGCCAAATTTTATTTTATCTGCTTAATGTCTTTTATGATTAGATCTGGATTTGTGCAGCATTATTTGGATCACCTGATTGCAGATTTAAAGATATTTGGCAGCCATAATTAATGTTAGGGCTATTTGTTATGCGTAGCTAAAGTGGTCTTTTACGACGAAAGATTCATACTAACAATTGGCAACTCCACACGGGTTTTCTTTTGCGACCGCTATCGTTTTATATATTCCTGCATATCTAGATATTTCAAACCCTAGGGTTTCTCTTTCATTTTTTGTTTTTCCTATTTTTATGATTCTTTTCACCTTTAAAACCCTCAAACATTAAAATTTTTAACTTCCATGTGTTTTTGGCCCTATTGCGCAGGTGACAGACATTAGCCGCAGCTGAGACGACAACTTTTTCTTAAATCTACCGCCGAGGGACCCAGATCTGCAGGTCGCACTTATCGGCCCAAAAACTGCAACCTGGCCTTGAGGTCGCACTTTTCTGCCCCAAATCTGCGACCTAGAATGAAAACAGGTGAGAACCTATGACCTGCACTTTTTTCTGCACTTTTCCAACAAATTTTTTGGGTTTGTCTAAAGCTTCTGTCAGGGTTTTCCAGCCTCTGTCTCTGCCCGTTTAGACCTGTTTCTAATCTGTTTCACTCAAATAAGTGGGAATATTTCCCCTTAGGGCTTTAGTACCCTCCACTTTTTGTGGGCGAGTTTTAGCTGTTTCAGATGTCTGAATTTTCAGAGTTTCAGCCTTCTTCTTTTCAGATCTGATACCTCATTTTTAGATCCCTCTAGATCAGCTCTTCGCCCTTTCAAATCACCTCATTTAGTTTTGTTTGGGTTTATCTCTAGGGTCACCTCCTTGTCCCTTATACCTTTAGCTGATTCTCTCCTTTATAGCATCAACCTTGCCTCTGCCTATTTGTTGTTCTCTACACCTCTTTTCAGCATATTTCTACTATAGATCCCTATCCATCCCGACCTTAGATCTATTGGCCTCTTTTTAGCGTGTTTTGATTAGATTTTTTCCCTCTTCTAGACTAGTTTTGTGAGACCCACCTTCTTGCGTTAGATTGATGCATTGTTAGCTATTAATTTTCTATTATTTTAGTCTTATTTATTGTTCTCTACAGATTTATTTTCAGTTACGCAACACACTTTTTATTTTACTCTCAAAAAACATCTGGGTTTAAAAATTAAAATTAACACACGCCACACACTGACCCTAAGTGAAGAAGAGCCTGGTTAACACCACCTGGAAAAGACTTTAAAATCAATTGACACTACACCTCTCTACCCTTGTTTCGCAATTGACCTCACTTGATTTTGCACCTCCCTGCCTTTGTCGGTTTTTCTTTTTCCTGTCATCATTGCCCCTTCAAGGCATTTATCCCAGAGACTTCTTGGCCTTCACCCTCAGTTTCTAGTTGGTCGACTTACTCCTTCCCATCGTCGTTGAGTTAGTCCTCCCCTAAGTCCGCACTCTGACTCATATTCTAATTCTTTGGTTTCTCCCCCTACTTTTGGTTCTCCCCCTATTACCTTCACCATGTCTGGTCCAGGGCCTAATGCTAGTGGCAACCCTGGCCCTCATGCTGGGACTGTTACTAGCAGAACCGCCACAGGAACTACCTCGAATGCTCCCTTGCTCCCCTTCATGGCAAGCCTCAGTCTCCCCGATTTCAATCAGTTGATCAATGATCCTGTCTGCCACGATGTTAGTTGGCCTGCTATGCTAACCAAGCTCCCCTCCGACATTCCCAAGTTCGAAGGCCTTGCTGGAGAGAATCCCTCCAACCATATCTGGTCTTTCCACATGTGGTGTTCATCCCATTCCATTACTGATGATTCCATATGTCTTAGATTGTTCCAATGCACGCTTACAGGCGACGCTTCTAAGTGGTATGTTGATTAGCCCACTTCCTTCCATACCACCTTTCCGACTCTTTCCCAGGCTTTTTTATCTTACTTCTAGCTTCTGCTTCATTATGACACTGGTATCAAACTTTTGACTTCTTTCCGTCAATCATCTGCGACCTGCCTATCCAATCATGTCCAGGAATGGCGAAGAAGAAAGAGCCTATGTCAATCTCCTACCTTCGAAGACCGTGGCTACATGGACTGGTTCCTTAGATCTCTCTTGCCCCTTATCGAAAAAGATGTCGCATCACATTTTCCTCAAACCGAAGAAGTTGTCCTCCAAATGGCGTTAAAATATGACTTGATCTACGCTCAGACGAGTTATGTTTATACTGTTCTACCTGATCTCCCCAGACCCAGTGATTCCCATACACTGGGGGCACCTCATGCCGCCGACAGTATCTTTGGAGCAATATATCATACACATGCCCCACCTCCCATAGGTTATGGTTTTCCTGGGGGGGAGGCAGCACCTCCCGCACTTTTTCCCCTCTCGGTAACACGTCGCTAGGATACGGCATGCCCCCTCATTTGGCCCAACCTCCTACTTACCACACTGTTACCCAAACCCCTTATTATCCGTGTCCACAGCTTGGTGCTCCAGCTCCTCCAACATCAACACCTCCACCTCCCATGCCTTCTCAAACCCTGCAACAATAGTCACCGCCCCCTCAAGAGCAAGTGGATGCACAGTAGGGATTTGTGGCTACCCAACCACCTGATGGACAGGTGGCCACTCAACCTTCCCCTTCTGTTTCCTTTGATTACCAGATTCTCATGATGAACTCTGATCAACCTTTACCTGTCGACCTTAACCTTCAAACTCGGTCTCGTCAGTACTCCACGCCTCCCGCTCCGTCTGTCCTCGAGTCCCCATATTTAGGTCCTATAGAGCCTCTGTTGACACCCAATGGTCCCTTACAAATCCCTCCACCCAAAGATGAGGTTCATACCAAGATTCCTAAGGGCCCATTACGCCGAAATGTTGCCTCTGGTTGGGCTACCCATTCATATAGCATAGTAGATGATATGGCACAATCTCCTGCTACCATTTCAACACTGGAACTCCTCCAGTCATGTCCTTCTCGAAAGAATGCTCTACTATCTGCCGTGGGTGTTTTAGATCCTGCTAATGACCAATTGATTGTTTTCGATGTCCGTCAGTCAGACCATCCCCCCCTTCCTACTTTTGTTGCTTTCCAAATCCCAGTCAAAATCCGAAATGCTAACGTCGCTCAGTCTATCATTGATGAGGGGGCATCTACCTATGTGATGTCTGCTTCAGTTTGGAAACAACTTGGATCTCCTAAGATGGCCCCTTCCACAATCACCCTTCGTGCATGGGATGGCCATGCCTCCCAGCCCATTGGCCTATTTTGTAACTGTCTTATCACCCTTGCGGTCAAGACTGTTTGTGTCGACGTTGAATTTATTGACGCCCCTCTTGAATATAACATTCTTTTGGGGCATAGATACACATATGCCATGTTTGCTATCTCATCCACAGTCCACTGCAATATGTTCTTCCCTCATAATGGAAATATTGTCACCATCGACGAGTTGACATATCATGAACCCAAATCTCAGACCTCCCCTGAGTCCACCATCTCTGCTATCACCAATAAGAAAACTGTTGATTCTTTGACCAGTGTTTCCCCTGGCATCTACAAAGACTCCTCCTTGCTTGGAACCTTCGTGGGTCCTCCCCCTCCTCCTGTCTCTGATCCCAGCTCAGCGAATTTTTGCATGATGCAATCGTCTCAAGCTGACCTTCCGCAGCCTACTTCAGCTAGTCAGCAACCTCAATCTGGCCCACTGCAACATGCTCCTAGCCCTTCGCCTCAGCTGACCGAACCTCTTCTGCTTGGAACTTCCCCTCCACCTATCACTCCCGAGCCTCCCTACCCTCCTGAGTCGGTTCTCCCAGGTCTCCACCATGTGGGAGCCATCCCTCTTGGCCATTACCCTGCTAGTCAGATACTTTTCCTTTCTCCCCCTCCCAGAGTCTATTCGGCTCTCATCATGGCCACCCTCTCCCTCCCCAATTTTACCTTGAGCATACCCGTCTGGTACCTTGACCCTCCAGCCACTACCCTACTTGGTCAACCCAAACCTTATCTTGCTTTGACCCCAGTTCAACCGGTCCCCATGACTTCTCCTGCTGCAACAATGCCTCAGTCACCTCAACAGGAACCATCTCCTGTTGCAACCGCTTCAGGTAAGAAGGGCAAAGCTCGCAAGGAGGAATCAAAGGACAAGGTTGCCCCGATAAACCCTGTCCCTCCTTGGCCTCCAAAGCATACCATCCAGTGTGCTTTGTGTGATGTTGTCGGTCACGCCACCCATACCTGTCCTGACTTGCCTCATCTCAAGCCCATGGTTAACGCTGCGTCCCCTGAGTCCACGGTCCCAGAAGCCTCTGTTCCTTCTGCGACCACATCCAAGAACCCCAAGACTATTCACACCAACCAACCCTGTGCTTTGTGTGATCTCTATGGCCCTTACACCCACCTTTTTCCCCGCCTCAAGGACTTATGCACCTCTCTAGCTGCGGTCCGCCAATTCGAGGCCCAGCGCAACGATTCCACCTCTCCCCTATTTGCGCATTTTTCTTCGACATAACTACTAGACATGACGGCTTCCATTGACATTCCCCCTCCTAATGTCGATATAATGGAGCCTTCTTCCACCATCTTCTACCTATCATCATCCATGAGACCCTCGGGGAACATTCCCTTTGAATGCTCCCCTGTTGTTTTGCTCGACGTTCCTTTAGTGATCACCCTGGGCTCAACATTGTTAGATCCTTTAACTGCTTACTCTTCTATCACCCCTTGTGACGTTATGCATGTGAACCTCTCTTCTCATGATGATGAGTTAGGTAGCTTCGCCACGTCAGGTGGTCTTTCTTCCACCAGTCACCCCATATTCTATCACGATGATGACATTATGAAAGAAATCCCCACCCCTGACTTTATCTATTCCCCCTTACATCGAACCCATGCGTTCGCACCAGATACACCTCGTGACCATTACATTGAAACCCCATGTTTGGGTAAGGGGGCACCCATATTTGAGAGACCAAGAGAAGCAATTCTCCACAACTCTCCTAGTGTATCTAGTCATGTCGAATTTAGCACCATTATTCTTCCACATTTAGAAAAACCTCTAGAGTCCCATATCACTTCAGATCACTCTAGAGATGATACCCCTTATCGTTCCTTCATCTTACATCAGCAACCCAGTCTCTTAGACATTGTTGTTGACCAACCTATGGGTTTTCTAGGAGAACATCAGTTCATTATCTCCAAATCCTCTCTTGGGGATAGTGACACTAGTTATGCCAACCCGAAACCTTAAAGTCCATTTGATTCATATATGCAGTCCTAAAAGAGATTGGTAATCCTCCATTTCCTTTCTCATACTACATAAACATAACAAAAAAAAATGGCGCACCACATCATTAAAATGTGTTTAGATTCCTCTTTATAAATTTTGGCATGACCACAACATGCTTGGGGGGCACCTATGCCCCTCAACCATAACCTTCCTCAAAATCAAATTTCTTCACTTGCAACACTCATACTAGGGGCACCACTGGGCCGCCATACTTGTCCATGCTCATGTAGATGTTCATCATGAGTTACCATCTTGTACTCATGTTTTCATGGTCCCCTTTAGACCTTTCATAATTTCATCATCATCATTAGTATTCATCTGTTAGTCTCTCTACTATTTTCTCTCGTGCCTGAGTTGGGAATCCCTTATTGCCTCACCTATGGCAGACCTCCTTCTGTCAACATCAACTCATTTACTCCAGAAGCCAGGTCTAGAGGGTGGTGTACCTTGGTTCGAGCTCCTTTCATCATGATCGTGATCTGTATACTTGGTGGTCCAGCGATGCAGCAGCAGTTATTGGTGATTCCCGGGTGTGTGTGAGATGTCTCAACCCTCTTGAGGGGGTGGCCCTGCAGGTAGCCCCCCACATGCCCGAATGACTTCTTCATTTCAGCCTTTGATGCAGCTCCTGATATTTGATGATGTCAGCCTCAGCCGCTTGCAGCGCCTTTTTGATTTGCATGTATCAGTCAAATTTTGTGAGCCCTTCCCCGTGTATAGGGGGAATTTGGGTTGCATTTGTATCTCATGTACTAAAATATTATTGTATAAGTCTTGGCTGTTAGTCCAGGCACAGCATGTGTGTGGGATTCATCATTCTATTTTTCTGGCTCATATTTATGCCAGCATGTACTTTATAGTTCAGTTCCTTGTTTACTGGACATACTATTCTTTTGTACTTTGTCTCGGTGGGCATAGGTATGCCTCCCTTGCCACCTTTAGCACAGGTACCACTTCATAACCTAGAGACTTTTTGCACCTGTAAGTCTCGTCTCCTCAGGGTCTAGACCTTTAGCACATTAGAATACCTTACATTTCTCTCTCTGACTTCCCTCTGGATGTCTAGTGATTGAGTTCTTACAACGTACTTCGGTCATACTATTTTCTCCTAACACTTGTACGTTGGGGGGCAATCTGTTACACCATTTTTTGGTCATCTAAACTACTATCATTAGATGAACCCAAGTACACCATGTAAGACCAATTTTACCCTAAGTAAAATTGCTTTCACTATGTGAAATAACTTAGTAAAACACCTTTATTAAGTTGTTTAAGGTCTAAACAGGAAACCCCAAAAGGAAATAATAAACAAATCTATATTTGTTTATATTTCCTGATCATCTTTAACGCAAAACAAGGAAATAAATTAAATAAATCCTTATTTATTTGATTATTTCCTATGAATAAGTTATTTAAATCCTATTTAAATAATATTCCTAGTTAAATTTGACTAAATCATTTATAAATAATTAAATAAATCATTATTTATTTAATTAGATTCCCACTATTTCCTTAAAATAATAAATAAATAATTTATTTATTTATTATTTATAAATAAAGGAATTGACCCAAGTCAAAAATCCTTTTCCCTCCAACAAATATAATAAAATATTCCTAAAGGGTGGTTCTAGAATTTGATTAATAATATTTTATTCATGCACCAAGTTCTAGATCACCCTAATATTTTTTTATAAATATAAGGGTTTTCCCCATTCATTAGTCACCTTTTGTTGCATAAAGATCACCCCTGGATATATATACTTGGTCACATTTTCTCCATTTTTGCCTTGTGAGCTCACATTGAGTTCTATGTTTGTCTGGGTTTTCTATACCAACAAGAGAGAGAGATTCTAGATCTGAAGTGTTGAGGACTATCAAGAACCCATCCCATTGAGGAGAATCGCAAAACACCTTTCTTGTTTTCCTCTCAGGTGCCCCTTTTCAATATAATATAAAAACTCTTTCAAATACATCATTCTTGCCTTGTCTATTCGATGCATGGAGCCACATTTTATTTTATCTGCTTAATGTCTTTTATGCTTAGATCTGGATTTGTGCAACATTATTTGGATCACCTGATTGCAAATTTAAAGATATTTGGCAGCCATAATTAATGTTAGGGCTATTTTTTATGCGTAGCTAAAGTGGTATTTTACGACGAAAGATTCATACTAACACTTCTACTTAAATATTTGCGGAAATTTAATCGCCAATTGAAAACACATGAAGAAAAATAAATAACCCATAACACAGATTTTTTTACCAGGAAATCATAAAGTTAAAAACCCCACTATCATATATTATGTATATCATGGTTCATGAAACAATCTCATACAAAAATCTACTCCAAGAGATCTCAGTACAATATAAAATTGTCTCACACTGTCATACAAAAATTGGCATAAACATGCACCAATGTACTACCTCCTGACAACCTGCCTCCACTGCACAATCCCTACTAATGAAGATCCTTGAATGAATTCAATATTGCCTTGACTTGACTGCACAATCCTCATTGGCGAATCCAATGTGTGTTTTTTTGCCCTTGGGAACCCATTAAAATCACAACTGATAGTCAAACAGACCTTTCACGTATCTCTCAACTAGGTCTCCACTGGATCTGACATGCATGTAGTTAGCAGTAGTATTTCTTCAGTTGCATGTGAGACCATTGCTTGTGAATTAATTTCATATTTAATTCACTGATCTCTCACTAGTGTATCTTTAGTTACAACTACTTACAACTAACATAACTGAGTTTAACTCACTTAACTGAGTTAAACTAAATAACAACTCACATAACTACACATCCAACTCTGTTACAACTTTGTATCACTCAGTTACAATGAATTCCACTCTGCATGTCCCAACAACCAACCTAAGAACTCATAATTCCTTCAGTGAACTAGTTTTCCACATCAGTTAACTGAAATCAAGTGCTTCAAGGGAAAAGATTATTATTTATTGTCTAATTATTATTAAGGGCTAATAATAATTGACGTCCAATATATTTTTAGACATGCGATCTATAAATAGACTTCGCCCATGCATCTAAAAATAGAAACTTATCTATAAATAGAATTTTCTCAACCATCTATAAATAGACTCCTGCTATAAATAAAATATGTTCACCATTCTAAAAATATACATACACCTAAAAATATCCTGCAGGCCCCACCTAGTGTAGGTGCTTAATTTTCACTAGGATCATCATCTTGTTGAATCTCAACACTCCCTCTCAACAAGAAAGGGATTATTCTTCACCTTGATCATGTCTCTATGGTATTCAAATTTTCTCTTGGAGAATGCCTTCGTCAGGATATCTGCATCCTGATCTTTTGTAGGAATGTACTGAAGCAACATGATCTTCCGCTGCACAGAATATTTGATATGATGATACCAGATATCTATATGTTTAGTTCTATCATGAAACACGAGATTAATCAAGAGTTTAATGCAACTCTGATTATCACAATGAATCACTGTAGGATCTAAATGAGAACTAAACAAATCGACCAGGATCTTCCTCACCCAGATAGTCTCACATGAAGCTTGACTTGCTGCCATGTATTTCTCTTCTGCTAAATTGAGTGCCACAGATATATGTTTCCTGCTGTACCAATAAATAGTTGTATATCCAATACTGAAAACCCCTCTTGATGTTCTCTGTATGTCCATTAGGCTGCCTGCCCAATCTGCATCTGTGAAGCCATGCAACTTCACCTCATCCGCCTGTCTGCACCATAAGCCATACTCATATGTTCCCCTGCGATATCTAAGGACATGATTTTCCACCTTCAAAAAGATATTGGCAGTATTAACCATCACTTGACTAAGCTCGTTCACCGCATGGCATATGTCCAGTCTTGTATTAACTAAATACATGAGCGAACCCACCAACTCTCGATAAACAGTAGCATCCACTACTTCTAACGATGTAGCATCCTCTTTCCTCCAGTTTCCTGGAAGAGGAGTATCCATCGGTTTGCAACCCTCCATGTGAAACTTACCAAGTATCTCCCTTGCATACTTGCCTTGAGACATGAACAATTCACCTTCTCGCTGCCATATTTCCAATCCAAGGAGATAGTGAAGGACGCCCATATCCTCCATATCGAACTCCTTTGTAAGATCCTACTTGCGTGAGTGTATCAGCTGCTCATCATCCGTAAGTATTAAATCATCAACATAAAGAACAACGATTAAAATATTACCCTCCACCAAAATCTGGTATAATTTTGCATTCGCCTCACTCTTGGTGAAGCCAAGTCCAGTGAAATAGCTATCGATTCGAGTGTACCAATCACGATGTGCTTGCTTCAGCCCATACATCGCTCTTTTGAGTTTGTACACATGCGACTCGCTGTAGAAGATCTCAAATCCTTTAGGCTTCTCAATGTACACTTCTTCCTCAATGATCCCACTAAGGAACATAGTCTTCACATCCATCTGATGAATGTACCAACCCATCTACACTGAGAGAGCAAGGATGGTCCTTATGGAAGAATATCGTGCGATAGGTGCAAATATTTCTTCACAATCAATCCCTTCGATCTGTGAGAAGCCTCGGGCCACAAATCTTGCCTTATACTTCTCAACACTCCCATCAGCATCTTGATTTACCTTGTGGATCCATCTTGAACCTACCACTGATTTATCATCTGGCCTTGGAAAAATTTACCAAGCACTATTTATGACAATGGAGTCATACTCCTCCACCATTGCATCTACCCATTTGGGCTCCTGCACTGCTTCCTGAAATGAAGTTGGCTCAGTCACAATACATTTTCTCATGAGAGCCATGTATCTATTGAATCATTCAAGAGACTGTCTCTTTCTGCGCTATGAAGTAGGGACTCCTACATTCTATGCTGCATCAAGCTTCAACCTCTCAGCTTCTGTGGTACACCTTCTTCCAGTTATGATGTTTGGCTCTACATGAGTGGACTCCTCCACTCCATGAACCTCATCCTGTGGCTGATCCACATCTAGAGACTCATCTTTGGGAACAATTAGTTCCTCCTCTGCATGCAATTCTATATCCCTCTCAAGCGATAACTTCATGGTTTTCTCCTCATTTAATTTATATCCCATTGCACCACATTCATTCAACATTTTGTAAAATACACACGATAATTATGGGGATTTTTTGTGTACCCCAAAAATATCCCAACTTCATCAATCGGCTTCAGCTTCTTCCTGGCGTTCTTGGTCACATGCACGTAAACAGATGAGCCAAAAATATTAAAGTGAGAAACATTCAGTTTCTTACCATTAAAATCTTCTTCAGGTGTACTCATGCCAAGTACTCTATGAGGACAACTGTTTTTCACATAAACCACAGTGTTGCATGCTTCCGCCCTCAAGTGCATTGGTAGGCCCTGATCATGTAGCATATCTCGTGCAACACCCATGATTTTTCTATTCTTCCTCTCTGTGACCCGTTTTTCTATGGGTTATGAGGTGCTATGAGTTCTCTTCAAATTCCTTCTTTGCTACAGAATTATTTGAATTCATTCGAGATATATTCATTTCCATTATTGCTCCGTGGAGCCTTCAATTGCTTCCCCAACTCTTTCTCCACCAATGCTTTAAAATCATAGAACTTTGAGAATGTTTGATATTTCTTCTACATGAAGAAGATCCAACATCTACTAGAATAGTGATAAAAAAAATAACATAATACCTAGGTTTTGTTGTTGAAGCAACCGAGAATGGCCCACACACGTCTGTGTGAACTCTCTCCAGGATCACTGAAGCACGGTTCTCCTTTCCATGAAAGGTGGTCTTTAAAAACTTACGCATAGTACGTCCCTTGCACTGATATATCTATGCAAGTGTACCCTTGGGAATTGCAGTATAAATCTGCTGCAAAATTTTCAGGGCACCATGCTGAAGATGGCCCAATCACCTGTGCCATAATTCGCCCTCATCCCGGCTCACCACTTCTTATTTTACCACCATTGCAGCGTAGCCATATACCTCTAGGTTGTATTTATTCTTGACTCATATCCCTATCCTCTTGGTTTGACTCTTTGTTTTATGTCGAAGGAAATATTTTCCATTGCTAAAAACAACGTCATAACCTCTGTCCTCCAACATCACAACTGAGACCAAGTTTTTCTTCTGACTCGGAACATGCATAACATATTTCAAAAGAAATGGTTTACCTAAATCCATCTCAAATGTAATGGTACTAATTTTGGTCGCACTATATCATCCATCATTCCCCATCTCTATATGCATTTGGAGATATTTATCCTCCAAGTCACTGAAAATCTCCTTATCTCCCGTCGTGTGGAAGGAAGCACCACTATCAAGATACCACACTGATCCCATTGCCCTTGAAATCAAGCATGCGATCAAAGAGAAATCAAGTTCAAATTGTTAGGCAAGGGCCTCACCAGTTGTAGCTCCAATAGCCTTCTTTTTCTTCTTTTTCTATGTGTAGTTAGTGGCGAGATGCCCATGTTCGTGACAGTGAAAACACTTCACCTTGGAAAAATCCAGCTTCTTACATTTAGCCTCGGATTTTGAGTGGAATTTCTTCCCCTTCCCTTTCCTTGCTTTGGCAGCTAAAGAAAAATCTTGTTCATCATCATGCTTTGATGAAGAGCCATCCTTGGTGTTCCACCTGAACTCCTCATGCACTAGATCCAACCATAGTCATTCCCAATATGGAAGTTTTTCCCATCCGTTGACAGAGTATTGATAATTGTGCCAACTCTTAGGAAGTCCCAAGAGAGCCAAACTCACCAAATCATCATCAAAAATCGTGATTCCCACACTCCCCATGTTATCCCGACATTGGAAAAACTTTGTGAGATACTTAGGAATATTGTCACCCTTCTCCATTTTGATCTTTCTGAGTTTTTCCTTCAGTGCCAATTTCCTATGGTCACTGCTGCTCTGGAAAATATCTGTCAAAGCCTTCCACATTGCAAATGGAGTGGCTTTCCCACGAAGTCTTGAGACAATATGGTCTCTCACACCTTCCAACCAAATCCTTCTCATCTTCGCTACTTTCTTTTGCCAGGTGTCAAGTAATGCAACATCCGTCGAAGTGGGCTTAGGAACATCACTGTCGATGAATTCCTTCAAGCCATTATCTTCAAGCACCACCTCCATCTTATCCTTCCATGAAATGTATTTCAAGCTTCACTCGAGTGCATAATCTAACCAAAAACCATATTTCGATGTTTACTAAATTGTCACACAAAGAAATTCTTGCAGCAAATTCGAATTCTTTCCACCAACAAACTTAGCCACTGCTTCAATTTTGCAATGTTCTCTACTCTGATACCATGTAGAAATTTTTAATACAATGATGTATTTCTGGATTCTCCTGATCTAACAATTATATCCACTGTTAAATACAAAATCCTTCTACTTAAATCTTTGTGGTAATTTAATCGCCAATTGCAAACACATGAAGAAAAATAAATCATGCATAACACAGATTTTTTTACCGAGAAATCATAAAGCTAAAAACCCCACTACCATACATCATGTATATCATGGATCATGAAACAATATCATATAAAACTCTACTCCAAGTGCTCTCAGTACAATATACAATTGTCTCATACTGTCATGCAAAAATTAGCATAAACATGCACCAATTTACTTCCTCCTGACAACCTGCCTCCACTGAGCAATCCCTGCTGATGAAGATCCCTGAATGAATTCGAACATGCCTTGCCTTGACTGCGCAATCCTCATTGGAAACTCCAATATGTGTTTGGTTGCACTTGTGCACCCACTATAGTCACAACTGACAGTCAAACAAACACTTTCACCTATCTCTCAACTGGGTCTCCACTGGATCTGACATGCATGTAGTTAACATTAGTATTTCTTCAGTTGCATGTGAGACCATTGCTTGTGAATTAATTTAATGTTTAATTCATTGATCTCTCACTAGTGTATCTTTAGTTACAACTAGTTACAACTAGCACAACTGAGTTTAACTCACTTAACTGAGTTAAACTAAATAAAAACTCACATAAGTACACATCCAACTCTGTTACAACTTTGTATCACTCAGTTACAACGAAGTCCACTCTGCATGTTCCACCAACCAACCTTAGAACTCGTAATTCCTTCAATGAACTAGTTTTCCACGTTAGTTAACTGAAATCAAGTGCTTCAAGAGAATAGATAATTATTTATTGTCTAATTATTATTAAGGGATAATAATAATTGACATCCGATCTATTTTTAGACATGAGATCTATAAATAGACTTTGCCCATGCATCTAAAAATAGAATCTCATCTATAAATAGGATTTTATCAACCATATATAAATAGACTCCCGCTATAAATAGAATATGCTCACCATTCTAAAAATAGACATACACCTAAAAATAACCTGCGGGCCCCACCTAGTGTGGGTGCTTAATTTTCACTAGGATCATCATCTTGCTGAATCTAAACACATCTCAACTGGGTCTCCATTGGATCTTACATGCATGTCGTTAACAATAGTAAATCTTCAGTTGCATGTGAGACCACTGATTGTGAATTAATTAATCATTAATTCACTGATATCTCACTAGTGTATCTTCAGTTACAACTATCACAACTGAGTTTAACTCACTTAAATGAGTTAAAATACTTTACAACTCACATAACTACACATCAAACTCTGTTACAACTTCGAATCAATCAGTTAAAACTAAGTCCACTTGCATGTCCCACCAACCAACATTTGAACTCGAATTTCCTATAGCTAACTGATTTTCCACTTCAGTTAACTATTTCCAAGTGCTCATTGAGAATAGATTATTGTTTATTGTCCAACTATTATTAAGGGATAATAATAGTCAACATGCATCTATAAATAAACATGCAATATATAAATAGAATTTTCAAATATGTCTAAAAATAGAACATCATCTATAAATATAATTTTCTCACCATCTATAAATAGAATTTGCTCATCTATTCTAAAAATAGACTTCCACCTAAAAATAGCCTGTGTGGGCCCCACCTGGTGTAGGTGCTTAATTTTCACTAGGATCAAGGATATTGTTTCCGGATGCCAATTTCCCCATTTCTTGTTGCAACCTTCAACACTCCCTCTCAACAAGAAAGGAATGTCTTTGCATGCAACTCCATGCATGCACCCTACAACCTTTGCATGCAAAAATTCTCTAGTTTTTCTTTCACATGCAACACTTATGAGACTGAATAGCCTCCAAACAACTAAATTAGTATAATGAATTTTTCATCAAATTCTTCCAAATTCTGTCGGTACCAACTTCACATGTCTTCAAGAACCAGTGCGATGTTGACCTATACATCCATGCACTCGGCACTTACTGTCAAATTTGATCCACGCTCCAATATACGACACTGTCACTTTGATTTCATGTTCGCATGACATCTGAGTGCATCAATTCAACTGATCTTGCTATTGCTACTCTATTGGCTCCTTGTAGCAAGGTTCGATTCATGAGATCCACACCATCTCAATGAATCCTGCCTAGAAATTTCTTCTTGGGAGTACTCATGCATGTCACCCCACCTCTCACTTGGTGGTATAGATACATGCACTCCCTCTACCCATCTGGCACAAAATTTATCTACATGAATGGTTTCTCCCACTCCATGATCCTCCGCATGTGGCTACTCCACATCTTGAGGTTCACTCTTACCTGCATGCAAATCCAGCTCCCTCTCAAGGGTCAATTGCATGGATTTCTCACACTTCCCAACAGTAGGAAGATTTGTATAAATCCCATCTACATCAAGTCTATAGATATTCTTATCTTGAATCCCAACCTTCTTGGCTTGCCTTGTTGCTTTGTATCATAGGAAAACTTTTCCTTCACTAAAAATAACATCATAGCCTCTATCCTCTAACATTGTGACTAAGACTAAATTTTTCTTTGAACATGGTACATGCATTACATATTTTAAATGAAAGAGTTTACTTGATGCCTTCTAAAAGGTAATGGTACCAATGCCAGTCACATTGTATCGTCCATCATCAGCCAACTCAATATGCATCTGGAGATATTTCTCCTCCAAGTCATTGAAAAGTTACTCTTATCTCCCGTCATGTGAAAGGAAGCACCACATTCAAGTGCCACCCCGATCCCAATGCACTTGACACCATGCATGCGATCAATGAGAAGTCAAGCTCAAGTTGCGAGGAAAGAGCCTCACCAGCTACAACTCCAACAACCATCTTGTTCTTCTTATTTTGTGGACAATTTGTGGTAATATGTCCATGCTCATGACAGTGAAAACACCTCACTTTGTACATGTTGTGCTCCTTGCCATATTCACTGGCCTTAGATTTAGAATGGAATTTCTTTCCCTTCCCCTTCTTCACCTTGGAAACCAAAGAAAAATCCTCTTCATCATCATGCTTTGATGAAGAGCCATGTCTGGTGTTCCACCTGAACTCCTCCCGCACTAGATCCGACCACAGTTGTTCCCAATCTGGCAGTTTTTCTCATATGTTGATAGAGTCTTCATAATTGTGCAACTCTTAAGAAGTCCCAAGAGACAAACTCACCAAATAATGATCATCAACACTTATTCCTACACTCCCAAGCTCATCCCTGCATTATACAAACTTTGTTAAGTATATCGGAATAGTGTCGTTCTTTTCCATCTTGATCTTCCTGAGTTTATCTTTGAGCGCCAATTTCCTATGGTCGTTGCTGCTTTGGAATAGATCTATCAAAGCCTTCCACATAGCATATGGTGTGGCTTTCCCATGAAGGCTTGAGACAATGTGGTTTAGTACACCTTCCAACAGAATCCTCCTTGCCCTTGCTAATTTCTTTGCCATGCATAAAGTAATGCAGCATATGCCAAAGTAGGCTTAGGAACATCTCTATCGATGAATTCATTCAATGATCTGGATCTTGAGGGGAGGCCCCCAAGATCTATTTTTTTTTTGAAATGGATCTGACAAGATCTGCAAAACTAGAAAGCCAGAAAAAAAAGAGAACACAAAGAAAATAAAACCACAAAGAAACTCGTTTTATTAAAATAGAAAATAACTGTAGAAGCTACATTGTGGTGGGCAATCTGTCCTTTTACAAAGTGAGGCTTGTTATTTATAGCCTTTTTTGAGATACAATACCGTAGGTGGATACCATGGGCCAATACCATGTGTAGATACCACTTACAATACCATGGGTAAATCCCATGTGTGGATGAATACCATGGGTGGATACATACCATAGATCACTTATAATACCATGGGTGAATAAATATCATGGGTGGATGAATACCATGGGTCGATGCCATTTACAATACCATGGGTAAATTCCATGGGTGGATGGATAACATGGGTAGATGAATACCATGGGTTGATGCCATTTTCCATTCGGATCATTCCTCCCTCCTTAAGAAGCAATGGTCCCCATTGCCTGAAGTTCCATCCTGAGAAGCCTTTGTTGAATATGAAGAGCCACTGAAGAGAAGGGTTTTGTGTAGTTAACCCATAACCGTGATGAACGAAGATCCAAGGATAGAGATACCCTGTAATGCTTGTGACCAACTGTGATATTGAAAGTGTGCGGCCTAGCAAATGGACTTCAATGAAGTGTGGGTTTGTGCATGAACCAAAACCATGAAAAATGAAGATCTGAGGATAGAGATACCCTGTAATTCTTGTGACCAACTATGTGACTAACAGTGTGCGGCCTAGCAAATGGACTTCGATGAAAAAGATTTTGTGCGGTTGACCCATAACCGTGATGTTGATTGTTGATGAAGTAGCAGGTGCCTACATAGCTTGGGGTGGGAGGGCACATCTCCAAATAACCCAAGCCGAATGCTGCTATGATCAAACTGATGAATGTGAAGCAGGTGCCTACTAAAGCGGGGTGGGAGGGCACGTCTCCAAAGGGAACCCGCTCCGAATGCTGCTCCAGATTTAAAATGAGCATAACTCAGTCAATATAACTTAGAATATTTATTATAACCTGTTTTTGGAAATGGAATGATCATTCTGCATCATTTCATGTGTTTGAAACCACTATCTGGAGACTCTAGACTCTCAGATTTGCGCTGGAACTGGCACGTCGTCACAAAATTTCTGAAAAAATAGTTGATTTTAAATCAACGATAACTCCCACATCCGGACTCCGATTCGACCGATTTTTTTTTTTTTGAACTTGGGTGATTTTTCAAGAGGAGCTCAGATCTGTATCCATTCTCTGAAATTTTGTATTAAAAACTGCAAAAAATGACAGGAGATCCGTCGTCCATGAATTTTCATCAGAAAAATTGCTTCAACATGGCTGATTTTGAATCAGCGATATCTCCCTCATCCGAACTCCAATTTGGCCGATTTTTTTTTTGAATTTGAGTATTTTTTTGCAAGGAATCCAGATCTGGTTTTTTTTTTTTTTTTGTAAATTTTTCACCATAATTTTCATATCTGATCTGAAAACTCACCACCCAAAAAAATCATGGATTTTGTTGAATATTGCTGCAAAACATTAAAACTGAAATATGTTTCAAACCCTTATTCTCATGGAGGCATAACCTAAATCTGATACCACTGATCTGGATCTTGGGGGGAGGCCCCCAAGATCTAAGAAAATTGAAATGGATCTGACAAGATCTGCAAAATTAGAATGCCAGAAAAAAGAGAGAACACAAAGAAAATAAAACCACAAAGAAACTTGTTTTATTAAAACAGAGAATAACTGTAGAAGCTACATTGTGGTGGAAAATCTGTCCTTTTACAAACTGAGGCTTGTTATTTATAGCCTTTTTTGAGTTACAATACCATGTGTAGATACCATAGGCCAATACCATGGGTAGATACCACTTACAATACCATGGGTAAATCACATGTGTGGATGAATACCATGGGTGGATACATACCATGGGTCACTTACAATACCATGGGCGAATAAATATCATGGGTGGATGAATACCATGGGTTGATGCCATTTACAATACCATGGGTGGATGGATAACATGGGTAGATGAATACCATAGGTTGATGCCATTTTCCATTCGGATCATTCAATCCATTATCTTCAAGCACCGCCTCCATCATGTCCTTCCAGGCATTGTAGTTCGAGCAACCCTCGAGTGAATACTCTAGCCGCAAGTCATTGAAATCCATTTCGATGTTTACTCAATTGTCACACCAAGAAATACTTGCATCAAATTCGAATTGTTTCCACCAACAAACTCAATTACTGCTTTAAAATTGCAATCTTTTGTGTTCCGATACCATGTAGAAATTTTAATACAAATTATGTATTTCCTAGATTCTACTGATCTAACAATTATATGCCACTGTTAAATACATAATCGGTTCTATAAAAATCTTTGCGGAAATTTAAAACACGATCGCCAATTGCAAACACATGAAGAAAGATCAATGACACATAACACATTAACACATATGTTTTTTACGGGGAAAGCATAAAACATCCAAAAATATAATCCAGAGTTCTCCCGATAAAATATACAATCGTCTCCATGACTTGTCTTACAAAAATTTGCAAATACATGCACCAACCTGCTGGCGACAACTTGTGCCTCCTTTGCGCAATCACATTGGTCAAGAAACCCTGAATGATTAATTCTAGCCCGCCTTGAATGTGTAATACTCATAGGCACATCAAATATGTGTGTGGTTGCATAACTGCACCCATTAATATCACAACTAATAGTCAAACTGTCCCTTTCATCTACATCTCAATTGGGTTTCCACTGGATCTGACATGCATGTAGTTAACAGTAGTAAATATTTAGTTGCATGTGAGACCACTGATTGTGAATTAATTAATAATTAATTCACTGATCTCTCACTAGTGTATCTTTAGTTACAACTAGCACAACTGATTTTAACTCGCTTAACTGAGTTAAACTACTTTAAAACTCACATAAATATATATCCAACTCTGTTACAACTTTGAATCACTTAGTTACAACTAAGTCCACTTGCATATCCCACCAACCAACCTTTGAACTCGAATTTCCTATAGCTAACTGATTTTCCACTTTAATTAACTATTTCTAAGTTCTCATTGAGAATATATTATTGTTTATTGTCCAACTATTATTAAGGGATAATAATAGTCGACATGCATCTATAAATATACATGCGATCTATAAATAGACTTCACACGTACATCTAAAAATAGAACATCATCTATAAATAAATTTTTCTCACCATCTATAAATAAAATTCTTCTATAAATATGATTTTCTCATCCATTCTAAAAATAGAATTCCACCTAAAAATAGCCTGTGTGGGCCCCACCTAGTGTAGGTGCTTAATTTTCACTAGGATCAAGGATGTTGTTTCTGGATGCCAATTTCACTGTTTCGTGTTGCAACCTTCAACACAAAAAAAAATATACAATGGAAATCAAAATTTGTATTATAGCATAAAATTTTGTTTTAAACAAAGAGAAGCTTACCCAAAAATAAAAACCTTGAATTTATGAGAGAAAAGGCTTTATAGAAGTGCAAGTGAAGACTTGGTAATGTTAGAAGGAAAGAATAGCTAATAACAAGCATTTCATACTATGTAATACAGAGACCAGGCATTTAATACCTTAGATTACAAATCTCTGTTAGCACAAGACAAAATGAAAGAATGGCTAGTGAAAATTATGGAGGAGCATAATCATTAGGCCTAAACAAAAAGCCTAGTTGCTATGAACCATTGGTTAAGCGTGTAACACCCTCCTCCGACATTTGCCCAAAATAACGAGTCCACGAGGGTAAACTATGATGAGAGACTAATATGATGTGATTCAACTTCCCATGTATATTTAAGAAAGTGGAACCGACAAAACAAAACCAATTCGACCTTCCCAAGGAGCTACAGACCCTTCAGGATGCAACCAACCCTTCCAGGTGCTTAACCCCTCAGACAACTTGTAATTTTGTTGATATGAATCCTCAGTCGTACCCATGATAAGTCATGCATGCGACTAAGGCCTTCCATTTTCTCCCACAACAAGGCATGCTAGAGAATGTGCCCTTTTTTCAGGAAGTTCTAATTTAGCGACCTTGGATTCTGAGCCACTTTTTCAGAGATAGGTCTCAGGCCACTTCCCAAAACTTCATGAAAATTTAAAAAATAATACACGACCATGAAATCAAACTATTAATACAAAAATTTGATAAATGACTTGACCAAACCCCTACAAGCCATGACAGGTATTTTTCAAACATATCATAAATATGTGATCTATAGGTCATGACAACATATCTGAGCATCGACGTAACATACTTATCTAAGATTCGTAAAGAAGCATTGATGCCTTATCACAATAGTTGCATTATCATTTATTAGGTCATCTATTAATTTTTCATTCATTTCATAATATAAACATGATGAAAGGCATACATCAATTCTTTGATAAAACATACTCATAACCAACATATAACCAACAAAAATAACAAGGATATAACAACCATAAAATACACATATGAACAATTACATTTAGAAATGATATAAAAAAGGAGAAAGAGCTCTTATTAATGAATGCATATACCAACCAAGTTAGGGAATTTCATGAACCATCAACCATAGATTGGGCTAAACCAAATATTTCTTTCAGCCAGTCACACATGTGTCATACTCCAAGCATGAATGTAGGACTCACAACAAAACCAATAAATGCTTCCTTAGGCTTTACCATAATCCTACCAAGCGATTCCTAGGACCAAACAAGAGCCGTAAAATGCATTCTTTATTGCAATCCCACCATATACCAGTCAAGGGATAACTAGGCCCTAACAAGGATGGATGCCGATGAAACTCTCCACCTAAGCTGTGAGGAATTTGTCTATCTCCACTCTTTAGGATTTATTGTGTATCTTGTCACAATCGGTTAAGGGATTCCTAGGCTTAGCAAGAGCATACACCTCTAGGATTTACTGTGCATCTCGCCCTTGCAAGTCAAGGGATTCCTATGCCTAACTAGGCTCCATCCTCTAGGTTTTACTGTGTATCCCACCATTACCTGTCAAAGTATTCATAGGCCTAACGAGGAGGTTAATAATAGATCTTTACCATGTATCTTGCCATTACTGGCCAAGGGATTCCTAGGCCTTACGATTTTTCATAAGACCACCCCACTCAGTTTCAATACCATTCTACAATCCAACTCAGCCAAATAAAATAGAACCCCGTCACACCATGGATATCCAAAAATGGGAAGGAAAGGATGAAAACCACTGTCACACATGGGAAAATCCATGGAAATGACAACAAGTGAACCAAATACACACATGCTAGTACCATGCATGCCAAAACCATCAAGGAAATCATACATGCAACTCAATACATGCAAGTAATCTTGTTTTAGCCGCTTGATCCTTCTCTTCCTTAATTGATCTTTTATTCCCTTTTCCTTCTTTGTCCATTCTTTTCTTTTCTTGGCCTAATGCAATAGTGATCCAAGAATAATCTAAGTGTGCGAGAGTATGAGAGAGAGATAAAATAGAGAGGGATATCTACCCAAAAATTTTCAAATGACTATGAATTGATCCTCATAAGCCTTTTTATCAATGAGGCCTCTAATTTCTTCAATTTTTTTATTATTTTCTTTCATTTTACTCCTCACATGAAACTTGTGACTTTTCACCTTCCTTTTCTCCTAATTTCCTTTATTTTCATAAATAAATGCCAATTAATGCCTCTTTCCTTTTAAAATTATTTTCTAATTTCGTTAGACATAATAATTGGAATAAACACCCACAATGGGATTTATTTCCCAACATTCGACTTGGAATACATGTCCCATGACCTTGGTCTTATTTTTCCTTTATTAACTTTATTACATGAATTTTTAACTAGGGCTGTTACAGAACCCTCCCCCTCGGGGAAAACCATCCTTGGTGTTCAATGACACCTATTACCAACAAAACCACTAAAAACAAAACATATTTCCCATGGAGCTCTATAAGACAATTTATTGTAGCATTTACAATGGCATCATTCTGAAAACATGACAATCATATCATTTACTAGAGATTTGAAAAATAGATCATTATGGTATTTACAATAAAAATAACATATAATTATGCACATTTACTTAAACCAAAAAATAACCATACTATCTATGGACCTTTATAAATCCAACTTGATACAATATTTACAATAATATACACATATACACTTTTTCACATTTTCTCAACCAACAAATAAAAGGATATGATGCTCGTAGAAATTAATAATGGAATCCAGAGGCTCACACCTCCACCCTCAAATTAGTACAATAATTCACCTCCTTCCTGTGAATTCCAGAATCCACTGCCAAGTCAAAGCTGCATCCAATGTCCAACGCTAAAATCCTGTGCCACGTTGCCTCTCAGTGAACAGTTGCCATCTCATTGTTCCAGGGCACACTCCCAATGTGCATCTAATTCCATCTAATGACCAAAACAAGTCATTCCCTAACCTTCCCTTCTCTACTACATAATGCCTCGAGAAATTCAGTCACCCCATTCCGTGCAGTAACTCACCTTCCAAGTTACCCATCATCACCTTTCCTAGGCGATCCATCTCTTTGCCAAGTTTCCTCGCATTGGAATGTCCAAAAACCAAGGCATATGCCTGCCTCAAAACTATCATACCAGTCATAGAATTCTCATGGAAATCAATGGAAACTATTGGGTACCAGTGTTACACAATGGGATTCCTCTTGAAGTGATTATTGTTCCAATTCCTTTCACTGATGCCGATAATTCTTGT
This sequence comes from Pinus albicaulis, assembly GCA_034641835.2. Lineage (NCBI taxonomy): Eukaryota > Viridiplantae > Streptophyta > Pinopsida > Pinales > Pinaceae > Pinus > Pinus albicaulis. The sequence continues at coordinate 584,022,621 of CM076577.1, forward strand.
AGTCGGTTTCAACCACCCAATAGGGAATTTTCATGCCAGGCACATAACTGCCATTAGATTCAAAATAAATTGAAATAAATTCACATCATACCTCATCAGTGGCCTGTCAATAAGGTACACTTACAATTTTGTTCACTTTCGGTCACAACAAGTCAAACTAGTTGTTTTATCAAGCCATCATGTATAAACATATCACATCTGATTAGCTCAAAACACAACCATCATAATAAAAATTATAGATCACATGTAACCATCATAAACCAGAATAATAGATCACATGTAATCATCATAAACCTAAATCATAGATCACATGTAATCATCATAAACCAAAATCATAGATCACATGCCTAATTAGGAATCCAATAAAATATTGATACTTATCCTTTAATCAATACTTAGCTTCTACCTTTATCCTTTGTCCTTTCCGTATGCACACCAAATCGGTTGCCACACTCGACAAACAAACAATGCCTTCTCTTCAACTATGTACACATACACATAGTGTGCATCAAACACATACAACCATACATGACATAGAATACATGCAACTACACCTGACATACAACACATACACCTACACCCGACATACAAAACAACACATAAACTTGCACCCTGTGTACAACATAACAAAATACATACACCTACATTTGGTGTAAAAAAAACACAATACGTGCACCTACATCCGGCGTATAACGGAACACAATACATACACCTATACCCAGTGTACAACACAGAAAAATACATACATCTACACATGGTGTACAACCCAATACATATACAGACATAGAGTACAACACAATGAATACACATGTCATGATACCACGACAATGAAATTCACATACACAGTACCACACGTACACAAAACAACATGTACAACATGCACACAATACCACATGTGCACAACACAACATGTACGACATGCATGCAATACTAAATGCACAATAGTATGACATGTAAACCATGTACACAATACCACCTATACACAATACCACCTGCAAAACATGTACACAACACCACATGTACACAATACCACCTGCACAATGTGTACACAGTAACACATGTAAAAAAAACCACTTGCACAACATGTACACAACACCACATGTACATAGAACCACATGCACGACATGCACATAACACCACATGCATAACATGTACAAAACACACCTTTGTTGGGGCCCTTGTTTTTGATTATTTTTGAAATCTTGGTTAGAACATTTTGAATTTTGACCTTTTGAGTTGCGGCATGAAGACACATGGAAATCGCGACCGCGTCGCAACTACCAGGAGTCGCGGAGCTATCAAGGTGGTGCGAAAGCGTGAGATAGCTGAAGATAGAACACGCACAAGTACATATGAAGAAAACACATAGCAAAAGACAGAAAGCGGAACACGCAGATAACAGGAGAGAAGCTGGGAGCAGCTGAGGAAAAGACACAGAGGAACTGGTACTCGCGAGAGCGGGTGAATAAATAACAGTCACCCGGCTGGAAGAAGAGGGAGGATGAAGAGGTTGCGAGGCTCATAACAGGGGAAGACGCACAGAGTGACTGCGGAAGAATCATGCATGACCTTCCTATGGTTCCTCTCCTTCTCTATTCTACTTTTCTGTTTCGAAAACCAGTTGTATCAGACTTGTAAGCTATCATTGAGAATTCCATGTAACCATGTGTTTGGCCAAGAGATTAATACAATAGAAGGTTGCTGTCTCAATAAGATGTTTACGTGCCTGTAATGTGTTTATGCTAGTTTAAAATTTTATTTGCAAATGTCTGAATACTTATTAAGTGATCTTGCGTATATAACTCTGTATATGTAATCGATGCATTGTCCTTCAAGAGTTGCGAATTTTTTCCTTTCCATTGATCTCATCCCCTTCTGCATGTGGTTGCGGCACGCCTCAGGTGAGACTCACTGCTCTCCAGAGCAGGGTGAAAATGCCGGCATGTTCCTAGACTACACCGGACCCCTTTGTTGGCCACAACTCCTGAACCTGGGTCTTGTCCGCGAGACCTGACTTCTCGCCAACAAATGGTTCCATTGCCGGGACCTGCATGTTCTGAGGGGACCTAGATCATGGTATCGAGGATTTTTGAAGGAGAGATACGGCGATGGTGGGATGATCATCTTGACCAATTCATTTCTTAGCAAGCAGAGCTGACCAAGAAAAAGGAGGCGGCGAACAAGGAGCTTGTTCTCTTCTCTGACTCAGCCAGTGATACATACGAAATTTTCTGGGGAAGGTTCCCTACCGACCTTTACAATTGGTTGCGGAGGTTATGAGTGACGGTGCCCCAAGAAGGCTTGCGGAAGATAAACCGTAGGTGGGCGCACGAAGATCTGGTGGCAGTGCACCGGGTGGACACTGAACTGACCCGCGCGGTGGATTTTTGGGTAAGGACCATGTTGGAAGGAAACACTGTGGAGTTTTCTGCTGAGTGCTACCAATACTTCTCGAAAGCCGAGGCTGTTTTCCACTCAGGTCTAATAGGGAAGCTGCTGAAGGAGATTTCGCTATGGATCAAAGCTCTGATGGTGGACGAAGGGTTGATTGAATTTCACAAAATGAGGATGGAAGCGTAAACCACCCGTGCTGGGGAAAGGGTTGAGGGGACCGATGCTGTGTAGAATGTGAAAGTGGGGAGCGGGGAATGGATGTTGAGGCCGCATGCATGTTGCGGGAGCGACGTGCGCATCGGCGGGCACAGATCGCCGATAGGTGGCGAAGGAGGGTAATGCGAGATTTGAAGAGAAGGGAGATCGAGAGGAAAAATCATAAGGAGGCACCTTAGAGGACAGGAACTATGGGTTTGGATATCCGGGAAGAAGACAGGACAGCGGTGGAAGTGCAATGGGTGCATGGGAGCCCAGCGACGTGAGAAAGAGAGATAATGACTAGCGAAGATAATGTAAAGATGCAGCTCGAAGAGAGTTCCGATGACGAATGGCACGGTGTGATGCAGCGGATGTTTCAAGATCAGACGGCACCCACCCCTCCAGGCAGCCCTACTTCCCACCTTCTACATGGCCAGGATCCTGACCTTCCCCTGGTACTGTATCAACCTTTAAGTAATATTTTTATTTAGTTACAGGCATTGAGTCAGTCATACAATAGTTCATCAGTGTCAGTAACGTCCGGTAACAACAGCGTTACTAGTAGTGGTATTTTTCCTAGTGGGACCGTTACGCAACCAGGACCTGGAGGATTTATCCTGGTCAATTCTCCACAAGTGCATATGGCTGGATCTTTCACCCGGTATCCAGAGTTCTCTGGTCGGGGAAATGATGATGTAGAGCAATACTAGTACCTGTGCGAGGCCATCTAGAGGGCTCACCAGATGCCAGATGCAGGGAAGTTAATAGAAATCCAAACCACGCTCAGAGAGAGGGCTCTGCTGTGGTTTATCAAGTGGTCCGAGGCTCATCCTAACCCCGTAATTGCGGACGTGAAGCGGGATTTTGTCCGCAAATTCAAGCTTCCCCAAACAGACCAGTACGATTACAGTCTACTTATGGTAATTTATGATGCAAATCTGAGCGATCCTACGGACTGACAAAAGGACTGACGGAAATGACCTGGACTAACACTGGCACGGGGATGGATCCTACAAGGACGACACGTTGGACTGGCGCTGTGACACGCTGGACTGGTCCACCCCGACCACAGTCGGTTGCGGTGGGGTAACCGCAATTGACCGATTATTTAACAGACTACCTATGAACGGAAAAGACTCCCTACGCTCATCCTGGTTGCGGGAGAGTTATTTGACTAAGCTACTCTACGGGTTCTCTCGGTTGCGAGAGTTATTGATGAGAAGTGAAAGGGACCTACTCCTGGTAGGGTTTCAGGCGTGCGCCATTCACCCACCCAGGGAGAACTGTACCATCCAGCTGTGCCAACCGAACGGCTCCTGAGTCGCGGATCTCGATGACAAAGTAGGGTCCCAATCAGTGCATCTGAAGCTTGCCTGGAAACTTCTGGAACCTGCTATCATATAAGAGAACTTTGCTGCCAACTTGGAAGGCTTTGGTTTTGATGTGGCGGTCATGCCACGCTTTCTTCCTAGCCTTCTGAACCTTCTGGTGGAATTCTGCCAGGAATCGGGCCTCATCCAGCTCCTGTAGCTCCTGGAGGCGTTCCCGAAGTGACTCCTCTTCTGAGAACTGAAGAGACGTAGCGATCAGAAGACTGGGTACAGTGAACTCGGCAGGAATCACAGCTTCCCGACCATACACCAACTGGAATGGTGTCTGGTTGGTCAAACGTTTCACCGTGGTCCAGTAGGCCCACAATGCCACTAGGAGACGCTCGTCCCAATCGTCGCGCTGAGCATTGCAAATTTTAGTCAAGCCTTTCTCAAGAATCTTGTTGAATGCTTCTATAGTACCATTGGCCTGCGGGTGGTATGGGCTGCTTTTATGATGCTAAATCATAAATGTGTCCAGTAGTGACTTGACCGTGGCATTAATGAAATGCGTACCCTGATCGCTGGTCAAGCTCCGTGGGCAGCCAAACCAGCTGATGATGTGTTCAAAAATGAACCGGGCAGCGGTCTTTGCCGAGCAGTCACGTACCACCGCTGCCTCAGCCCACCGAGTGAGGTAATCCGTGGCGGTAATGATGTACCAGGCCTTGGAGTGTCTAGCAACCGGGGTGATGGGACCCACGAAATCAATAGCCCACTTTTCGAACGGCCGCAACACATGCACTGGGTGTAGCGGAAGCTCGTCCCGGTGCGAAGGCCTTCCCGTCCGCTGGCAAAAATCGCAGCGCTTCACATAGGCCTTACAGTCAGCATGTACCGTCGGCCACCACAGGCCAGCTTGGAGCACCTTCCTTGCGGTGGGTTTCGCACCCGCATGCCCTCCCACAACACCACTGTGACATTCCCACATCACCGCTTCCCGTTCGTGGTCAAGAATGCATCTACGCAACACCTCATCAAGGCCCAGTTTGTATCGCTGCCCCGGGATCAATTGGTATTCGGTCGCCCGGACAACCAGGTGGCATTTCTGAAGCAGGGTATAATCCTGAGGGCATTGTCCCATGGTCAGATAAGTGGCAATGTCAGCCAGGTAATCTGGTACTGCTTCGTGAGACAGGTTAGTTTTACCCTACTGATGAACTGCACCGCAATAGTAATTCAACTTAGTACGAGAGGAACCATTGATTCACACAATTGGTCATCACGCTTGGTTGAAAAGCCAGTGGCGCGAAGCTACCGTGTTTCGGATTATGACTGAACGCCTCTAATTTAGAATCCACGCTAGAAGCGGTGCATGTCACTCTTCGATTGTATCTCGACCCACAGTAGGGGCGTCTCTTTGTCGCCCCCAGGGGTCCGTGTCATTTGCAAACCGCGATCGTGAAGCATCTCGGTCAGGGCAGCTTTGAAGTTCAATTTCAAACGATCGTTGAGAAGAATCCTTTGCAGACGACTTAAATACGTGATGGGGTATTTTAAGTGGCAGAGTGGCCTTGCTGCCACGATCCACTGAGATTCAGCCCTTGGTCGCCTCGATTCGGAAGAGGTCGGCATCCGGCAGCTGATCGTCCAACGAGCCCTCATTCTCTCCCGTCTCCAACCTGGATAAATGATCGGGACCGACATTCAACCTGTCGGGCTTGACAATCACCTCAAACGTGAATTTCTGGAAAAGTAGAAGCCAGCGACAGATCCATCCTTCCAACACAGGCTTATTCACCAGATACTTCAATGCATAATGGTCCGTGAAGAATGTGAATTTGCCGCCCAGAAGATAGTGGCAGAACTTCTGGAGGGAGTACACCATCGCCAACGCCTCCCGCTCGGTCGTGGTGTAATTCTTCTCCGCATTCGATAACCGGCGGCTGGCGAAGTATACGGGGTGGTCAACTGTCGTCTCCCCGGGTTGCGCCAAGATAGCCCCAAGTGCAATACCGGACGCATCAATATGCACATGGAACTACTTATCCCAGTCGGGATGAACAAGTATGGGTGTCGTCGCCAACTTCTCCTTCAAGGTGTCAAGTGCCTTCCTACACTCCGCCGTCCACGGGAATACTTCTGACTTGTGCAACAGTTTCTCCAAAGGGGCCGTAATCTTTGCGTAGTTGCAAATAAACCGCCTGTAATATCCTGTGTGCTCGATAAGTGCCTGCAACTGCTTCATGGTCTCGGGGGCTTCCATGTGAACGATGACTGCAACCTTGGTGGGATCGACACAGACCCCTTGCTTGCCCGAATCACTGGTCCCCATCGTACAACACTTCAATGCCTAGGTACGAAGTCTTAACGTGGTAACCCAAGTTGTTTCAAGTGGTGCCCCTTTGTTTCCCTTATTTTCTGAATTCCAGCTCGGTTAGTCTCTTGCTCCCTCCCATACCGCCCCTCTCACTTCTCCCATCCCCACCAACTTATTCACCTCTACCAGCCCTATCATCACCTCGATGGGCGAAACGGGCCCGGGACCTGATCCATCAGACCCCCCTCCATCCAAGAGGGCCCGCACTGCTGTCACAGATCCAATGGTGGACCTTACTGATGATGATCTACCATCCACTCCACTCACATGGATGTTGATTCCGGAGGAACCCCTGATCGATCCGTCAGAGTTCCTCAACATTCGCCTCCCCCATACCTCTTTCATCCCGTCCACCGCTCCCTCCACCGGCCGTCCACCTCCCACCTCCTCCGCTCCATCAAACTCATCGGGCACTGTATCAGATCCTCTCATCCAGGAACTTTTCGGAGGAGACCACGGGGTTGAAGTCACCTCCAGTACTGAAGCCGTAGTACCGCCGGTTGACCCCGTGGCCACACCCCAGGATCCTGTCTCTACTATATCTACCCGGCTGGCCAATGTTGGGGTTGATTCGGCTGACCCTCCCCCAGACCAGACCACTCAGCAAGACCGGCCAGAGTCCGATATGGGTACCTCAATGCAGCAGTAGACACCGGTCCCTCCTCCTGGGACCTCCAACCGATCAGTGGCTAGTGGCCAACCTTTGCAGGAACGGATGCCGGAGCAGGGTGCTTCCGGCATGGACAATGTAGAAACATGGGGTACAGGGTAGCTGTACCTCCTCATTCAGCGGGCGGCCCTAAAGGCCGAACAGATTCATTCAGAGCTGTAGCAGCGGTGCACTGAGCAGCACCACCAAATCACAACGCTTACTGAACAGCGTGATCAACTGACCAGGGAGAAGACCTACCTACAGGAGCAAGTCACCATCACTGCTCAGGCGTTCTCCAACCTATGGCCTGCTGTAAGGGCTCACCATGCCCCGCTCCCTGACAATATAGCAGAGGAAAATGTAGCAGTCCAGGCTTACCACCTGCGGACTGCTTTCACTGGTCTATGCAGGGAGAATCAGGAACTCCAAGTGGCGTTAGCCGCACGGCCTACCCTTACTGATCCACAGATTGTCTACTTAGAACAGGTGACTGCCAAGCAGACTCAGGCAGCTCGTATGCAGGCAACTCTTCACTCCACAGCGGACGAGGCTTACGCCCTCCTGCGAAGTCTGCAGGAGTGCTCACTCGCCCTCACTGTCAAAACGCAGCCTATATCTGCCCAGCTGCAACAGATTTCCCGTGAAATTCAGGAGACCGCGAACACAGCAGGGTTAGATTAGCTCTATTCCCAGGCGGACGAGCTTGAAATTCAAATGCAACAGACTGAGGCTGACTCGGCAGCGGCCAAACAGGTCATTCAGGAAATCCGTTCGCCCATTCAAGCCAGTGCCAAATCCATACAACAGCTGGATGCCAAGGTCGAGACCCAGCTTACCACGATGTTCGGGGTTGTCCCGACGACTATAGAGGAGGCCACTGCCACTAGGATCTCTGAAGAAGCAGACTTGCTCATGCAGGAATGGCAGCAAGCGGTGTCGGACTTCACCGGGCTTAAAGATACAGCGCTCCGCAGGGTCCTGGAGTTGGGGCCCTTGTTTGAACAACCGTTTGGATGAGCACAATAGGAAAGGGCACGGGACGAAGGCACAATAGAACAGGGCACAGGAGCTAGCGGGGCAATGGAAGTGAAGACTGTTATTTGTGATTGACTCAGGGATGAGTCAAGGAATTGTGGTCGGGGCCTGTTGGGGCCCTTGTTTTTGATTATTTTTGAAATCTTGGTTAGAACATTTTGAATTTTGACCTTTTGAGTTGCGGCATGAAGACACATGGCAATCGCGACCGCGTCGCAACTACCAGGAGTCGCGGAGCTATCAAGGTGGCGCGGAAGCATGAGATAGCTGAAGATAGAACACGCACAAGTACAGATGAAGAAAACACACAGTAGAAGACAGAAAGCGGAACACGCAGATAATAGGAGAGAAGCTGGGAGCAGCTGAGGAAAAGAAACAGAGGAACTGGTAGTCACGAGAGCAGGTGAATAAATAACAGTCACCCGGCTAGAAGAAGAGGGAGGCTGAAGAGGTTGCGAGGCTCATAACAGGGGAAGACGCACAGAGCGACTGCGGAAGAATCATGCATGACCTTCCTATGGTTCCTCTCCTTCTCTATTCTACTTTTCTGTTCCTAAAACCATCTGTATCAGACTTGTAAGCTATCATTGAGAATGCCATGTAACCATGTGTTTGGCCAAGAGATTAATACAATGGAAGGTTGCTATCTCAATAAGATTTTTACGTGACTGTAATGTGTTTATGCTGGTTTAAAATTTTATTTGCAAATGTCTGAATGCTTATTAACTGATCTTGCGTATATAACTCTGTATATGTAATCGATGCATTGTCCTTCATGAGTTGCGAATTTTTTCCTTGCCATTGATCTCATCCCCTTCTGCATGTGGTTGCGGCACGCCTCGGGTGAGACTCACTGCTCTCCGGAGCAGGGTGAAAATTCCGGCGTGTTCCTAGACTACATCGGACCCCTTTGTTGGCCACAACTCCTGAACCTGGGTCTTGTCCGCGAGACCTGACTTCTCGCCAACAACCTTCACACAACACCCCATGTACAACATGTACACAACACCACATGTACACTCATACACACAATACCACATATCAAACATGTGCCCAACACCATTTGTACATAACATAATCTATACATAACATTGCATAAACAACATGTACAAAACACCATATCTACATAGCACTGCATAAAAAACATGTACACAACACCACATGCACACAAAATAACATGTGAAAAAATTACAACATATATAAAAGAGTATTATTGCACATCCATAGACCACACATTGAATCTACCAAGGAACCTTGCTTCTAGTGTCTTTCCAATATTCATGGATGTTTTAGCATGCCACCGATCACACTACTTCCATTCTGCTATTGTATTCCTTAGAATTACCTGTCCGCAACATAAACATAGACATAATATAGTCACATAATATCAATTCATATCCACATGATACTGAACTTGTAGATCTATTATGGTTACTCTTCCCACTTGATTCCTCATAAACTAGGAACCTCTACATGACATTCACCTACATAAGAAATCATTCCTCCATAGGCATGATTCATGAAGAACCTATCAGACAATGACATATATACATATATACACATAAACATCAACATAAAAAAATCATGATCCCTGACGACCCTATCAGACAACAACATATATACATACATATATACATATATAAACATCATCATAATTAAAATCACAACATAATTACCATATATCATAAGGTTAAGGTTAAGAGAACTCCCTTTATCCTTGCACACCAAGCACAACATTGAGAACGATAGTTCTCAACATAGACAATTCATCTAACACCTTATATTTGTTTACTTCACCTTTCCTGCTAACTTTATCATGATTGTTCTATCATCATCCATTTGCACCAATAGGCCCAACCAATCCAACTAATTGTCATAATCTTTCCTTCAACTTCCCTTGCATGGACCGTGATTCATCTGAGTCTTACATTACCTGTTTGGTTTCATTCAACTCTCCCCAAGCTCCATTATGTTTCCTCTTTCCCAAACCAATTCCCAAGACCCTCGAAACATAGAAGACAAGAACAAGAAACAACAAGAAGAAAACCATGAAAAAACCAATGACAATATGACACCAAAAAAAAAGTGTAATAGCTATGCACTAGACATAAACAAAACCACAAGTCAAGCACAAGAAAATCACAAAATATTGAAAGAAAAAAACTAACAACAAACACCATGACTCAACCCCATGGTTCCCAAGGAAATATAAACCATAGCCTTCTTCAATATTTCATGGTAGTCTCTTTTCCATGCAAACCCCTACATTATATTTCCATAAACACACAACTGTCAATGCATAAATAACCATAACAATATATCAGCTACCATACCTTGTTGTATCAAGCATGCTACCGTGTAACTATAAACATAAATTCCATCTCTCAAGGGATTCCAAACCCCTTTACATATCCAACTACAATTAGAAACCTATTTTTATACCTGTCAAATACATGTTCATGAATATAGAACATATCCACATAATGTCACATGCATTGTCCTACAATAGTTCACACATGTCAGGCACATGTTCCAAAGATCAAGGAATCATTTCTGTTAATTTGAAATCAACCTTTACCAAGATTAACAAACATGTCATAATAAAGTAACAGTCATAAGACATATTGCTACAACTGGCACCCACTTACACTCAAGTACATATTAGTTGTCTCAACACATATTATGTTAGTATGGTTGTCTTAAAACAAGATCATTCCTTCAAGAAATCTCATAGACACATACTCATATCATGCAATTAATTGGGAAACATTCAAAAAACATGTAAACATACCATGCTAGATACACCAAATATATGACGTAATCAAACACTCAAATACCAAGTAGACAGCATAGTCAAGTTCATGCCTCAATGTATCTCTCAAGGGAGGCTATTTCATATGCAAAAATTAGTCCAGATTAGTACGACACAATATCACAAGTATATCAACTCATACCTAAACATAATAACCATAACCATATGCATAGGTCAACCTATATTAGCACGACACATATAAAATCAAGATCTTAAATGGAATGGCCATGATCCTCATGTGTATGACCGCAATGCATCTAAAAACAAGTCAACTACCATGGATAAATGTTAGATGCATGCGCATATGAACATACTAATAAACTAAAATCTGTTATGCATGTAACCATAACAACAAGAAAATGACAAACATATATATAACCCTAATGCATATTACAATCGATTAACCAACATACATGTATGCCCCACATACAAACCTATATGACGATCTGCTCCTACCCTAAGGTATAGTATTGAAACCTCACTATAATAATCTGCTTCTCCTTCTCTATCTCAACCAACACATCAACATCATAACATACCAACAACATCATAATGACCAACATTATGCATTCCTAACCTACCATGCATGCATAACCATAACCATGAAAATGCATGCATAACAACATATAAACACTGATATGCATAAAAAATACATATAAAATTGACATGCATTCATGATAAAAACATCCCAACAACAACATCATCAAAATATAAATTAAAACACAACTATAACAATGGCCATAACCATACGTAGATAACAAGCACATATACAGTTTATATCCATGCATGAAAACCACATTCCTTCTATCCACTCCAAGGGTTGAACCATGTTCTGATACCACCCTATAACACCCTCCTCCCGCATTTACCCAATTTAACTGGTCCACTGGGGTAAACATGTGACGATAAGCTACTATGATGTGATTCAACTTCCTATTTACACTTAAGGAAGTGGAACTGACAAAAAACCAATATGACCTTCCTCAAGAGCTACAAACCCTTAAGAAGGAAACCAATCCTTGTAGGTGCTTAACCCCGGAAAAATCTTTCCATTTTGATGATCTATACCCTCATCCACTCACATGACAAGCCATGAATGCAACTGAGGCTTTCCAATCACTCCCATAGTAAGGCATGCCAGTGTTTTTGGCAATTTTCAAGCAGTTCCAAAACAATGACTACATATTTTGAGCCACTTTTTTAGGGCTAGGTATCAGGCCACTACCTAGAACTTCATTAAAATTTTAGAAATGATACATAACCATGAAATTAAGATAATAATACAAAAATTTGATCAATGTCTTGACTAGACCCCTACTATCCATGAAAGACATTTTTCTCAAAGATATCACAAATATGTAATCTATAAGTCATAACAACATATCTGAGCATAGGGGTCTCATACTTATTTGAGGTTCTTAAAGAAGCATTGATGCCTTATCACAATATTTTCATTATCATATATTAGGTCATATATTCATTTTTCATTCATTTTCTAATCAAAAAATGATGATATGCATACATCAAGTCTGTCATAAAACATACTCATAACCAGCATATAACCAAAATAAATAACAAGGATATAATATCCATAAAAACCACATATGAACACGTACATTTACACATGAAATACCAAAGGAGAAGGAAATATTTTTAATGAATGCATATTCCAACCAAGTCAGGGACTTCCACGAACCACCCGACCATAGATTGGGTTGAACCAAATCTTTATTTCGGGCAATTACCCCTGTGCCATATTCCAAGCATGAATGTGGAACTCAAAAAAAACCAATCAAGGATTTCTTAGGCTTTACTGTGATCCCACCAAGGGATTCCTAGGCCCAAACAACAAACATACAATACATAATTTACTACAATCCTGCCATATACTGGTCAAAGAATCATTAGGCCCTAACAAGCATGGATGGCTTGGGATCTATCCACTTAAACCATGAGTAATTTTTCCATCTCCACCCTCTAGGCTTTATTGTGTATCCTATCACAACCGGCCAAGGGATTCCTAGGTCTAATGAGAGAATACATCTATAGGATTTACCGTGTATCCTACCATTACCGAAAAATAGATTCCTAGGCCTAACAAGGAGGTTCACAATTAGGCTTTACCATGTATCCTGTCATTACCAATCAAGAGATTCCTAGGACTAACGAGGTGGTTCACAATTAGGCTTTACCATGTATCCCACCATTACCGATCAAGCGATTTCTAGGCCTTGTGATTTTTCCTAAGGCCACCTCACTCAGTTTCAATACCATCTAGAAACATGGCTCAACCAAATAGAAGAGAACCCCATCACACCATGGATATCTAGAAATGACAAGGAAAGGCTGAAAACTAATTTCACACCTGGAAAAATCCATACCAATGACAACAAGAGAACCAAATACACACATGCATGTACCATGCCTACTAAAACCAACAAGAAAATCATGCATGCAACTTGATACCAGCAAGTAATCCCATTTTAGCTACTTGATCCAGCTATTCCTTGCTCGATATTTTCTTCACTCTTCATTATTTATCCTTTCTTTGCTTTCCTTGGCCCAATGCAAGAGTTTTCCTAGAATAATCTAAGTGTGAAAGAGTATGAGAGAGAGAGAAAATAGAGAGAGAGATCCACCCAAAAACTTTCAAAAGGCTATAAATTGATCTTTAGAAGAATTTTTATCAATGAGGCCTCTAATTTTTTCTATTTTCCATTACTTTCCTTCATTTTCCTCCTCACATGAAACCTGGGATTTTTCACCTTCCTTTTCTCCTAATTTCCTTTATTTTCATAAATAAAATTCCAATTAATTCCTCTTTCCTTTTCAAAGCCTTTACCAATTTCCTTAGCCATAATAAAACGAATGAAAACTCACACTAGGATGGTTTTCCCAACATTAAACTAGGAATATGTGTCCCATGACCTTGGTCTTATTTTTCCTTTATTAACTTTGTTACATGGATTTTTAACTAGGGTTGTTACAAATCCCAAACATATCACCGCCATAGATCCTAGTCTTTCCATCTATCATTGTGGCATCATAACCACTTAATAGGTGGAGTAAATCAAAATGAATCAAAGGTTCAAAAATCACATAGTAAGAGTTAGATTAATGTATAAATATATATCACATACGTTCGACGAACAATGTTTGAAACAATTTATACATAAAATCTCATTAATATAAATCATATACCATGTATGGGTAGGGATTATAAAGTTTGGTAGATGCATTTGCATGAAAACATATGATGTCGATGGCCTTTGTATGTAACCAAGTTGTGGAAATGATAGTAAACCAAAGAAAGTACACAAATGTTTTATACATAAAATCTCATTAATATAAATCATATACCATGTATGGGTAGGGATTATAAAGTTTGGTAGATGCATTTGCATGAAAAAATATGATGTTGATGGCCTTTGTATGTAACCAAGTTGTGGAAAGATCGTAAACTAAAGAAAGTATACAAACGTGTTAAAAGAAGATATATATATATATATATATATATATATATATATATATATATATATATATGGAATATACGTTTTCCTTCTTAGTGCATAAGAGAGCAAGTATTTGTATACATTTACAAACAGTAATTAACAAATTGATCATAATACAATATAAAGGTAACATTTGTAAAGGAGTATTAGGACATAACTATATAGTGTGTCAAAATTATTCAGGAAGTAGAGTAGTTCAATCAATTACATAAGGAATAAGTATTACTTACAAAACCAAATTTGAAGTGTGTGGTAATTTGCACCTAGTAAAGAAAAAAATAGTCATTAATGTTATTGGAAATTTATTTGAGGAATTTAGAAGAAGCGTGTGAAGAACATAATTGAAAAATAAATTATAACGTCTCCTTACAAAAAAAAAAAAAAAAAAAAAAAAGTCACTGAATGTGTTGGGGTATATTACAAGTTGTATCAGAGTTGTAGGTTACATCATTGGTCCTTTTATGGGCCCTATACTAAAATAGTGGTTTTTATTTGTATTATGATTATAGAAAGCAAAGGATTGTTAGAAAATTTTGAAGTATGGATGAAGAATTTAATGGCCTGTTGTATTGTAAAACAATCCTCCCCATTTATAAGTTTTTATATTAAATTTGAATAAGAAATAGGTCCCCTTTTTTCTTTTTAGATAGGAATAAAACTTTGAGGAAATCTGATTATCATAGAAAAACAATAAAAAGATTCATTGTTAAAAAACACACAAAAGCATCATTTGCATATCGCTTATCCCAAATGAAAATAAACAAATGTGATATCAAAGTAATTCTGATCCAATCAAATCATAAGACTTATATCGCATCTCACAAAGTCTAAATGTTTTCCTTTCAAAAAGTCTGATGTGATAAAGTAAATCACAAATCACAAATCAGAGAAATATTATATTTCTAAAAATCTTCTTCGCAAAAGGCGCCGATGCGATGAGACTTATCTGTAATCGCATTTCGGGTAAGTCATGCTTCATTAGGTATATTTGAGAAACTCTGTTGCAATGTCATTTCAATCGCATTCGCATTTCGGATAAGTCATACTTCATTAGGTCTATTTGAGAAACTCTGATGCGATGTAATTTTAATCGCAATTGCATTTCGGCGAAACAATATCACAATTACTTTCTTTATAAACATTCTGATGCGATGGACCCCACCACAATCGCAATCGCATTTCGGCAAAGTCACATTACAATTCAATTCCTTTGGAAAGATCTGATGCAATAAACCATCAGTTATCATTAATCGCTATTCATATTTCACACATATCATTTATCGGAAAATTGCGATTGGAAGTTCCAAAAGGTAAATTTTTACATCAAGATTTTGATATTACCGATCCCCAATGTACGACCATCATTAAACAAAAATCAAATGAATTATGACAAGTAATGCGTGAATGTGACTTTCCTTAAGGAAATTTAATTTTAATATGGAGATAATTAATTTAGAATCATGAATAAAATCTTTCACAAAATTGTTCTTAAATAATTTCCTTTTTTACATAATGATGTTTATTCTGACTCAATTTATTCTCACTTCTAAGAGGATTTTCTCATTTACAGATCCGTAGAACAACAATTTCACTTATTTGCAGAACTGTTGAGACAATACCAGAAAGAGAAAATGTCAAAAAAGCTTAAGAAATCGAGAGCTGCTGCCATCACAAAGGTTACCATCATGCCAAAGGAAAATCCAATAAAAATAAAGCTAATTAAGGATACTACATGCCAAGGTCTCGGAAAGATTTCCTGGGAAGAAGTTTATAACTTTCTTGAAGCAGAAAACCCTACATTTACAGAAGTAAAGGCGACGGTGCTAGATGAAGAATCAGATTCAGATGATAGTCCCCTTAAAGAACTGGCAAACTCTTTTCTCCATAGAATTGCAGCTCGCGCAAATGTATTTCCATACTATGATCTAATACTATGGGTAATAGAAACCACAACCATCATAGATAGAACATTTGTCACAGTTGGAGGAAAGTTGTTTGGATCCTTTAGAGCAGAAGACATCAAGGCAATCTATCATCTGTCAGAACCTCAGAACACCTACAACAAAGCCTTCATAGAGGATTTCGCTTCAAGCAACGAAATAGAATCAGACCCTATTAGGCAATGGAGACAAGCTCCAGACAAACATAAGAATGAGACCTCAGGTATGTATTCTGTAGAGTCTCTCGCACCTCCTTATTGATATGCTGCTGCCATGATGTGCAGACTTTTTGGGAGTGATAATTCTACAAGGTTTCTATTCAAATGGTACCCCTGATTGAGGCTACTATAGGTTCCATTATTAGGGATTGGTCAGTCATTCTGTATGATAAAATAGAAAATAAAATTATGGATTATAGAAGAAATAAGAATACTGGAACTACACCCCCATTTCATTTCTGTGCTTACATTTTAGATTCCTTATGCTTTAATTCTGAGTTTCCTATTTTGGGATGGAAATGGACTCCTCAGGATCCTACTCCTATACACATCTATCATAAATATTTGTGGAAATCCCATTTCAAGAACCATGTATACAGAGTTTGGCATGGCTACATGTTGCCCATTTATCAAGGTATTTTTAACCAACTCCCTCAGCTCTTAGATAAGGAAAAATTTGATTTAACTCTAATCGGAAGTTGGTTTGGGGAAGAAAAATTCACCTATATTAGGGTATTTGGAAGCATTTTCAAACCTCACATCTTGCCCTTATATGTCCCCGATAAACTATTGGCTCCAAAAATAGCTTACCAGTTGACTGAAAAGGGAATGTCCAAAATTTTAAAGAATTCTAAAAAATTGATGTGGCCTACATTTCCTTTCCAATGTGGAAATTATACCCTTAATGATTTCAAGCATGTTGAAAAAGAAGCCCTTAAAATAAAAGGACTCAAGCTTGCAACTGTTCCCAATAGGCAATATGATCCAAATGAAGTTGCCTTCAACTTCACATATATGGTGCAAATTTCTAAATTTGAGCATGAAACTGATGATTTTGATGACCTATTTGTCTCAATTGAGAAATTTTCGCAGGTTTATGATTCAGCTAAATCAAATTTTCAAACAGAGGATATGAATAATTTTTTACAGTTTAGAAACAAAATACTGCTTACAGTTCCCCTCGACTAGTTAAAGACTACTTTACAAGAAGAAGAGAGTACTAAAATAGAACAAAAGAAAGAGGATATAGGCAGAAAAATTGATGTACAGATAGAGAAAGAAGATACAAGCAGCAAGCCTAATGATCAACTTGAAAAAGAGAAGACCAGTGAGAAAGAGGGAGATTCTACTGAAACCAATATTAATGAACAGTTGTTGAAAGAATATGAACAATTTTCTCAACAAATAGGAGGCCAAGGCAATTCTCAAATTAATAACATTGATTGTCAAGATATTGATAGCAGTCCTGAAGACCCATCCGAATAAATTGTACTAAAATTTGAAGACATACCACCTCTAGATGTCTTTTACAGCCCTAAGCATAAAGTTGTAGTAATAAAACAAAGAAAGAGAAAGAGGATTGATCAAGGACCACTTTTAACTCCCTAGTTTGAACTAATGAATGTTGTTTGGAAACACTTTGAAGTAGATCCTTCAGAGGATCTATCCAAACTATCCCAATATGCAGGGGCTTATAGTGTAGCCACAATAGATAAAGCTACTGAAGTTACTCAACTGGTAAAACAAAAGGACTTGCAGATAGCATTTTTAGAAGAAAGGACAACAAATGATCAACAAAGGATATCACAGTTAGAGTAGTAGGTGGAAGAAGAAAGACTGAGAACTAAGCAACTAGAAGAACAACTGAACATTGGAAAGAAAAATCTTAATCAGCAAGCTTTAAACAAACAACAACAGTTGTCCCAGGAAGTAACAAAATTGTA
Organism: Pinus albicaulis; assembly: GCA_034641835.2. Lineage (NCBI taxonomy): Eukaryota > Viridiplantae > Streptophyta > Pinopsida > Pinales > Pinaceae > Pinus > Pinus albicaulis. The sequence continues at coordinate 584,040,796 of CM076577.1, forward strand.
GACATCTACAAAATGAGAAAACTGCCAAGGAAGAGCAAAGTATAATATTTCAAGAAAAAATGGATAAATTCAAAGATTATCCGAAACTGGACCAGTTCATGAAATAAGTACGTTGTTTTCCAAACAATTGGATGATATATGCTAGAAAATATCACAAGCTGAACCCCTTTGTGAAATAGCATCATCCCTCATTGACGAAGCAGTCAATACAAGAGTATAATTTGAAAGCGTCGATGAGAAGATTTCAGAATTTATCACATGGAATGAAACAGAAGAAGGTAAAATTGTAAATCTTCCTAGAATTGAAGCATCACATAAAGAAATTCTATTTGCTGAGTGGGAAACTCAAATGATTAAAGAATAATGTGCTACTTTTAGAGCAAGGACTATAATGAATAATTTGACACAGCTGGTTAATGATAGTCTATATGCATCAAATTTAATCTCAGATTGCACTCCAGGAAAGTTGCCAAAGGTCAAAGAAATAGATAAAAGGTGGAAAAAGGAATTAATCATTAAAGATCAAAAGATCAATAAAACATGGGGAATTACATTGGATGACTTATGGTCCCATTTGATCAAGCCATACAGTCAGCAGATGGCAACCAAATGTCTTTCCAGTGCCATCAATTATATCAACCCAGAAATTTTTGATGCCACATACACCAGTCAACTGCATTCTCGGCTAAGTCACCCAACTGAAGTGAAATATATGCTCAAGATCTGCTAGCTTCTCATGTTAGATATTATGGAAATCCAATGAACCTATTTTATTGAAGATCGCAATTCCATTTTTGGATCTCTGATGATCTTTCTTAGCAATAGTTTTAGTTAATTTGTTTTTTTGAATTTCATATTTAAACCCTTTTCAGGCATTTTAGAAAGGGTCCTAAATTTGTAATATTTTGGGCTTGGATAATATATTTCTATACTCCTTGACTATCTTATTTTTATAGAAGATCACATCCTGTGATTTTATGGTGAATTATTTTTGAGAGTTGCATTTCTATACCTTGAAGATTGTTTTAAGTTAAAGAGCAGGATCATAATATCAAATTGCATCAGGAAGATATCAAATGTATCTGATATTTCTATCGATTACATTTTATTCTCTTTTGCAATGAAATATTATCACTGAATTTTTCTATCGTATATATATACTTGTTTTGCAAATATTTCTTTATCATATCATTTCTGAAGATACAGGAATATCATCTTTCATAGTATGTGTAAATGATATAAATTTATGAGTGCGATGTGCTATTATAACTCTATTTAATTTCTTAAACAGAGTTAACATTATATGATACTACATATTTCTTTTAAGTAAATAATACATTTTCATGGTTATTTGTTTAAATGAAATAATCTTTAAGTCGTATTCACATTTAAATACCTGGGTTAGTTTTAGAGTTATTTGTAAGTCATAAATTAAATTAGACAGATTAGTTTAATTAGTTTGTTTCATTATCCACTTGCACAAACACCCCATCACCAATCCATTCATTATTAGGAACTTGGTCCTATAAATCCAGTCAGAGCCACCATCCCAAATGGAGGAGTTATTCTAAGGTCTGAACCGGGTGGTTTGCCCCCAATTTTTGAAGCAACGATTTTCGAGGCTTCAACGTGGCCATACATCCATTGGATAACGTAAGGGTGGTGAGGAGAGTGATACTAAAGTTGTAATTATGGATGGAGGAACTGATAATATAAAAAATCAAGAATCTTAAATATTGCAAATAATGCATAGCTTGAATGTATAGTTGGATATTACAAATGCCAATCAAGAAATTTTTCTAAAGCTAAAGAATAATGGGAGGATATTAACAACTATTTGTTGAAGAAACTAGAAGAAGATAGATCCAATAAGAAAACAACAAAAACTAATAAGAAGAGAACTAGGAGTGAATTAACTTATATAAATAATTCTATAACTTCTAGTGAAAGTAAGACAAAAGAATTCGAGAAGGGAGAAGAACCAACTGTTGGAATTATGACTGATCTATTGTCCTTGATGGAAAATGTGTGGAAAATATGTCCTTGATGTCAACATGGTGATAATATGATGAGTGTGGAAATAATGTAGATATCAGGAATATTGGTACAGCTGTTATAGAGGATATGGACAAATAAATGGTTGTTAATTTACAGATGGATGAAAAATGTGAAGTTTGAAAAACATATGTGGTTCTTGTGAAGAAGGGTCACATAGATATGCAGGTCCTATGAGAAAACGTCACATATATAATATGAACTATGGAAATTTGGATACCATGGTAATTTCCCACAATAATTGTGGTGGAAACGTTTATTTGATTCCATCAACTAATACTAACAACATTACCAAGGGATTTACCTGGGGTATTGGCTAAGGAAAAATGTGTATAAGGAGATGGAGATCAAGGTGTTAGGTGTGAAAGTAATGGATTATTGACGTGTGATCTTATCTAGAACAAGTGTGTACCAGGAAGCAAAGAGAAGACTCAGATATGAAATATCTGAAGATATGTTGAAATATATGATTGATTGATTTGCTTGTTAAAAATGTTTAAGTAGATGGTAGATCTATGGTTATAATGATGTTGTGATCTGAATAAATTTTTAGAAATTTTTAGTTTTGATAGTGAATGTTGTGGAATGTAAGTTATGTTTGGAGCATAAGGTATGTTTCAGTAACGTAACATTTGTACACATGTTCTATTATGGATTGTTAGTTCCCCTTATTACTAGTGTAGTACCTTATTGTTGTTAGTGTAGCCCCCTTATTGTTATTATTGTACCCCTGTAGTCCCCATATTGTTATTATTTTTCCCCTTAAAAGCCCACTATTTTTATTTTTGTGCCCTTACATTATTATTATTAGGCCGGCTAGGATTATATTGTGACCCCATGGACTCCTATTTATAGAAAGGAGCTTTTATCATTTGTATCATCCACGAATTGTTCATTTATGTAATGTAAAAGAGGTTTCCCCCTCGAAGAGGCTGATTTCTAAGGCGTTGATCTCTCTTTTCTTCTATTTTTGGAGTTGGTTTCATAAAATTTGGTATCAATGCTTTGGATTCTAGGGTTTCGTTGCTTCAAATAGGCCATTGTGGAATTTTCACTATAACATTTTTTCTATGAAGGTTCATAAGCTAAATACAAAACCCATTTGCAAATAAATCATGAGAACTTCTTTTAAAAAAATTAGATATTGGTTCACAATATTTTCGTACATATGATCTATGGAAATTAGGGCTTTTGCAAGCTCCCAAATTTCATCTCAAAGGCATGATCTTGGGCAAATAGTTATAACTCTCTCTCTGAGCATCAGATTGGAATTCTGTAAAAAAAGGCCAAAATTACATGAACGTTAGTTTATTGTGTATTGATTTCAAAGCTGAAGGATGAAACAGTGACATGTGGCATGTTGTACATGTTCATTCTACTGAACTAGTCCATACTTACGTCATTGTGGGATATTGGGCATAACTTTGTCTTGAAGAATCCAAATCAGGTCAGACATGTGGCATTGGAAAGAAGATTTATAGGGCTACTAAATGACTAAAGATAAAACCTCGGGGATCAAAAATTATGGAATACATCAGTTTCAATATCGAGCTCCTCAAAATAAAGAAAAATATGTATATTTGTTTTTAAAAAATTACATAAGTCTTGTTTGAAAAATCAGTTTGAAGTGATTCCAAGGGCATATTGAAGTATAGATGTCAATATTGGGTTCTAAAATGGCCCCTAAAAACAATTCAACACCCATTAAGCCCTCACAAGGCTTTACTATGACACTTTAACAGGAATAAGTGCAATATGATATATCAAAATTACAAGACCAAGTGCAACAAATTTCGCTCTCGCAAAGAGTAACAAAAAATAAAATGGAAGCTAATATAGATAGTTTGAAGAAATGCATGGAAGCTAATATGGATGGTTTGAAAAAATGCATGGAAGCTAAGATGGATGATTTGAAGAATGGCATGGAAGCTAATAAGGATGACATAGAATCTAAGATCGATAAAAAAATGAAAGACAACATGGAAGACATGAAGAATGATATAAAAGCATACATGGAAGGTTTGAAGGAATGTTTCAAAAATTTGATACAAGAAATGGTTCCTAATGGTGAAAATGGAGTAGAGGAAACTAAAGATGAGAAAAAAATAAATGTTAATCGTTATTGCATAAACTCTAATGTTGGATTGAAGACCCACCATATTCCAAAGATCGATATGAGGAAGTTTGATAGAAAGGATCCCGTAACATGGATACTATAGATGGAGCAATATATTTATCTCCATAATATGAAAAACACACAAAAGACACGCATTGCAACTTTATATTTAGAACAAAATACATTTGTATGGTATTGATGGATTTTCTCTCATAAAACAATTGTCACAAAATTTTTTCGAAGGAAATGATAGCACATAATGAGGATACGAAGAGAAACACCTTCTTTATCCAATTAATAAATCTCAAACAAAAGGGTTCAATGGTGGAGCACATTGAGGACTTCCAAAAATTGAATATAAGGGTAACTGGTATTCCAGAGGAACACAGGATTGATGTCTTCATAGGGACTTTAAAGGATAACATCCAACATGAGGTTCACCTTTGGGAACCTAATTCATTGGAGAAGGCATTCAAGTTGGCAAGAAAAATTGAAAGTAAAATTATGGTGACAAGGAAGCCTACCACTCACATCTATAAATATGGAAGCGTTTCTACTCCTAGACTTTCACAACCTACAAGGTTGACACCAAAACAATTGGAATAAAAAAAAGAAAAAGGGCTTTGCTATAGTTGTGATATAAAATACACTAAAGGTCATAAGTTTTATGACAAGAAAATATTTTACATAGATTGTGAAGAGGAGGAAAAAAATGAATAAGAAACTTCAAAACAAGAGGATATGCACCAGGAACCAACCCTAGAGAAAGAATAAATGAGCTCGACCATATCCTGTAATGCATTGGTAGGAATTACCACTCCTTAAGCTCTGTAATGTTCCAAAATTTTAGCTTCCAAGCTAAATGGAACATTAGAGTTAACAGCAGTTGTAGCCTATAAATAAATGGGTCGAAAAGCCCATAAGTCTCCTAAGGAGGATAAAAAAACTTCAGGTGTGAAAGGATACACTCTTTCTAGCTCAATAAGACACCTCCATGTGTGGACAAAGATAAAATGAAGCTGCTTTTACCAAGTCAACAACGCAGTTTTAGTGGAGGAGGAATCCTAGGATGGATAACACAATTTTGGAGGGAAATGTAACTTGGGTTAGAAGAAACCTAAGTGAGTGGGGCTAAGGGAAATCAAACTCACATCTTATATAAGGAACAGGATGGCAGCATTATGGATCATGTTGTAGATTATTATTCTTGGCTACCAAGAATTGTTGTTGCTTGCTACTTAGCAAGCTACAGTGATTTTTAGCACTGGGTGTTCCTAGGTGGGAATCCCACCTCTTTCCTTTGAGTAGCTCATTGGGAGAGTTCGTATTCATATTTCCACATTAGTTTTTCAAGCCAAGCTTCAGCCATCTACATCAGCACAACTTTGCTGGAGATTGTGTAGTGTTGCTGGGTGCAGCGGTGGAAGGGATTGGAATCCCAGCTTCTGAGCTAGTTTATCATTGGAGGAAGGTTTCCTTCACTTAAGATACTTGTTTGGAGAGCTCCAGAGCATATTTCAGATCTTTGGTATCAGACCACACATTTCTCTTACCGTCCCAGTGTTGTTTTCGCTAGGGAGTGCATTTTTCAAGAGGCAGTGTTTATTGCATGGTTTGGTGGCTCGATTGCTAAGTTTCCTTGTGATTGAGAGGTTCATCCTTTCATGGGAGGAAGCTCTTGAGGGATATTCATCATATCAAACATTATTTCAGCCTTCTACACTCATATGCTTCAATGTTGCAGTGGTGATTCAGTAAATTACTGAATATCCCATTTTGTATGCAGAGTGTTTGATAAGAAACCTTTGTCGGTTTCTTTGTATTTTGTATAAGGAGACTAGATCTTAGTTCTTAATGCATATTTACTTAATACATGAGTAGATCTATTTGTCTTCTTATTTTATGAGTTAAAACCCTCATAAGACTACGCATTCCATTGATGCAGCAACTCCTGTAAAATGCAGTTTGGGGTTTTTAGTCATTTTCAACTACTCTAGTGTGGGAGATCTATTTAACCCACCTAGTTTCATTTATTTCTGATATCCTCTTGTATTTATATGCTATATGGATGTGTCTATGGGATCCAAGTGATGATTTCACTATTCTATTCCATATGTTGCTGGAAATGCATTTTTCGTGTATGATTTATGAGCAATCCTGAAAAAGGGATAGTACAAGCTCTCAATATAGAAGGACATATGAAGAAGAAAAATGCAATATAGTTGATTAATTTGGGTAGTACCCATAATTTTATTCATTGTAAGGTAACCAAGGAATTGCATTTCTTCATATACCCAGCACCAGAGTGTCAAGTGATGGTTGCAAATGGAGGAACTATAAATTTCTCTAGAAAGTTCCATAAAATCAATATAACCATGGGGGAATATGTATTTAATAGTCCAATTATTTCCATTCCAATGGGAGGTGTTGATGTTGTATTAGGAGTACAATGGTTACAATCTTTGGGGACGGTAGCTTTTAATTTTCAAGAACTTTTCTTGAATTTTTTTTCAGAAAGAAAGGAAGTTGAATTACGGGGTCTCATGGCAAAGGCAGTAAATATTATAAGCTCTAATTTCATGACAAATCTTATGAATAAATACAAACAAGGCTTAATTGCACAATTATTCTCACTAGAAGTTACAACATCGAAATCATCTATTTCTCGAGATCTCTAAAAAAATTTTAACAATCATTCCAAGGTATTTGAAACTCCCAAAGGAATCCCACCTATTCGTGATCATGATCATGCTATTCATTTGATTCTAGGAAGTGTTCCTCCAAACATTAGGCCATATAGATATCCTTATGTCCGAAAGAGATTAATTGAACATATGATTGCAGAAATGTTAGAGGCTAGAATAATTCAACCTAGTCAAAGTTATTTCTCTACTCTAGTAGTATTGGTGCACAAGAAGGATGGATCATGGCGCATGTGTCCAGATTATAGGGAGCTCAATAAGCTCACTATTAAAGATAAATTTCCCATTCTTATGATTGATGAATTATTGGATGAATTACTTGGATAAATTTATTATACTAAGTTGGATCTCCGTTCAGGATATCATTAAATTAGAATCAAGACTGAAGATATTCCAAAAACAACATTTCTAACTCATGAGTTTCATTGTGAATTTTTGGTCATGCCTTTTGGCCTTACCAATGCACATCCTACATTTCAATGGTTGATGAACTCCATTTTCAAACCCTTCCTTATAAAATTTGTGTTAGTATTTTTTGATGATATACTAAATCTATAGAAAGTCTTGGAAGGATAATGTTCACAATGTTGATAGGGTGGAGGAGAAACAATTATATGAAAATACCTCCAAATGTTTCTTTGGAGTACAAGAGGTGGAAAATCTGGGTCATATTGTATCACAAGAGGGTGTTAAGGAATAACTATTACTTAAAAAACCAAATTTGAAGTGTGTGGTAATTTGCACCTAGTAAAGAAAAAAATAGTCATTGATGTTATTGGAAATTTATTTGAGGAATTTAGAAGAAGAGTGTGAAGAACAAAATTGATAAATAAATTATAACTTATCCTTATAAAAAATTTAAAATAAATAAAATTCAGTTAATGTATTGTGGTATATTACAAGTGGTATCAGAGTTGTAGGTTACATCATTGGGCCTTTTATGGGCCCTATACTGAAATAATGGTTTTTATTTGTATTATGATTAGAGAAAGCAAAGGAATGTTAGAAAAGTTTGAAGTATGAATGAAGAATTTATGGGCATACATCCATAGGATAACCTGGGGGTGGTGAGGAGCCTGATACTAAAGTTGGAATGATGGGTGGAGGAACTAATAATATAAAAAACCAAGAATTTGAAATATTGCAAATAATGCATAGCTTGAAGGTAGAGTTGGATATTATAAAGGCCAATCAAGAAATATTGTCTAAAGCTAAATAATAATGGGAGGAGATTAAAAAATATTTGCTAAGGAAACTAGAAGAAGATAGATATAATAAGAAAACAACAAAAACTCTTAAGAAGAGAACTAGGAGTGAATTAACTGATACAAATCATTCCATAACTTCCAGTGAAAGTAAGACCTAGGAATTTTATAGGGGAGAAGAAAAACGTGTTAGCGTTATGGCTGATATGTTGTCCTTGATCGAAAAATGCGTGGAAAATATGTGCTTGATGTAAACATGGTGATAACATGATGATTTTGGAACTAATGCAGATATTAGGAATATTGGTACAAATGTTACTGAGGATATGGATAAAGAAATGGTTGTTCATTTACAGATGGATGAAAAATGTGAAGTTTGAAAATCATGCATGGTTCCTATGAAGAAGGGTCACATACATACGCAGACCCTATGAGAAAAATTCACATATATAATCTGAAATATGGAAATTGGGATACCAGGGGCCATTACCAAGGTAATTTCCCATAATAATTGTGGCAGAAACATTTATTTGATTCCATCAACTAATACTAACAACATTACGAAGGGATTTACCTGAGGCATTTGCTAAGGAAAAAGCTATATAAGGAGATTGATATCAAGGTGTTAGGTGTGAAAGTAATGGATTATTGACATGTGATCTTATCTAGAACAAGTGTGTGCCAGGAAGCAAGGAGAAGACTCATATATGAAATATGTAAAGATATGTTGAAATATATGCTTGATTGATTTTCTTGTTGAAAATGTTAAAGTAGATAACAATGATAGATCTATGGTTATAATGATTTTGTGATCTGAATGAGTTTTCATAAATTTGTAGTTTTGATAGTGAAGGTTGCAGAATGTGAGTTATGTTTGTAGCGAAAGGTATGTTTTAGTAACTTAACATTTGTACACATGTTCTCTTATGGATTTTTAGGTCCCTACATTACTAGTGTAGTCCCTTATTGTTGTTAGTGTAGCCCCCTTATTGTTATTTTGTACCCCTGTAGTCCCCATATTGTTATTATTGTTCCCCTTAAAATCCAAATATTGCTATTGTTGTGCCCTAACATTATTATTTTTAGGTCAGTTAGGATTATATTGTGACCCCATGGACTCCTATATATAGAAAGGAGGTTTTTTCATTTGTATCATCTAAGAATTGTTCATTTATGTAATGTAAAGGTGGTTTCCCCCTTGAAGAGGCTGATTTATAAGGCATTGATCTCTCTTTTCTTCTATTTTGGGAGCTGGTTTCATAACATTTGGTATCAGAGCTTTGGATTTTAGGGTTTCCCTACTTCAAACAGGTCATTGTGGAATTTTTGCTATAAAGTTTTTTCTACGAAGGTTCAAAAGCTAAAAAAACCCATTTGTGAATAAATCCCAAGGAAATTCATGTAAAAAATTCAAATATTGGTTCACAATAGTTTCGTAGACATGATCTATGGAATTTATCATTTTTGCAAGCTCCGAAATTTCATCTCAAAGAGGCGACCTTGGTAAAATCGTCATAACTATCTTTTTGAGCATCAGATTGGAATTCTGTAAAAAGTGGCCAAAGATACATGGAGTGTAGTTTCCTTTGTAATTATTTCAGAGCCTAAGGGGGCAACAATGACACGTGGCATGTCATACAAGTTTTCTCTACTGAACTGGTCCATAATTAGGTCATTGTGGAAGACTGGGCATAACTTTTCCTTGAAGAATCCAAATTAGGTCGAAACTATGGCATTAGAAAGAAGATTCAGAGGGATACTAAAGGACCAAATATAAAATATCGGCGATAAAAAATTATGGAGATACATCAGTTTCAATATCGAGCTCCTCAAAAGCAAGAAAAAGGTGTGTATTGGTTTTTAAAATTTGCATAAGTCTTGTTTGAAAAATCATTTTGAAGTGATTCCAAGGGAATATTGAAGTATAGATATGAGTATTGGGTTATAAAATAGCCCCTAAAAAGAATTAAAAACCCATTAATCCCTCAGAAGGCTCTACTATGACTCATGAAGAGGAAGAAGTGCAACATGATATATCAAAATTACAAGACCAAGTGCAAAAAAATTTTCTCTCGCGAAGGGTAACAAAAAATAAAATGGAAGCTCAAATGAATGGTTTGAAGAAAGGTGTTGAATCTAAGACGGATGGTTTGAAAAAAGGTGTGGAAGCTAAGATGGATGGTTTGAATAAGGGCATGGAAGCTAAGATGGATGGCATGGAAGTTAAGATCGATGAAAAAATGAAAGGCGACATGGAAGACATGAAGAATGATCTAAAAGCATACATAGAAGGTTTAAAGGAAGGTTTGACAAAGTTGATACAAGAAATGATTCCTAATGGAGAAGAGGTAGTAGAGGAAACTCATGATGAGAAAAAAATAAATATTAATCATTATTTCATAAACTCTAATGTTGGATTGAAGACCCACCATATTCCATAGATCGATATGAGGAAGTTTGATGGCAAGGATCCCATAACATGGATACTACAGATGGATCAATATTTTGATCTCCATAATTTGAAAAACACACAAAAGGTACGCATTGCAACTTTATATTTAGAACAAAATATATTTTTATGGTATCGATGGCTTTTCTCTCGTAAAAAAATTGTCACTTGGTCAATTTTTACGGAGGAAATTATAGCACATTATGAGGATACAAAAGAGAAATGATTTCTTTATCCAATTTATAAATCTCAAACAAAAGGGTTCAATGGGGGATCACATCTAGTACTTACAAAAATTGAATATAAGGGTAACTGATATTCCAGAGGAACACAGGATTGATGTCTTCATAGGGACTTTAAAGGATAACATCCAACATGAGGTTTGCCTTTGGGAGCCTGATTCATTGGAGAAGGTATTCAAGTTGGCAAGAAAATTTTAGATTAAAATTATGGTGACAAGGAAGCTTACCACTCAAATCTATAAATATGGAAGTGTTGCTACTACTATACTTTTAAAACCTACAAGGTTGACACCACAACAATTGGAAGAAAAAAGAGAAAAAGGGTTTTTTTACAGTTGTGATAGAAAATACACTAAAGGTAATAAGTGTGCCGAGAAGAAATTATTTTACATATATTGTGAAGAAGAGGAAGAAATGAACAAGAAACTTCAAAAGAAGAGGATATACACCAGGAACCAACCCTAGAGAAATAAGAAATGAGTCTGACCATATCCTGTAATGCATTGGTAGGAATTAACACTCCTTAAACCATCAATATAGAAGAACATATCAAGAAGAAAAATGTAATAGTGTTGATTGATGCTGGTAGTACCCATAATTTAATTCATTGTAAGGTAGCCAAGGAATTTAATTGCTTCATATACCCAGCACCATAGTGTCAAGTGATGGTTGCAAATGGAGTAACTATAAATTTCTCTGGAAAGTGCCATAATATCAAGCTAACCATGGGGGAATATGTATTTAATAGACCAATTCTTTCCATTCAAATGGGAGGTGTTGATGTTGTACTAGGAGTAAAAAGGTTACAATATTTGGGGAGGGTAGCTTTTAATTTTCAAGAACTTTTCTTGAATTATTTTTCAGAAGGAAAGGAATTTGAATTACGGGGTATCGTAGGGAATCCAAGAAAGATAATGAGTTATAATGTCATGACAAATCTTCTGACGAAAGAACAATGAGGCGTAATTGCATAATTATGCTCACTATAAGTTCCAACATCAAAATCATTTATTTCTCAATATCTCCAAAAAGTTTTGGACAATCATTCCAAGGTGTTTAAAACTTCCAAAGGAATCCCACCTAGTCATGATCATGATCATGCTATTCATTTGATTCTAGGAAGTGCTCCTCCAAACATCAGGCCTTATAGATATCATTATGTCCAAAAGAGAAAAATTGAACATATGATTGCAGAAATTTTAGAGGTTGGTATAATTCAACCTAGTCAAAGTCCTTTCTTTGCTCTAGTAGTATTGGTTCACAAGAAGGATGGATCATGGCACATGTGTCCAAATTATAGGGAGCTCAATAAGCTCACTATTAAAGATAAATTTCCCATTCCTGTGATTGATGAATTATTGGATGAATTACATGGAGCAATTTATTTTACCAAGTTGGATTTTCATTCAGGATATCATCAAATCAGAATCAATACTAAAGGTATTCCAAAAATAGAATTTCGAACTCATGAGGGTTATTATGAATGTTTGGTCAGGCCTTTTGGCCTTACCAATGCACCTTCTACATTTCAAGGGTTGATGAATTCCATTTTCAAACCCTTCCATAGAAATTTTGTGTTATTATTTTTGGATGATATACTAATCTACAACAGGTCTTGGAAGGATCATGTTCAACATGTTGACAAGGTGCTCAAACTATTGGAGGAGAAACAATTATATGAAAAAACCTTCAAATGTTTATTTGGAGTACAAGAGGTGTAATATATGGGTCATATTATATCTTGGGAAGGTGTTAAGGTAGACCTTGACAAAATTAAATCCATTAAGGAATGGAAAGTCTCTGTAACCATAAAGCAACTGCGATGATTTCTCAAGTTAACAGGGTATTATCACAAGTTTGTTAAGAATTATGGGAGAATAGAAGCACCTTTAACAACATTATTAAATAAATATGCATTTTCATCGACTCCTGAAGCAACTAAGTCCTTTGAACATCTTAAAGAGGAAATGTGCCAAGCACTGGTCTTAGCTACGCCGGACTTCACAAAAACCTTTATTGTGGAATGTGATGCCTTGGGAAATGGAATTGGTGCTATTTTAATGCAAGAAGGAATACCCATTTCTTTTGAAAGTCGTCTAATCAAAGGAAAGTATTTACATAAAGCTATTTATGAGAAGGAAAGGTTGGAAATACTACATGCACTAAAGAAATGGTGACCTTACCTAATGGGAAGACACTTCAAGGTAAAAAATAATCATGATAGTATTAAATAATTTTTGGAACAAATACTATTTTTATAAGAGCAGAAAAAATGGGTCACAAAGATGTTGGGTTATGACTTTGAAATCATCTACAAAAAAGGGAAGCTAAATGTTGTTGCAGATGCAATCTCAAGAAAGGGTGAGTAGGTGGAAGCATTTATTTGTGCCATTTCTATTATCCAACCAGATTGGATAACTGAAGCAAGGGAGGAATGAAAAAATTACGAAGAAGTGTGGACACTCATTCAAAATTTGAAGCAAGATCCTAGTACATCTAATACATTTAGCTAGAAAAATGATTCCTTATGGTACAAAGATCACTTATATCTTTATAAGAATTCCCAACTAAAGCAAAATATTCTTTTGGAATTGCAAACCTCTCCCTTAGGAGGACACTCGGGATTTTTAAAAACTTACCACGCAGTGAAGAAAGAATTTTTTTGGGATGGCCTTAAAACTAATATTCAAAAGTTTGTGGCAGAATGTTTGGTTTTCCAACAAAATAAAGTTGAGACAATTAAGACCTCGGGTCTGCTACAACATTTATCCATTCCAAGTCAACCTTGGGAGAAGGTTTCAATGGATTTTATTACAGGTTTACCTAAGTTCGAAGGAAAGAGTGTCATCATGGTGTAGTTGATAGAATTATCAAGTATGTAAACTTTTGTGCATTATCTCATCCATTTAAAGCAAGTACAGTTGCTACTTCATTTATGGAAACAATTCAAAATCTGCATGGAAACCAAAAGATTATTGTAAGCGACATAGATCCCATTTTCACTAGAAATTTTTGGATGGAATTATTTTCTTGTTTGGGTACTCAACTAGCTCATAGCTCATCTTATCATCATTAGTCTGATGGGAAAGCTAAGATAGTGAACAAATTTTTGGAAGGATATATTCGTTGTTTTGTATATTATAAACAAACACAATGGGTCTAGTGGTTACCTCTGGTTGAATGGTGGTATAACACTTCCTTCCATACTGAAACAAAAATGACCCCATTTATGGCATTTTATGGATATCATCCACCATCCATCACATCATATTTAAGAGAAAATTCTAAGGTTCAAGCAGTGGAAGATCACATCGAGCATCAAAAACAAGTTCTCAAACTATTAAAGGATAACCTAAGTTTGGCACAAAATCGAATGAAACAACAGGAAAATCAACATCACAGTGAGAGAAGTTTTGATGTAGGAGACTAGGGATTTTTATGGCTACAACCATACAAACAAATGTCCCTCAAGCAAGATAATAAGGATAATAAACTTTCTCTAAAGTACTATGGTCCTTAAAAGGTGTTTCAAAATATTGGTACTATGGCATACAAATTGGAGCTTCCTGCGTCTTCCCAAGTGCACTCAATTTTCCATGTTCCGTGCTTAAATAAGGTTATAGGTGACAAAATTCCAGTTAAAACAATATTTCCAAAACTTGATGAGGAAGGAAAAATCATATTGGAACCTGAAGCAGTCTTGGAAATGAGAACTTGACAGCTATGAAATCGATCAATTTCAGAGTATCTCATCAAATGGAATAACTTACCCACTGAATATTACACATGGGAGGATGAGAGTTTTATATAGAAGCATCCAAAACTACTCAAGCATTGAGGACAACACTTTTTTGAAGGAGATGGGAATGTTAGGTCCCTATATTACTAGTGTAGTCCCTTATTGTTGTTAGTGTAGCCCCCTTATTGTTATTGTTGTACCCCTGTAGTCCCCATATTTTTATTATTGTGCCCCTTAAAATCCCACTATTGTTATTGTTGTGCCCTTACATTATTATTGTTAGGCTAGCTAGGATTATATTGGGACCCTATGGACTCCTATAAATAGCAAGGATTTTTTGTCATTTGTATCATCTAAGAATTGTTCATTTATGTAATGTAAAGGAGGTTTCCCCCTTGAAGAGGTTGATTTATAAGGTATTGATATCTCTTTTCTTATATTTTGGGAGTTGGTTTCATAACATGGATAGTTGCATATAGACAAAGATCTATTTCTATTTAGTTGAGCATATTATCACTCTCCCCAACTTCCCAAGGCTAACAATAGGATTAGATAAAGGTAACAATAGTCCAAACTTTAGGTCAGGTAGCTAGCCCTACCCAAACTAGAGAGGGCTCTCTCTATGTCACTTTGCATTCAAAAGGATGACTGGATATAATTTTTTAGGCTAGTTATGATGCTTAATAGATTAATTTTTTTGTTTTTTTGGAGTTTTTTGGATAAGAATTATAGTTAGGAGACTAGGTCTAGGGTTTGATCTGATTTCAAAGGTTTAGTTGTAGAGGTAAGGAAGAGGCCAAGTAGGTAAGCTAAGAAGCATGATCAATTTTTCATTGTGTATAGAGTGAAATGAGAGGGAATCATAATGAGCATTAAACTAAATTCATTCATTAGAAGAGCAAGACAATTTCATGAAAATATTATGAAAACAGAGAATGGAAAGCATGCTTTCTATCAATAAAGTGATAAGACTTAGCATAAAGAAGCATATATGTGAAATATGAGTAAGATAATATTCAATAGCATGAGCTTACAGAGATAAAAAAAATTCTCAAAGGCATACCACAGGAGTCTCAACACTATGTCTGCAACAATGTCCTTGATTTCATTAGAAAAATCTTGTACAATAGCTCCATTGCAAATAAAAACTATCCAACCCCAAAAATGAAAAAGGATAGTCTAATTATAGAAAATATATACCATGACACATCACCTAGACTAAATCCCATCCAAAATGGGTCATAAATTCAAAATATGACTCGTTTCCTAGTTTCTAAGGAGGTTAGAAATCATTCCTTGAATTGTAGCTACAAACTAGGAGTGTTTGTCCCTTACATTAATTACAAATTCCATCAAAATAGAAAGAAAAAAAACTGAATAACTCTAATTACAACTCATAGCCTCGAATTTGTGACCATTTTTTAGCTTGACAGGTGTACTGAGGGAACCCAATGTTGATCTGTGACAATTATGACTGAAGAATTTAAAAACAAATTGTAGAAGAATAACAGAATGTTGGAGGCACTTTTGAGGCAATTTGAGAAGTCCAAATTCACTTTTAAAAAAATAGTCAACTAGCACTGTGTGTCTCTTTTAAGAAAATATTTCATTTTTCAAAATATACCATGGGAAGGCCTTCAAATATCCATTCTCCCAGGATTGCTCAAAAGCATAACATAGGGTCCAAAAAGGAGGCAGAAACATGAAAAATAGGTGTTTTTTTAGATTTTTCTCCCAAATATCATCTTTTCATGCCAGGAGGGTTACTGATCTCTGATGTACTAATCAAAATACATCCACCCATGTAAATAAATCACCATTTGGCTACCTCCAAATAAAAAATTCATAAGTGTCTGTTACCCTTCTGCAATGAGAAATTTCCAAAATTATGCCAAAAAGCATGAAAAATACCAAAATTTATCCAAAACCTTCAAAATTGGTTCTTTGGCACCTAAAAGAGATCTAATATATAGATAATTAAGCTTCAAACAATAAATACAAGTTGTGGTCCTTCTCCTTGAGCTTCATTTGCGCCTCTTTAAACCTCTTTTTGACTTGTTTCAACCTTACTTGAGAAATGGTATCCCTGGTACGACAATGACTTGTCATGTGCCTTTGCAGCTTTTTATCCCTTTTAGGCTTCTTCAATAACTTATCCAGATGCTCATTAATTCTTGATAGCCAAATTTCTCTATCCTCATTGATCTGCATGGCAATGAGCTCATCAAATGTTAACTCTTGATATTGATGAATTTGTTGTTTCTCTTGCTCCAATGCCATTTTTAGGCCTCTTGTTCTTGGTATTTTTGCATGTACTTCAATCTCCATCTCCTACACTTGGTCGAAAACAACAATATTCTTGCCTTTACCTTTTTTTTCCTCCATGTCTGATTTGTATTTACTTTGGAGGATTTGATTCATTTCCAATTGAAGATTTTCCTGCTCAAGGAAAGTAATCTGGGATTGGGAATTGGAGAAGGCCTCGTTCAACTCTGCAATATATTTATCCTTCTCTTTGATGATGTCTTCAACTTATCTGACCTCCTCCTCTTCTAATACCTTGAGCTCCATTGGAACTGACTCATCATGCTAATGAAAAAGAGGTTGCTTCTCTATCTGACATTGCTCATCACAGATGTCAAGTGTAAGAAATATCCTAGTAGACTTAGGCACAAAAACTTGCCTCCTTCCTCTCTCATATGTGTGAGAAAATCCAAAAACCCTAGGGAGATCTAAAATTTGATAGACATGCTAGAAGAGTCAATCTCCATTGATTGTGGTGATGATGTAATAGGTAAGATATAAAGCGATGTTGACAACCTCTCCAAGAAGTCTTCCCATGTCATGTTTATGGAGGAAAAATGATGAAACACAATGAGATTGATAAGGCCATGATGAAAGAGGCTAGTATGATGATATTCTCTTCCACTCTGAACCTTCTCATCCATCTTAATCAAGCTCCTGTATAAATAATGAGGAAAATCAAGTGTTTTAACTCTGGTAAAATGCATCAAATGCCTGATGTGATACCTGTATAGCCTGGAGAATATTCCTTCGCTTGTAAATTACTTCATTATAAACATCATCAGAGGATCATTATTGTTTTTGAGGTTTCTAAAAGGAAAGGTAAATTCTAGATCATCTCTAGCATAAGGCTTTAGAAATTGCTTGTAGTTTTGAATATCAAGATCCATACCCTTGAACCATTACTCTCTCTGAGAAGGAATATTTGTAGCTGAAGCAATTAGTTCAGGTGATAAACTGATCTACATACCTGCAAGAGTGACCCTTCCCATATTGTAGATGGTTGCAAAAAGACTAGACAACAGAAGATGATACCCTCCTTCCATTAGCCTTTCACAAAACATTAAGCACTAAGTTCTTTGAAAGCATCTTCTGGCCAATGGTGAATAATTAATCTTTTGCATGGTGAATGGCTCAAGTCTTAGATGGCACCCTCCTTTGAAGCTCTTCTTGTCACTTTCCATGGTGTTGGTCACTAGAATGATGAAAACCCTAGGATGTTAATGAAATGAGTGGATGGTGAATGGAAATTTGGAAAACAGAGTGTATGAAGGTGTAAGTTTGGTGGATAAAATGGAGGGACTTGAAGCTGAGAAAAATTCTAGAAAAAATTGAGTGGGTAGTGTTGTGTGTCAACTTCACGTTTAAGGTGGAATGAAGGAAAATGGATGAGTGGAAGGTATTAAAATGTCTAAAACACGGAAAATTCCCAATTTTGACTGTGAGAATGGCCTGTGCAACAGTAGGACAAGTTTGTGAGGTTAAAAAAAGGGGTGATGGGGTTGAATAAACATTCTGAAAAAACTTTAGTGAGTAGGATGGTGTCTTGTCTCCATAATGAAGGTGAAATTAAGGAAAATGTATGAGTGGAAGTCATTCAAATCCTCGAAACACAATCATTTCCCAATTTTGGCTGTGGGAAAATACTAGGGAATAAGTGTTTTGATTTTTCAGGGTTATGGAGCTGGACAAAAATTTTGATAAAATTTGAGAAGATATGCTGACACCTTAGCTCCACAATGTAAGTGGAATGGATGAAAATGGGTAATTCTAGGTCCCTAAAAACCCTAAAACATAGTCTTTTATGTTTTCATTGTTTTCACTCCTCTCACTGTGTAAAATAGCCTTAGATTAGGATTTTATTTGTCAAGACATGTTATGAGGGTGATGTGTTAGGAATGTAGATGGGCATAGGGGTTTATGAATGTAATAGGGTAGTTTTTAGGTTTGAATAGGTCTAGGGTTTGGGTTTAATAGGTTAGGGTTTTAACTAAAGGAATTTTTAAAGGCATGAGACAATCCCTTAGCTGTGATAAGGAATCCGTGCTTAAGAAATTTATATAATTATGTCACAGAAATATTGGTCTTTATTTAATCACCTTCAAATATTTCTCATTAAACCCTCAAAGATCAAATACAATGAATGCCCCGCAATGTTATTATTTGTTGATATAGAATGGAATGATTAGAAGAACATGAAAGAAAGAAGTCAAAACTGATATGTTGATGTACAGAATATATCACCTAAAACTACAGAAGAATTATAAGAAAAGGAACAATTAAAATTAAGGAGCACCTATTAAGGGTTTTAACTCGTATTCACACAAGTAAAAAGAGACCCGCGGCTTCATTACTTCATTTTATTCAGAGATAGAAAACACATAATGTAAACTAGAAGACACATCAACATCAAAAAATGCCAAAAACTTGCTTTTCGTTCATTAATAATTTCAAATCTGAGTACAAAAATTGTAGCCTGAAGGTCCAAAACTTCGAACCCTTCTCATTCTTGTCTATCTCATTAAATACAATAGAAAGAAATTTGTAACTATTGTAACTGATCCTAACTACTTCAACTACTTAGGAATTCGTCAACTATATATTACATGTACTCAAAATGTCTTATTACAATTACATTCTCTTTAAAAGAGTAAAATAACATGAAATTAAAATCCTAATCTATATGATGAATGTGAATTGATGACGATGCTGCTACATTTCCTTGACTGGTTGGTTTGTCCTTCTTTGAAGTCAAGGGGTCCTTTGGTAAATCTTCCATCGAGGCTCTCCATTTCTTCCATATCTCGATGTTTTTCTTGGGTGAATGTACCATGTTGTGATATTCCAATCTGAAAGCAGTGATTCTGTTGAAATATGGTCTTTCTGCAAATAATGTTTTCACTAACCACAATAGCTAAAAATTTCTCTGAAGGAAATTAATCATTGTTGCTCCTTTAAGAACCTGAGTCTTTTCATGAGTATTTTCTACCTTACTTTTCACCAGCACCAATAAGGGTTCATAAGAATCCCATGACAAAAGACTACCTCCAAGACCCCAACATGATGGCAAATCTACTTTTGCTATTTTGTCAAATAACTTATCAAACTGGCTCACTGCTTCCTTAAGCTAAATCAAATTCTTTTCTGAGGACTTCCTGTAATCATTCTTGACAATCATCTTATTTATTTCCATTGAATATAAAATTGTGTCTTTAATTTCATTTTCTTCCAACTCTTGATTTGTTTTGGAATCAATGAAATCAATGAATTTTCTAGCCGAGATGGCCCTGTTAATTGCCTTTAGCTTATCTATCATGACCTATTCTTCAAAATCCCTGATAATACTTCTTTCCTCTGCAACCACAATCAGAAAACCCCAAATTTCTTTCATTTCTGCAATGATATCATTCCAAATGATATCCTTAGCCTGTATTAAAGATATATTTCCCTTCAATTTTTCTTTGAGATTTTTAATCTCAGCATCAACATTCTGGCAATATATTTTGTATTTACTGACTTCACCCTCTGTGACTTGAATGATCTTTGTTTTAGTTTCTAAATTAGCTTGTGCCTTTTTCTGATCTCTCTCTGCCATCTGCAATTCAATGGTTAATTGATAAATTTATGCTAATGGATCTTCATTTCCTAGTGTAAAAACAAAAGTACAAGTATGAGATTCAATATTATTCTGCAATGACAGTGCAGTTCATTTTAATTTAGTGATTTCTTCTTCCTTTTGCAAGAGTTGCTGAAGAATTTTCTCTTTCTCATTTTCCACCTCTGCAACCTTTGCTGCCATGGGGTGTTCTCCTGTAGACAATTTCAATTTTTTATTTAGTACAGATATTTCCGATTCAGCACTTTGCAAAAGCTTCTGTACAGTAGACCTGTCCTTGGGATCTACTCCAATCTTCAGTATGATCTTTTTGAGTTCTTCGTTCTATATTTTCAAAGCCTTGGAATTGGCTTTCTCTAACTTCAACTGCTTGATCACGTTTCCAAGCATATTTCCAGCCTTTAGTTCCATTGCATTAGTTTTGGTAGGTCATTCACAATCAATTAACCTATTTTCATGTGTAGATTTACTTTGTCAAGCAATGTAATTTTTTTCACATCTACAGTCAAATTCACAGTGTTAAAATTATTAGATGAACCAATAGACATATTAGAGGGATGTGAAAGGGCAATCTTGAATTGATCCTTTTCAAGATCCATTGCAGTTAGAAGTCTCGTTTGATATGAGGCTATCTGGTACTCAGCTTGAACCTCCATGCTTGTCTTCATCTTCCGATTTCTCTCTGCAATTTGGGCAAACATTTGTTTAATTAGGGGCACTTGTTCCTGAGTGATTTCATGTCTCCTGGGTGAAGTAGGGACATTTTTCTCATCTCCCAATTGTAATGAGAAACCAGGTTGAGCATCTACAAAATATTCATTGAACTTTGCTCTCTTCTCAGTCCTTTGTTCTTCATCCTCTCAATAAATTACTGCCTCTTTACCTCTCTGATTTGACTTCTCCAATATAACAGGAGTCTGAAAATTTGAGCTCACTAAACCTACAACACCTTTACTTTCTACTTTTTATAGATTAGGTCTGCTCTCATGAATGAATGCTAAATACCCATTTTCAATTCTCCTATTAGAAATGACACTGTGAGGGTCACAAGCCCACTTATCTCCTAACATTAGGTGCATTTCATCTAACATCTTAGTGGCTTCATCAGTTACTTGTCTCATATTAACTATAAAGGGACCCACAGTCATTGGCAATTTGAACATATGACCTTTCTTCATAGGCACAAAGTGTATTTGATGAACATTTAAACTTTGCCTAATAAACTCCAAAGCAAATAATCTCATAGGCACAAATACAGGAAGCCTATAAGGTTCTAAAATAGCTCCATAAAGTCTAATTTCGGAATAATATTCAAAGACAAACCAATAACCAAGCTTACAATTTGTCCCCAGATGCAAGAACTCTTCAGCCTTTGGCAGAAAATTTGTCCCTAGATGCAAGAACTCTTGAGCTTTTGGCAGAAAGCAGGGGGGAGAAATTCCATTCAATACTTTATATGAATTAGACATAAAATGACCAGTAAAATCAAACATACCACCCTCATTATTTTCTTTTCTCACTATGTCTGTCCAAAAAACTATTGATTGTCTTTTCCTATTCACATCCATAATTTTTAACCCCATATGCATGAATTCTTATACATTTTGATATAAAAAGAGGCAAACAATAAGAGAGGGAAACCTGAATGAACCCGTCAATGATAAGCTCATGATTTGAGAGTTAACATCTTCATGCCAATAGGATGGAATATCCAGCACCACTCCTGGATTCATCATCATGGTGAACATTCCCAAAATTGACTTGTCCACTGTACTGTCATCATCCTTTCCCAAAATCTTTGCAATGCACCTCAGCACTGGTCTGACTTCTATATCAAAAACCTCCAAGGGGAATTATTTACTGTTAGGTGCAAACTATTGTGTACTTGGCTTCAGAAAATGAATGAATTGGTTAAACTCCTAACCTACAAGACTTTCATAATGCGCTATCAAGGAATCATCAATGAATTAGACATATGACTCTGACTCAGGGTAGCACAGAGCTTGATGAATTAATTGGGCTGAGACTTGCATAACATTTTCCCCTTGAAAATTCATTACAAAACAATTTATAGGGTACATAACAGACACTAGCCAGTACACAAATTCACGAAAAAGGTGATTTCTTGGGATACATGCAGACAACACACCAGTTTTAGCCATGGCGGTGTAAATTGGAGAAGTCTTATCGTTTAGGCAGACCTGCTGATAAAAAGAAAGGTGTTCAAGGGAAAAATCTATGTCCTGGATATCCCTCTTGGTTTCCATGATAGGGATGTGACTGGAAAAACCTGACAGGGATGAGAGTTTATCCATAATTCAACTTTAGGATAGCAGACAATTAACAGGGTGACAAATAATTGACAGGATGACAGATAATTGAGAAAGACACAGCATAGACAAACTTCAAACACAAACTAACAAGGAAAATTTTACTCACCTTTTGATAAATTATCGAATCCCGCTCCATAAGATGCTCGATATTTAATCTGTGAATTGGGACCCGCTTCCATAAAGACTTAAATTATTTAAAATTTAAACTTTAATATAATGAGAAGATATATTTTTATGCTAAAGTATATGAATTTTGATACTCTAACATATCTTTTGATATTTTTCTATTTTTTGTATTTTTGAAAATTAAAAATAAAGGATATTGCAAATAAGCCACAACATCTGGCTCCACCCGGGGATAGATTTTTTTGCCACGAAACACTAAGAACCATAGATTAGTGCCTTCACTTCGGGCATGGAATCACATACTATTTGATGAAAAATTTTCAATGAAGTAAACCGAATATGTACAATGGTGAACCATCAAATTTCAATGTTGGAAATAATGTTTTAGATACTGCCCATTCATATGCAGCTCTACTATTTCTCCATCAAGATTCTCCAGCATAAAAGTGTTATTTGATCTGGCTTCAATAATCCTATATGGGCCATACCAGAGAGGGTCAAACTTACCATGCTTTCCTTTTTCTTCTCTTTTGGTATCCCATCTTAATACCAAATCTCCAATTTGGAAAAGAATATCCTTTTCCTTCCTATAAAAAATGGAATTCATCTTTTCTTAATACATTACCAAGTTTTCCCTGACTTTATTCCTGCTCTCACTCAATTCTATCACCTTATTTAGTCTTGTTATCAATGCATTAGGTTCTTCTTGTGCTTCTTGAAGAAAATAAATTATTGGTCTAGCTAGCTGAGTGGGAAACAAAGCTTGAATACCATATACTAATTAATAAGGGGACTTACCAATAGATCTTCTAGTAGTCATTCTTACTACCCAGAGAGAAAATATTAACATTGAATCCCAATTCTTCTGATTCTCATTAATTGTTTTCTTCAAAATCTTAACCAATGTCTTGTTGGAAGATTCAGCTAGCCCATTCCCTTGAGGATGATATGCTATAGAATGAGACAAAATGACATTATATGTTTGAATTTTTTTTATGAATCTGACTGAATTGAATACCTGAGAATTGTCTGTTACAATCTTCACTGGACATCCAAACCTGCTGAAGGTGTTCTCTTCCATAAACTTCATTAGTACTAGATCATTTGTTTTTCTGGTAGGTATTGCCTCCACCCACTTTGTAAAATAATAAATGGTAGTATGAATCCACTTGAACTGCCCGCGTGATGATGGAATGATATCTATAATGAAATCTAATCCCCATTGTCTAAAGGGTTCTTCAATAAATACAGGGAGAAGAGGTAGAGGAGCTAACCTTTTCTTTTCTGCAAACAACTGAAATTTTCGGAAACTTCTAACCACTCTGTATACATAAGAAAATAAGGAAGGCCAGTAAAAACCTGATTTGAGGATTTTATGACAAGTAACTTTATAGCTATAATGGCCCCCACACAGACATTCATGATACTCTTTGATAACTTCCATTGACTCTCCTTCTTTCAAACACAACAACAAAATGCCAGCAGGATCCTTCCAATATAACATCAATTATAACATAAGGTTGAGCTTTAAGTTTAAGAGCTCTATACTTTGTTCTATTTATTAAGGGAGGACAAGAGAAAAATCACAAATAGTGAATAATATCCTTATACCAATCAGAGCAGAGAAATTTTTACTTGTTTTTTGACTTTGTGCTACTTTGACTTGTTTCATCAACAACTTCATCCAAAGTTGCAAGCAGATTAATTCCTAAAGCTTGAAAATTAGACTCTATCAGCAAATTTCCAAGCCCTATCCTTTTACCAACATAGTAGGCTTCATATATAAATCATATTCTTGGATTTTGGCAATCCATTTTCCTCTTTTTCCTTCCACATCACTTTGAACTAGCACATCTTTTACAGCTGAGTTAGGTACATATGCTACTATTTGAGAATGAAGTACATAAGTTCTAAAAGCTTTCAATGATTTAACTAAAGCATATACCTGTTTCTCCAAGATATTTTATCTGAGTTCTGCATCTCTGAGAACTTTATAAAAAATGCTACAGGTTGCTCTTTTCCCTCTTTGTTCTTCTGCAACAACACAACATCAATGGTAGAAGGTGATGCAAATGAAAATATTTGGAAAGGCTTTTGATAATCTGGGCGGATCAAAACTGGAGCTTCTTGAAGAGCCTCTTTAATCCTGGCAAAGGATTCTCTTGCATATTTATCCCATTTCACTTCATCATTTTTCTTCAGCATATCTATTATGTTTCTGAAAATCTCAGCATAATTTGCGACAAATATTCTTAGAAAATTGATTTTCCTAGAAATATGTGGATATCTTTCTTACTTCTAGGTAATGGGATAGTTTGTATAGCCTCAACTCTTGTTGGATCAATTTTCACCCCCTGATTTGAAACTATATGTCCCAGCAACTTACCTTCCTCCAAAGAAAACAAAGATTTCTTAGGATTCAATGATAACCCAAACTTCCTACATTTCAAGAAAGCCTTCTATAGATGCTCCAAGTGCTCATCATCAGAACCTGAAAAAGTAGTCACATCATCCAAATATATGACTACAAATTTGTCGCCCACAAATTCTATATCCATTTCCCTTTGAAAAGTAACCCCTGCATTCATGAGACCAAATGGCATCCTCGCATACATGAACGTTCCCCAAGGTGTGGTAAAAGTTTGTTTCTTCTTATCTTCATTTTTAACAACTACTTGGCTGTACCCAGAGAAACCATCAACCATGGATAACCTATGAGCTCCAGTCACTTTCTGTAGAACATAATCCATCTTTGGCAAAGGATAATTATCTTTTAGAGAAGCTCTGTTCAAGTTATTGAAATCAACACATAACCTTATATCTCCATTCTTCTTCCTGACAGGAACCAGATTATAAACCTAGTCTGAGTATCTAAGTGGGACTATGATTTTTTCTTGCAACAATTTCTTCACTTCATTTTCAATTGGGGCAAGTAAAAGTGATTAATCTGCCTGAGATTTTGCCTGTGAGGCTTAACCCCATATTCTAATGGTATTTTATGTTGAATAATATCTAAATCATATGTCTTTAAATCTTCATATGACCATGAAAACACATCCATATACTTCTTGAAAATATCAACATACCTTTTCGTATAGTCCTTAGGAACTCCTTTGAACAACTTAACCATCTTGGACTCCTGCTGAGTTCCTAAATTACAGTCTTCCATTTCCCCCTCCTGAGATACTTTCTTCTGGTTCACTGCTACATCATTTGCATCAAACAATCTTTTAAGAGGAACTAGACCTCTGGGCAATGTATTATCCTTCAACCGAATTATCTTCTGATCACCTATTGACTGCTTCAGGTTTTTCAGGACATCATTCTGATTAGTTTGTTCACTTTCTTGATCTATTTCATAGTCCTTAAAACTTCCAATCATTGTTAGGGAATGATTGATCTGCTCATCATCCTCAAAAACCTGCCAATGCTTTACATTATCAGGAATTGAAGGCCTATGCCTAAACTCAATCTCATATCTCACTCTTGGATTAATGGGTGTCTTAAATGTATTGGCTGCAACTGCTAGTGAATCTTCCATTCTGTTTTCTTCTCTTGTAATAAACTTAAGATTCAAGTCTTCAAAATAATTTTCAATCAGGTCCCACACTTCATTTCTATAAGACCTCAATTTGGGATGCTTGGTTTGACAAAAATTCTTATTTGTCTTATAATTAACTCAGAATCACCAAAAATGGAAATACATTAAATTCCCATTTGTTTAGTATTTTGAACACTCAAAATCAATGCTTCACACTCAGCTACATTATTGGTTGATTCAAATTCAAGCTTGAAATAAAAAGGTAAAAGATTACCTTTGGGAGATATGAATAAAAACCCATCTCCTGTGCCATCCTTTGAGTAGGCACCATCAAAATAACACTTACAAATTTTATTTGAATCCAACTCCTTATGTAAAATTGCTGAAGAGAGTTTCTTCTATGAGTCTTCAGCAAATTCTGCATCTTCATGCAGCATAAAACAAGAGAGATCCTCCTTCTCTTGGCCATAGATAGGGGAATTTTCTGCATCCTTCTTTGTGGTAGTCTTAAAAAATATGGTTTCTTTGTATAACCTTCTTTCGTCCCCATTGAACATAGGAATGATTAAATATGTAAATTCCAGTTTTAAGATACCTCCAAGCTTTGCTCCCCAAGATCTGGACAACAACATACCAAATCTGGCTGGAATATCTGCGACTACTACATCCATCATGATACTCTTGGCTGGAATTTGAGCCAGGGATACCACCATGTCGTTGATAAGCCCAACACACTTCACCCTTTTTGAATCAAATTAATAAAGGTCTCTATAGGGCTTAGTGATTTGTAAAATTAATAAAGGTCTCTAAATCAATTACTGCCTCTTTACCTCTCTTATTTGACTTCTCTAATATGACATGAGTCTGAAAATTTGAGTTCACTGAACCTACAACACCTTTACTTGCCACTTTTTATAGATCAGTTCTGCTCTCATGAATGATTTTTGAATACCCATTTTCAATTCTCCTATTAGAAATGACACTGTGAGGGTCATAAGCCCACTTCTCTCCTAACAGTAGGCGCATTTCATCTAACATCTTAGTGGCTTCATCAATTTCTTGTCTCATATTAACTATAAAGGGACCCACATCCATTAGCAATTTGAACATATGACATTTCTTCATAGGCACAAAGTGTATTTGATCAATGTTTAAACTTTTCCTAATGAACTCCAAAGAGAAAAATATCATAGGCACAAATACAGGAAAACTATAAGGTTCTACACTAGCTCCATAAAGTCTAATTTCGGAATAATATTCGAAGACAAACCTGTCACCACAATTTGTCCCTAGATGCAAGAAATCTTGAGCTTTTGGCAGAAAGCAAGGGGGAGAAACTCCATTCAAAACTTTATATGCAGTAGACATAAAATGACCAGCAAAATCAAACATACCACCCTCATTATGTTCTTTTCTCACTATGTGTGTCCAAAAAACTACTGATTTTCTTTTCTTATTCA
The DNA here is from genome assembly GCA_034641835.2 of Pinus albicaulis. Classification (NCBI taxonomy): domain Eukaryota; kingdom Viridiplantae; phylum Streptophyta; class Pinopsida; order Pinales; family Pinaceae; genus Pinus; species Pinus albicaulis. The sequence continues at coordinate 584,068,684 of CM076577.1, forward strand.
CATCCATAATGTTTAACCCCAGATGCATGAATTATTCTACATTATGATATAAAAATAGGTAAAAAATAAGAGAGGGAAACCTGAATGAACCGGTCAATGATAAGCTCATGAGATGAGAGTTAATAGCCTCTTGCCAATAAGATGGAATATCCAGCACCACTCTTGGATTCATCATCATGGCGACCATTCCCATAAATGACTTGTCCACTGTAATATCATCATCCTTTCCCAAAATCTTTGAAATTCACCTCATCACTAGTCTGACTTCTATATCAAAAACCTCCATGGGGAATTCTTTACTGTAAGGTGCAAATTGTTGTGTATTTGGCTTTTGAAAATGAATGAACTGGTTAAACTCCTGACCTGCAAGACTATCATAATGCGCTATCAAGGAATGATTAGTGAATTTGACATACGACTCTTACTCAGGGTAACACAGAGCTTGACGAATTAATTGGGTTGAGACTTGCAGAACATTTTCCCCTTGAAAATTCATTACGAAATATTTTCCAAGGTACATAAAAGACACTAGCCAATACACAAATTTGGGAAAAAGGTGATTTCTTGGGATACATGCAGACAACACACCAATTTTAGCCATGGAAGTGTAAATTGGAGAAGTCTTATTGTTTAGGCAGACCCGCTAATAAAAATAAAGGTGGTCAAGGGAATAATATGTGTCCTAGATATCCCTCTCAGCGTCCAGGAAAGGGATGTGACTTGAAGAACCTGACAGGGATGAGCGTTTAGCCATAATTCAAATTTAGGATAGAAAACAACTGACAAGGTGACAAATAATTGACAGGATGACATATAACTGAGAAAGACACAATGCAGAAAAAATTCAAACACAAACTAACAATAATAACCTCAGAAAAATTACAATCCTCCTTAAATAGGTTGTGCGGGCTTTAAAATTAAATTTTGATAAGACGCGCCAAAAGATCGTTAAGAAAATATGACGTGGACTAAAACTATCACCAACTTGGCTGCATACGTCACTGTGGGGGGTCTCAAGGTACGAAGAGCTCATCGGGCCAATGCCCCCGCAATGAATCTCAACCGTTGATCTGGATTTCCCCAACAGTCAATAGGGTCAACTACAGAGGCACCCTCCGTGTTAACCTGCGCGCTGAAAGTGCCTGCGGGTTGAACCCTTTACTCACCTTTTGATAAATCATCGAATCCCGCTCCATAAGATGCTCGATATTTAATCTGTTAATTGGGACTCGCTTCCATAAATACTTAAAGTACTTAAACTTTAAACTTTAATATAATGAAAAGATATATTTTTATGCTAAAGTATATGAATTTTGATACTCTTACATATCTTTTGATAGTTTTCTATTTTTTTGTATTTTTGAAAATTAAAGATAAAGGATATTGAAAATGAGCCACAACATGTACAATGGAGAGATGAAAAAGGGTTTTAATGACATGAAATAACTAAAATAAATAAGAAAATTGTGACCAAAACAAGCTTGAGGTATTTTCTTACCTTGTGGAGAAGCCACACCAAGAAATGAGGTCGAAGGCTAGAGGTTTTTAGGTTTCAATTAACACCAAAGGCTACCACAGAAGCGTAACACATTTTTCTACACTCTCAGAAGCATAACAATGTTATTTCCCTCACCCACATAAGTGTAAAAAAGGATTTTTACACTATGCAGAAGCGTAACAATTGCTTCCCTCACAGAACAGGAGAGTAGCACTAGATTTTAGTTCAATCACAAGAGTGTAAAAATGTCATTTTTCACTCCCAGAAGCGTAACATTGTGTTTCTCACTTAACAAAAATGTAACAATGCACTTTCCCTCACCCAAAAAAGCGTAACAAAGGATTCTTTTGCCTTTAAAGAAGTGTAACAAAGAGTTTTCCTCATTAAATTTCGACGTTAGAAACGTAGTAAAGGAGTCCAGTTAGTGAGAAAACAAGCCCATAAGGCTAACAAATGAAATTTGAATGCTAGGACTTGGAGTTTGTAACACCTTAGAGGGAAAATGAGGAAGAGAGGTATTCACACACATATCAAAAGGTAAGAATGAATGGAAATGTTTTATGCTTTTTCATTTTATAAGCTTGTGAGATGGCCTTTACCCTTTCACATGACATTTATCATGACCCTTTAACTCTTTTTCACTTTGAAAACAACATGTTACCCCTTAAAATGAGATTGGAAGAATTAAAATTTAATTTCCTTCACTCTCCAAGGATTTTTAAATGACCCTTTTAAAACCCTTTGTGCAACTTGGAGGATGACATGCTGGCTTTTTTAAATGAGGTAAGAAGATAGAAAAACACTTGTTGAACCCTTTGACATGAAAGATGACTCGTTGTCTCTTTGAATAAGATGAGAGGATAGATTTAACCTCTTTTGCATTCCTTGACACTTGAGATGACATTTTTAGGTTTTTAAAATGAGACCTTGAGACAAATTTTCTCTTTTTCATGAGACAGTGAGACTACTTTTGAATACTTTTGAACTTTCACATTGGACATGACTTTTTAAAACAAATAATATGTCTTTGAAGCTAGAAATGACACTCTTTTGCATTCGACTCGGACAGGAGGTAAAAATGACCTCCCTTGGAGCTCTAACAGTGGATGATGACTTTTTGATCCTTTAAAAGAGAGAGTGAGACAAAGTTCTTCAATTTTCAGGAAACAATGAGATAGAGATGAGATATTTTAAACTTTTTTGAAACTTGAGCCATATGAAACAAGAGATATGGCTATATTTGAACTTCATAAACATGATTTCTCCTTCACTAGGTTTTTATGGATGAAGTGGAGGGCCATTGCCTTATTTTTAGTGAAAATTTGATGATTTTTCCAAAGATAGGGTTGAACCTAGTCTTGACCTAAATGAAATGAATTGACATAACCCTCGACCTCTTGAATGATGATGATGGTAATGACCTTGAAAATTATGATGATAAATGAAATGAAGGAGAAACATACATGGTTTAGCCTTCTTTAGTGACCAAAATTATTTATGAGAACTATTTCAAAAAAGTAAAAATTTTGACCTATGTCCTAATAGAAAACAACTGCAATATTCATTTGATCACTGGCATACTTGGGCTAATAAAGCACATATTCTGATATATTTTTTTCATTATATTAAAACCTTTACATGGGTGTTGCACATGATAAGTGCATATATACGCAGGTCTAATTAATAATAGTCACATATATTTCCTGAGTTATATATAGTCATGGTTTGTAGTGCTAACTCATGATGAAATTTGATGATTTCTACTATATGTCAATGATGTCTTGATCATGATGGTTTATATCTATGGTGGTTTGGTGGTGCATTGTTTTGGTCCATTTGCAATGGTTGATTCAGTATTTAGTAGCTCCGTGTTTCGATGATTCAGTTGGTTTACAGTGCTTCAGTGATTCAAATTTTGAGATTAAGTTTGGGCTTATTGTTGAAGTGGGTCCAGTGTGAAATTTTGATGGAAGGTGGCCTACTAGTTTTGATGTATTTTTGAGATAGGTGGATCTAGTATGAAATATTATGAAATTTTTTCCACAAGGTGTTGAGGGATGCAACCTTCAGGTATCAGGATAAGATCTCCCTTAAAATATGAGCCAATAAAAAAGATTAGGGGGTTGTAGCTCCCTTAGAGTAGGTGATGGAGAAAAAGTGGAGGTTTTAGCCTCCTACAGGTGGGTGTCTACGTGCTAGTAAGAGCCTATGCCAATAAAATATGTAATGAAGTTTTTCATTATAATAAAAGAAGAAGATAGAGACAAAAAAAATGATGGTTTTCTCCCACATTGAGTTTCCACCTAAAATCCCATTGTTCATATGTTTTGATATGTTTCTTGTGTGTTGATGATTTATCTACTCTTTACCGCTCATGGTTACTACTTAATAAATGGATAATGAAATAATGATGCACTGGTTAAAGATAAACATTCGATGAAACATGTGAAAATTTATTTATTTGGATATATGAGGTTTACATTTACTAGAGTCATGTATAGATGCAGGTTACATGAAGAAAATTAGCACATAAATATGAATGTGAAATTGAAATTTCAAGTGAATTAAATATATTGATTCACTATCGCCCCCCCCACCCCCCCTCCCCCTTTTCATTACTTTTCCTAACAATTGGTATCAGAGAAGGTCCCTCAAAAGAATCTTGATATCTTTAAGGGAGATCTAAAGGGACAATGGGAAAGAAGTAAAAGAAGAAGGTAACTCAAAGGAAAATCTTAGCTTAGGAAAATTGTGGTAGTGAAATCGATATATCAAATGTAGTGGCAGTGATAGATGTCAACAAATATTCATATTCATGAGCACCACGTTTTCTGTTGACCAAGAATGAATAATATAGTAACAAAGAATTATTAGGTACTGGTTCTTGTTCTAATTGTGGCATGTTCCCCTATTTATGTAATAATGATGATAATGAAGATTACAGTGAATCAACTAAAATTTATCTCATGGGTAGAAGTGAAAGTAATCATACTAAATAAAAAATAGATTTGAAAATGGACAATAAAGGTATACTTATGCTTAGTGATACTAACTATAAGGAATGGAATGAAAAGATGAATTATAAGTTAAAGAACCTTGGACCTAATGTTTGGAATTTTAGTATGTAATGGTTGCACTAAAACTCCCCTATCATGTGAAGAATTTCAAAAGAATAATGAGTTATTAAATGAAATCATTTATAGCATTCCTGATTCAACATTAGAAAAGGTTATGCATTATTCAACTACAAAGGAAGTATGGGATAATCTACAGGAAACCCATGAAGGAAAAACAAAGGAAGTTTGTTCATCAGGAGAACCAACAGCTAATCTTGGAAATAATGATGTGTCAAAAGATGAGCATGACATGTTAGATGAAGTTACTGATTTAGAAGAAGTCAGGTTATAGAAAGTACTTAATGTTAGAAGAAAACTTGTTTTTTCTTTGAAAAGGATTAACTATCTTAAGAATATGTTGTAGGAATATGAGAATGGGGATCATGATAAATCGGTAAATATTGTAGAAGAATATAAACACTTTTACGAGGGACTTGAAGATGATATCGTCTCTCTAAGATCATATCTTGAAAAGTAAAAAAAATGAAATGAAGAACTAATTCAAGTATTTTAAGAACAAGAGAATGGGATGAAGGGAGATATTATTGTATTAAAAGAAAATTTGAAAGAAGGAAGAAAGGTTAAAGAAGGAATGAGGAAGCAGTATCTGGAAAAGGAAGAACAATGTCAAAGAATGGAGGTCAAGGTAAACATTCTAAAAGGAAATTATAATAAAAGGATAAACTCTTGATATTTCAAGAGAGTATTAATATTTTGGATAAATTTCTTAGCATTCAAAGGTCTCCCTCCATTAAACTTGGTATTAGTTTTCATGAAACTATAAAAGGAGAATCAAGCTTACAATATTGTGCAAGCAATTATGAGATTAACAAAGAAAAATTTGAAAGACCTTGTAAATAAGTAAGAAGCCAACCAAAGAAAGATAATTTCCAAAGGAAATAATTTTCTCCTAACTATAGATGTAATCGATTCGATCCTCCAGAAAATTGTGTTGAATGTTTTATCTATCATAAATTTGAACACTTTGTAGCCAATTTCAAAAGCATATTCACACAAAGATCATCAACTCCCAGGTACTTAAGTTTCTTTAAGGGATATTGTTTTTCTTGCAACATGTTTGGTCACAAATCTATTAATTGCAATAGGAGGAATATGAAACAAAAATATCATGATTCCCATGATCCTTTTTTCTGGTCATGTAATATTTTATACTTGTAACAATTTTGAGCTTGTAGCAAAAGAATGCATGAACAAGTCAATGGATTCACTCATTTGATTTTCTCCAAGACAAGAAACCAAACAAGAATATTGTTACCAAAATACTATTAACACTTCTCATATTAAGCAAAAGGATCCACTAGCACTTCTCATATTAAGAAAAATGATGAAGAACAAGTTAAATATGGCCTTGCTATGTGTTAATTTGAAGAATAATATGAATGGTACATTGACAATGAATGCTCTCATCATATTTCTAGAGATAAGAACAAGTTTGTGTCTCTCAAGAAGAACAAATATGGTAAAGTTATTCTTGGAAATAGTGCTCCAGCAAAAGTTCTAGGAAAAGGTAGAGCCAAACTTGATAAACATATAAAAGTATTTGATGCATTATTAGTTCAAGGGCTAAAGAAAAATATTCTAAGTGTAGGCCAAATATGTGATAAAGGACATATAATTTTGTTTACATCAACTAAATGAATATTTATAGAAGAAGACACTAGAATGGTTATAGCAAGAGGATTCATAAATGCAAAAAAATTATATGTGCTAATAAAGACAAATTCATGCAGAAATAAGATGTATAGTACATCTTCTTTAGATTCAAAATAAAATAAGATGATCCCTACTGTAGTATTGTATTCTTAAAAGTATACGTATAAAAATAACCGCAGAAGTGAATGTGAGGTACATAACCTCAGAAGAACATGTGATGATTATCAGGTCCTAAGGATTAGTGGTGTATGATCTCAGGGGGAGCTATGCATGTATCTTGATAATGATTCCCTATGTTGTTTTGATATTATTTTTGGTGATGTGTATATTGCTGACATTGCATATGATTAAGTAACAATGAACAAGAACATACATGACATGTTTAGGGGGAGTTGTCGCGATAAATAATTAACAACTTACATTTTGCACATGGATATTTTGAAAGAAATTCACGTGTATACGTAGTTTTTGATCTATATAAACGTGTATGCTTCTCAGTGATGAAAAATAAGTCGCACAACTTTAGGGGGACCTTCTCATATTCTTCCATCAGTTCATTATTGGAATTTTGGTTCTGATATTCATTTATTGTAGGCTATTAATGATTCCCATATGTTGCTTAGAATAATATTAGTTTATGATTTGTTTCAAAATGTTATTGCTACTAGTTCAAATGGTTCTTTGTTGCATTTTTTGATTGATGATATGCATAGAATATCAAAATTGATGGTAAAACGTTGGCATAGGTTTAGGGGGAGCATCTTCTATGCTTCCAATGGTTCATTGTTGGAATTATGGTATCTTATAAGGCACCAATTATCTCACATTGGTTGATGATGATGATTTCATGATTTACTCACTTCTTATTGGCATCTATCATTGATGAGAAGATATATACATTTCTATCATTATGTATTGGGTTATCAATAATGCATCGATTTCATTTGGTGAACTCATGGATGATGTCTATATGTTGTTTGTGTTTCATTTGGAGAAGATGATAATGGTGTATTATTATTATTGTTGTTAAATTTTGAAGATATATATGCTATGATCATTAAAGATTTTGGTTGATGATGTTGTTGGTTAGTTCTATCCTACTTAATGGTTTGTGATGTTGGAGGTACTGTTGGTTTTCAAATATGTGATTAATGCATGTGTATGCTACCTATGGTGTTTTGGTTCAAGATATTGATATCGCTACTTGTGGACTGTAGCTCTTCCTATATATGGAGATATTATGATAACCTTGATGACATGAGATCAAGGGGATGAGTTGATGACAAAAATTTATTCTTCAAATACAATTTCTTGGTGATGAAGCATTGCATAATTGGTCACATGTTTATGGTATTCGAGAGATTGATGCTACACAATAATATCCTCATATTAATTATTGATGATGAGGATGTTCATGTTGTTGTCATTATCACACTTATATTGTTGCTATCAGATGATTATGTTGCAAACTCCTATATGATGTATGGTGGTTGTTATCTTGGTTGAAATACTTGCTTATAATTAGGAATTTCATTTATGTCTCTTGATGTAAAGACCATGAAAAGACCCATGCTGTAATCATTGTAAAATTCAGTCATGTATGGGCTACTTGGATCAAGTCAGCTAGATGTAAAATGTTGGGAGATTGATCATAGATTCATTGGTTTAGGATAATTCATTCATTACATATCTTGAGAAGGTCCAACATATGCTCACGGGGAGCATGGTTAATATACATATTTCATTATTGATATCCAAAAATCAAATGTACATCGATGATAACTACAAGGGAAGTACTTCACTGAGCCTAGTTCATCCCTTTTCCCTTGATTTCCAAGGTGGGGAGAATACTTGGTGTTTTCATATGTGTTTGTAGGTGTTTGTAGGTGGTTTTAAAATTAGTTTCCAAACACCAAAGTGGTTTCCATCAACTCCAAAGGTGGAGATCGTTGGAATTACGGATAATGTTTTCTCCTTGATGGAAAACTCCTTGAAAAATGTCCTTTATATTGACATGGTCATAATATGATGATTGTGGAACTAATGCAGATATCAGGAATATTGGTACACATTTTATAGAGGATATGGATAGATAAATGGAAATTTAGTTACAGATGGATGATAAATGTGAATTTTGAAAAGCATATGTGGTTCATGTGAAGAAGGTTCGCTTAAATACACAGGTCCTGTGAGAAAAATTCTCATACATAATCGAAAGTGTGAAAATCTAGATACCAAGGGACATCACCATCGTAATTTCTCATAGTAATTTTGGTGGCAACATATATTTGATTTCGTCAACTATTACTAACAACAATACCAAGGCATTTACATGAGGTATTGGTTAAGGAAAAATGTATATAAGGAGATGGAGATCAAGTTGTTAGGTGTGCAAGTAATGGATTATTCATGTGTGATCTGATATAAAACAAGTGTGCACCAGGAAGGAAGGAGAAGACTCAGATATGAAAAATTTGAAGATTTGTTTAAATATATGCTTGATTTGTTTTCTTGTTAAAAATGTTTAAGTAACTAACAATGATAGATTTGTGGTTATAGTGATGTTGTGATCTGAATGAGTATTCATAAATCTTCAGTTTTGATAGTAAAGGTTGCGGGAAGTGAATTTTGTTTGCAGTGAAATTTATGTTTAAAAAATTTAAGATATGCAACAAGTTTTCTTCTAGATAGTCACATACATATGAAAATATGTTTCTATTTAGTCACGCATTTATTCTAAGATATGTTTTTTAGTACATTGAAACCTGTACACAGGTGTCACATATGATAAGCACATATATACGAAAGTCTACTTAATAAAAATCATGTATATATTCTAATTTATATCTGGTCATGGTTTCAAGTGCTGATTGATGATGACAATTGATGAATTATGTTATATTTTTTGTTGCATGTAAATGATGTCTTGATCAAGATGGTGTATATATGTTGTGGTCTTATGGTGCATATTTTTTATATGGTTGCAGTGGTTGATACAATATTTGGTATATTTATGTTTTGGTGATTTATTTCGTCTTCAATAATTCAAATTTTCAGATTCATTTTTGGATTATTGTTGAAGTGGGTCTAGTGTGAAAATTTGATGAAAGGTGGCCTACAGGATTTGATGTGTTTTTGAGATAGGTGGATCCGGTATGAAATATTATGAAACGTGATCCATAATGTGGTGAGGGTTTCATCCTTTAGTGAGGGGGGCAGGAGATCCCTTTCGGTAGGAGCTAATAAACAAGTTTAGGGGGTTGTAGTTCCATTCCAGTAGGTGTTGGAGAAAAAGTGGAGGTTGTAGCCTCCTGTAGGTAGGTTCCTACATGTTGGTAAGAGTTTGTGTCAGTACAAGATGTAATGAAGTTTTTCTTTATAATAAAAGTGAAAAAAAAGACGAAAAAAATAGTGGTTTTCTCGCACATTGGGTTTCCCCCTAAAATCCCAGTATTAATATGTGTTGATATGTTTCTCGTGTGTTGATGATATTTTTTCTTTACTAGTCATGGTTACTGGTTAATAAATGGATAATGAACTAATGATGCACTAGTTAAAGATAAATATTTGATGAAACATGTGAATTTTTTTTTATCCGAATATAGGAAGTTTACATTCACTAGAGGCACATACAAATGTGGGTTGCATGAATAACAATAGCATACAAAACTATGGATGTCAAATTGAAATTTTAAGTGAAATAAAAATATTTATTCACCCCCCCCCCTAAGTATTTTTCCTAAAAATTGGTATAAGAGCAAGTCCCTCTGAAGAAGCTTGATCACTTAAAGGGAGTTCTAAAGGGACAATAGGAAAGAAGAAAAAGAAGGAAACTCAAAGGAAGAAGTCAACTTAAGAAAATTGTGGCAGTGAAAGTGCTATATCAAATGTAGTGTAGAAATTATAAAACATGCATGTATATCTTGGATTCAATCCAATCTTACAATGTACTAAATTTAAATACTGAATCACTTCTACAAATATTTTGCGGAATTAAAAACACAATCGCCAATCACATGAACATGAAGAAAGATCAATCGTACACAACAAAGATAATTTCCCAGGGAGAGATTACAACTAAAAACCCCACTATCTTCTATTGTATATTCAACATGGATCATGAAACAATTACATAAAAAACTCTTCTCACAAGAGCCCTTTGGTACTCAGTTAATTCGTTCACACTAATACAAACAAAATCGGGCCAATACTCAGCGAATTCTCAACCTATCTTCAGCCTGCCTTGATCATGCAATTCACAAGGAATGAAATCCCTATTCAAAATGAATTAAAACCTTCCTACACTGTGCTTAGTATCATGGGCATCCTGTGGTGTTTTATCAACACATGAGTAGCATGCTAATATCACAATTTATAGTGAAACTCCCTTTAACCATTGTCTCAACTTGGTCTCCATTGGAACTGACATGCATGCAACTAATAATAGTAAATCCTCAGTTGCATGTGAGATCACTAATTCTAAATTAATTAATATTTAATTCACTTGATCTCTCACTAGTGTATCTTTGGTTACAACTATCACAACTGTGTTTAACTCACTTAACTGAGTTAAACTATTTAGAACTTGCATTAATTAATGCACCACTACACTTTGAACTATGTTACAACTAGAATTACTCTGCATGCCTCACCAACTACCTCTAAATTCAAATCCACTAGCTAACTAAGTTTATCACTCTCATTTAACTATTACAAGTTATCATTGAGAATATATTACAGTTTATTGTCCATCTTCATTAAGGGATAACTAAAATAGACATGCACCAAAATAAACCTCTGGACCCCGCCATAGTGTAGGTGCTTAATGCACTAGGCGTGGGGGTTGAATGTTGTTTCTGGATGCCAATTTCACTATTTCTTGTTGAAAAATTCAACACTCCCTCTCAATAAGAAAGGGATGTCCTTGCATGTAACATGAAACCCTTGCATGCAACACTTCTCTAGTGTTTCTTGCACATGAAAAATTTCCGAAATTGAATAGCCTCCAAACAACTGAATCAGTATAATGCATCTATCACCAGAGTCTTCTGACTTATGCTAGCTACTCCACACGTCTACTGGATCCTTTGCGTTGCTGACATCTGCATCTAGGCACTTTGCACTTGCTGCCAACTCTGATCTGTTCTCTAGTATATAACACTGTCACTTTGATTTCTTGTCCTCTTGACATCTGATTGTATCAATCTAACTGATCTTGCTACTACTTCTTTGTGGGCTCCTCGTAGCCAGGTTCCATCCATGAGACCCACAATCTCTAGGATCCTGCCCAAATTTCTTCTTGGGATTAATCATGCATGTCGCCCCACCTCACACCTGGTGGTATAGATGCATGCACTCCCTCTGCCCATCTGGCTTGAAATTTCTTTGCATGAGTGGTTTCTCCCACTCCATTATCCTCCGCATGTGGCTACTCTGCATCTTGAGGTTCATTCTTACCTGGATGCAAATCTAACTCCCTATCAAGGGTCAATTGCATGACTTTCTCACACTTCCCAATGGTTGGAAGCTTTGTATAAATCACATCTATGTCAAGTATATAGTTATTCGTAACACAAATCCCAATATTCTTGGATTTTCATGTTTCTTTTTGCCGCAGGAAAAAATCTCCTTCACTGAAAACAACATCATAGCCTTTATCCTCTAACATTGCAACTGAGACTAAATTTTTCTTCAAACCTAGTACATACATTACATTTTTTAATTGAAAGAGTTTACCTGACTGCCTCTAGAAGGTAATGGTACCAATCCTAGTAGCATTTTACCACCCATCATCACCCATTTCAATATGCATCTGGAGATCCTTCTCCTCAAAGTTACTAAAAATTTCCATGTCTCCTATCATGTCAAAGGAAACATCTCTATCCAAGTACCACCCCGATCCCAATTCACTTGACACCATGCATGCGATCAATGAGAATTCAAGCTCAAATTTCTAGGCCAAACCCTCACCAGCTACAAATCCTCCAACCCTCTTATTCTTCTTCTTTTGTGGACAATTTGTAGCAAAATTTCCATGCTCATGATAGTGAAAACACTTCACCCTTGACATGTCGTGCTCCTTGACATCTTCACTGGCCTCATATTTGGAATGGAATTTATTCCCCTTCCCCTAGGAATCCAAATCATAATCTTCTTCATATTCATTCTTAGATGAAGATCCATCTTTGGTATTCCATCTAAACTCCTCCTGCACCAAATCCGACCACAGTCATTACCAATCTGGCAGCTTTTCCCTTCCATTGACATATTCTTGATAACTATGCCAACTCTTAGGAAGTCTTAGGACAACTAGGCTCACCAAATCATCATTACCTACAACTATTCCTACACTCCCAAGCTCATCCTGACATTGGACACACTTTGTTAACTATATCGGAATAGTGTCGTTCTTTTCCATCTTGATCTTTGTGAGTTTATCTTTGAGCACCAATTTCCTATGGTTGCTACTTCTTTGGAATAGATCCATCAAAGCCTTCCACATAGCATATGGTGTGGCTCTCACATGGAGGCTTGAGACAATTTGGTCTCGTACTCCCTCCAATAGGATCATCCTCGCCTCTTCCACTTTCTTTTTCCATGCATCAAGATTTGCAGCATCTGTCACAACGGGGTTAGGAACATCATGGTCAATGAATTCCTTCAAGCCATTTTCTTCGGGTACTACCTCCATCCTATATTTCCAAGAAATATAGTTAGAGCTACCCTGCAGTGCATACTCCAATCTCAAGACATTGAAAGCCTTTTCGATCTTGAATCAGTTGTAGCACCAAGAATGTCTTTCTGCAAATTTGAATTCTATCCAGTCACAAGCTCAACTCTTGCTTCACTTATGCAATTCCATGTGCTCTGATACCATGTATATATTATACAACATGGATGTATATCTTGGATTTAATATGATCTAACAATGTACTAAAGTTAAATACTAAATTGCTTCTACGAATATTTTGCGGAATTAAAATCACAATCGCCAATCACATGAACATGAAGAAATATCAATCACACACAACACAGATAATTTCTCGAGGAAAGCTTACAACTAAAAACCCCACTATCTTCTATTGTATATTAAGCATGGATCATGAAACAATTACATACAAAACTCTTCTCAAAAGAGCCCTCCAGTACTCAGCTAATTGTCTCACACTAATCCAGACAAAATCGGGCCAATACTCAGTCAATTCTCATCCTGTCTTCAGCCTTCCTTGCTCATGCAATTCATGAGGAATGAAATCCCTATTCACAAGGAATTTGAGCCTTCCTACACCGCACTTAGTATCATGGGCATCTTGTCATGTTTTAACTACGCCTAGGTAGCCTGCTAATATCACAACTGATTGTTAACCTCCCTTTAACCTTTGTCTCAACTGGGTCTCCACTGGAACTGACATGAATGCAAATACTAATAGTAAATCCTCAGTTGCATGTGAGATCACTGATTATGAATTAATTAATATTTAATTCAATTGATCTCTCACTGGTGTATCTTTAGTTACAACTAACACAACTGAGTTTAACTCACTTAACTAAGTTAAATTGTTTACAACCTGCATTAACTAATGCACCACTACACTTTGAACTTTGTTACAGCTAGAATTACTTTACATCCCTCACCAACTACCTCTAACTCGAAATCCACTAGCTAACTGAGTCTATCACTCTTAGTTAACTATTACAAGCTATTAGTGAGAATAGATTATAGTTTATTTCCCATCTTAGCTAAGGGATAACTAAAATAGACATGCACCAAAATAACCTTGTGGGCCCCACCATAGTGTAGGTGCTTAATGCACTAGGCGTGGGTGTTGAATGTTGTTTTTAGATACCAATTTCACTATTTATTGTTGCAAACTTCAACACTCCCTCTCAAAAAGAAATGGATGTCCTTGCATGCGACATGCACCTCATGCATGCACCATGCAACTCCATGCATGCGACATGCAACCCTTGCATGCAACAATTCTCTAGTGTTTCTCACACATGCAACCTTTTCATGCAACATTTCTGAAATTGAATAGACTCCAAAAAATTGAATCAATATAATGCATTTGTAATTAAATTATTGTGACTGTTGCTAGCTATTGCACATGTCTACTGGATCCTCTGAGCTGCTGACATCTTCATCCATGCACTCGTCACTTACTGCGAACTATGATCTGTGATCTAGTATATGCCACTGTCACTTTGATTTCATGTCCTCCTGAAATCCTATTGCATCAATCTAACTGATCTTGCTATTTCTTCTCTATGGGCTCCTCGTAGCCAGGTTCGATCCATGAGATCAACAATATTTACGACCCTCCCCAAACTTCTTCCTGGGATTAATCATGCATGTTGCCCCACCTCACACTTGGTGGTATAGTTGCATGCATTCCCTCTTCCCATATGGCTCGAAATTTCTCTGCATGAGTGGGTGCTCCCACTCCATGATCCTCCACATGTGGCTGCTCCACATCTTGAGGTTCATTCTTACCTACATGAAAATCCATCTCCCTCTTAATGGTCAATTTAATGGCTTTCTCACACTTCCCAATGGTTGGAAGCTCTGTATAAATCACATCTACATCAAGTATATAGATATTCTTAACTCGAATCCCATTCTTTTTGGCTTGTCCTATTTCTTTGTTGCGCAGGAAAACTTTTCCTTCTCTGAAAACAACATCATAACCTTTATCCTCTACCATTGCAACTCAGACTAGATTTTTCTTCAAACCTGGTACATCCATTACATTTTTTAATTGAAATAGTTTACTTGACTGCCTCTAGAAGGTAATGGTACCAATCCTGGTAGCACTTTACTTCCTGTCATCACCCCTTTCAGTATGCATCTAGAGATCCTTCTCCTCCAAGTTAGTGAAAAGTTCCTTGTCTCTTGTCATGTGAAAGGAAGCAACACTATCCAAGTACCACCACAATCTCAATGCACTTGTCACCATGCATGTGATAAATGAGAAGTCAAGCTCAAATTGTGAGGCAAAAGCCTCATCAGCTGAAAATCCTCAAACCCTCTTGTTCTTCTTCTTTTGTGGAAAATTTGTGGCAAAATTTCTGTGCTCGTGACAGTGAAAACACTTCACCCTGGACATGTTGTGCTCCTTGCCATCTCCACCGGCTTTAGATTTTGAATGGAATTTCTTACCCTTCTCCTTCTTCACCTTGGATTCCAAATCAAAATCTTCTTCATCTTCATTCTTAGATTAAGATCCATCTCTGGTATTCCGTATAAACACCGCTTGCACCAAATCCGACCATGGTTGTTCCCAATCTAGAAGCTTTTCCCTTCCATTGATAGAGTCTTTATAACTATGAAAACTCTTGGGAAGTCCTAGGAGAGCTAGGATAACCAAATAATCATTAGCAACAACTATTCCTACACTCCCAAGCTCACCCTGACATTGGACACACTTTTTTAAGTATACCAGAATAGTGTTGTTCTTTTCAATCTTAATATTCTTGAGTTTATCTTTGAGCACCAATTTCATATGGTTGTTGTTGCTTTGGAATAGATCTGTCAAAGCCTTACACATAGCATATGGTGTGGATTTCCCATGGAGGCTTGAGACAATGTTGTCTCTTACTCCCTCCAACAGGATCCTCCTCACCTTTGCCACTTTCTTTTTCCATGCATCAATATTTGCAGCATCTATCACAATGGGTTTAGGAACACCATTGTCAATGAATTCCTTCAAGCCATTGTCTTCGAGTACTGCCTCCATCATGTCTTTCCAAGAAATATAGTTAGAGCTTCCCTGTAGTGCACACTCCAATCTCAAGCCATTGAAAGCCATTTCGATCTTGAATTAGTTGTAGCACTAAGAAAGTCTTTCTCCAAATTCAAATTCTATCCAATCGAAAACTCAGCTCCTACTTCACTTATGAAATTTCCTGTGCTCTGATACCATCTAGAAATTATACAACATGCATTTATATCTTGGATTAAATCCGATCTAACAATGTACTAAATTTAAATATCGAATTGCTTCTAGAAATCTTTGGCAGAATTAAAAACACAATCGCCAATCACATGAACATGAAGAAAGACCAATCGCACACAACACAGATAATTTCAAGGGGAAAGATTACAGCTAAAAACCCAAATATATTCTATTGTATATTCAGCATTGATCATTAAAAAATTACATGCAAAACTCTTCTCACAATAACCCTCTAGTACTCAGCTAATTGTCTCACACTGATCGAGAAACAATCGAGCCAATACTCAGCCAATTATCAGCTTGTCTTCAGCCTGCCTTGCTCACGCAATTCATGAGGAATTCAATCCATATTCACAAGAAATTCCAACCTTCCTACACTTCGCTTAGTATCAAGGGCATCTTGTGGTGTTTTAACTACACCCGGGTAGCCTACTAATATCACAACTAATAGTTAACCTCCCTTTAATCTTTGTCTCAAGTGGGTCTCCACTAGAACTAACATGCACGCAAATAATAATAGTAAATCCTCAATTGCATGTGAGATCACTAATTGTGAATTAATTAATATTTAATTCACTTGATCTCTCACTGGTGTATCTTCCGTTACAACTACCACAACTGAGTTTAACTCACTTAACTGAGTTAAATTGTTTATAACCTGCAATAACTAATGCACCATTGCACTTCGAACTCTGTTATAGCTAGAATTAATCTGCATGCCTCACCAACTACCTCTAACTCGAAATCCACTAGCTAACTGAGTTTATCACTCTCAGTTAACTATTACAAGTTATCAATGAGAATAGATTACAATTTATTGTCCATATTAATTAAGGGATAACTAAAATAGACATGCACCAAAATAACCCTATGGGCCACATCATAGTGTAGGTGCTTAATGCACTAGGCATGGGTGCTGAATGTTGTTTCTGGATGCCAATTTCACTATTCCTTGTTGCAAACTTTAACACTCCCTCTAAAAAAGAAAGGGATGTCCTTGCATGTGACATGCACCTCATGCATGCGACATGAACCTCCATGCATGCGACATGAAACCCTTGCATGCAACAGTTCTATAGTGTTTCTCGCACATTCAACCTTTGCATGCAACATTTCTGAAACTGAATAGCCTACAAACAATTGAATCAATATAATGCATCTGTCATCAAAGTCTTCTGACTGCTGCTAGCTACTGCACGTGTCTACTGGATCCTCTACACTGCTAACATCTACATCCATGCACTCTACACTTGCTGCCAACTCTAATCTGCACTCAATTATCTAACATTGTCACTTTGATTTCATGTCCTCCTAACATCTGATTGCATCAATCTAACTGATCCCGCTACTGCTTCTTTATGGCCTTCTTGTATCTAGGTTCGATCCATGAGACCCACAATCTCTTGGATCATGCCCAAATTTCTTCTTGGGATTAATCATGCATGTCACCCCAGCTCACACCTGATGGTATACCTGCATGCACTCCCTTTGCCCATCTATCTCGAAATTTCTCTGCATGAGTGGTTTCTCCCACTCCATGATCCTCTCCATGTGGTTACTCCACATCTTGAGGTTCATTCTTACCTGCATGCAAATCCAACTCCCTCTCAAGGGTCAATTGAATGGCTTTCTCATACTTCCCAATGGTTTGAAGCTTTGTAGAAATTGCATCTACATTAATTCTATAGAGATTCTTAACTTGAATCCCAGTATTCTTGGTTTGTCCTATTTCTTTGTGTCACAGGAAAACTTTTCCTTCATTGAAAAGAACATCATAGCACCTATCCTCTAACATTGCAACTGGGACTAATTTTTTCTTCGAACCTGGTACATGCATTACATTTTTTAATTGAAATATTTTACCTGATTGCCTCTAGAAGTAAATGGTACCAATCCCGGTAACATTGTACCTCCTGTCATCACCCATTTCAATATGCATCTGGAGATCCTTCTCCTCCAAGTTACTGAAAATTTCCTTGTCTCCCATCATGTGAAAGGAAGCACCACTATCCAAGTATCAACCCAATCCCAATGCACTTGAAACCATGAATGCGATCAATGAGAATTCAAGCTCAAATTGTGAGGCCAAATCCACATCAGATTTATATCCTCCAACACTCTTGTTATTCTTCTTTTGTGGACAATTTGTGGCAAAATTTTCATGCTTGTGACAGTGAAAACACTTGACCCTGGACATGTCAGGCTCCTTTCCATCTTCACCGGCCTGAGATTTGGAATGGAATTTCTTCCCCTTCCCCTTCTTCACCTTGGCAGCCAAAGCAAAATCTTCTTCATCTTCATTTTTAGTTGAAGATCCATCTCCAGTATTCCATCTAAACTCATCTTGCACCAAATCCAACAATAGTCGTTCCCAATCTGGTACCTTTTCCCTTCCATTGACAGAGTCTTGATAACTATGCCAACTCTTGGGAAGTCTTAGAAGAGCTAGGCTCACCAAATCATCATCAGTGATATATATTCCTAAACTCCCAAGCTCATCCGGACATTGGACACACTTTGTTAACTATACAAGAATATTGTCGTTATTTTCCATCTTGATATTCCTGAGTTTATCTTTGAGCACCAATTTTGTAGGTTTTAACCATGAATAGAAATTATCTACACATGAATCTTGTAATAGAAAATAAACAATAGCGAGAGCATAAAACATAAAACAGATAAACACAGAGATTTTCCCCTGGATCCCAAATCGGGACGACCAACTTGATTTTTCATTATATTCCTTTTAGTGTTACAACACATATATAGACATGTCTAAGCATACATGAACCCTAATCCATTAACCCTAGATTAGAACATAACTGTATTTCCTTTGACCAGATCTACAAAAATACCAGGGGCCTAAAACCATCGTACCCCAAAACCATGTGCAAAACCATGCTCAAAACCATGGGCACGGACTACCCACCAAAAATTAAGGACCAAAAATTTTCACCGGGGCGCTACCCCGAACCCCGACAGTGGGGTCTACCGCCCCCCCTATGACCCCCCGTTGCACCCAGTGAAAAGGGGGGGCTATCGCCCCCCCTCTTACCCCCCTGCACGTGCTTATTCATGGAAAGAATATAACACATACCCAACATTCTCCCACTTGTTGTTTTCTTTCCATAGGGGGCCACAGGAGAGCTTAGTCATTGGCCCAGTTCTTCAAGACCCATTGTTTCTCTAAACCAAGAGAACTTTTGAGTGCCCACAGAATTTGTCAATGCATCTGCAACATTCTTTAAAGTTTCCACCTTTTCCAGCAACACCCTTTTAGCCTCAACCATATCTCTAACTGTAATATCCCAAATGGGGAAATTTTTGCTCCATCGGGAACATCTTAGATGTTCCTATTTTTCCACTCCGGGAGTATTAACAATAAACACTGAAATATCTCAGAGATTTGCTGCTGGTGAATTTACTGGATATGTCATATTCATAAGGAATAATGAGATCTAGAGGCTACCTGGCCCACTAGCAGACTCTGACAATAGAACTTGTAAAGAGCTAATAATTCCCTTCAAGGAATTTCTGCACTAGCTGCCCATAAGGACGCTGTATAAGGAAACCATTGAGAAAATAAGGCCATCCAATGCTGGGATGCCTTACAAAATATCTAATACCAACTCCCTACATAATATAAGCTCAAATACATAACCTTAATAAGGTTATTCAGATCTCCCACCAACATGTAAACCGAAACAATGCTCAATAAGGGAATCTTCAGCAGCATGAAAACTTCAACATGTAACAACAATGAAATAATGACCCATACAATATGAGAAGAGTGAAAATCTGATACATCATGTATAGCAGCAAATATGATACAAGATCCTTGAGGAAAAGACCTCTCAAGGTGAGTGTAAACCAGCCTCTAAGGAAAATGTGCATAGACAAGAGAACACATTGCTGCATAACCCCAGCTACTCTATAACTGTGCAGTCTATGAGGGAAAATGACTGCAAGCTGATACATATGGAATTATATGACATTATAGGCTCAAATAAAGATAGGGGAGAAATATCACAACCCTAGAAAACATCATTACATCAATCCTCTAAGGGATTGGCTAAAATACATAAAACAGTAAAATGCCGGAGTTGCAGTATAGCTGCCGCAACTCAATAATAATACAGAAGTGGAGAAGGAATTAGATTCTGCAATAAAATATGATACCTCTTCCAATGATCTCCAAAATGAAGAGGCTGATCCCCTCACTGAAGAATGCACTCACTAGTGCACACAATGAGCACCACCTGCAAACCCTCTCTGAAAATAATGCTATAGGAAGAAGGGACTATGCTGGGCATGAGAGAAATACATATGGCTTGATGCCAAATCTGCAATATCAGCTCTGGAAATCTCCTTTTCTTATTTCCTAGAGAAAGAGATGGCTCCTGCTCTACAAACCAACTCCGGAAGTGAGATGATGGAAGTCCCTCACTGCAACACCAACAACTCCAGCATTCTCTTGCTGCAAGAATAATGTAGTAGCTGCAAATGAATACCTTGGCCTCATGCCATGATGTGAGGAAGATGAAGAACAATCTCTCCATGGCCTCCCATGGAAGAGAAGGGCATTCCTAAACATGAATCCCTCTTGTGCTAAGCAGCACCAAGTTTAAGAGAGCTTCAACTTCGAATTTTTTTCTCCAAAATGATCTCCACAATAGCTCTCCTTCATATTTTATGCATTGTGCTCATGGACCCCACTCACATTAGGGTTTCTCTCACTTGAATTTCTCTCCACTCCAACTACACAATATTCTTGTGCAAGCTTCCCCTCTTAGGGTATATTGTTTACTTGGTCAACCATGGTCTAGCTTGCTTGCCTTTGGCCCCTTTTCACACTTGGGCTGCTAACTTAAGTTACTTAAGTGACTTTTTGCACCTTAGGAGTGTTTATTGTTTTGCTACATGGGTTCCCTCACCCATTTTATTCCTTTTATTAAAATAAAAGCAAGATTAATGTCCCAAATACTTTATTGCAAAATTTGGGACATTACACTAACAAAGTGATATTGAACATCAATGTGCTTTGTCTTTGAATGATAAGCAGGGTTCTTAGCCAAGAAAATTGCACTTTGGCTATCACAGTCTATCCTTATAGCTTGCTGTACCAACCCCATACTTGAACACAATCTCTGAAACCAAACTTCTTCCTTGCTTGCATGAGTGGCTACTATGTATTCTACCTCTATAGTTGAAAGAGCTAGTACAGACTATTTTTTACTCATCCAACTGACTGCACCTCCAAATAGGCTAAACACATACCCACTTGTAGATCTTCTTTGGTCCAGATCTCCAGCCCAGTCTGCATCAACAAAACCATGAATGTCCAAAATTCTTTCCAATCCTGGTCTTCCCTCATATCACAAGCCATAATCACTAGTGCCACGTAAATATCTGAAAACCCGCTTCACTGTTGTCCAATGCTCCTTCCTTGGGTTTGACATAAACCTGCTCAATACTCCCATTGCATGTGCAATGTCCAGTCTAGTATAGACCATTGCATACATCAGGTTACCCACTGTACTTGCATATGGAACATGAGACATATTCTCCTCTTCTTCTTGTGTCTTAGGACACTGTTCAACAGACAACTTTACACCTACAGGAATAGGAACATTCACCGGTTTACTATCTTGCATATTTAACCTCTGCAATATAGTCTCGACATACTTCCTCTGGTTTAATCAGAGCTTCCTCTTTGTCTGATCTATCTTAATTTCCATGCCCAAAATATAGTTTGCAGCACCAAGATCCTTCATGTCGAATTTGGAGAACAGTTGGGTCTTCAAATCTTGGATAATTTCTTTGTCATTTCCAATCAACAACATATCATCCACATACAAGACCAAATAAATAACACAATCACCAATTAATTTAAAAAAAACACAGTGATCCTCCTTGCTTCTAGTGAAGCCAAGTCCCCGTATATAGGTATCAAATTTCTGATACCACATCCTTGGTGACTGTTTTAACCCATATAGAGACTTCTTCAACCTGCATACCAGTTCTTTCTTACCCTTCACCATAAAGCCTTCAGGTTGCTTCATGTAGATCTCCTCTTCTAGATCTCCGTGAAGAAATGTTGTCTTCACATCCATCTGTTCTATCTCAAAATCAAATGCAGCAGCAACAGATAAAAGTAATCTAATAGAAGTAACCTTGGCAATAGGAGAAAAAATATCACCAAAATCAATTCCCGGCACCTGGGAATAACCTTTTGCTACCAACCGAGCTTTGTATTTCTCCACCTTGCCTTCTACATTCATCTTATTTTTAAACACCCATTTGCTCCCAATGGGCTTCCTTCCAGCCGGCAACTCCACCAGATCCCATGCCTCATTTTTGTGCAAGGATGCCATTTCATCAACCATGGCCTCCTTCCAGAGTTTTCCATCCTCTGAATCTACTGCCTCCCTGACAGTTCTGGGTTCATCATCAGTTATAGTTAAGGCAAAACCTGAACAAAAAGTAGATGGACTATACCTTTCTGGTTGCCTTCTTTCCCGAACTGATCTTCTCAAAGCTGGAGTTTGTGGCTCTTCATCTTCTGAGTCTTCTTCTGTTGTAGAGTCTGATTCATCCTCCTTTAGCTCAAACTCTATCTTCTCAGGTTCCTTTGCTAGGACTTCATGTTTAACAACATCTTTCACTTCTCTAAACACCACATCTCGGCTATACACAACCTTCCTTGTTTCTGGGTTCCAAAGCTTGTAACCCTTTAAATCATCCTTATACCCAATAAAGATGCACCTTTCAGATTTATTATCCAACTTGGTCCTTTTCTCCTTTGGAACATGTACATATGCATCACATCCAAATATCCTTAGATGTGAAAGAGAGGGTTTCTTACCAGTCCATACCTCATGTGGAGTCTTATCCTCCAACACTGATGAAGGTTATCTATTAACCAGATAGCATGCAGTCTCCACTGCCTCTACCCATAATTCTTGTCCTAACCCGGTACCACTGAGCATGCTTCTTTCCTTTTCCATCAGTGTTCTGTTCATTCTTTCTGCAACTCCATTTTGCTGAGGTGTGTATGGAGTAGTCTTCTATCGTGCTATACCACACTTCTTACAGAACTCTTCAAATTCCTTCTTGCAGAACTCCCCACCATTATCTGTCCTCAACGCCTTTATCTTCTTCTCTGTCTGGTTTTCCACCAAAGCCTTAAATTCTTTAAATTTGTCAAAGACTTCAGATTTCTTCCTCAATAAATATATCCATGTATTCCTTGAGAAGTCATCTATGAATGAAACATAGTACACAGACTTTCCCAGTGATGGAACTGACACAGGCCCAAACACATCACTGTGCACAAGTTCTAATATCTTGTTTGCCCTCTTAGCACCAGAAGGAAAACTCACCCGATTCTGCTTCCCATACACACAATGTTCACAGAAATAGAAATCCAGAGAAAAATTAGACATACCTTCTACCATACCATCTCTATGCAGTATCCGAAGGCCCTTCTCTCCAATATGTCCAAGCCTTTGATGCCATAGCATGGTCTTTTCTCCAGAGACAGCTAGACTTTCCGTCCCACTTTCAGGAACCACAAAACTATTACACCCATCAATAACAGTGCTACCTTGTAGCTTGTACAGAGTTCCAGTCCGAACTCCCCGCATTAATACCAGTGCTCCTCGAACCATCTTGCAGGCATCTTTCTCGAACACTGTTTTTACACCTGCATCATCCATCTTGCTTACAGAAATCAGATTTCTGGCCAATGCAGGAATATGCAGAACACCGGGAAGTGTTCTAATCCTTCCACCTTGCAGCTTCAGCTTGACCTTTCCACGTCCAATGATTCTGGCCTTCCTATCATCCCCTAGGAAGACATCACCACCAGCATATTTCTCATACTCGCAGAACCACTCCCTATGGGGAGTGAAGTGAAAGGATGCACCTGATTCAATCAACCATGACTCATGATCTACATGTGTATTTGAAGAAGAAGCCAAATACACATCCCCATCTTCATCCGAGGTGGTTTTCTCCTCTACAGAAGGAGCATCATCAGATCCATTTCTTTTCTCAGGAGCTTTAGATCTGTAGTCCTTTTTGTAGTGCCCTTCCTTTTTGCATTTCCAGCACACTTTTACAAACTTTCCAAGAGATTTAGATCTCCCTCTATATTTATATCTCCCACTCGAAACCTTATTCTTGTTTCTATTTGGGGACCTTCCTCGTACAGATAAGGCATCTCCATTCTGACCCTCCATATTTCTCCATCTCATTTCCTCCAACAGCAAGGTTGAGACAATGTCATCAAGATTCAAGATAGTTTTATTACTACCTATTGCAATAACCAGACTATCCCATGAGTCTGGTAGAGAACGCAACAAACTGATGCACTTATCTTCATCTGAGATTTTAATATCAATAGATGACAACTGACTTACCACAGTATTGAAGGCGTTCAGATGCTCTGTCACCGAGTCTCCATCCTTCATCCTCAGGTTATACAGCTTTTTCCACAAGAACAACTTATTCACCAGAGACTTAGATTGGTACAAAGTCCCAAGTTTTCACACAAATTATTCACCGTAGCTTCCCCAGATACATTCAACAATACTGAATCTGAGACACACAACCATATTGTGCTCTTAGCCTTTCGATCTAGTTTCTTCTAGTCTTCATCTGAAATTGTCGTTGGTTTAGTACCTAGATCTACCGCAATCCATTAATCTTTATCGACCAGTAGATCCTCCATATTGAGCTTCCACAACTCAAAACTCTGACCATTAAATTTCTTGATCTCTATCTTTTCGCCGCTTGCCATCTTCTTTCACTGCAAGAATCGATCCCACAAATCTCCCACTGAACAGGGTCTACCTCAGGCCCAAGCAAAAAACCCTCAGCAGCAAAGGCATCCCCTTGAAGCCGAAACAGCTCCGATACCATATCTAGGTTTTAACCCTGAACAGAAATTATCTACACATGAATCTTATAACATAAAGTAAACAATAGCGAGAGCATAAAACATAAAACAGATAAACACAGAGATTTTCCCCTGGATCCCAAATCAGGACGACCAGCTTGATTTTTCATTATATTCATTTTAGTGTTACAACACATATATATACATGCCAAAACATACATGAACCCTAATCCATTAACCCTGGATTAGAACATAACCGTAGTTCCCTTGACCGGATCTACAAAAATACCAGGGGCCGAAAACCATCGTACCCCAAAACCATGGGCGTGGACTACCCACCAGAAATTAAGGACCAAAAATTTTCACCCAGGCACTGCCTCGGACCCCGACAGGGGGGGTTATCGCCCCCCCTCTTACCCCCCCGCGTGTGCTTAGTCATGGAAAGAATATAACACATACCCAAAAAATTTCCTATGGTCATTGCTGCTTTGGAACTGATCCGTCAAAGTTGTCCATATATCATTTGGTGTGTCTTTCCCATGGAGGCATTGGACAATGTGGTCTCATACTCCCTCCAACAAGATCCTCCCACCTTTTCCACTTTATTTTTCCATGCATCAAGATTTGTAGCATATGTCATAGTGGGTTCAGGAACATCATTGTCAATAAATTCCTTCAAGCCATTGTCTTCGAGTATTGCCTCCATCCTATCTTTCCAAGAAATATATTTAGAGCTACCTGAAAGTGCATACTCCAATATTAAGCCATTGAAAGCCATTTTTATCTTGATTCAGTTGTAGCACCAAGAAGGTATTTCTGTAAATTCGAATTCTATCTAGTCACAAACTCAACTCCTGCTTCACTTTTTCAATTTCTTGTGCTCTAATACCATGTAGAAATTATACAACATGCATGTGTATATTGGATTCAATCCAATCTAACAATGTACTAAATTTAAATATTGAATCTCTTCTACAAATATTTTACAGAATAAAAAACACAATCACCAATCACATGAACATGAAGAAAGATCAATCACACACAACACAGATAATTTCCCAGGGATATCTTATAGCTAAAAAACCCACTATATTCTATTGTATATTCAACATGGATCATGAAACAATTACATACAAAAATCTTCTAAAAGAGCACCCCAGTACTCAACTAATTCTCTCACACTAATCCAGGAAAAATTAGGCCAATACTCAGCCAATTCTCATCTTGTCTTCAACCTTCCTTTCTCATGCAATTCATGAGGAATGCAATCCCTATTCACAAGGAATTATAGCCTTCCTACACTGCGCTCAGTATCATGGGCATCTTTTGGTGTTTTAACTACACCTGGGTAGCCTGCTAATATCACAACTGATAGTTAACCTCCCTTTAACCTTTATCTCAACTGGGTCTCCACTAGAATTGACATGCATGCAACTAATAATAGTAAATCCTCAGTTTCATGTGAGATCACTGATTGTGAATTAATTAATATTGAATTCACTTCATCTCTCACTAGTGTATCTTCAGTTGCAACTAGCACAACTGATTTTATCTCACTTAACTGAGTTAAATTGTTTACAAGCTGCATTAACTAATGCACCACTGCACTTCTAACTCTGTTACAACTAGAATTTTTCTTCATGCCTCACTAACTACATATAACTTGAAATCCACTAGCTAATTGAGTTTATCACTCTCAATTAACTATTACAAGTTATCATTGAGAATAGATTACAGTTTATTATCCATCTTAATTAAGGGATAACTAAAGTAGACATGCACTAAAATAACCCTGTGGGACCCACCCTAGTGTAGGTGCTTAATGCATTAGGAGTGGGTGCTGAATGTTGTTTCCGGATGCCAATTTAACTATTTCTTATTGCAAAATTCGACACTCCCTATAAAAAAGAACGGGATGTCCTTGCATGCGACTTGCACCTCATGCATGCGACATGCAACTCCATGCATGCAACATGCAACACTTCTCTAGTGTTTCTCGCACATGCAGCCTTTGCATGAAACATTACCGAAATTGAGTAGCCTCCAAACAACTCAATTAGTATAATGCATCTGTCATCAAATTCTTCTTACTATTTCTAGCTACTGCAGATGTCTACTAGATCCTCTGCATTGCTGACATCTGCATCCATGCACTCTCTACTTGCTGCCAACTCTGATCTGCACTCTAGTATCAAGCAATGTCACTTTGATTTTATGTCCTCCTAACATCTGACTGCATAAATCTAGTTGATCCTGCTACTGCTTCTCTGTGGGCTCCTCATAGCCAGTTTCGATCCATGAGACCCACAGTCTTTAGGATCCTGCCCAAATTTCTTCTTGGGATTAATCATGCATGTCGCCCCACCTCACACTTGGTGGTATAGCTACCTGTACTTCCTCTACCCATCTAGCTCGGAATTTCTCTGCATGAGTGGTTGCTCCCACTCCATGATCCTCCACGTGTGGCTACTCCACATCTTAAGGTTCATTCTTACCTGCATGCAAATCTAGCTCCCTCTAAAGGGTCAATTGCATGGCTTTCTCACACTTCCCAATGGTTTGAAGCTTTATATAGATCTCATCTAAATCAAGTATATAGAGATTCTTAACTCAAATCCTAATCTTCTTGGCTTCTCTTGTTACTTTGTGTCGCAAAAAAAAAATTCCTTCACTGATAAAACATCATAGCCTCTATCCTCTAACATTGCAACTGAGACTAATTTTTTCTTCAAACCTGGTACATGCATTAAATTTTTAATTGAAAGAGTTTACCTAACTGCCTTTGGAAGTTAATGGTACCAATATCGGTAGCATTTTACTGCCCATCATCACCCATTTCAATATGCATCTAGAGATCCTTCTCCTCCAATTTACTGAAAAGTTCCTTGTCTCCCATCATGTGAAAGTAAGCACCACTATCCAAGTACCACCCCAATCCAAATGCAATTGACACCATGCATGCGATCAATGAGAATTAAATCTCAAATTGTGAGGCTAAAGCCTCACCAGCTAGAGATCCTCCATCCCTCTTGTTCTTCTTCTTTTGTGGACAATTTGTGGCAAAATTTCCATGCTCGTGACAATTAAAACACTTCACCCTAGACATGTAGCGCTCCTTGCCATCTTCACCGGCCTTAGATTTCGAATGGAATTTCTTCCCCTTCCCCTTCTTCGCCTTGGTAGCCAAAGCACAATCTTCTTCACATTCATTCTTAGATGAAGATCCATCTCTGGTATTCCGTCTAAACTCCTCCTACACCAAATCTGACCACAGTCGTTCCCAATTTGGCAGCTTTTATCTTCCATTGATAGAGCCTTGATAACTATGCCAACTCTTGGGAAGTCCTAGGAGAGCTAGGCTCAACAAATCATCATCAATGACAGCTATTCCTACACTCTCAGGATCATCCTGACATTTGACACACTTTGTTAAGTATATCAGAATAGTGTCATTCTTTTCTATCTTGATCTTCCTGAGTTTATCTTTGAGCGCCAATTTCCTATGGTCATTGTTGCTTTGGAATATATTTGTCAAAGCCGTCCACATAGCATATGGTGTGGCTTTCCCATTGAGGCTTGAGAAAATGTGGCAACATACTCCCTCCAACATGATTCTCCTCGCCTTTGCCACTTTCTTTTGACATGCATCAAGATTTGCAGCATCTGTCACAATGGGTTTAGGAACATCATTGTCAATGAATTCCTTCAAGTAATTTTCTTCAATTACTGCCTCCATCCTGTCTTTCCAAGAAATATAGTTAGAGCTGCCCTGCAGTGGATACTCCAATCTCAAGCCATTGAAAGTCATTTCAATCTTGAATCAACTTTAGCACCAAGAAATTATTTCTGCATATTAGAATTATATCTAGTCAAAAACTCAGCTTCTGCTTCACTTTTGCAATTTCCTGTGCTCTAATACCATGTATAAATTATACAACATGCATGTATATCTTGGATTCAATCGTATCTAACAATGTATTAAATTTAAATACTGAATCGCTTCTAAAAATATTTTGCGGAAATAAAAACTCAATTGCTAATCACATGAACATGAAGAAAGGTCAATCACACACAACATAGATAATTTCCCGGGGAAAGCTTAAAGCTAAAAAACCCACTATATTCTATTGTATATTCAGCATGGATCATGAAACAATTACATAAAAAAATCTTCTCACAAGAGCCCTCTAGTACTCAGATAATTGTCTCACACTGATCCAGACAAAATCGGGCCAATACTCAACCAATTATCAGCCTCTCTTCAGCCTGCCTTTCTCACGCAATTCATGGGGAATACAATCCCTATTCACAAGGAATTCTAGCCTTCCTACACAATGCTTGGTATCACAGGCATCCTGTGGTGTTTTAACTACACCTGGGTAGTCTGCTAATATCACAACTGATAGTTAACCTCCCTTTAACCTTTGTCTCAACTAGGTCTCCACTGGAACTGACATTCATGCACCTAATAATATTAAATCCTCAGTTGCATGTGAGATCATTGATTGTGAATTAATTGATATTTAATTCACTTGATCTCTCACTAGTGTATCTTCAGTTACAACTAGCACAACTGAGTTTAACTCACTTAACTTAGTTAAATTGTTTACAACCTGCATTATCTAATGCACCACTGCACTTCAAACTCTGTTACAACTAGGATTTCTCTGCATGCCTCACCAAATACCTCTAACTTGAAATCCACTAGTTAATTGAGTTTATCACTCTTAGTTAACTATTACAAGTTATCATTGAGAATAGATTATAGTTGATTTTCCATCTTAATTAAGGGATAACTAAAATAGACATGCACCAAAATAACCATGTGGGTCCCACCCTAGTGTATTTTCTTAATGCACTAAGCGTGGGTGTTGAATGTTGTTTCCAAATGCCAATTTCATTATTTCTTGTTGAAAACTTCAAAACTCCCTCTCAACAAGAAATGGATGTCCTTGCATGCAACATGAAACTCCATGCAACCCTTGCATGCAACACTTCTCTAGTGTTTCTCGCACATGCAACATTTCCAAAATTGAATGACCTCCAAACAAATAAATAATCAGTATAATGCATATGTTATCAAAGTCTTCTGACTGCTGCTAGCTACTACACATGTCTACTGGATCCTCTGCGCTACTGACATCTGCATTCATGCACTCTGCACTTGCTGCCAAATCTAATTTGCGATCCAGTATCTGACACTGTAACTTTCATTTCATGTCTTCCTAGGATCTAAATGCATCAATCTAACTAATCCTACTATTTCTTCTCTGTGGGCTCCTCGTAGCCAAGTTCGATCCATGAGACCCACAATCTCTAGGATCCTGCCCAAATTTCTTCTTGGGATTAATCATGCATGTCGCCCCACCTCACCCCTGGTGGTATATATGCATGCACTCCCTCTGCCCATATTTCTTGAAATTTATCCGCATGAGTGGTTGCTCCCACTCCATGATCCTTTGCATGTGGTTTCTCCACATCTTAAGGTTCATTCTTACTTTCATGCAAATCTAACTCCCTCTCAAGGGTTATTTGCATGGGTTTCTCACACTTCCCAATGGTTGGAAGCTCTATAGAAATCACATCTACATCAAGTCTATACATATTCTTCTTATTTCTTTGTGTCACAGGAAAAAATTTCCTTCACTGAAAACAACATCATAGCCTCTATCCTCTAACAACATTGTTACCGATCAAATAGGTAACCTGACCTCAAAATGGGAACTCTAGCCCAAAAATTCTCAAAAAGCATGAAAAAACACCCCAAAAACAAAAAGTGTGTCTTCCAGAACGCACTTGGTTTTTTTTTAAGGTCAAATTTCAAAATTTTATAAAATTATGCTAAAAACAAAATTGTTTGTTGAAAAAAGGATTGAAAAAACACCCTCAAAACAAAACCAGCTGATGCCGGAATAACAAAAAAAAAAATTGTGTCATAATTTTGACACTTGTAACAATGGAATTAAAGACAAAATATTAGGACATTTTTTAAAATCGTAAATTTCTAACATTTTTGATAGATGATGTTAAAGCTAAACAAATACATGTCTGAAGGGCTTATCATTTCGAACAATTTTCATCCATGTTGTTAAACATAAAATATCTTGACTTTAAACAACCCTAAAATTGTAATTATTGTCAACCATAACCTTAAAGATAAAATTTGGTAGCGCATAAAAACCTTAATGACAAGTTGTAAATCTAAAGTTTTTCAATATTAAGTGTTCAACATACTTGAACAATGAAATTATGGAGAAATTATAAGACTTAACAATTTAAAAAAATGAACAAGTAAATGAAAAAATTATCATTGAATAGAAACAAGTAAGAGTAATTTTAATTTTAAAGGATAAAAACTTATCTTTTTTCAAATCTTAGCATAAGACAAATTTAAATATAATTTCAACCAAAACCTAAAATTCAAGCATGAAAACAAAGTGTTATGTTTCAATGACGCATATAATTATTAAAACTTAAAAGTATCTTATACCAAATGGTAACAGTACATAATATCATGGTAATATCACTGCATAATCTAAAAATTCAACATTAGTTTCTATTTTCTATTTTACTTATAATTAAAATATCAACATTGGTACATTGAATATAACATAAATTATTTTTGTAATTCATTGTTACATTGTTGATATTCTAAAGAAATGAATTCTTCATAATTAAAACATATAATCCAACAAACATAGAAATGTTTCATAACTTCATGAAAAATGAGATGGAAGTCAAAATTTTTATTTCAAGTTACCATGCAAACATCAATTACATAAAAGTGTCTTAGATAGTTATTCAAAATCAGCCATAGGTTCTTGCACACCATCATAATCTACATCTTCAGATGAATGGCTCGATGCAGATGAAGATGATCCATATTCTTCTCTTTCATCAACTAGTGCTCCATCTGAGTCAACATGCATGCCCACCATTTCAGAGTTCAAAAGTCTTGTAGATCTACGTCTACATTCTGCAGAGTCCCATTTCAACAGTAATTATTCTGGTAGCAATTTCTTCAAAATATTTATGGTCTGCAACCGAAGAGTTCCTCTCTTTGTCAAATTGAAGTCATACACAAGTATGTCAACATCCTCCAATTTTAAGACATCTGTGCGGCGACGATTTATATTTGTGCCCTTTCTTTTTCTCTTTCTGCCAATTCTTTTTTCCACTACCATCTCTAGCTTGTACACACCATTGAAAGGGTGGGTACTTGTGGCATACCAATGTACATCAACAACTGTAATCTCTTCATTTTCATTAATGACCTTTATAGCCTTGGCAATCTAGAATGGATAGTCAAGTGGATCTTCATCTACTAACACTGCTATCATGCAACCCTCCTTAAGATCCTGCATAGAACCCCTGTAAATGTCTTCCATGGCTTCATGTTGTGCATGTGATCTTCTAGAACCAATATAGATTTCTCTTTCCTCTACCTATGGGGAATTAATAATAGCTTGAGGCTGTTGTTGTTCAACATTGTGTGTTTCCTGATGTTCATGTTCATTTGGAATATTTTGTGGCCAAGAAAAAGGAGTCTTCAAAATCGTATCCCCATTTACTGATCTTGAAATCATATCACTTTGATTACTGAAAAAAGACTCCCACCAAACTGAATCAGCAACATCGAAGTATTCAAATGTATATCTAATACATCTTTTAAGTTCCTCTAGACATTAAGAATAATTTATGTCTCTCTTCTGCTTTCGTGCATTATGGAGTTCAGAAACTGACTGTAATAACAATATCTTTGATGAAAACATTGGACGCTCTGGAATGAACTTCAAAAATGCTAAACCTGATGATGGTCCCCATTCTTCAATAGTTGAATACTTCTTGCCCCATATAAGTGTTATCCCATCAATTTTTTTGATACGAAATTGATGTTGGAAGCTAATGTCGTTAAGTTCTTCAATGCATTTCTCCTCACCATGCAATCCAAAAATAAACCTTCGCATGTCAATAGTTTCTTCCAACACATGAAAAACAGGCTCTAGAATGTATGATTTCTTAATACATTCAATTAATGATGGCAGGCTCCCAACACCTTTCCTCCTCAATGTTACTGAAAAACGACTGAACATTTGATCAATATGATCATGAGTATGCCCAAAAAGAAGGAAACCAACCTTTATCTTTTTAAAAATCCCCAATTCAACAAGCATGTTTAGATACCCAAAAAGAACTTGATTTTTGTTCTCACGACTTGTGTTGTCTAATTGTAAATACAAAACTTCAGGAAGAATCCCAGACCAATGAGTAACCACATCATGGATTATAGGTATGGTCAGATTTGCATCATTGTGAATATTTGGAGTTGTGAAGAAAACTCTTGGAAACATCTTCTCATTAAATACCATACAACCAACCAAGTGAAACTGAATGAAATTTTCCTCCTGTAATTTTTTTGGCGTGCGGACAAAATATGGAAGAAGTGTTTTCTTTTGGTCCATACCATCAATTATCAATCCCAGATATTTATTTGGATGATCATAACACTTCTTTCGATGTTTATACAAATGTTTTCTTTCACTTATTTGCTGATTGCGATGGTCTTGAAGTTCTTTAACAACGGAATCTATACATAAAATAAAATAAACATATGAATAAATATATTTCCATAGTTGATAAGTATCAAATTTTAAAAAACAATGTTTTGAACACATACCTCTTTCTGCCCCTTGACATTTATCTCTTTTTGCTTTAAGAGAAGCACATGTGCTGCAAATACCCATCCTTGTCTTCTTAGGAATACGAACATTGTTGAATTCAACTTTCCATATCCTTGTAAAATAAGAATATGTAATAAAATTACCAATTCCTTCAACAGC
Source organism: Pinus albicaulis (assembly GCA_034641835.2). Classification (NCBI taxonomy): domain Eukaryota; kingdom Viridiplantae; phylum Streptophyta; class Pinopsida; order Pinales; family Pinaceae; genus Pinus; species Pinus albicaulis. The sequence goes on from CM076577.1 coordinate 584,102,670, forward strand.
TTCTGCATAATCTTTGTATAACATGAATATTTCTCGTCTCAAGAAATTATCTAGAATATGTATTGTGTCTTTATTTGGCATACACTCTCCATGATTTGAAAAGAAGTCTTTCATCCATGTCTTAGCAGTATTTTCAAACGGACCCACCTCCCATTTATAACGTGCTTCTGAATAATATGTGGGATCCCTTTCCAATCTATCCTGGATTCTTGACAAACAACAATTACCAATTGAATACAACATTTTGAACGCCTTTCTGCAAAGCAATACATTCCCAATATGATAATCATAACCTACTAGTGTAGATTGAATGCAACCCACTAAATATGAATTTTGCATGCTTTTATTCATTGACATATATGTTTTCCTTCTCTCCAAAGCAAAGTTGAAATCCATATTTTTCAAGCAATCCCTTTGACAACATTCACTTGAAATCAAATGAATGACAGAACTTCTTGTCGTCAGATATTTTTTCCTCGCCCTTGTATAACTGGAATGCTTTGGATTGATATGAAAATGTCTACTCCTACTCCTAGTTGCAATATTTGCTTGCAACGGCTTCATCATTCCATCATCCTTTGTAAAAGTATTTTCATCACCATTAAGAGGAATATTATCCCCACTATCATCATCCTCAACATAGTTAAGAAATTCATCAACATCATTGCGTGGAAAATTTTCTTTACCATCATCAGTTGAAGAAAACATTTCACAAGAATCATCAACACTTTTGTAACCCTGACTCAAAAGAAATTCTTCACCATCTTGACCCATGCTTTCAAATTCTTCCCTAGGAGGATTCAATTCTTCATCACCATGAGTGTCTTTGAAATGGTCACTTGGAGAAAATGCAATATTTAGATCTGTGCCTCTAAAATTATCATTTGCAAGAAACTCTTCATCCTCCCCTTCCTCAGTGGTGCTCTCATAATCCTTGGGATTAGGCATAAGTGGAAGCTTTGAATTTGTATTCACTAGAATTTCTTCATCCTGCCCCTCTCCTTCCTCACTAAAGCTCTCATAATCCTTAGGATTAGGAATAAGTGAATGCCTTGAATCTATATTTATTGGAAATTCTTCATCCCCCCCTTCATCAGTGGTTAACTTATAATCGTTATGATTAGGATGAAGTGAAAATTTTAGCTTTGGAAATTCATCCCCGTCTTCATCAGTGGTGCTGGCATAATCCTTAGGATTAGGACGAAGTGGATATTTTGACGCTGCAAATTCTTTATTCCCCTCTTCCTTAGTGGTGCTGACATAATCCTTAGGATTAGGACGAAGTGCATATTTTGACTTTGCAAATTCTTCATTCCCCTCTTCATCTGTGGTGCTGACATAATCCTTAGGATTAAGACGAAGTGGAAATTTTGACTCTGGAATTTTTTCATCCCCCTCTTCATCAGTGGTGCTTGCATAATCCTTAGGATTAGGACGGAGTGGAAATTTTGACACTGTAAATTTTTCATTTCCCTCTTCATCAGTGGTGCTGGCATAACCCTTAAGATTGGGATGAAGTGGATGTTTTGACTCTGAAACATTATCATTCCCCTCTTCATCAGTGGTGCTCGCATAATCCTTATGATTAGGACGAATTTGATATTTTGACTCTGGAAATTTTACATCCCCCTTTTCATCAGTGGTGCTAGCATACTCCTCAGGATTAGGATAGAGTGGATATTTTGACTCTACATATTCTTCATTACCCTCTTCATTTGTTGTTCTCACATAATCCTTAGGATTAAGCTGAAGTGGATATTCTTCATCTCCCTCTTCATCAATGGTGTCCTCATAATCCTTGAGATTAGGACGAAGTGAAACTTTTGACTCTGGAAATTCTTCATCATGCCCTTCATCACTATTGCTTTCATAATCCTTAGGATTAAGAGTAAGTGGTATAACTGGTGCTCGATTTACAGAAATTTCATTTTTCTGCACCTCATCAATTTTGTTCTCATCATCTTTAGGATAACGACCAAGTCGATTTTTTGACTCTCTATTCATGGTGAACGAACTCCCGTTATATTCATCACTTTGAATAGAGTTGTTGCGTGACGAAGATGTTGATGTTTTAGAAAGAAAAACTTCGTTATCAGAAGAAACCATGGCTTTCAACAAGAATAGGTTGAATGATACAAATTCCTCTCACACTTACAATATATAGCTTAAAGACTGAAAATTCCCCTCCAAATTTTCCCTCCAAAAAAATTCGTGAAAAATTTTCCCTCCAAAATTTCCTCCCAAAAAATTTCGCGAAAAACTTTCCCTTCAAAATTTTCATTTCATATATTTGGTACAAATATTAATCAAAAAGTGTATTTAACATTTTTTTTAATAAACTGTTTATGTTGAAATATTTTACCAATATTTATATTCAAAATATCCACAAAATATTTCTATCATGGATGCCTTCCAAACTAAAATAATGTTTTTATTTGAATGATTTAACATTGACTAGATGTAAGTATTAACTATAATATTACTATAATACCTACATGCAAATATTAACTATTTTAACTATAATGACTACATGTAAACATTTTAAATTTTAAATTTTAAACTTACGTTATATTCATCTAAAATATATTTCAAAATTTATTAATAAATTGTTGGTCTTCAAATATTTCACTCTATTTTCTATTCAACATATCCACAAAATATTCCTTTCATGCATGTCTTCGAAACTAAAATAATTTTCTTATTTGAATGGTTTAAGATTGACTACATGTAAATATTTACAAAAATAACAACATGTAAATATTAACTATTTAAACTATAATTAACTACATGTACATATTTTAGATTTTAAAATATAATCCCATGATTTTAAACATTGATTACATGTAAATATTAACTATGATAACTAAATGCAAATATTAACTATTTTATCTATAATATTAAATATAATTAACTACATGTAAGTATTTTATATTTTAATTTTTAATCTGAGATTATATTTGAATTATTCAACATTCAGTACATGTAAATATTAAATAAAATATTAATTATGATAACTACATGCAAATAATAAGTATTTTAACTATAGTATGAACTATAATAAACTAAATGTAAATATTTTAAATTTGAAATTTTAATCCCACATTCGTTAAACAGTAAACCAATCAGACAATATATGCTATTTAAAATGAATGATTGTTTCTATTCATCACATCACATCAAGTTTTCTGGTATTTGTTAGAGCAAATTTCTAGAGGTGTTGCGTTGGCATTGGTAACTTCGTGGAGGCATTGCATTGGCATTGGAAGCGTTGTGTCGCTATTGGTAAGTTTGTGGAGGTGTTGCATTGCCATTGGTAACTTTGTGAAGGCATTGCATTGGCATTGGAGGCATTGTGTTGCTATTCGTAATTTTTTGGAGGCGTTGTGTTGGCATTGGTGACAGCAGTTTTTTGCATTTCAAAGTTTAGTTTTCCTTCTATTCTATCAATTTAAAGACAATTTTGGGGAAAATCTGTTTTCTATAGTTTTTTGTGTCCAAAAACTACTTTTTTAAGGTTTTTAGGTTCAAAAACCTTAACTTTTTATATTTTTTTAGTGAAGAAAATGGAAAAAAAAACCTAAATTTTTTAGGGTTTTAAGAACAAAAATTTAGACTTTTTTTCTTTTTTAAGACTTATAGGTTCATTTAGATAGAAAAATTCATAAAACGACCATGCACAAAAATAAAAAGTAATATTATAACATTTTTTATTTGTTTTTTTTTATCATAAATATATCGGTGATTTCATTATTTAAATTTTTTTTTCTTATTTGAGAATTTTTTTATTTTATATTCTATTTTTATTTTATTTTTTTTATTTTAAATCTTCGTTTTATTCTTTTTAATTTTAAATCTATAATTATATATATATATATATATAGATCTTTTTTAATTGTATTGTGATATAGTTTCTTTTTTTTTTTTTTTTATATTGTTATATTAAAACAAATGTTTTTTATTTATTTATTATATTGGTTTTTTTTTTTTTAATTATATGATATATAGAAACCAAACATTATTGTGATTTAATAAATTGTTTTTTTTTTATTTGTTATATTTTGATATTTTTAACATTTTATTTTTTTTATTAATAAATAATGTTTTAATAATTATATTATATAAAAAAAATTAAAAATCGAAATTAAAAAAAAAAATTTAAAAAACAAAAAAAAAATTAAAAAAGAAAATTAAAAAAAAAAAAGAATTAAAAAAGAATTAAAAAAAATAAAAATAAAAAATAAAAAAAACAAACGTGCCAAGGCCCGTTCTATGGGCGCCGGGGGCCGGCCGAGTGGCACCACGGGGGCGGCCCAGCCCGCCTCACGGCCCCGCCTGGGCCGAGGGCCGATTCGCCCGCCCGATGGGCGCCAAAGGCCGGCCAGGCAGCGTCACAGGGGCGGCCCAGCCCGCCTCATGGTCCCGCCTGGGCCGAGGGCCGATTCGCCCGCCCGATGGGCATGGGGGGCCAGCCGAGCAGCGCCACGGGGGCGGCCCAACCAACCTCTCGGCCCAGGTGGGGCCGTGAGGCTGGCTGGGCCGCCCACGTGGCGCCGCCCGGCCGGCCCCCAGTGCCCAATGGGCGGGCCTTGCTATTCATTTTTATTTTTTCTTTAAATTTTTATTTTTTATTTTTTTTTAACAAAACTTTTTTTTATTTTGGTTTTTTTATTTTTATTTTTTTATTTTCTTTTTAAAATTTATTTATTTATTTATTTATTTTTAATAATTTATTTTAACAAAACATTTTTTAATTTTGATTTTTTTAAATTTTATTTTGTTCTTTAATTTTTTTTTGAAATAATTTGTTTTAATAAAACAATTAAAAGTTCATAAAAACATTGTTATGTATAAAAATAAAAATAAAAATTGTTATATAATATAATAAAAACATTGTTAAATAATAATTGTTAAAAATTTCAAAATATAACCCAATATATATATATATATATATATATATATATATATATATATATATAAAGTCATTAAACAACAATTACGATTTGTTTTTAAACATTATATAATTAAAAAAAAAAATACAATATAATAAATTAAAAGAAAAACATTTGTTTTAATATAACAATATAATAAATTAATTAAAAAAAACTATATAACAATACAATTAAAAAAATAAAAAAATATATAATATTATAACATTTGTTATAAATAGTTAGTAACTTTTTTGTTTTTTTTTTAAATATTAAACAAAAACTGAAGTTTGAAAATACTAGTTTATTTTTTTAAAATTATTTTATACAATTTAAACACATTTTTAAATTTTTTATAAAATGTATTCAAAACATATTATATAGATATATATACATATGATTTATAATATTTTGTTTTTAAATGAAAATTTTTATAGTTAATTTCACTGCTTTAATTTCAAACTATTTAGTTTTAGAAATAAATTTTGTTTATTAAATTTATTTTATCCGCAATATTTTTCCATTAACTAATATATATATATATATATATATATATATATATATATATAAATATATCAGGAAAATGGCATCAAAAAAGATTTCTGTGAATGTTTCTACACCTAGGGCAGCAGCTCCCAAATCTACGGCAGCAGCTCCCAAATCTACAGCTGCAGCTCGACGCACTATGGATACAACTCCCAAATCTAAAGTTGCAGCTGAACGCACTATGGACACTATTGGACGCAATAAGGATATTGTTGCACACACTAATAAAATTCAAGCAAGTGGGGCACCAGGTTCATTAAAGCTTATTTCTGATTGGAAGAACGCCGAGGAAATAGATAAAACCGATTTCTCATGGTATCTTGAAGACAGTGAAATGGAGGCTGATATACACATCTATCTGATTTGTGGTATGATTGACTTAAATGAGCCATATGATGTGATGGGCAGAGTATGAGACATATGTATGGTCCCGAATACAAACACTATTTATGTTCTTGCAAGGAAGGCTCAGAAACAAGAGAAGGTTAGATATCGTCTATCAATCGTCAAGTATGACACAGATGAAATAACTTCAAAATTTTCTAAAGAAATATCAAGCAGCATTGCAAATAACATTGTAAGTATGCTTATTTTTATTTCCTCTATGCATTATTGTAAGGATGATTCAATTTTTTATAAATTATTGATCATTGACATGTTTTATTTTGTTTCATAGGATTTTGTTCCGGGTCTTTCTAACATGTTTGATGGTATTTATATGTTGGTGCCAAATGTTATGGATGTGATCAAAAATTTTCACAAAGACAAAGCAGAGGAAAGGAGATTGAAGCAAAGAGCAATAGCTCGTGACACTGCAATAGTACAAAGAGGGGATCAACCAAGAGTCACTAAGGTGGGTCAATCTAGTAGACTTAAACATGGTTCTTTTCATTAGGGGAATTTTGAGGTCTAAAATGGGCCTCCTAAGGAAATTATAAAATAATAGTGGAAAAAATCAAATAAGAGTTGATGACATCATCAAATTTTAGAGGGAAAAATGGAAAAACTACTTTTTCAACTCATATTTTCAACTTATCTCCCAAATTTTTTACTCAAATTTCGAGCGGGAGTACTCGTTGGATGTGAAATTTAATTCCCCATCCAAGGAGTACCCATGTTGCATACTTTCGATGGGTCCTACTACAGGAAAAATGAGAAATACATAAAAAAACGTGATTACAATCATGTTTTTTATGTATTTCTCATTTTTCGTGTAGTAGAGTTCATCGAAAGTATGCAACATGGGTACTCCTTGGATGAGGAATTAAATTTCGCATCCAACGAGTACTCCCGCTTGAAATTTGAGTAAAACTTTTGGGAGATAAGTTGAAAATACGAGTTGAAAAAGTAGTTTTATTATTTTATTATTTTTTAATATTTTTACCCTTTTATTTAAAAAATGGTGAATCATCCCCCATGGTTGACATCATCATCTTGAATCCTATTGGTTGTTATAAAGTTTATTTTTTTTGTACATTTTTCTTATGAGGCCCATTTTAGACCTCAAAATTCCCCTAATGGAAGGTGTCGAACATGAAACAGAAAATTATGATAGAATTAGTGAGGAGGAGATGAGAACTATTGTGAAAAAGGAGAAAACAAATCAGACACAAAAAAGAAAAATTGCCAAATATGTCTCTTTTGTACCTCATGAAGGAGAGCTTGTTTATAAAAGAACTGATATGTTATCCAATAAGACTAGGAAATCAAGTATTGGTGAACCTGTAAAAGTCGTGAGCAGCAGTGAAGAACAAATTGAAAGCTCTTACGGAAGCAGAGAAATCATAACACCAGGTGTTGAGTTAGAGGATGGCATTATTAAAACAAAACAAAATGCTATTCGACAAGAGTTGAGGAAGAATAAATTAATTCTTGGTGGCCAAACATTTGAGCTTAATGTTAACCAATTTTATGGCCCAGATGAAGGACAATCTCAACATCAAATTAGAAAGGCCCATCACCTACATGTACATAATCTGAAAACATTGTTCAAGTTCAATCCATATGCACATGTGGTGGATTATGTGGTTCTTGTCGATCCATGTCAGGTTCCCAACAAACAAGCATTTGACAAGACAAAATGTTTTGATTATAAATATTATGTAATTGGAGGGAGCCATTCAATAGAGGCTAAGAGACAATTGATTGCAGAATATCCCAATAACTATCTTTTTCAAACAATGAAATGCATCATTTATGTTGGCTTAACAGAAATGGAATCAAAGTTATTGGCATGGGATCATAATGCAGATAATGAGTACAGAATTAAAATGACTTTCATCCAAAGGGTCAGATTTATTCATAGTGAATTCATAGAAAAATGTCGTGGAGATAAGACACAAGTTAGTGTAGCATTTCGAAATGAATGTTTAATGGAAACAGGTTATCAAATTGATGAAAAAAAAACAAAAGATGGAAAATTGAATATAAATCTCTTCAGAGGCACAGATAACATTTTTTAGTTGGAATTTAGAACTGGGGAGGTATGGGATTTGATTGATGAGATTTTTTATCGGTGGGAGAATATTTCCATAAAAAATCAGAAGGTTAGAAACAGTAAACCCATAATATGTACCAACAGTAAGGGGGGTCCTAAAATGAAGTAGCTTCCAGAGGATATGACTATTACACCTTGGAGAAAAATGCAAGGTGTGAAGGATGATAAATTAGTCAAATCAGTATTAGCCTGTGTGAAGTCGGGTGAATTTTCAATGGAAGAAATGTGTGCAGAATTTCAAAAGTAAGTTTCTTGAATTATTTCTTTCATTATAATTTTCTTTTAAATAAAACATAATTATGTTGGTAGAATTTGTTATACATGTCAATATATTAACGCTTTTAACTTGATTTATTCAGTTAGAAAATTTTTATGAAAATACAAGAACACATGGTTAAAATGTTGAATGAAGACAGTTGGGATGATGTTGTACACAACTACCCAGAAGCAAGTTCTACATCAACACTAAAAGAGTTTTATATTGCATTCAATAAGGTATGTTGATTTATAAATTTATTTTATTCATATTTTAACTATTTTTATTTTATTACTTATATATATATATATGTCATTAAAGATGTAGAAGAAGGATGGAAATGGAGTACCAGATACTTTCAAAAGCTTTATTGAAAAAATTAAGATGGAGAACATGAGAAGGAAGCGTCTAATGAATGTTGAACTAGATCCTACTCTTAATCATTACATTTGGAATGGGCTCAACAGTGTCCAATATCAAATAATACAAGGTGACTGTGAAGACATTGCATCACTAATACCTAAAAGGGAATATGGCCTAGTTATTGCAGATATTCCTCATGGTTTCAATTTCCCGGACATTGAATATGATAGAGAACCATATACTTATCAAGCTTTTAGTAAAGTGGTTACGGGTTTTCAAGAAGTGACAACATCACCACTTTGGCGATTTGTGACATTTCATTCGGACACACAGTTTCCAATGTTATTAACAAGCTTCAAGGGTAAAGCAAACTCAAGGATGCAACTTACATGGTAAGATTTTGAAATTGTATGTTTGATTCCTCCTAAATTTTTTTATTCATGTAAAATTTAATTGAACTTTTACTATGTTATGTTATAGGCAAAAGTCAAATATTGTTTCTTCCGAAGATCAACCTATTATAAATGATTGTGAGTTCATCCATGTTGAATGTTGGACAAAATACGATAGCTATAAGCATATTATTATGAATCGAGTAGATGGGAAGAGTCATAGTCAAGTATTGGTTTATGATGCAGTTGTAAGAAAACTAACATATGAGGATAAAGATGCAAAAGGAGATATAGTTAACATTTATTGAAAACCACAAGCATTGATTAACTATCTTATATATCTATGTTCAAATGAAGGAGAATGGGTTTTGGATTTATTCTCAGGTTCAGGTAAGTTTTATTATACAAATTTAAATTTAAATATTGTCTTTTTTACTTTTTATGTCTCCATACTAATTTTCTTACTTTTTTTTTGTGTGCTTGATGATTAGGTACAACACTAGCATGTTGCCTACTAAAAGGAAGAAATTGCATTGCCATTGAGAAAGACCCAGTTCAATGCAAATTTATTCAACAAAGAATTAACGCTCTTAAATTCCTTCCAGATGCGAAGCAAGAAGTTGGTTTGCGGAAAGGAGATTTTAATGAATCACGTGTGGCAAAAAAAGCAAAGGAACCTCAACCACCATTATATGGAATGATTGGAAAGGGACACTTTGGAAGATTTGCTAACATGAAAGATCCATTAGAAGACGGCAATGATCAAAATGAAGAAGAAAATGCTGCGGAAGAAGCCATCAATGTTGTTCTAAATGATGTTGAAGATGTATTAGTTGATATTGTTGATGATGTTTAAGTTATGCTTGCAAACAAAGCTTATTTTTTAGAACTATTAATCAGTTTTACTTGTATGTTTAGAATTTGATATTTTATGAGAACAACCCTTTTTTTTTGCAAAAAACATGTGATTGCTATTGTTTTTTGACATAAAATTCAATAAAAATGTTGTTTTCTTAAGTTTTTTGTTAATATTCTCCCAAAAAATTAGTTTATTTAACATGTTTTTTCCAACAAAAACTCTGTAAAAGTGTATTTTTTGCATTGTATTTATATTGAAAAATTGTATTTTTTTGTCATATGGTTCAAAATATTGGTTTTTAAGCGACAATTTTTTGATGTGCATTGAAAAATTATTTAAAAATACATAAACATGTAGAAAATATAAACTTTAGAATACTGACCATTTTTCCATCTTTTATGTATGTGAAAAGGTGAAGATATCATTACAAGTTTTTATTTAAATTTTTTTTTTAAACACAAGTACATAAATGCACTTAAAAATAAACATCTCATAGAAGAAGACATTAGAAAATCTATAGTGTCAAAATCAATCCTATAAAAAAACGTTGGTGATGATACACCACCACTATTCAAAATCGAGATAAAAAACATCACTTAAAAAAAAAAAAAAATTAATTAAAAAAAAAAAAAAAACAAAATGAAAAAAACTTAAAGTGCCAAAAACATGCTCAAATTTTTTTTTCTTGATTCTGCATCGCCACTTTTTCAAAATCAGGTGTTTTTCTTGATACTTCAAAAAGTAGGTAACATTGAGGTTACCTATTTCATCGGTAAAATTGTTTAACATTGCAACTAATACTAAATTTTTCTTCAAACATGGCACATGCATTAAATTTTTTAATTGAAAGTGTTTACCTGAATGCCTCTGGAAGGTAATGGTACCAATCCTGGTAGCATTGTATCACCCTTCATCACCCATTTCAATATGCATCTGGAGGTCCTTCTCCTCCAAGTTATTGAAAAGCTCCTTCTCTCCCGTCATGTGAAAGGAAGCACCACTATCCAAGTACCACCTCGATTCCAATGCACTTGACACCATGCATGCGATCAGTGGGAATTCAAGCTCAAATTGCGAGGCCAAAGCCTCACCAGCTGGAGATCCTCCATCCATATTTTTCTTCTTCTTTTGTGGACAATTTATGGAAAAATTTCCATGCTCATGATAGTGAAAACACTTCACCCTGGACATGTCGCACTCCTTGCCATATTCACCGGCCTGAGATTTGAAATGGAATTTTTTACCATTCCCCTTCTTCGCCTTGGCATCCAAAGCACAATATTCTTCATATTCATTCTTATATGAAGATCCATCTCTGGTATTCTGTCTAAATTCCTCCTACACCAAATGCGACCACAGTCGTTCCCAATATGGTAACTTTTCCCTTCCACTGACAGAGCCCTGATAGCTATGCCAAATCTTGGGAAGTCCTACTAGATCTAGGCTTACCAAATCATCATTAGTGACAACTATTCCTACACTCCAAAGCCCATCTCGACATTGGAGACACTTTATTAAGTATACCAAAATAGTGTCGTTCTTTTCCATCTTGATCTTCGTGAGTTTATCTTTGAGCACCAATTTCCTATTGTAGTTTCTTCTTTGGAATAGATCCATCAAAGCCTTCCACATAGCATATGGTGTGGATTTTCCATGGAGCCTGAAAAAAATTTGGTCTCTTACTCCCTCCAACAGGATCCTCCTCGCCTTTGCCACTTTCTTTTTCCATGCATCAAGATTTGTAGCATATGTCACAGCAGGTTTAGGAACATCCTTGTCAATGAATTCCTTCAAGCCATTATCTTCAAGTACTGCCTCCATATTGTATTTCCAAGAAATGTAGTTAGAGCTACCCTGCAGTGCATACTCCAATATCAAGCCATTAAAAGCCATTTCGATCTTGAATCATCTTTAGCAACAAGAAATTCTTTCTGCAAATTCGAATTCTATCTAGTCACAAACTCAACTCCTGCTTCACTTCTGCAATTTCATGTGCTCTAATACCATGTAGAAATTATACAAAATTCATGTGTATCTAGGATTCAATCCAATATAACAATTTACTAAAGTTAAATACTAAATATCTTCTGCAAATATTTTTCAGAAATAAAAACACAATCGCCAATCACATGAACATGAAGAAAGATCAATCACACACAACACAGATAATTTCCCGGGGAAATATTACAACTAAAAACCCCTTCATCTTCTATTGTATATTCATCATGGACCATGAGACAATTACATACAAAACTCTTCTCACAAGAGCCCTCCAATACTCAGCTAATTGTCTCACACTGATCCAGACAAAATCAGGCCAATACTCATCCAATTCTTGGCATGTCTTAAGCCTACCTTGCTCACGCAATTCATGAGGAATGCAATCCCTATTCACAAGGAATTACAACCTTTTCCTACATTTCATTTAGTATCATGGGCATCCTGTGATGTTTTAACTACACCTGGGTAGTTTTCTAATATCACGACTGATAGTTAACCTCCCTTTAACCTTTGTCTCAATTGGGTCTTTAGTGGAACTAACATGCATGCAACTAATAATAGTAAATCCTCAATTGCATGTGAGATCATTGATTTTGAATTAATTAAAATTTAATTCTCTTGATCTCTCAATATTGTATCTTCAGTTACAACTAGCTCAACTGAATTTAACTCACTCAACTGAGTTAAACTATTTACAACCTGCATTAACTAATGCACCACTGCACTTCGAAATCTGTTACAACTAGAATTACTCTACATACCTCACCAACTACCTCTAACTTGAAATCCACTAGCTAACTGAGTTTATCACTCTACTTTAACTATTACAAGCTATCATTGAGAATAGATTACAGTTTATTGTCCATCCTAATTAAGGGATAACTAAAATAAACATTTACCAAAATAACCTTGTGGGCCCCACCCTAGTGTAGGTGCTTAATGCACCAAGCATGGGTGTTGTATGTTGTTTCTGGATGCCAATTTCACTATTTCTTGTTGCAAACTTCAACATGTAGTGGTAGTGATATATGTTATCAAATATTTAGATTCACGAGAACCCCGTTTTCTATTGACCAAGAATGAATAAGATAGTAACAAATAATTATCAGGTATTGGTTATTGTTCTAATTATGTTCAATTTCCCTGTTTATGTAATAACAATGATAGTGAATATGATAGTGAATCAACTGAAATTTCTCTCATGGGTAGAAGCAAAAGTAATCATTATAAAGAGAAAACATATTAAAAAATGGAAAATAAAGGTATGCCTATGCTTAGTGATACTAACTATAAGGAATGGAATGAAAACTTGAATTCTAATTTAATGAACCTTGGACTTGATGATTGTAATTTAGTATGTAATGGTTGCACTAAAACTCCCTCACTAGGTGAAGAATTGCAAAAGAATAATCAGGAATTAAATGAAATCATTTATAACATACCTGATTCAACATTAGGAAAGGTTATGAATTATGAAAATGAAAAGGAAGTATGGGATAATCTACAAGAAATCCATGGGGAAAAAAAGGGAAGTTTTTCCATCAGGAAAACCAACAAGTAATGTTGGAAATAATGATGTGTCAAAATATGATTATGATATGTCAAATGAAGTTATTGATTCAGAATAAGATACGTTAGATAAATTACTTAATCTTAGAAGAAAACTTGTTTTTCCTTGAAAAAGATTAACAATATTATGAATAAGTTTCAGACATATGAGAATAGGGATCATGATAAATCGGTAAATAATGCATTATAATATAAAAAATATTACGAAGGAATTGAAGTTGAGATCATCTCTCTAAGATCAGATCTTAAAAAGTCAAAAATAAATAAATGAAGAGCTACTTCAAGTATTTTAATAACAAGGGAATGGGATCAAGCAAGAGATTATTGAATTAAAAGATAAATTGAAAGAAGGAAGAAAGGTTGAAGAAGGAATGAGGAATCGATATCTGGAAAAGGAAGAACAATGTCAAATACTAGAGGTCGAGGTAAAAATTCTAAAACATTCTAAACATTTTGGATAACATTATTAGTAGTCAAAGGTCTCCTCCCTTTAAACTTGGTCTTGGTTTTCATGAAACTGTAAAAGGAGAATATAACTCATAATATTGTGCAAGAAATTATGATATTAACAAAGAAAACTATGAAAGACCTGGTAAAGAATTAAGAAGTCGACCAAACCAGAAACCAAAGAAAAAAAATTTCCAATGGAAACCATGTTATCCTAACTATAGAATTATCAATTGATTCTCTCCCCTAGAAAATGGTGTTGAATGTTTTATTTGTCATAACATTGGGCACTTTGCAGCCAATTGTAGAAGTAGATTCACAGGAATATCATTAGCTCCCAAGTACTCAGACTTCTTTAAGGGATTTTTAGGTCCCTATAATACAAGTGTATCCCCTTATTGTTATTGTTAGTGTAGCCACCTTATTTTTATTGTTGTGCCCATGTAGTCTCCATATTATTATTATTGTGCCCCATAGAAGCCCACTATTTTTATTGTTGTGCTCTTATATTAATATTGTTATGCACGCTTTGATTATATTGTGACCCCTTAGACTCCTATATATAGAAAAGAGGCCTTGTAATTTGTATCATATAAAAATTGTTCATTTTTGTAATGTAAAGGTGGTTTCCCCCTCAAAGAGCATATATTTTAGTCATTGATCTATTATTTCTATTTTTTTGTGAGCTGGTTGCATAAAATTTGGTAATAGAGCTTTGGATTCTAGGGTTTCGCTTCTTCAAATAGGCCAGCTTGGAATTTTTTCTATAAATTTTATTCTATGATGATTCAGAAGATAAAATTTCTATCACGTGGAAGTAAAATCTTGGTGAACGTCTTGTACAAATTTAAGATCTTAATTCGATATATTTTCTTATATATCATCTAGGGAATTTAGGGTTTTGGCAGGCTCCAAAATTGAGTCTCAAACAGGTGACCTAGGGAAAATCATCATAATTTTTTTTTGTGGCATCATATTAGAATTATGTAAAAAGGGGTTGAACGAGCATGGAATTCCAATTTTATGGTCGAAGGTTGAAATAGTGAAATGTGGAACTCTGTACAAGTTCACTCTCATGAAACAACGTGTAATGAGGTTATCGTGGGAGATCATGCATAACTAATCCTTGAAGACTCCAATCTCAGTATGAATTATGGGATTGGAAAGAAGACTCAGAGGGATACCACAAGACGAAATTTTAGACCCTTAGGATCCAAAATTACAAATCTACAATAGATTCAATATCGAGCTCCTACAAAGAAATAAAAATAAGTGTACTTTTATAAAAAAATTGCATAAGCTTTGTTTGAAAAATTCAGTTGAAGTGATTCAAAGGGCATATTAAAGCATATACATCAGTATTTGGTTCTAAAATTCCTCCCAAAAAGCTTAATTCTACACCCATTAATTCTTCATAAATCTCTACTATGATTTATGAAGAGTAAGAATTGCAACATGATATATCGAAGCTATGGGACCAAATGCAATAAATTTCTCTCTCACAAAGAGAAACCAAAGATTACATGGATGGCTTAAAAGGGGAGATGGATGGATTAAAATGGGACATGGAAGACTTAAAAGGAGACATGGATGGTATAAAAGAAAACACAGAGGTTTTTAAAGTAGACATGGATGTGATGAATGTCAAGTTGTAAGGGTTGACAAATTTGCAGCAAGAAAGGCTTCCCAATAGTGACAAGTTAATCCATGAAAATCATGATGAGGAAAAAAGGAATATGAATCATGATTTTAGAGAATCAAATGTGTGGTTTAATAACTACCACATTCCAAATATAGATATGAGGAATTTTGATGGATAAGATCCGGTAACATGGATACTACAGATGGAGCAATATTTTGATCTCCGTAATGTGCAACACACACAGAAGGTACGCATTGCAAATTTATATTTAGAACCCAATAAATTTGTATGGTATGGATGGCTTTGTTCTTGTATACTGCTTGTCACTTGGTCAATTTTTATGGAGGAAATGATGTTGGCAATATGATGCAATATGTTGTCCTTGATGGCAACCTACTTGATGAAGTTGTCCTTGATGGAAACCTACTTGATGAGTTTCCTTTTGATAAGCAACCTATTTGTTAAAGATGTAAAAATGATGTTTCTACAAGTCATTTCAGATGTGACAGAGAAAGGAATTCCTGTTAGTGCAGGAGAAATGAAACAGGAAATATTTCTCAATGTATACGCAGGTTTGATGAAGGCAACCCATGTATGGAGGCAATGTATATTCTACTTTTATGAAGGAAACCCGCATATACATCCAAAATTAGTATATATGCAGTTTTTATGAAGACAAGTCGTGTATACATGCGAATAAGAAAGATCCAAGTTGCGTATGCCTTTTGCGCTCTAAAATTATGATACCAAGAGGCATTATCATGGTATTAGCCCACAGTATTGAGCATTGTATTGTTTATTTGATTGTGTCCAAGAACACCATCGGAAGTTGTGTGGTTTTGGCTCATGGTATTAGTAAAGGCTAAATATATATAAGGAGAGGAAGATCATAGTGCAAGGTGTGCATATGTAAGGGCTATTACTGAATACCTTTCTATGAGGTATATCTACATGGGATGAACTATGTTTTTAATTGATAGATCTGAATCTATTATGCACACATGGATACAAAGATGGTTCAGGATATCTAGACCTGAAATCAATATTCTCTTGTATGATCCATTAAAGAGATCATTAGATCTATGACCTGGCACATGCTTGCTGAAGTAAATTGAAGAAATCTGGATAAGTTCTATAGATTTGAAAAAAAATTCAAATTTATTATTCACAGATCTATACGCTATTCATCTTGGTAAAAGCGTGTATATACGTGGCTTTGTCTCAGAAAACGCGCGTGTGGAAGTCAAGGATTTCCGAAGCTTATTACAGAGGTTATCTATCGTGAAGCCAGGTCCAAAAATAGAAGAAAAGAGATATCAACGCCTTAGAAATAAGCCACTTCGAGGGGGAAACCTCCAATACATTACATGAATGAAAAATTATTGGATGATACAAATTACAAAACCTCCTTTCTATATATAGGAGTCCATGGGGCCACAATGTAATCCTAGCTGACCTAACAATAATAATTTAAGGGTAAAATAATAACAATCTGGGGGTTACAGGGGTACAATAATAACAATAAGGGGGTTACCCTAACAACAATAAGGGACTATACTAGTAATATAGGGACCTAACATGCCCTTATCCTTCAAAAAAGTGTTGTCCTCAATGCTAGAGTAGCTCTGGGTGCTTCTGTATAAAATTCTCATCCTCCCATGTAGAATCTTCAGTGGGTAATTTCTTCCACTTGATGAGATACTCTGAAATTGATCGATTTTGTAGCTGTCGAGTTCTTGTTTCCATGACCACTTCAGGTTCCAATATGATTTTTCCTTCCTCATCAAGTTCTGGCAATATTGTTTGAACTGGAATATTTTCACCTATAACCTTCTTTAAGCATGAAACATGGAAAACTAGATGCACTCGTGAAGAAGCAGGAAGATCCAATTTGTATGTCGTAGTACCAATGTTTTGCAACACCTTGTAAGGACCATAGTACTTTGGCGATAATTTATTATCCATCTTAGCTTGCTTGAGGGACATTTATTTGTATGGTTGTATCCGTAAAAATACCCAGTTTCCTACATCAAAACTTCTCTCACTGTGATGTTGATCTTCCTATTGTTTCATTCGATTTTGTGCCAAATTTAGGTTATCCTTTAAGAGTTGGAGAACTTCTTGTTGATGCTTGATGTGATCTTCCACTGCTTGAACCTTCTAATTTTCTCTTAAAGATGATGTGATGGATGATGGATGATATCCATAAAGTGCCATAAATGGAGTCATTTTTGCTGCAGTATGGAAGGAAGTGTTATACCATCATTCAGTGAGAGGTAACCACTTGACACATTGTGTTTGTTTATTAGATAAAAAAAAATGAAGATATCCTTCCAAACATTTATTTACTATCTCAGTTTGACCATCATATTGAGGATGATAAGATGAGCTATGAGCTAATTGAGTATCCAAACAAGAAAATGACTCTTTCCAAAAATTTCCAGTAAAAATGGGATCTCTGTCGTTCACAATAACCCTTGGGTTTCTATGTAGCTTTTGAATTGTGTCCATAAATGTAGTAGCAACTCTACTTGCTTAAAATGGATGAGATAAAGCACAAAAGTGTGCATACTTGGTAAGTCAATCAACTACGACCATGATGACACTCTCTCCTTTGGACTTAGGTAAACATGTGATAAAATACATTGAAATCTCCTCCCAATGTTGACTTGGAATGGATAAAGGTTGTAGAAGTCCCGGGGTCTTAATTGTCTCCACTTTATTCTGCTGGCAAACCAAAAATTCCACCACAAACTTTTGAATATCAGATTTAAGGCCATCCCAAAAAAATTCTTTCTTCACCCTGTGGTAAGTTTTTAAAAATCCTGAGTGTCCTCCTAAAGGAGAAGTGTGCAATTCCAAAAGAATCTTTTGTTTTAGTTGGGAATTCTTACAAAGATATAAGTGATCTTTGTACCATAAAGAATAATTTTTCCAACTAAATGTATCAGATGTACTAGGATCTTGCTGCAACTTTTGAATGAGTGTCCATACTTCTTTTTCCTTCTTCCATTCATCTCTTGCTTCGGTTATCCAATCTGGTTGGATAATAGAAATGGCACAAAGCAATGCTTCCACCTCTTCATTCTTTCTTGAGAGTGCATCTCCAACAACATTAAGCTTTCCTTTTTTGTAGATTATTTCAAAGTCATAACCCAACATCTTTGTGACCCATTTTTGCTGCTCTTCTGAAGATAGTCTTTGTTCGAAAAAGTGTTTAAGACTATCATGATCAGTTTTTACCTTGAAGTGTCTTCCCATTAGGTAAGTTCGCCATTTCTTTAGTGCATGCATTATTGCTAACATTTCCTTCTCATAAATAGGTTTCTGTAAATACTTTCCTTTGATTGGACGACTTTCAAAAGCAATGGGTCTTCCTTCTTGTATTAAAACAACACCAATTCCATTTCCTGAGGCATCACATTCCACAATAAAGGTTTTTGTGAAGTCTGGCGTAGCTAAGACCGGTGCTAGGCACATTGCCTTTTTAAGATGTTCAAAGGCCTTAGTTGCTTCAGGAGTCCATGAAAATGCATCTTTCTTCAATAATGTTGTTAGAGGTGCTGCTATTCTCCCATAATTCTTAACAAAATTGTGATAATACCCTGTTAACCCGAGAAATCCTCGCAACTGCTTTATGGTTGTGGGGACTTTCCATTCCTTAATGGCTTTAATTTTGCTAGGGTCTACCTTAACACCCTCGTGAGATACAATATGACCTAGATATTCCACCTCTTGTACTCCAAAGAAACATTTGGATGTTTTTGCATATAATTGTTTCTCCTGCAATAGTTTGAGCACCCTGTCAACATGTTCAACATGATCCTTCCAAGACCTGCTATAGATTATTATATCATAAAAAAATACTAGCACAAATTTTCTAAGGAAGGGTTTGAAAATGGAATTCATCAACCCTTGAAATGTAGAAGGTGCATTGGTAAGGCCAAAAGGCATGACCAAAAATTCATAATGACCTCATGAGTTCGAAATGCTGTTTTTGGAATATCTTCAGTCTTCATTCTAATTTGATGATATCCTGAACGAAGATCCAACTTGGTAAAATAAATTGCTCCATGTAATTCATCCAATAATTCATAAATCACAGGAATGGGAAATTTATCTTTAATGGTGAGTTTATTTAGCTCCCTATAATCCGGACACATTCGCCATGATCCATCCTTCTTGTGTACCAATACTACAGGAGCAGAGAAAGAACTTTGACTAGGTTGAATTATACCCGCCTCTAACATTTCTGCAATCATACGTTCAATTTCGCTCTTTTGGAAGTAAGGATATCTAAAAGGCCTGATGTTTGGAGGAACACTTCCTGGAATCAAATGAATAGCATGATCATGATCACGAATAGGTGGGAGTCCTTTGGGAGTTTCAAACACCTTGGAATGATTGTCCAAGACTTGTTGGAGATCTGCAGAAATACATGATTTTGATGTTGGAACTTCTAGTGAGCATAATTGTGCAATTACGCCTCGTTGTTCTTTCTTTAGAAGCTTTGTCATGACATTAGAGCTTATTATCCTTCCTGGCTTCCCTTCAATACCCCGTAATTCGACTTCCTTTCCTTCTGAAAAAAATTTCAAGAAAGTTCTTGAAAATTAAAAGCTACCGTCCCCAAAGATTGTAACCATTGTACTCCTAGTACAACATCAGCACCTCCCATAGGAATGGAAAGCATTGGACTATTCAATACATATTCCCCCATGGTTAGCTTGATATTATGGCATTTTATAGAGCAATTTATAGTTCCTCCATTTGCAACCATCACTTGACATTCTGGTGCTGGGTATAGAAAACAATTCAATTCCTTGGCTACCTTACAATGAATAAAATTATGGGTGCTACCTGAATCAATCAACACTATTACCTTTTTCTTCTTGATATGTCCTTCTATCTTGAGAGTTTGAGGAGTGGTAATTCCTGCCAATGCATTACACGATATGGTCGTACTCATTTCTTTCTCTTCTAGGGCTAGTTCTTGGTGTATATCCTCTTCTTGTTCATTTTCTTCTTCCTCTTCACAATATATGTAAAATAATTTATTCTTAGGACACTTATGACCTTTAGTGTATTTTCTATGAAAACTGTAGCAAATCCCTTTTTCTCTTTTTTCTTCCAATTGTTGTGGTGTCAACTTTGTAGGTTGTGGAAATCTAGGCGTAGCAACACTTCCTTGTTTATAGAAGTGAGTGGTAGGCTTCCTTGTTGACATAATTTTACATTAAATTTTTCTTGCCAACCTGAATGCCTTCTCCAATGAATCAGGTTCCAAAACGTGAAATTCATGTTGGATTTTATCCTTTAAAGTACCTATGAAGATATCAATCATGTGTTCCTCTAGAATATCAGTTACCCTTATATTCAATTTTTGGAAGTCCTCAATGTGCTCCCCCATTAAACCCTTTTGTTTGAGATTTATCAATTGGCTAAAGAAGGTGTTTCTCTTTGTATCTTCATAATGTGCTATCATTTCATCCATAAAAATTGACCGAGTGACAATTTTTTTACGGGAGCAAAGCCATCGATACCATACAAATGTATTCTGTTCTAAATGTAAAGTTGCAATGTGTACCTTTTGTGTGTTCTTCACATTATGGAGATCAAAATATTGCTCCATCTCTAGTATCTATGTTACAGGATCCTTTCCATCAAACTTCCTCATATCCATTTTTGGAATATGGTGGTTCTTCCTGCCAAAATTATAGTTTATGAAGTCACGACTAACATTTATTTTGTTCTCATCATGAGTTTCCTCTACTATATTTTCACCATTAGGAAACATTTATTGTATCAACTTTGTCAAACCTTCCATGTATGCTTTTAGATAATTCTTCATGTTTTCCATGTTGTCTTTCATTTTTTCATCGATCTTAGCTTCCATGTCATTCATCTTAGATTCCATGCCATCTATCTTAGATTCCACGCCTTTATTCAAACCATCCATCTTCACTTCCACGCCTTTCTTCAAAAGTTCCATTTCATTTTTTGTTGCTCTTTGCGAGAGCGAAATTTGGTGCACTTTCTCTTGTAATTTTGATATATCATGTTGCAATTCTTTATCTTCATGAGTCATAGTAGAGCCTTCTAAAGGCTTAATGGGTGTTGAATTATTTTTACGGGGCATTTTTTAGAACCCAATATTGATATATATTCTAAAATATGCCCTTGGAATCAATTCAAATTGATTCTTCAAACAAGACTTATGCAATTCAGAAAAAAAAAAAAAAAAATAAATAAAAAATTAAAAAAATTAAAAAAAAAAAAATACACATCTTTTTCTTGCTTTTGAGGAGCTTGATATTGAAATTGAATTATCTCTGTGATTGTTACTCTTCAATATCTAAAATTTGGCACTGAGCTAGCCTTCTGAATTATCTTTCGAATGCTAAAAGTGTGTTTTTGAGAGCATTCTAACAATAAATTCATATCAGTATACGCAAGTTTCTTTTGGTATATGCGCGTGTATATGCAAGTTTGGTTCATTAAAGGCGCATATGGAATTTAGCAAAGAAAAAGTAAAAGTTATCAATTAACTCTAAATACTGATTCACCCGCCCCTCTCAGTATTTTTCCAACAATTGGTATCAGAGTGGGTCCTTCTGATGAAGCTTAATCGCTAGAAGGAAGATCAGCTAAGATGAGCAATCAAGATGGGACAGCATCTATCAGGCCTCCTCTCTTCAACAAAAACAATTTAACCTTCTGGAAGACAAGGACAATATCCTATCTTCAATCTCTTGGAGTAGATGTATGGGCTATAGTTGAAGGAGGTTATTAATATACAACCTCAGTTCCAATAGATGCAACTACAAGGACAAACTATGAAAATAATGCAAAGGCGGTCAATGCATTATTGGGAAGTCTGACGGAATCAAAATTTGTCAAAGTCATGCAGTTAAATACAACAAAGGAGATATGGGACAAAACCATTCTAAGCTATGAAGGTGATACCAAGGTAAAAGTGCTAAAATCCAAACTCTCAGAATTCAATATGAAAATCTCAAGATGCATAATGAGGAAAGCATTGCCAGTTTCTTTCTACATCTAGATGACATTTTAAATCATATGAGAAATTTGGGTGAAACTATAACTGACACTACTCTGGTAGAAAAGGTTTTAAGATCTCTAACTTCCAAATTTGAGTCAAAAGTGTCTGTTATTGAAGAGAATCAGGATCTACAAACTCTTACTATTGTTCAAATTCATGGTATTCTGACTGCTTGTGAAATGAGAAAAGGAGGTATATCTGAAGTCAAAGAAGTTGTCTTTAGAGTTGCTGCAAAGGAAGTACAAGAAAAGGAAGGATCAGGGTATGTTTCAGAAGAAGATGAGGTAAATTTTGTAAAGAAGCTACAACTTGGCACTGGAAGGTTCAGAGGTAAGCTTCCTTTTAAATTTTTTGCTTGTGGAAGAGATGGTCATTATGCTACTAAGTGTCCCCATAAAGAAAATCATGAAAAAGGAAAGGAAGTGGCAAAAGAAAATAATAATAGGTTTATCAATTCAAAAATTTATTATACTCATGAATATAATGATGGGCTTTCAAATATTGAAGAAGGAGAATCTGATCAAGATGTTAGACTTCTCATGGCTTTTGAAAACGATTCTAGTGAGGCTAAGGATACCTTTATGGATGCTCTAGAAGAAAATGATTTTCTTGAAGAAATAAATCAGCTCAAAATATGTTTGGAAGAAAACAAAATTTCCATAGATACTCTAAAGAATCAGCTTGTAGAAAAGAAGAAACACAATGAGAAATTAGATTGTGAAATAGTAAGTCTAAGAAAAGAAATTGAGAAAGTAAAAAAATTGAATCTTAGATTTTCTAAAGGACTTGAAACCTTAGATCAAATTATCCAGGTACAACGTTCTCCTCTTATAAATATAGGTCTTGGATATATCAGAGAATCCTCTTAGTCTTCAGCACCAAGCTATCTAAATGCAGCTAAAGAGAACAAAGAAAATTCACAAGTAAAACATGACCACTTCAATACAAAGAACAATAGCAGAAATATCAATCAAAGAAATACCAATTAGTAGGTAAACACAAATAGAAGGTTTCATGATCGCATAAATTTCTTATTTAATGGGCGATGTTTCTCATGTCATAATTTTGGTCATAAAGTTGTTCAATGTGTAGCATACAAAACCATCATGACCAGAGAAGCAAGAAAGAAAAGAAATGAGACTGGAATAAAGAAGAATACTTATAACAACTTTTCTCCTCTTCAAAATGAAATTGAATGTGCTTATTGCAATAACTTTGGTCATGGAGAATCTGAATGCAGGAACAAACTTCAACCAAAAGAGCATATACCTTCAAATTCCAAGGTATGGAAAAAAAAGGACTTACAGGTTGAGAACTGTGGCATAGCCTTATTTGCAAAAGGGGAAGAAAATCAATTATACATTGATAGTGGATGTTCAAAACACATGACAGGTGATAGAAATAAACTCCTTTAATACAATGCTCTAGAAAGAGAAAATAATGTTACCTTTGGAAATGATACTCCTGCTATCATTAAAGGAAAAGGTTCTTTTTTTCTAAAAGAAAAGTCAAAAGCTAACAATGTTATGTATGATGCAGGTGGATATTGGTGGCCACCCGCCTATTCCACTTAGGGCCCCACCATTGTCTCTTTCAGTTTTTTTTACAACTTAATATTTTTAGCATTTTTTCGAGTCCTGAACTTCTGAAGTTGTTTTGAAGCCCCAAATGGAGATAGTATGCCGAAGTTACGTCCCTGGGAAGTTGAAACACCAATTTACCCAAACGGGGCCCATAGTTTGGTGCTTCATCTCCTAGGGTTAGGTTTTTGGACGTTTAGAATTCTCCATTGTTTCTCCATAATAAATAGGCCCTCGAGCCTCATTGTAATATAGTTCAGAGGTCTGTAGTCGCCATATCTCTTCTCAGAGATTCGCTACCAACACCCTAGCTATTTTATTTCCATCATGTTTGTAAGCATATTTCTGTGATTTGATATTAATGAAATGAAGCCTTATTTCTGTTGTATTTCTATGTTTATGGTTATTTCTGTATGTTTTTGCATTCTTGCATAAATCTAGATCAGTGGTATCAGAGCGGTCTGCTTTTTCTCGATCCTTCTTTGCATGTCCCCAACAAGGTCGGGGTATAAGGAGTTAGGGCTCGATCTGGTGGAACCTTTGCAAGATCAGCCTCACAAACCCCAATGGACGCCCATGGGAGACGAAAATAAAGATGAGGGAGTAGGAGATCCTATCAAAATATTGCTCGAGGAGGCCCTCGAAAAACAAAGGAACGCGATGATGGATAATTTTACCCAGATCCTTCAACGACTGCCCAGTAGTGGCACATCTGCATCCAATAGCCACTCTGGAGGCACGACTCCCTTTAAGGTACAAGTAAACTTTGACATTCCCATATTTGAGGGTCAAATAGATGCAGATGCCATAGATAGATGGTTGAATCTATTAGAAGGATATTTCTCAATTCATGATTTTTTCGACTGGGAGAAGATTATTTTTGCACTCCTCAAAGCTACCCCCCATGTCAAGGACTGGTGGGAAACCTACTGTGAGAAAACGGATGAGACAAAACCCTCTCTTTTCTCAGTCGTACCCACTTGGAATTCTTTCTGAGATGCCATCAAGGAACAATACTATCCCATGGGGAGCTATGAGGAAAAGTACATATAATGGACCACGCTACGGCAACAAAGGGATCAAGATGTGCATGAGCTAATGAATCTGTTCCATACCCTACGCACAAATTTGGGTATCAAAGATTCAGAGAAACATTTGGTTCTAAAGTATCGTGGTTGTCTGCATAGTAAATTCAGGAGGAAATGGAGTTCCTCGACATCTCCTCGCTTGGTATGGCATACCGATATGCTGCCAAGATTGAGCATAAATTCAAACAGAAGAAGCGAGACTTTGGATCTGCGAATCAAAAGCAAGGGAAAGGTGCCTCCAAACCGCAGAACAAAGGACAAATCCAAGGCATGGCAACCCAAGACAACCTGCCAAAGGCACAAGCAAGAACAACACCACGAATCCAAAGAAGGACACAGGAAAGTGGTGTGAGTTCCATAAGAGCTCCACTCACACGCCAAGCAGTCACTGGTGGCCGAGATGAGGGCTTCTAAATCAGATGCATGCTCCAACTCTGAATCCAAACCTAACAAGTTGAATGAAAAAGGGAAGAAAATTATTGATGTAGAGCCCAACGCCACTGTTACCACTACGGAGATCCAGAAGGAGGAACCAAAAGATCCAGATGAGGTAGAGCGTCTTTTCCACTCCCAGATGTGGGTAAATGGTTCCTTGCTACGGTTCATTGTCAAAAATGGGAGCCAAAAGAACCTCATTTCAGCAGATGTCATGAAGCGGTTGCGCTTGCCAACCACAACGCACCCACAACCATACACCATCGGGTGGCTTCACCAAGGACGGGATCTTCATGTCAGCCAGCAGTGCCGCCTTCCCTATAGAATCAAGCCCTTCACAGATGAGGTATTGTGTGACATTGCTCCTATTGATGTTTCTGATGTATTATTAGGCCAACCATACTTGTGGAAGTGACATGCTGTGTATGAGTCCCGACCTCGCGCTGTTATTGTTACTTTGGGAAATAAATTGTAAAGGATAACAGAGGTACCACCACCTCCCACTATCTCTTTGGTTTCTACAAAACAATGTAGTAAGCTCATTTCCCAAACCAGGAAATTTTTTTTCCCGATGATTCGCCCCCAGGGCAAGAAGAAGACTGTGGCCACGACCTCTAGACATGGCTCCTTTGCACGACAACAACAAATGGACAAGGTTGTGGAGGAGTACGGGGACATCTTCACCTCACCCACAGGGGTGCCACTACACTGTTAGGTCAAGCACCCCATTGACTTGATCCCATGTGCGCCGATACCCAATAGATAGATCTATAAGCACTATGTTCTGGAGAATGACGAAATCAAGAGGTAGATTTAGGAGCCACTGCAGAAAGGTCACATCTGGCCAAGTTCATCTCCCTGTGGAAGCCTGATCATGGTGGTACAGAAGAAGGATGGGATTGGGAGACTCTGTATTGATTATCAGGTGCTAAACAATATCACTCTCTGGAATAGGTACCTGATCCCATGGATTGATGACCTTCTGGACCAACTCAAAGGCGAAAAATATTTCAGCAAGACCGACTTGAAGTTATCACCAAGTACCAATCGAACCCTCTGATCTGTGAAAGATTGCCTTCAAAGCCAAGGAGGGCCTTTTCAAATGGCTCATCATGCCTTTCGGATTGAAAAATGCTCCCACAACCTTCATGAGGTTTATGGACGACATCTTGCGTCCATTCACCAACTCATTTGTAGTGGTATACTTGGATGACATTCTTATCCTCAGCTAGACTTGGGAAGAGCACCTCCACCACATCCAAGAAGTCCTCCAAACACTGTGGAAAAACAAGTTGTGTGCCAATTTGGAGAAGTGCACTTTTGGCATGACCCAAGTTCAATATATGGGATATATTATTGATGAAAGGGAGGTGCATGTGGATCCAGTCAAGATCCAAGTAATTTGGGATTGGCCAGCCCCAACCACCCTAACAGAGCTTCGCAGCTTTCTGGGTCATGCTAATTTCTACCGCATGTTCATGTTGGGATTCTCTCATATCACTTGGCCCTTGAGTCAAGTCACCAAGGGAGGAGCGAAAGAAAAATTATGTTGGTCAAAATCTAAACAAAAGGCGTTCGTAGAATTGAAACATCACCTCTGTTTTTCCCTAGTGCTCACATTACTAGACTTGCAACAACCATTTGAGATTGAGACAGATGCCTTTGACTATGCTATTGGGGCAGTTCTTACTCAACAGGGGCAACTAGTGGCATATCATAGTGAGACATTGTCCGATACAGTTCGAAAGTATCCCACTTATGACAAAGAAATGTGTTCCATTGTGTAGGCTTGTCGACAATGGAAGCATTACATTTTGGGGAAGGAGACAATCATCCACACAGACCACAGATCCTTGCAGTTCATACAGACACAAGAGAAGTTGCAGAATGATCGCCATCACAAGTGGTCCACATATCTGCAAAAATTTCATTTGAACATCAAGTACAAGAAGGGTATCACCAATAATGTTGCAGATTTCCTCAGCTGACCACTGATCGTGGCCATAACCACTATTCTCAAGTCTTGTGGGCATGAGACTTTTAATTGGCTTCTTCTCTACAAGAGTGATCTAGAATTCAGCCACACATACAAGGCACTCTTGGCGGGTATGCAAGTTCCAAATTTTCACCTCCAAGATGCACTATTATGTCACCTGGGACACCTTTGTGTTACTTCAAGAGAACGTGCCAAGATGATATGGGAGGCGCACTACAATCAATTCGCTGGGCATTTTGGGGTCCAGAAAATAGTGGCAGTACTGCAGAAGTAGTTATGTTGGCCGAACCTTCAACAAGATGTTGGGAAGTACATCAGAGCCTACACTGCGTGCGCCATTGCCAAACCGACCATCAAGAAGCAAGGGCTCTATACTCTGCTACCTACCCCTAGTCGAACTTGGGAATCCATATCCATGGATTACATGTCAGGCCCTCCTTCTACTAAGCATGGAAACGACTGTGTTTTCATGTTCGTCGATAGATTCTCAAAGATGGCCATTATGGCGGCCTACAAGAAGAATATCACAGCAAAAGCCACAACTAAACTCTTCTTTGAACAAGTGTGGGTGCACTTTGGGATCCCACAATCTGTCATATCAAATCGCAACAGCAGGTTCCTCAACACATTTTGGTCCAGCCTCTGGTCAATGTTGGACACCAAGCTCACCAAGTCCACAACTTTCTATCCCCAAACTGATGGCCAGACAGAGGTCGTCAACAAGATGATTGTACACATTCTACACATGTAGAATTCAAAGCATCCACGCACATGGGATGAGATCCTTCCCTATGTACAACATAGTTATAACCGGGCTCTCCACAGCTCAACCAGCCATAGCCCCTTTTAGGTGGGCTTGGGATTCCAACCACTATGTCCCATTGACGTAGCCATGTCATTTGCAACTACTCAAGCCAATTCGGCTCATGTCCAATATGAAGCTGACAAAGAAAACAACTTCATCGAGTGCATTCAACACATCTGCCAATACGTTCATGACATATTGGATAGATCCAATGCTAAGTACAAGCAACGACATGATCAACATCGGGTGCCACACAACTTCCTGGTGGGCGAAAAATTGTGGCTACATTTGCAGAAGGAGCACCTCACTAGACCCCACCACAAGATTCGCCTGCTCTGATATGGGTTGTACACCATCACCAAGGCTATAGGGAACAATGCTTTCAAGCTAAGTATTCCACCATTCCTTATGCTGCATCCAGTATTCAATGTAGACCGCCTTCGTCCCTACTTCCCACCTCTATTGGACACCTCTGACATTGCAGAAGAACTCACACCAAAATATTTAAACCCATACTACATGGAGCAGGCCACCATAGACTTTATCATGGACATGCAAATCAAGAACACTCATCGACAGAAGATCTAACTGTATCAGGTTGTCAAATCTGGCCAACTCCTGCACCAAGGCAAGTGGTCCACTAGGGACCAAGTTCAACAGAAGTTTCCTCATCTCATGGAGGAACTCAATGTAATGGGGACCATTGCTTCCTAAGGGTAGAGGAATGATCCAGGTGGATATTGGTGGCCACCCGCCTATGCCACTTGGGACCCCACCATTGTCTCTTTCAGTTTTTTTCACAACTTACTATTTTTAGCAGTTTTTTGGGTCCTGAACTTTTGGAGCCGTTTTGAAGCCCCAAATGGAGATAGTATGCCAAAGTTACATCCCTGGGAAGTTGAAACACCAATTTATCCAAATGGGGCCCATATTTTTGGCGCTTCATCTCCTAGGGTTAGGTTTTTGGATGTTTTGAATTCTCCATTGTTTCTCCATAATAAATAGGCCCTCGAGCCTCATTGTAATATAGTTCATAGGTCTGTAGTCGCCACATCTCTTCTCATATATTCGCTACTAGCACCCTAGCTATTTTATTTCCATCATGTTTGTAAGCATATTTATGTGATTTGATTTTAATGAAATGAAGCCTTATTTCCACCGTATTTTAATGTTTATGGTTATTTCTGTATTTTGTTGCATTCCTGCATAAATCTGGATGAATGTATGTGGATGGATTAAAACATAACCTGTTAAGTATGAGTCAAATGTGTGATCAAGGTGTTAGTCTCCTATACCAATAGGTTTCATCTTTCATGATTGTCTTGATTGAACTATGGAATATGTTCAAACCTTTTTCTTGAGCAAAGGTGTTCCATATTCTTGAAAAACCAAAAAATCAAAAAATTTAAAAAATGTAAAGAGGGTATACCCTAAAAGAAAAATCAAAGGGTAAGAAAAATAAATTGGTCAAGAAAATGAAAGAAATGAACTCCCAAGCAAAAAATAGACCAAGGAAAGTGTGCAACCAAAATGCCAATCGCTATTTCATCGTTGTAATAAATCAATTGTGTGCAGCTTTGCCACAATTCATGAATAAGTCAAACTGTTTAAACTTGGCTTAGTCATATTTCAATTTCATTGTTGTAGATTAGAGAATAAATATCTAGCCAAACAGTTTAATCTTGGCAGATAAGTAGCTAGGTAGAGTGAATAAAAGGCGCTCAACAGTTTAATCTGAGCCCTTGGATGTAATAAGGGTAGATTTAGATAGATTTGCCATGTAAAAAGAAAAAGATTGAAAAGGGTTTGCAAGTCTAAATGCACCCTAATAAAGAAGAGAAAATGGTAGTGTCAAGTAGATAGGGTAAGTAGATGGTGCTGCAAAGTGTTATCTGATGAATGGTGCTGCTACATGTTGGTTAATCATTTACTTTCATCAAAAGTACTAAAGCAGGAAATACACTGGAAAATCACAGCAAGCAAAGTCAAATTCATTAACCTCCCTCATCATTTTCCCCCTCAAGAGTTTTACTAATTCCCCCCAAAAGTATTAAGGTATTTGGAGATCAAAAGGGCTCAAGGCATTTCCTTGACTTCTGGAGGGACCGGACCCTCGGCCTAATGATCAAAAAGACCTAAGCACTTGAGATAATTCATCATTGTTATCTTCCATCTTTAACTTCTTCCTAAGTAAAATCTTATTTTACTTAGGAAACTGATGCAACATTCCATAAAATTCCTCAAAATAACTTGTTATTCTAAGTTTAAGTGTTGAAGATAAAATGTTGCAATTTACTTCATAAGTTATCACTTTCTTAGATGTACAAAGATGTTTTGATTTTCCTTGTCCCTTTTCATATTAACATTTGATTTTACTATATTAAATCCCTAGTGAAATCCCTTTTCCTAAGTATATAACTCCCTTTTCTAATAAATATCCCCAAAACCCTTTATTATAATGTTTTACCAAAGTATATATTCCCGCACATTGAAAATAAAACCCCGCTTTATAAACCCTTTGGTGAAATATATCGTTATACCATTAATCCACGCCCTATGGTGAATTAGTTATGTATTGATTAATTTACCATATAATAAAAATATATATAAAAAAGCGTTAGACATGCAATATGTGTGTTTAACACCAAAAACACGGATAAAAACTCATCGGAGTCTTGCGCCACCGTGGATTGTCCACATGACATTCCACCTAACCAAATCCCGCCGCAACCCGTTTCTTACACACTCGGGATTAATTAGTCATCAGGACTAATTAATAGCCTTTTTCCGCCTATCAGACGCCCCCCCGGGGAGATTAATAACGTTAATAGTATTTAAAACCCTGTCGGGCCCGCGCAATAACTATTCCATTATATTTCCATTTCTTCGACCGTCGGATCGCTCCTCCGCAGATCGACGCTCCACGTCAATCCCGCTGCCCATCCTTGGTAAGAACTTTAACCGGCGGGGAAATAGTGGTATCGAAACAGTTCATCATCCACGTGTCACACATCCAACGGAATCGCTGCCGATTCGTTTAAAACATCTTTTGCACAAAAGCGGTGCGGGCTTACCGCTTACCGCCTACCGCATACCGCCGGCCCCACTCCCTTACGTCACCCCGTACGTCAAATGACGTCATCACCTCGAAAACGACAAAAACCCTTTTTGACTTGTTTTTAAGCCATTTTCGCGTTTTTTTCAATTATTTTAGTTTCTGAAAGAGACCGAGCTCCCGCTGCAATTTTCAAATTTCACTGCAAATACACCAATTTACTCCAAGATTCCGCTGCGCCCGTGCTGAAGAACAGTTCCTCCATTGCCTGTTACCTGTTAGAAAACCAGTTTCCGTCTAAAAAACAGGTATTTATCCTTTACGCCCCGACTGCACGTAAAACTCAGTTTCCTTTGTTTTTCCGCTAAAAAAGTGGTTAAAAATCATCACTGAGTCCTCCCTGGAGATTTTAAACCTGTGAAATTGCTCCCCGAACCTGCAAATTGTTCCAATTTCCTTCATTTCAAGAATCCCGCCCGGCCCATGAAGAAAACCAAAAACCTTCATTTTGAATCCACAAGAACCAAAATGGGGGTCCCGGCAGCTCTTAATATCACTCCATTGAATGCTCCTCACCGTGAATTGGACTATTTAACTTTGATAGATGAGGATTTCCAAATTAAAGACCTGCGTTTTGATGAAAGTCCCCTATTGAGCTATTGTCGCTGCAGAGACGAATACTCAAAGGGGCCAGATCTTATAGGGTTGTGGGAATCCAATCTCCCAAGGTATCTCATCCCCTCAGTCATTATTTTCCCAGAAATTGTCCACTATTGCCATTCTAACTATGATCCAACTCAAAGAGCAGTAATTTCCCCTAACCAGAATGTTCTTTTCCCAATTACTGCTCAGTCTAACACAGTAAAGAACAATCAAAGAGTATCAGGATTAAAGAGTATCAGTGGATAAAGTGTATCAGGTAAAAGTCAGAGTGAAAAGTCAAAACAAAGTTACAGAGCAGTCAAAGGTAAACAGTAAAAATGAAGTTACAGAGCAGTCAAAGGTAAACAGTAAAAATGAAGTTACAGAGGCAGTAAAATGGTAAAAAGAGATGAAGATACTTTCACCAACATTGAAGTTTATCTAAAGTGAAAGTAAAGCAGTCAAAGGAACAAAAAAGTGAAAAGATGAAAAATACAACAAGAAGGAACATTTTTGCAGAAATTGCATATTTCAGTCATAGTTTTGCAGAAACTATTGTGATCAATAAAAAATGAATTTTACAAAACTGAAGGAGGTTTATGTTCTTAAGAGGACCATCTACAAAAACCTCTCTCACTTTTCTAACAGCTATTATGGTTTTGGAAATATTAAACAAAGTTGGAAAGCACTTTTTGCAGAAAATTACAGTCAAGTCATCATTTTGCAGAGAATATTTTGGCCAATTAGAAATACATTTTACAAAACTGAAGGAGGTTTTTGTTCCTAAGAGACCCATCTACAAAAACCTATCTCAGTTTTTGCACAGTGGTTTTATAATGAGAGATACATGCGCATCTTTACAGGCCATTTTTCAGACTCTGTAAACTCTGTTTTACACATATTTTTTACAGAGAATATTATGCACAGCTGGAGAGGAATTTTAGGAAAGTGAAAGAGGTTTATCTCACCAACATATTTATCCACAATAACCTCTTTCACTTTTTACATATCTATTACGGATTGAGAAATACAAAGATATCATTGGACCCCAAGTTTGCAGAATTGTTGGAGCAGATTGCACAAAGAAAGGAAGCAGTTAGTGACTTGGATGCCTCATCATCAAATAAGATTTGGATCAAATTCGAATTCTCCTCTTTGTCATCACTTATCCATAAAAAATAGTGCCAAATAGTTTGAGTGTCCTTTACTTTAGTTCTATTTATGTAAATAGTTGGAGAGATTTGTGAACCAATTTTGATATTTGTTTCAAGATATTTTAGTTTAGAATTTGTATAAATAAACCCTCAAAGAGAGTGTTGAGGGTGGATTCTATTACTCTGCTGTAACATTGAGATTTTCGAAATAAAAGCTTTTGGAGAAATTTACTTGTGGCTTACTGGATGACGATTTGAAGCACTGGACTTGTTGCAGGATTCATGTGTTGGACTTCAGTTCAATAAGTTTTCCAACCCTTGTGTTTAAATTTTATATTAGTTTATGCTATCATCATATCCGTTTCTGAATAGTTTACATAAAGGATTGAAACAGAATTTGCTTAATTGTACTCTGTTTTCAAATGTGATTATTCTCGATGTTTTCTTCTGGATTAGTTATTAGCATGAATTCTTAATTGCTCATGTTTTGCTGATTTAAACATTATTGATTACTGTAACAAAGAATCCTTCATTGCTCTTTGCTTGTAGTCATTTCTCTTCTTTCTCTTGAATATGGTGAAAGATTCTTAGTTGCCTTTCATCCCTTCAAGACCATCCATCCACTTTAAATTTTAAGGATTGTTCTCCGTCTAGCTATCTTGCCCTGTAATACCATCTTGTGTTCAGAAAAGAAATCCAGTAAAGCCATCCTTAGACTCCATAGCCCAATGGACTGAAAGCCCTCAAACTTGCCCTTAGTTTGTGGATTCCACCATTTTCCCAAAACAAACTTTGAATATATAACTAGCCTAAAATCATTCATAAACAAAGATAAATCATAAAGAGAGAGCCCTCTCTGGATGCAGATTGGCTAGATTCTGCATCTAAAAGGTTGGTTTGTGGTTACCTCGGGTATACTTTCCTCTTACACAACTTCTAGGAAAACCTGAGTGATAACACAAGGAAATGAAGTTGTCTTTAGTTCAAAATCATGTGTGGTACGGGAACTTGACATAGGAAAAATAGTAATAAAAGGAACTAGAACACCAAGCAATCTGTATGTATTGAAAGGTTGCAAATAAAAATGTTACTTGGGTAAATCTTCAGAAAATTGGTTATGGCACAGAATATTGGGGCACTTGAGCTTCTCTCAAATCAGCAAATCTAGCAGACTCAAAGTTGTTTGTGATATTCCCAGCATCACTCTGCCTGAAAATACCATATGCAAATCTTACCAATTCAGTAAGAAAACTAGAGTGTAATTCAATGCCAAAGAAGGATCATTGAGTAAGCCTCTTGAACTCATACATACTGACTTATGTGGACCTATGAGGAAAAATTCACCCCATGGAGAACAACACTATATTCTATGTATAGATGACTTCCCTAGAATGTGTTGGATTGGGTTACTAAACACAAAGATGAAGCATTTGAAAAATTTCAGATCTTCAAAGCCCTGGTTGAAAATGAATTAGATCTAAAAATCAAATGTCTTAGATCTAACCGAGGGAGGGAATATATATCAGATCAATTCTTTAATTTCTGTGAACAACATGGCATAAAAAGACATTTTTCTGTAGTTGGAACCCCATAACAAAATGGCGTGGTAGAAAGAATGAATAGAACTATTCAACAGATGGCTCATGCTATGCTTGATGATTCTTGAACACCTGATACCTTTTGCGGAGAAGCAACACATACCACAATAAATATTCTTAACAAGGCTCAATGTTCGTGTGAACAGTGATAAAACTCCTTATGAGCTCTGGTATGGTAATCTTCCAACTGTAAAGCATTTTAGAGTTTTTGGAAGCAATTTTTTTATCAATAACAATGATGAAAAACTTGGTAAGTTTGAACCTAGAGCAGATGAAGGAATATTTCTTGGCTATTATTCTAGAATTAAAGCATATAAATGTTACAATAAAAGGGTTCGGAAAATTGTTGAACGTATTGAAATTGTAATTGATGGGTCTCTCTCAGCTCCTAAAAGGGAAATAACAACAAAAAATGAAGATGATGATGATATATATTTTCCCTCATCAAATAGCAACAATATAGAAGGTGAACCCAATGAAGCTCTAGAAGAAGATCTATCTCAAAAGGCTCCATCCAGGTATGTTCAAAAGAATCATCCAGAATCTCAAATTTTGGGAGAAAAAGGATCAGGTGTCCAAACAAGAAGAACTCTTATAGGATCCCTTAGATATCTAGCATTCTTATCCAGTTTTGAACCAAAAAATGTAAATCAAGCTAGTAAAGATGAACGTTGGATTCAAGCCATGAATGAAGAACTTGATCAGATTGAAAAGAATCATACTTGAGAATTGGTTCCAAGACCTCATGATAAAAATTTTATTGGAACAAAATGGATATTTGAAAACAAGTTAAATGAAAATGGAGATGTTATTAGAAACAAAGATATACTTGTTTGTAAATGGTATGATCAACAAGAAGGTATAGAATTTGAAGAAACATTTTCTCCTGTAGCTAGAATTGAAGCCATAAGAATGTTTATTGCCTTTTCAATCTTTCAAAAATTCAAAGTTTATCAAATGGATGTTAAATCCTCTTTCCTCAATGGTGATCTAGAAGAAGAAGTTTATATAGAACAACGAGAAGGATTTATTTTGGGAAATGATGAAAAACTTGTTTGTAAACTTAAAAAAGCCTTATATGGTCTCAAAAAAGCTTCAAGGGCATGGTACTATCGTCTTGACAAATATCTTCATCAACAAGGTTTTTCAAAGGGATTTGCTGATAGTAACTTATACACAAAAATTGAGAATGATAAAATATTGATTGTATTTGTATATGTTGATGACATCATTTTTGGAAGTAATGAAGAGTCCATGAGTTAGAAATTTTCTTCTGTCATGCAGCAAGAATTTGAAATGTCGCTACTTGGGGAACTAACATTTTTTCTTGGCTTACAAGTGAAGTAATCAACAGATGGTATATTCTTATCACAAGAAAAATATCTTAAGAAAATTCTGAAGAAGTATGGGATGGAAGACTGCAAACCTGTGAGTACACCAATGGTAATTGGGTGTAACCTCAGTTCTCATGATGATTCTCCCATGGTGAATCAACCATAATATAGATCCATGATTGGAAGTCTAATTTATCTAATTGGGACAAGACTAGACATTGTGCAAGAAGTTGGGATTGTTGGACGATTCCAAGCTAATCCAAAAGAGTCTCACCTTTAGGATGTAAAAATAATATTCAAATATCTACAAGGGACTCAAGACTTTGGTCTATGGTATCCAGAGAATGTTGATCTCACTCTTCATGCTTACACAGATGCAGATTGGGCTGGAAATGTTGATGATCGAAAAAGCACTAGTGGTGGTGCATTCTATATGGGGCCCCGATTAGTATCTTGGTTCAGGAAGAAACAAAGTTCTATTGCCACATCTATAGCAGAAGTAGAATATGTGGTTGTCACATCATGTTGCACAAAACTACTTTGGATGATGCATACTTTACAAGACATTCAAATCAAATGTTCACCTCCCATATTCATTTTATGTGATAATACAAGTGCCATTAGTATCTCAAATAATCCTGTTATGCATTCCAAGACCAAGCACATTCCTATAAAGTATCACTTACTACGTGAACAAGTGATTGAACAAAAGGTTAAATTGGAGTATTTTCCCTCCAAAGAACAGGTTGTTGATATATTTACTAAACCTCTTCCCAGGGAAGCATTCGAATATCTCAGGTAGAAGTCGTAGTCATTTCCCCGCTCTAATCAAATTTAATATTTAGACTGGAAGATTAAATTTGATATGATGGTTTAATAAAGGTGAAAATCGTATATATGTAGACAGTTTCTGTACAAACCAAAACGGGTTTTGATGACAAAAATTTCCACGTGCACATAAGACAAATGTAGCCGTTGGGTAGAAAAATGAATGGATCCGGGGTCATCTTTCTACATATCATTCTCTTCAATATTTATCTCCTCGATGAATAAGTGCTTCTGCTAGGAAAATACCGAGAGGGGGGGGGGTTGCATCAATATTTAGGCATACCATACTTTTACTTTTTCCTTACTTCAAACCCACACGCTTACTTTGATGAAGCAACTTTGTACATAATAATATGATATCTCTTCATAAACTCACAGACACATTGTGAGAGTTATTATTTATTAACTTAGTTCTTTGCACTATTCAATCACCTGATGTTAAGCTAACAGTAAACATGTGTAGTAACAATAGAATAAACCATCACACAAAGCATCACACATGAACACCGTGATTTTTAGGTGGAAACCCAAGTCGGGAGAAAACCATCGCTGCAGTTCCTCAGCCTTCAATATTTTATTATAGAGAAAACATCTTACAACATATGTGCTGGTGCAGACTCCTACAAGCACGCAGGCACCCACCTGCGCTCGTTTACCAGCCTCTCCTGGAAGGGAGCTCCATCCCCCTGACTCGTTTACCAGCCTCTCCTGGAAGGAGCACACCGTTTCCTATTTACCACCACCGGAAGAGCTACAACTTCCCACCGTGCTGTTAAATCTTCGCACTCTATGAACACGTTTCATCAATTTTCACACCGGATTCAAAAGCATGCTTCTACGGATAACCCTATGGTGCCACATTTTACCATATTTTTCGGCATCGGACCCACTCAATATTGCTTTCAATTCACATCAAACTGATACTTATAACTCATTGACAGATCACAGTAACACAGCAAAACAGATTATATATTTCATACTTCATTCTTCAGCAAACCCTAATTTTTCATACGCGCTTTCCTTTCACTGATCCTGCGTGTATACGCGCCTTCGTCCATACAAAACCACGTATACTTCTGCACATTTTATAGAACTAATTTCACTTCCCATACGTGCTTCCTCTTCAGCAAACCCGCGTATATACGTGCTTACTCTGCGGAGAACTAGCGTATAGTTCTTCAAACATTTAGGTCATTGCAATTCTTCAGAACAGATACATCACGCAGATTTAACCCTTTACTTCAGACATATGTTCACCTCATTTCAGATCTAATCATTCCACAAACAGATCTATAAGATACAAATACATTTCAGATCTAAATTCCCTTCTTCATCATTTTCTTCATAGGTGCATCACAGATTCAGATCTATCATTAAACTATTACCCTTTCCATACAGATATACTTCAGAGAGAAGTATTCATTCCAGCTCAGACTTCTTGCCCACATTTGCACAATGAATTTCTTCTCCTTATATAGGTTTACCCTTTATCAATACCATGAGCCAAAACCACATTATTTTCGATGGTATTCCTGGACGAGGTCACATAGAAGAATCATTACTCAATACAATGGATCAATACCATGGTGGTTACCCCTGGTTTTACATATTTAGAGTGCTTTTGCCCATACGCGACTTGGCACGTTATTTCTCGCGTGCATACGCAACTTTGTCTAGACAAATCTGCATATGCCTTGAGAGATACTCTTTTCATCATGTTCTGGCACATACTGACATTCCTTCCATCATTACCTTCTGTACTCATTGTATATACATCATTTAACAAGTTCATCAAGACATATTCCATCAGGGACAACTTCATCAAGTAGGTTGCCATCATCTTCATCAAGTGGGTTTCCATCAAGGACAACACTCAGCATCATATTGCCAACAGATGCTTTGATGAATTACTTGTTGAAATTTTTCAGGATGCACAAGCCTAGGGGGATCAATTTCATTATTGAAGAGGATGCATTATTGGCATTCTCTTTTGGTTTCTAAAATATGATCTCTCTCTTGAGGTCTTTTGGTCTTGGTTATATGGCGTCGCTTGAGAGATCATATATGTAATTTGATGAAAAGGCCATTTTTGAGACCTTTGATGTAAAATTTTTATATTCAATCATGTAAGGACTTTTTCAAATTCGTAAACCCACTTGGTTGGGTAGTTGAGTCAAAAATTGTAAACCCACTTGGTTGGGAAGTTGAGTCAAATATATAATTCCACTTAGTTGGATCATTGATGTAAGTATGAGTTCTTGGTTATAGGAAAGGTCATACTCAGTTGAGTTATAGAGTCATGTACTTCATTGAAAAGCCTGTCTAAAGATCTAGCATGAACTCAAGGGAAGCATGGTAAATTCAATGCACATCAGATCTACAGATCTCTTCTTTCTAAAAGGGAAGAGAAACCTTTTTTTGGTTTTGATCCACCCGTTGCCCTTGATGTCAAAGGGGGAGGGTAACTTGGTGTTTGAATAATGGTTATGATTAATGTATATATCTGTTGTGGTGATCAATCACCATCATGTTTTCCATCAAGTCCAAAGGGGGAGACTGTTGAAAATATGATGCAATATGTTGTCCTTGATGGAAACCTACTTGATGAAGTTGTCCTTGATGGAAACCTACTTGATGAGTTTCATTTTGATAAGAAACCTATGTGTTAAAGATGTAAAAATGATGTTTCTACAAGTCATTTCAAATGTGACATAGAAAGGAATTCCTATTAGTGCAAGAGAAATGAAACAGGAAATATTTCTCAATGTATACGCAGGTTTGATGAAGGAAACCCGCGTATGGAGGCAATGTATATGCTACTTTTATGAAGGCAACCCGCGTATACATCCAGAATTAAAATATGCGCAGTTTTTATGAAGAGAAGTCACGTATACACGCGGATAAGAATGATCCAAATTACGTATGACTTTTGTGCTCTAAAATTATGATACCAAGAGGCATTACCATGGTATTAGCCCACAATATTGAGCGTTGTATTTTTTTTTTTCTGTCCAAGAATACCATCAGAATTTGTGTGGTTTTGGCTCATGGTATTAGTAAAGGCTAAATCTATATAAGGAGAGGAAAATCATAGTGCAAGGTGTGCATATGTAAGGGATATTACTGAATAACTTTCTCTGAGGTATATCTGCATGGGATGAATTATGTTTTTAATTGATAAATCTGAATCTATTATGCACACATGGATACAATGATGGTTTAGGATCTCTAGACCTGAAATGAATATTCCCTTGTATGATCCATTGAAGAGATGATTAGATCTATGACCTGGCGCATGCTTGCTGAAGTAAAGTGAAGAAATCTGGGTAAGTTCTATAGATCTAAAAAAATGTGTAAATTTATTATTCACAGATCTATACACTAGTTCGTCTGGGTAAAATCATGTATATACGCGGCTTTATCTCAGAAAAAGCACGTATGGAAGTCATGGTTTTCTGAAGCTTATTACAGAGGTTATCTACTTATTTTTGCTATATTTTTGTTGTCTGTAAATTAAGTCTTCTTGTAGATCTTGGTTGTTTGAATACAATATATGTTGCTAAGTTGACTATGTAGAAATCTTATCAATGAGAGAATAAACATGGTTGATGTGACTAACTGATGAAGGGTTCTGCATTTCTAAAAGATATCTGACTGAAAGCCTCAGATCTGGATCTCAGATTGATTACATCCTGTAAAAAAAATATTCACAGATCTATACGCAGGTTGGTGTGAAGGAAAGCGTGTATACATGCGGGTTCAGTGAAACGAAGTAGTGTATGAATTTTAAGATGATGAATGATTAGGGTTGAGTTTGACTCTGTATACTTGTTCTGAAGTCTAGGTTATTTCTATGTTCTGGTTACAGTGTTCTCACTGTACTGATTAAATTTTGGGTTAAGTTTACTATTAATGATCTTTTGATGAATTGAGTTGAAGATGTGGGATCCAGTATGAAAATTGATGAAACATGGTTTGTAGTGGTTCTGAGGGTTGAAGCCTTCAGTAGGGAAGTAGAAGATTCCTACCAATAGCAGCTGGTGTTATGTTTAGGGGGTTGAAGCTCCCTTCCAGTAGTGACTGGTAAACGAGATCAGGGTGTTGCAGCTCCCTTCCAGTAGTAACTAGAAAATGAGAGAAGTTTGTAGCCTTTTGCAGGTAGATGCCTGATACTGAAATGAGTCTACATCAGTACAATATTTTAAGCAGTTTTCCATATAATAAATATTAAATATAGAGACGATAGCAGCGGTGGTTTTCTTCCAAATTGGGTTTCCACTTTAAACCTTGGTGTTCATGTGTGATGCTCTTGTAATAATTTATTTTGTTGTTAGTGCACATATTTATTGTTGAACTAACATATGTGTAAACTGATAAGCTGACTTAAAAGTGTGTTTCTGAAAGTGTTCTAACAATAAATTCATATCAGTATACACAAGTTTCTTTTGGTATATGTGTGTGTATATGTGAGTTGGGTTCATTAAAGTCACGTATGGAATTTAGCAAAGAAAAATGAAAAGTTATCAGTTAACTCTAAATACTGATTCACCCCACCCCCTCTCAGTATTTTTCCAAAAATTGGTATCAGAGTGGGTCCTTCTGAAGAAGCTTAATCGCTAGATGGAAGTTCAACTAAGATGAGCAATCAAGATGGTACAACGTCTATCAAACCTCCTCTCTTCAATGGAAACAATTTAATCTTATGGAATACAAGGACAAGATCCTATCTTCAATCTCTTGGAGAAGATGTATTGGCTATAGTTGAAGGAGGTTATCAGTATCCAACCTCAGTTCCAACATATTCAACTGTAAGAAAGAACTATGAAACTAATGCAAAGGCGGTCAATGCATTATTGGAAGGTCTGATTGAATCAGAATTTGTCGAAGTCATGCAGTTAAATACAACAAAGGAGATATGGGACAAAATCATTCTAAGCTATGAAGGTGATACTAAGGTAAAAAGTGCTAGACTCCAAACTCTCAGAATTCAATATGAAAATCTCAGGATGCATAATGAGGAAATCATTTCCAGTTTCTTTTTACGTCTAGCTGATATTGTAAATCGTATGAGAAATATGGGTGAAACCATAACTGACACTACTCTGGTAGAATATGTTTTAAGATCCCTAACTTCCAAACTTGAGTCAAAAGTGTTTGCTATTGAAGAGAAACAAGATATATAAACTCTTAATATTGTTCAAATTCATGGTATTTTGACTTCTTGTGAAATGAGAAAAGGAGGTCCATCTGAAGTCAAAGAAGCTGTCTTTAGAGCTATTGCAAAGGAATTACAAGAAAAGGAAGGATCGAGGTATGTTTCAGAAGAAGATGAGGTAAATTTTTTAAAGAAGCTACAGCTTGGCACTGGAAGGTTCAGAGGTAAGCTTCCTTTTAAATGTTTTTCTTGTGGAAGAGTTGGTCACTACGCTGCTAAGTTTCCCCATAAAGAAAATAATGAAAAAGGAAAGGAAGTGGCAAAACGAAATAAGAATTGGTTTATCAATAGAAAATGTTTTTATACTCATGAAGATAGTGAAGGGCCTTCAAATAGTGAATAAGGAGAATCTGATCAAGATGTTAGACTTCTCATGGCTTTTGAAAATGATTCTAGTGAGGCTAAGGATACCTTTATGGATGCTCTAGAAGAAAATGATTTTCTTGAAGAAGTAAATCAGATCAAAATATGTTTGAAAGTAAAAAAAAATTCCATAGATACACTAAAGAATCAGCTTGTAAAAAAGGAGAAAAACAATGAGAAATTAGAATGTGAAATAGTAAGTCTAAGAAAGGAAATTGCGAAAGTAAAAATTTTGAATCTTAGATTTGCTAAAGGATTTGAACCTTAGATGAAATTGTCAAGGTACAACTTTCTCCTCTTATAAATACAGGTCTTGGATATATCGGAGAATGCTCTCAGTCTTCAGCACCAAGCTATCTAAATGCAGCTAAAGCCAGCCTACAACATTTTTTCACTCAGCAAGAGAACAAAGAAACTTCATAGGTAAAACATGACTACTTCAATATAGAGAAAAATAGCAGAAATATCAATTAGAGAAATACCAATCAGCAGGTAAACACAAATAGAAGGTTTCATGATCGCATAAATTTATTCTTTAATGGGCAATGTTTCTCATGTCATAATTTTGGTCGTAAAGCTGTTCAATGTGTTGCATACAAAACCATCAT
This sequence comes from Pinus albicaulis, assembly GCA_034641835.2. NCBI lineage: Eukaryota > Viridiplantae > Streptophyta > Pinopsida > Pinales > Pinaceae > Pinus > Pinus albicaulis. Next base: position 584,145,931 of record CM076577.1, read on the forward strand.
GACTAGAGAAGCAAGAAAGCAGAGAAACGAGACTAGAATAAAGAAGAATACTTATAACAACTTTTATCCTTTTCAAAATGAAATTGAATGTGCTTATTGCAATAACTTTGGTTATGGAGAAACTGAATGCAGGAGAAAACTTCAACCAAAAGAGAATATACCTTCAAATTCCAAGGTATGGAGAAAGAAGGACTTACAGGTTGAGAACTATGGCATAGCCTTATTTGCAAAAGGGGAGGAAAATCAATGGTACATTGATAGCGGATGCTCAAAACACATGACAAGTGATAGAAATAAACTCCTTGCATACATTGCTCTAGAAAGAGAAAAGAATGTTACCTTTGGAAATGATACTCCTATTGTCAGTAAAGGAAAAGGTTTTGTTTTTATAAAAGAAAAGGTAAAAGCTAACAATGTTATGTATGTGGATGGATTAAAACATAACCTGTTAAGTGTGAGTAAAATGTGTGATCAAGGAAATGAAGTTTTCTTTAGTTCAAAAGAATGTGTGGTACGTGAACTTGACACAAGAAAAACAGTAATAACAGGAACTAGAACACCAAGAAATCTATATGTATTGAAAGGTTGCAAAGAACAATGTTACTAGGGTAAATATTCAAAAAATTGGTTATGGAACATAAGTTTGGGGCACTGGAGCTTCTCTCAAATCAGCAAATCTAGCAGACTCAAAGCTGTTTGTGATCTTCCTAGCCTCACTCTGCCTAAAAATGCCATATGAAAATCTTGCCCAATTTGGTAAGAAAACCAGAGTGCAATTAAATGCCAAAGAAGGATCAGCAAGTAAGCCTATTGAACTCATACATACTGACTTTTGTGGACCTATGAGGAAAAATTCACCCCGTGGAGAACAACACTATATTCTATTAGCCCACAGTATTAAGTGTTGTATTGTTTATTTGATTCCATCCAAGAATACCATAAGAGGTTTTGTGTTTTTGGCTCATGGTATTAGTAAAGGATAAATCTATATAAGGAGAAGAAGACCATAGTGCAAGGTGTGCATATGTAAGGGCTATTATTGAATACCTTTCTCTGAGGTATATCTGCATGGGATGAACTCTGTTTTTAATTGATAGATCTGAATCTATTATGCACACATGGATACAATGATGGTTTAGGATCTCTGGACCCTGAATGAATATGCTATTGTATGATCCATTGAAGAGATGATTAGATCTATGACCTGGCACATGCTCGCTGAAGTAAAGTGAAGAAATCTGGGTAAGTTCTATAGATATGAAAAATATACAAATTTATTATTCACAAATCTATACGCTAGTTCGTCTTGGTAAAAGCACGTATATACGCGGCTTTGTCTCAGAAAAGCACATATGGAAGTCAGGGTTTTCTGAAGCTTATTACAGAGGTTATCTATTATTTCTGCTATATTTTTTTTCCTGTCAATGAAGTCTTCTTGTAGATCTGGGTTGTTTGAATACTGTATATGCTGCTAAGTTGACTATGTACAAATATGATCAACAAGAGAATAAACATGGTTGATTGTGACTAACTGATGAAGGGTTCTGCATTTCTAAAATATATCTGACTAAAAGCCTCATATCTGGATCTAAGATTGATTACATCCTGTAAAAATAGTATTCACAGATCTATACGCAGGTTGGTGTGAAGTAAAGTGCATATACATGCAGGTTTAGTGAAGCAAAGTAGCGTATGCATTTTAAGATGATGAACGATCAGGGTTGAGTTTGATTTTGCATACTTATTATGAAGTCTGGTTTATTTTTGTGTTATGGTTACAATGTTCTCACTGTACTGTTTGAATTTTGTGTTAAGTTTATTATTGATGATATTTATGATGAGTTGAGTTGAAGCTGTGGGATCCAGTATGAAAATTGATGAAACATGGTCTGCAGTGGTTCTGAGGGTTGAAGCCTTTAGTAGGGAAGTAGAAGCTTCCTTCCAGTAGAAGCTGGTGTTCTGTTCAGGAGGTTGAAGCTCCCTTCTAGTAGTGACTGGTAAACGAGATCAGGGGGTTGGAGCTCCCTTCTAGTAGTAGTTGGAAAACGAGAGAAGGTTGCAGCCTTCTGTAGGTAGATGCCCACTTAATGATATGAGTCTACATCTGTACAATATTGTAAGCATTTTTCTATATAATAAATATTGAAGACAGAGACGACAACAGCGGTGGTTTTCTCCCGAATTGGATTTCCACCTTAAATCTTGGTGTTCATGTGTGATGCTCTTGTGATAATTTATTTTGTTGTTACTTCACATATTTATTTATGAACTAACATATACATAAACTGATAAGCTAAGTTAAAGTTGTGTTTCTAAAAGTGTTCTAATAATAAATTCATATCAGTATATGCAAGTTTATTTTGGTATATGTGTGTGTATACACAAGTTGGGTTCATTAAAGTCGCTTATGGAATTCAACAAAGAAAAAGTAAAAGTTATCAGTTAAATCTAAACACTGATTCAACCCCCCCCCCCCCCCCCTCTCTCAGTATTTTTCCAAAAAATGATACAAAATTATTAGGATACAAAGAGAAAAACCTTCTTTAGCTAATTGATAAATCTCAAACACAAGGTTTCAATGGTGGAGCACATTGAGGACTTCTGAAAAATGAATATATGGGTAAATGATATTCCAGAGGAGAATATGGTTGATGTCTTCATAGGGATTTTAAAGGATAACATCCAACATGAGGTTCTCATTTTGGAACCTGATTCATTTGAGAAGGCATTCAGAGTGGCAAGAAAATTTGAAAGCAAAATTATTACAACAAGGAATTCTACCACTGATAGCTATAAAGATGGAAGTGGTGTTGCTCCTAGAATTCTGCAACCTACATGGTTGAAACCACAAAAATTGGAAGAAAAAATAGAAAAATGGCTTTGTTATAGTTTTGATGGAAAAATACCAAAGGTCATAAGTGTGCTAAGAATAAATTATTTGACATAGATTGTGAAGAGGAGGAAGAAAAGGAACAAGAAACATCAAAAGTAGAGGATATGCACCAGGAACCAACCATAGAGAAAGAAGAAATGAATACGCCATATCTTTCAATGCTTTGGTAGGAATTACCACTCCTCAATCTCTCAATATAGAAGGACATATCAAGAAATAAAAAGGTAATAGTGTTGATTGATTCGAGTAATACCCATAATTTTATTCATTGTAAGATAGCCAAGGAATTGAATTGCTTCATATATCTAGCACCAGAGTGTCAAGAGATGGTTGCAAATGGAGGAAATATAAATTACTCTGGAAAGTGCCATAATAATAAGCTAACCATGGGGGAATATATATTGAATAGTCCAATGCTTTCCATTCAAATGGGTAGTCTTGATGTTGTACTAGGAGTCCAATGGTTACAATCTTTGGGTATGATAGCTTTTAATTTTCAAGAAATTTTCTTGAATTTTTTTAGGAAGGACGGGAAGTTGAATTAAGGGGTATCACAGGGAAACCAGGAAAGATAATCATCTATAATGGAATGACAAATATTCTAAAAAAATAACAACGAGGTGTAATTGCACAATTATTATCACTATAGGTTCAAACATTGAAATCATATATTTCTCCAGATCTCCAAAAAGTCTTGGACAATCATTCCAAGTTATTTGAGACTCCCAAATGCCTCCCACATATTCATGATCATGATCATGCTATTCATTTGATTCCAGGAAGTGTTCCTCTAAAAATCATGCCTTACAGATACCCTTATTAGGATACAAAGAGAAAAACCTTCTTTAGCCAATTGATAAATCTCAAACACAAGGTTTCAATGGTGGAGCACATTGAGGACTTCTGAAAATTGAATATATGGGTAAATGATATTCCAGAGGAGAATATGGTTGATGTCTTCATAGGGATTTTAAAGGATAACATCCAACATGAGGTTCTCATTTTGGAACCTGATTCATTTGAGAAGGCATTCAGAGTGGCAAGAAAATTTGAAAGAAAAATTATTACAACAAGGAATTCTACCACTGATAGCTATAAAGATGGAAGTGGTGTTGCTCCTAGAATTCTGCAACCTACATGGTTGAAACCACAAAAATTGGAAGAAAAAATAGAAAAATGGCTTTGTTATAGTTTTGATGGAAAAATACCAAAGGTCATAAGTGTGCTAAGAATAAATTATTTGACATAGATTGTGAAGAGGAGGAAGAAAAGGATTGGAAGAAACATCAAATGCTGAGATATGTGACCAGAACCATCCATAGAGAAAGAATAAATGAACATACGATATCTTTCAATGTCATAGGAATTACCACCTCAAACTCGAATATAGAAAGGACAAGTATCAAGAAATAAAAAAGGTAATAGTGTTGATTGATCGAGTAATACCCATAATTTTATTCATTGTAAGACAGTCAAGGAATTGAATCTGCTTCCTATATCTAGCACCGCAGTGTCAAGTGACAAGATGGTTACAAATGGAGGCCGAAATACTTCCGGAAAGTGGAACTAATAAGCCAACCATAAATATATATTGAATAGTCCAATGCTTTCCATTCAAATGGGTAGTCTTGATGTTGTACTAGGAGTCCAATGGTTACAATCTTTGGGTATGATAGCTTTTAATTTTCAAGAAATTTTCTTGAATTTTTTTAGGAAGGACGGGAAGTTGAATTAAGGGGTATCACAGGGAAACCAGGAAAGATAATCATCTATAATGGAATGACAAATATTCTAAAAAAATAACAACGGGGTGTAATTGCACAATTATTATCACTATAGGTTCAAACATTGAAATCATATATTTCTCCAGATCTCCAAAAAGTCTTGGACAATCATTCCAAGTTATTTGAGACTCCCAAATGCCTCCCACATATTCATGATCATGATCATGCTATTCATTTGATTCCAGGAAGTGTTCCTCTAAAAATCATGCCTTACAGATACCCTTATGCCCAAAAGAGTGAAATTGAACAATGGTTGCAGAAATGCTAGAGGTTGGTATAATTCAACCTAGTCAAAGTTATTTATCTACTCTAGTAGTATTGGTGCATAAGAAGGATGGATCCTAGGGCATGTGTCTGAATTATAGGGAGCTCAAAAATCTCACTATTAAAGATTCCCATTCCTATCATTAATGAATTGTTGGATGAATTAAATGGATAAATTTACTTCACCAAGTTGGATCTTCGTTCAGGATAACATCAAACTAGAATGAAGACTGAAGACATTCCAAAAACAACATTTAGAACTCATGAGGGTTGCTAACAATTTTTGGTCATGCCTTTTGGCCTTACCAATGCACCTTCTACATTGCAAGGTTTGATGAATTCCATTTTCAAACCCTTCCTTAGAGAATCTATGTTAGTATTATTTGATTATATACTAATCCATAGCAAGTCTTGGGAGGATCGATCATGTTCAACAAGTGGAAAAGGTGCTCAAACAATTGGAGGAGAAACAATTATATGCAAAAACCTATAAATATTTCTTTGGAGTACATGAAGTGGAATATTTGGGTCATATTTTAACTCATGAGGGTGTTAAGGTACACCATAACAAAATTAATCCATTAAGGAATGGAAAATCCCCACAACCATAAGACATATTTGATAATTTCGTATGTTGACATGGTATTATCACAAGATTGTTAAAAATTATGGGAGAATATTAGCACCTATAGAAAAATTACTAAAGACAGATGCATTTTCTTGGACTCCAAAAGCAACTAAGGCCTTTGAAATCCTTAAAGAGTCAATGTTCCAAGCACTGGTATTAGCTACGCCAAACTTTACAAAATCATTTATTAGGGAATGTGATGCCTCGAGAAATGGAATTGGTGTTGTTTTAATGCAATAAAGAAGACCCATTTATTTTCAAAGTCATCCAATCAAAGGAGATTATTTACAAAAACATATTTTTGAGAAGGAAATGTTGGCAATACTACATGCATTAAATCAGTGGTGACCTTACTTAATGGGAAGACACTTAAGGTAAAAATGGATCATGATGGTCTTAAATAATTTTTGGAACAAATATTAGCTTTAGAAGAGTATCAAAAAGGGTTCACAAAGATGTTGAGTTATGACTTTGAAATCATCTACAAAAAATGGAAGAAAAATGTTGTTGCATATGTGCTCTCAAGAAAGGATGAGGGTGTGAAAGCATTGATTTGTGCCATTTCTATTATCCAACTAGATTGAATAATGAAGCAAGGGATGAAAGGAAGAATGACGAAGAAGTGTGGACACTCATTTAAAATTTGCAGCATGATCCTAGTACATCTGATACATTTGGCTGGAAAAATGATTCACTATGGTACAAATATCTCTTATATCTTTGTAACAATTCCCAACTCAAACAAAATATTATTTTGGAATTACACACCTCTCCCTTAGGAGGGCACTGATTATTTTTAAAAACTTACCATAGGGTAAAGAAGGATTTTTTTTTGGGATAGCATTAAATTTGATATTAAAAATTTTGTGGAATAATGTTTGGTTTTCCAACAGAATAAAGTGGAGACAATTAAGACCTTGGATCTGTTACAACCTTTAGCCATTCCAAGTCAACTTTAAGAGGAGGTTTTAACAGATTTTATCACAGGTTTACCCAAGTTCGAAGGAAAGAGTGTCATCATGGTGGTAGTTGATAGACTTACCAGGTATGAACACCTTTGTGCATTATCTCATCCATTTAAATACATTACAATTGCTACTGCATTTATGGAAACAATTCAAAAGCTACATGGAAACCCAAATATTATTGTAAGCGACAAAGATTCGATTTTCACTGGAAATTTTTGGATGGAATTATTTTCTTGTCTGGGTACTAAATTAGCTCATAGCTCATCTTATCATCCTTAATTTTATGGGAAAAATAAGATAGTTAAAAAATGTTTGGAAGCATATATTTGTTACTTTGTATCTTATAAACAAACACAATGGGTCAAGTGGTTACCTCTGGCTAAATGGTGGTATAACAATTCTCTCCATACTGCAGAAAAAATGACCCCATTTATGGCACTTTATGGATATCATCTACCATCCCTCACATCATATTTAAGAGAAATTCTAAGGTTCAAGCAATGTAATATCACATCAAGCATCAACAACAAGTTTTCCAACTCTTAAAAGATAGCCTCACTTTGGTGTAGAATCGAATGAAACAACAAGTAGATCAACATTACAGTGAAAGAAGTTTTGATGTAGGCGACTGCGTACTTTTACGGCTACAACCATATAGAAAAAATATCCTTCAAGAAAGATAAGAAGGATAATAAATTATCACCAACATAATATCGTCCTTACAAGGTGTTACAAGAGATTGGTACTATGGAATACAAATTGGAGTTTCCTGCATCTTCCCAAGTGCACCTACTTTTCCATGTTTCATGCTTAAAGAAGGTTATAGGTGACAAGCTCCCAGTTCAAACAATATTTCCAGAACTTGACGAAGAATTAAAAATCATATTAGAACCAGAATAAGTCATGGAAAAAACAACTCGACAACTACTAAAGATTCCACATGGGAGGATGAGAATTTTATACAAAAGCATCCAAAACTACTCAAGCGTTGAGGAAATTTTTTTTTGAATGAGAGGGGCATGTTAGGTCCCTATAATACTAGTGTATACCCTTATTTTTATTGTTAGTGTTACCTCATTATTTTTATTGTTGTGCTCATGTAGTCTCCATATTGTTATTATTGTGCCCATTAGAAGCCCAATATTGTTATTGTTGTGCCCTTACATTATTGTTGTTATGTAGGCTCTGATTATATTGTGACCCCTTAGACTCCTATATATAGAAAGCATGTATTTTCATTTGTATCATCCAATAATTGCTCATTTGCGTAATGTAACAGAGGTTTCCCCCTCAAAGATGATTTTTTATAAGACATTGATATATTATGTCTAATTATTTTATGAGTTAGTTGCATAATAGGGATATTGTTTTACTTGCAACATGTTTAGTCACAAAACTATTAATTTCAATAGGAGGAATATGAAATAGAAATATTATTATTCCTCTACTCATTTTTCTGGTCATGTAAGATGTTATGCTTGTAACAAGTTTGGGCATGTAGCAAAAGAATGCAGAAACAAGTCAATGGATTCACATAGAAAACAACTTGATTTTCTCCAAGGCAAGCAATTAGACAAGAATATTGTTGCCAAAATACTTGAGAAAGATGGGTCCACCAACACTTTTCATATTAAGAAAAAGGAATAAGAACAAGTTAAATGTGCCCTTTCTCTATGTTAATTTGAAGAATAAGATGAATGGTACATTGAAAATGGCTACTCTCATCACATGTCTAGAGCTAAGAACAAGTTTTTGTCTCTCAAGAAGAATAAATATGGTAAAGTAATTCTTGGAAATAGTGCTCTAGCAAAATTTATAGGAAAAGGTAGAGCCAAACTTGATAAACATACATAAGAAAAATATGCATTATTAGTTGTAATATCCCAAATTTTCTTAAGCCACTTTGGAAATATTACAATTTTTGAAAAATTTGGAATTAGCAACAATTTTGGGTATTTTGATTTAGGAGAGGAAGAAAATAAAATTCTCAGTGGGTTGTGGGGACAACACACAAAAGGAATACACACTCCCTTAGGAAAACACACTTGTGGAGAGAAAAGGAAGGAGAAGGAAGGCGTACTAGTGGAGAATGGGGCCCATGAATATGTTAGAAAAATATATATTATAGAGCAATGCAACACATAAAAAATATGAGGAAATAAAAACAAGGAAAAGATATAAAACAAGAAAGACACAAATATATGTGGTTCGCCCAACTTGGGCTATGTCCACGAAGAAATATCCAGTCCTTCCTTTATATTATCCAGCAAAATGAAGAGACACAACCTACAGTAGATCTGTTGTAATATCCTCTACTTTCTCACACAGTCCCCCTCTCTCTTTCTTGCTTAGAATACACACCACACATAGCCACAATACAATTCCATCATGTGAACCAAGGGGTTTCCTTCTAAGACATAAAGCCCTAAATTAAACATAATTTTTACTGTCAGATCATCTGCCTAATGAATAGCCTAGATTGGATACGAAATTATAATATTTTACAAGGAAATTTACATATATTTTTAGCTTTGGGGACACTGCCCCGAACCCCCACCCCGGGGGGGGGCTGATAAAATCTTCGTCGCCCCCCCACGACCCCCCGATAGTAATCGAACAACGGGTGGCATTGCCGCCCCATTAAGAACATGGGTCCAACACAACGATACATCTAAATAAAGAAGATAATCAAGCTCCACACCCAACAGAGAAAGAGGAAAACAAGCATAAATAGAAGAGGGGGCCATCATTTGGGAGCTTTTATCAATCTGAATATTATATTACTATTTTCTTGAGTTGTTGAGCCAAGTCAACATTTTGTTGTTCAACACTCAAGGTTTCTGAGGGGAAATCTCAACTCCTTCTTCGGTGGACTTTGAGTTCCACCCTAGGGGAGCTATAACTCCACTTGTGAGCTGATTGAAGAGAATCCTACAGTCAATATCAAGCTCTTCTTTGGGCATTCTTGACGCAGAAGAAAAATACACACGCCTTGGGAGAGGGAGCTACATAACCATGTTGGAACCAGTTTTTTAGGGACACATTATTTGATATTTTGTAGCCATTTTGTGGGAATTTGATGGGTTGAATAAGTGGCTCTTCCTCAAGCTGAAATTATTCTTCCAATGCACACACATAGGCAGTATCATTGGGTCTTCGTAGTTCCTTCGGGAGAGACTTAGTTGTGGGAGGATTGGTTGGGGGTTTGGAGTTGATATTTTCTAGGAGGAATAAGGGGAATTTTGGGGAACATTTCTTAGCATTTGGGGTATCATTTGAAATAGATTTATGGGGGGTGTGAATTTTCCAATAGGTGCAAGGGCTCACTCTAATTTGGGGCAAATTTGGAAGGTTGGAACTAGGCCCAACCCTTTCTGGGTTTTTCTAGGTTTATTGAGGAGAGGCTAGCAATAATTTTGTAGTATTTTCTTAACAATTATGAGGGAATAATTTATAGTTCCACTCAACATCCAACAATAGAAATTCATAGAGGAGGGCGCAGTTTATTCCAGGGTCATTTCCACCACTTGGGTTCATGAGACATTTTTTGGTTTTTTTGAACTATTGGAGTAGCATCCATGACTAATTTCTCAGAATTTTTGGAGTATTCTAGAGGGTCCAAACAACATCTTCCTTCTAGTGAACAGTTGTAGATTTCCATGGCTAGTGCTGAAATAGAAGGGGAAGTAATTCCTAGCAGTTGGGAAACATACTTTCTCACCTGGGGTTGTCAAGCTTGCATTAGCCATCCCAGGTGAGCATATTCCATTCATATTTGTACTCTCCACTTGCATATATATAATAAAATGGCTTAGTTCTGCCCATTTCTTGGTTAAATTCATGGGTCACTCACCACATATTGGATTTTATGTGTTGCATGTGTATTTTTGTTTGGTTTATCATTGTATTTCTTAAGTAGGAATATTACAGTGGTATCAGAGCATGATCTTGGCTATCTATGGCATAACCATCTAGATCATGGAGGATATGGGCATGTATGTAGAGTGATGGGTTAGGCCATGTACAACCCATGGCTCAAGGAAGATTTAGTATGCAGGAAATTTGAGGTGGAATCTGCTAGAATGATGAGAGATTGGCCTAGTTAAGGAAGGTCTCAGACCATATCCATCTTCATCCTTACAACGGAGACATTAGTGGTGCATAGGCCATGGGGGTGCATCCATCTACACGATGTGGGGAATTTTGATAGAATCAAGGCATCATATCTCCTCAAACGAATGAAAAAGGATAGGATTAGTTTGAGGGTGAGACCAGGGGGCACTTTTTCTAGTGGAGACCTCGATTTATATATAAATATCATGAGGAGTAGGTTGAGCATGAGGTTGTGGGCATAGTAGATTGTGAGGAGCATGTCGATGTGTCCAGTGTGACGCAAGAGTCACCCTTCTTGGGGATTCCCTCGATAGCTCTGAATAACACCTTGGGGGAGAGAGTAGAGCATACACCTATAGGGCCATACATTGACGAGGTTCCGAGAGACACAAAGGTGTCCACCATTGAGGAATTGAAATCCATTATTGAGGTATCCATTGATGAGGTGTTCAAGGTTGTGTCTGAGTTTTTCAGGTGATAGCGGCATACATCAAATTGATGATGTGTAAGGAGGTGTATCCACCCCTATTGAGGCACTAGGAGGTACATAAGTATTAGATGATGGCCACCCACAACAGTTTAATCAATTTTAGGACAACCTTATATCATTAAAAAGGAATTCCACATCAGTGTGAGAGGTTATTTTGTAGCATAACAAGGAGCTGGAGGGCATTAGAGCAGTTTGTGCCGAGTTAGCGGCCAAAATGACTCACATTGGGGAATGGTTGGATTCCCTAATGGTACAACTAGAGTGAATATTGGAGTTTCAGAGCATCCCTCTTCAGGCATATAGATGGGGCTGACAACATTGTTAGGTTACCTTTTCCCATCAGATAGCGAGATGAGCCAACCTGAATTGTACAGGGTGCAACATTTACATGTTGGGGTTGTCATATGTGTGGAAGTTCATGCATTTTATCTCTCTATTGGGTTTGGATGGTGAGAGATTCTAAGTTTGTACCTGATGGATTGGGCTAGGCTCATAGTAATAGTAATAGTTTAGAGTGAAGCTTAGTGGGATCTCTCAGACACTAAGGGTAATAGAGGTCCAGGTTGATATTGGGATCCAGGAGGGGCTTCCCATCCGATATCATACAAGTGGGGTGGATATGGAATTGATGAGGTAGTATGCCTAGTGATTGAGCACATGCATTCCTTAGGAGAGTTCCAGTCGACACCAGCGACCATGTAGTTTGTGAGCATACTCCATAGGTTGTATTCGCATGTTGGTTGCACATTGGGTCATAGTATGATTAACATTCTTTGGAAGGAGATGGTTAGAGGATGTGGCATTGGTAGGCCACTAGACCAAGAATTGTATGGATATGATGTTATCCCATTGGGGTATTGGGTATAGAAGGTACCAATTATCGACACAGTAGAGCTATCCCCTCTAGTAGGTTTGGAGTTAGTTCGCTTAGGGCTATCAGGACGTATGAGGAGATATGATGCTTTTTATGACAGGCTCACTAGGAGAGTGGAAGATACTTTGGCACATGTATGATTTTATATGTTACAAGGTGGTAAGGAAATAGGTTGTGGTACACAATACTGCACATAGTTATGTCATAGGGCCCAATGTTATGTAGATGGTTTCATACTGATGCGTAGAGAGCCCATTTTTGGCCATAGCATCCAGTGGTGTGCATGGATATATAACGAGGAGCAGTGGCCCATAGAGGAGCATGGAGATGCATGGTGGTGTGTCATAGCATGTTGGTTTACATTGTGGATTAGGGAGAGTGACTCACATTCCATTGAGTACCTACAGAGAGTGTCAGGTACAGCGACACAGGCAAGGCATGAGATGACACAGGATGTGACAACAATAGCAGGGGATATCCAAAGGTGTACAGGGGTAGGCTGTGATGTATAATCACATGTCAAGGAGTTTAGAGATGATCGGTGGTACACAGGGGCATATGGTGCTGCAAAATGAGGTCTTGGAGTGTTTCCTTGAAGGAGAATTATGGAAAGAGATATCAGGCATACTTTTGGATGTATTTCACCTAAGATCGATGGGGATGAGAATGAGAAATATGTGATGGAATAAATGGGGACTCACACACCTATCCCTCTTCTAATTCACTTACATGCACAAATGATTTGGTTTTTTTCCTTTGACACTTTGTGCACGAGCAACAGGGGACAGGGAGCTCACCCAAGATGTTTGAATGACACAGCGCACCAGGGGAGAGAATTCTCAGTGGTGGCATTGAGTCGGTGTGTGAGATGATATGCACAGGTTTGGGGATGTTGTGATCATCTGCAGGGGTGGCATGTCGTTCATCACTGAACCTACACCTAGGAAGCTAGTCAGAAGAGAGGCATGTGTTACTCTTTCGACAGGGAAGATGGAGGACTCAGTAGTGACGGTTGGCAGGAGCAAGATGGATACATATACCCTAATTCGATTGTGAGTATTATATACCAATATATTGTTTACATTCATAGCGTATCTATTTGGAACATGTGGCTTCCAGTGATTATTAATATTATATTGTGCTAGGCACAGGGAATTTTAGCACACATCAGATTAGTTCATGATAAATGGGGCCTATGTATTGATTGAATGGAGGGACTAGGGACAAGGCACAAGTGGATTCCAATTGTTATTAGGGCTATGATGCAACATTTATGGCTAGGGGATATAGGGATTCAGTTGGTTTATAATCCACTCCATTTCATGAGGAGGGGTTCCATAGCAGGAAGTGATCTAGCACACTTTGGGGTTGACACATGGGGGATCGTTGAGCTGTCCATCGTTTTTCATGGTAGGATTTTCTAGTTACAATTCAGGGACCGAGATGGGCGATTTGTGGGTAAATATTGACATCATAGAGATACATTGGCAAGATGAGATTGCCCTTTGTCGATATTCTGCCACCAATATTCAAGGGAGGAGGATGAATTTTTCACATGATGGCAAACCTATTAGAGACAGATTAGCGTAGAAACATTATGGTGGCACTTTTCTGAGACAAGCATGGGACTCGGGCATCGCAGTACTAGAAAAATCAATGACCTTTATGGGTGATTTAGCTGATACAGGGGGGGATCATCCAGATATTCCATTGGTATTTTTTGAATCGTTAATGGCATGGGTGACTTCATCAACATGGAAGGTTGGTAACCAGGAGAATAGCGGGGGAATCTCATGTGGGAGATACTTCCTCCCCACATGGGTTCAAGTGTATCTTTAGGATTTTACTCTTGGATTGCATGAGCTGGACTAATCTGTAGGAAAAATTCATGAGGAGTTTGAAATATTCCTACATTATTGTGATGCTCTAGTTATTGGAGGAATGTACAGGGTTTTTGGTACCTACACGTGGTTGGATAGTGAGTGGATCAAGGGGTGCTCCACACTGATCAGGGTGGCTCAGGATCCTGGTGTCGAGCGAATCCTCTATGACAGGAAAGTGCAACGGAAATGGATGACTCAGTGGTGCATTTCAGACCCTGGTATTATTTTTAGTGACTATTTGGGCCATTAGATAGTGTGAATGCTTGTTCTTGAATTTCTTGGGGACAAGAAATTTTTGGTAGGGAGGATTGTAATATCCCTGATTTTCCTATGCCACTTGATAAATATTACACTTTTTGACATATTTGGAATTAGAAATTTTTTTGGGTATTTTGACTTAGGAGAGGGAGAATATTGAAGTCTTAGTGGGTTGTGGGGGGCACACAAAAAAGGAATACATACTCCCTTAGGAAAACACATTTGTGGAGAGAGAAGGAAGGAGAAGGAAGGTGTACTAGTGGAGAATGGAGTCCACGAGGAAAGCAAGAGGACAACAAGCATAAATAGAAGAGGTGGGGCACCAGGAATTTAGGGACACATTACTTGGTATTTTGCAGCCATTTTGTGGGAGTTTGGTGGGATGAATCAATGTCTATTCCTTAGAATTAAATTATTCTTCCAATGAACATGAAGAGGCAATCTCATTGGTTCTATGCAGTTCCTTGGGGAGAGACTTAGTTGTGGGAAAATTGGTTGGGGGTTTGCAGTTGATATTTTATAGCAGGCATGTTACACGTTATTTTGTCACCAAGACATTTGAATTTCCATATAGGTCTATCACTACCTATATTGTGCTCCTTTAGAAGTCAAATACCCTAATTTCCTAAACCAAGTCTTGGAATTGGAGAAAAGCCCATTAAAAGCCTAAAAAGTGTACTTTTTCACTTTTTCTAGCCTTTTCCTATGTGTCCATGGATACTTGGTCTAAAAACCACGGCAACCCCTGCACGGTCTACTACTAAAACCCTCGGACCCCCGTAAAAATTTGAATTAAAGAAAAAGTAAATTCTAGAAGCCTAGTTGGGCGAATATTCTCCCAACTAGAAGCTTCTAGAGGCGCGATCAATTTGATATTTATCCCTCCAATCATGGATCTTATCCCTTTTTCCATAGAGCTCAAATACATTCATGACTGCAATCCATCCCCCTCTTCATGGAACTAAAACTACCTCCATTTTCCTATAAATCGAGCTCAAGTTTCAGTCTCAAGGGTATATTGTACAAAGATGGTAGACATACATGTTAGTTGCTAAAGAAATTCTCAAGAGAGCATACTCTCTACACTAGTTGTTGTTGGCATAATAATGATCACACCCTTATGTCTATAACTCCATGCTGATTCAAAGAGAGGAAGGCTTGTCAAACTGTAGGAGGAACGATTGTTCAGGCCCCCGAGAGAAACATGTATGACATCAAGGCATCAGGTTGTAAAGTTACTCTTTTCATTCAAGATAATACATATGGATCTCATTTTCTCATTGAGTTGTTCTTGTGCTTATTTGAATAATTCAATACTTAGACTCCTTGATCACTAAGTTAGATTAGTTGTTCTTAATTATTAAATGTTGCAGGTACTTTTAATTCTTTTTTCTGTCTTTGATTGTAGGTTCTACTTACTGAAGAAGCCTCTTTGGAGTGACTAGATAAAATACTGCACCCAACGTTGGATTTCAAGGTAGGGGCATGTCCTATTTATTTGTTTATAATAATTCTAAATTGCAAATAATCTAGAGAAAATGATTTACAAATGGATGTTTGTTTCTAGTTGTTTGTAGAATACTAGGGATATCGCTCTTGTCCACAAGAGGGATTTATCTGCATAACAAGGCATAAGGGGAATTTTTGGGAACTCAACATTTGGGATCTCATTTGCAGTAGATTTATGGGTGGTACGAATTTTCCAGCAGGTGGAAGGGCTCACTCTAATTGTGGACAAATTTGGAATGTTTGAACTAGGCCCAACCCTTTTTGGGTTTTTTTGGGTTTATTGAGGAGAGGCCAAGACTAATTTTTGCAGAATTTTTTGAGCACTTATGAGGGATCAATTCCAAGTTCCACTTAACATTCAGTAGCATAGATTGATAGAGGAGGGTGAAATTTATTCCAGGGCCATTTCCACCACTTGGGTTCGTGAGACATTTATGGGTTTTTGTTGGGTTTTGTTGGGGAAGTACTTACTAGCAGTTTAGAAACATAATTTCTCACACGGGGTTATCAATATTTCTTTAGAAAGCCCAATTGCACACACTCCATTAAGATTTGTATTCTCCACTTGCATAGATATAATAAAATGGCTCATTTCTCCTCATTTCTTGGCTAAATTTGTGGGTCACTCACTGCATGCTTGATTTTATGTGTTGCATGTGTAATTTTCCTTGGTTGATCACTGTATTTCTTAAGAAGGAATATTACATTAGCTCAAGGGCCAAAGAAAAATATTAGAAATGTAGACCAAATAGTCGATAAAGGACATATAATTGTGTTTACATCATCTAAATGCAGATTTATAGAAGAATAAATTGGAAAGGTTATAGAAAGAGTACTAAAAAATGCAAACAAATTATACATGCTAATAAAGAAGAATTTAGGCAGAAACAAGAGCTATAGTACCTCTTCTTCAGATTCATAATAAAAGAAGACAACCCATAATGCAGTTCATTTTTCTTAAAAGTATACTTCTAGTAGTGATTGCAGAAGTGAATGTGAGGTACATAACCTCATGAAGAATATGTGATGATTATGAAGTCCACAGGATTAGTGTTGTATGATCTCAGGGGGAGCTATGCATGTGTATCTTGATAATGATTCATGACTTTTTTTTGATATTATTTTGGTGATGTGTATATTACTGAAATTGCATCTGATGAAGTAACAATGAGGAGGAACAAAGAAGATATGTTTAAGGGGAGTTGTGGCTATAAACAATAAATAGTTAATATTTAGTATGTGGATATTTTGAAATATAGTTATGTGTATACATGATTTTTGATCTAGATAGTCATGTATTTTTCTCAGTAATGAAAAATAAGTTGTATAGATTCAGGGGGAGATCCTCATTTGCTTCCATCAGTTCATTATTGGAATTCTAGTTCTGATATTGATTTATTGTAAACTATTAATTATTCCCATATATTTCTTAGAATAATATTGGTTCATGAGTTGGTGCAAATGTTATTGATATTGGTTAAAATGGTTCTTTGGTGCATTTTCTGATTAATGGGATGGATAGAATATAAATATTGATGGTAACAATTTGGCACAGGTTTAGGGGGATAATTTTCTATGCTTCCAATGGCTCATTGTTGGCATTATGGTCTCTTATTAGGAACCAATTATCTGACATTGGTTTATGATGATGAGTTCATGATTTACTCATTGTTTGTGGGAATATTTCATTTATGAGAAGATATATATGCTATTTTCATTATGTCATGGGTTATCAATAATGCACAGATTACATGTGGTGAACTTATGGTTGTTGTTAATGTTGAAAAATGTAACTAGTTTCTGTCTTAATAATGACATGTGTAATTTTGATTTTATGTAATTGATGTAAAGAAGAAAAATAAAATTATTCTTTTAATTCTTGTCTCAAGGTTTTGATGAGAGAGGAATTTTATTTTTAGTTGAAGCTCCCCTTGTGAGCCCTTACGATTGGTCATAAGTTAAATTTGAGTCAATTTCATATATGAAGGACCCTTCTTGGGCATGTTACATATTTATATGAGTCATTAAAAGAGTTAAAAGGCTTTCCAATACCAAGCTCAAACACCTCCAACAATTGATCTTCAAAATGGAGTAATGGATCTCACAAAATGTCATGTTGGCCTAAAAACTCTCTCAAGTCGGCTTATTTTATAGAAAAAACACTATATATAGGAAACTCAACTCTCATTTGGCACACACAATTTCGAACAAGGAAATCTGAGTGTGAAAATGTGTGAAGATAGTAGAAGGAAAATTATTATCATTAAGTGAAGAAGAAGGAATATAAACGAGTTCATTTGGATCTATTTTCATGGCCAATATCCTCCACACATGTGAGGATATAGTACTATCTATTAAAAAATGGGCTGAGGTACTACAGTCATCACAAGAAGACACATTTGGGAAAGGTTCAAGTGAACCCTCAAGCCTAGTTGAGGAAGTATAGTCTCCATCTGAAGCGACGAAGGTTGAAGGTCAAATTTTGTCAAGGATCGAGATCTAGGGTTTCTAAAATAAGGCTAGGAATTGAAAAAATAATCCAAGGGACTGAAATCAAAGAGATAGAAGAGAAATATTGAGAAGTTAAGAAGTTTGACCATCATTGAGTCAAGGAATAATGATGCAGGAGCATCCAAGCCAAATTTTCATTATTCAATTGTGTGATAAGGGGGGTGAGACATTTTAATTATTTTATTAATTAAATTGCTTAATTTTAATAAATTAGGAGAGAAATTATAAATGTGAGGATTTTTTTTAAATATCCCTTAAATAAATAAGGATATGAGTGGGGTTGATTAGGGAGATAATTTAGGGATGAGAAATTCCATAAACGGGACTTAATTGGGTCCAAAATAAGATTAATCTAAATTAGATTTTAAGTTGAGATTTATAAGGAGAAATTTATGGAGTGGCACATATTATTTTTATGTACAAAAAAAAGGTAAATTATGAGGGTGAGAATATGGAGAGAATATGAGGTGAGGAGTGCAGAGAATTAGAAAGATGGGTTGAAGGCTGAGAGCCAAGAGGCTGCCCAATGTAATATTTGGCCTAAGAGTTTTTCCTATTTTAATATCAGTATTTTTTTTACTCGATGGCTCTCCTTCTCTTTATGCATATTTTGAGCAGCATCCATTGTTATGTTTAATGAAGAATTGAGAATTTTCATGTCGGGTGAAGAAATCTGTGTTTATATGCTAGGATTCTGATTTAACCTAGAATCCCTGCATCAAAGAAGATGAAGCTTTGTGTCTTGGTCTTGGAGTGGAAAATAGGTCAAGGGTCTTGTTCTTGGTATTCATTGATTGAAGTATCTATAAGAAGAAGAATTTATTTGGGTTTTCCTCTCAAGTAGGAGAGGTTTTGGCCCTGGATGATCGCCTACATTCTGTGTCTCTTGTATCTTTTTTTTATGCATTTGTAGTTTTTTGATGAAGAAGAACACTGTAATAATATAAGTAAAGAGATCATCCTAAAATAAAGAAGTAAACATCATTCACAAGAAGTTATAAGAAGAAGATAAATCACCTAATAATTGATATGCCCTAGATTTCTCAACTTGGTATTAGAGCTAAGGTGAAAAAATTCAAGGAAGGGTATCTTATCAAGGGACACTCAAGGAACAAATATTGAGAAATACATAAAATAAAATTTAAGAATATCATCTTGAATTCAATATCTATAAAGAAGTATCAAAAACCTAGAGTGAAGAAGAAGTCTACACTAAAAAAAGCTTTGGTATCCTCTAGTCACCATCAAAATACCACAAAGACCCTAATTAGGTTCAAGATATCTACAAATCAAGATAGTGTGAAGTCTATTCATCCAAGAGAAGCAATATCAAGGACGTTTTCATCATCATCAAAAATTTATAAGGAAATTCCCCTCTCATTGAAGCAAGGTCCTTACCATTGAAGGGTACCATCAAGAGTTAAACATTGATCATCATCAACAAATACATCACCATCAAAAGATATAAAGTGATCTCTATCTTTGTGAGGTCAATGATAATTCTTGAAGAGAACTATATTCATCAAGGAGAAGATTTTTATTATTTACATCATCATCAAATTTAAGGAAGCAATAAGTGGAAGAATCATATTAACAAGTAAGTAAATTTATGTCCACATATGAATCTGTCAAAATGTATTTATGCAAGGAAATCAACAAATTGGTTGGGGCTTCAAACCATATTGCATGGAATAAGATAACATATCTAAATCTCATTGAAAATTACGTCATGGATCATATCAAATGATCTATCACCAAACCAGAGAAAGAATATGCTCAAGCACATGCAAATTTTATGAAAGGGGAAATTAGGGCTCAAAGGATTCTCATATAAGTCATCGACAATCCCCTCATTCGATATGTATCAAAACTTGAAAAGTAAAAAGAAATGTATGAAAAATTGGTAGAGTTTTATTCTGTAAGAACTGCAGGAGAATTTATCTCATTAAGGCAAGAAATATACAAGCTAAATATTTCAAAAGAAGAAGGAATATCCTCATATTTTATGTGGATATCTTAAATCAGGGATCAAATTCCATATCTGGGAGAAATCATGTCTGATATAGATATGAATATAGTGGTACTGAATGCACTACCATAGGAATGGGTTGACTTTACTTAAATAATTTATGGGAAGAAGGAAGCTACTCCATTCTAGGATGTGTGCTTCTATGCAAGATTAAAGAATCCATGCTAAAGGAAAAATATGATGTAGGATTGGGTGAGAAAAATCAAGCGTATGCTACAATGACAAAAAGAAAGGAAAAGTGTTGAAAATTTGGTCCTCAGAAAAAGAAGAAAAACGTGGCTAAGATTAAATTTTATGTATGTAAAGAATATGGGAATTACAAGATACATTGTCCTAAGATCAAGAAGAACAATAAAAAAAGAGGAAGAGAAAAATCCCATATCAACGAAGAAGTGGAGGAAGCTGAAAAGAAGAAGTCAAAGTAAGAGGAAGTAAAATACCTCTATTATGATTGAGATAGTCTTACTTCTTTTCATGTTTTTGTTTTCAAGTTTTCCTATTGTTAAGTATAACTGTTAGGAATCATTACAAGCATGATAAGATGCATCATGTTAAGAGATGACATCATAAAATCAAAATCTCATGACATCATCATAGGGAAGCATGAATGATAGCTAAAATAGGCCTATGACAGTTACTTATGGAAGGATATAGTTATTGGTAACCTCATTAGAAGAACTTATGGGAAAAGGAAAGAGAAATCCATATGTTACAAAGCTCATCATACATCAGTTAAGAGGAAAATTATGCTAGATGAGGATACTTAAGATCCTATATTGAAATCTTCATCAGAAGGTTCACCAATCAAAAGGGAGAAAGTGTTTCATCTAGAATTCCAACTTGAAGTAATTGGTATGATGCCAATAAGAAGATCAAGGTATTAAAGTCCTTTCAATCATGGAAGTTGTTGAAGGAAGATGAACTAAAATAATAATCAGGTATGTATGCTTTTATTTGATAATTTGGAGTGATGTCATATGGTCATTGCGAACATGAATGCATGCTCTACTTCAATAGAATGATCAAGATAAGAGGATCTCCTCCATTGAGAAGATGTAGAAAGGAATGGGTCACACATTGACTATATTAAATCAACATAATATGACCTCATATGGAATATGAGGTGGTTGAAAATAATTAGAGGAACTTTTATTGGAAGTTCCTAGAAGGAAATGTGTGAAGAAAGAAAGGAATGTAAAAGAAGCAACGATATATAAGGAAAACAACATCCAAAGACTGAGATATTTGACTATGATATCTCCAGGAAAGATATGAATATTGTGATGGAAGTCTGAAAAAGAAGGATACCCTTGGAAATGTATATATTTTGGAGATGTGTCAACATATATGCAGGATGTTGATGCAAACAAGAAAGGTGTCCTCATGAAAGACCATCACAAAGGTAATTTAATATTTCAGTTCTTATGATATCTAGATGGGCCTATGCAGGGCTGCCAGATGGAAGGGATGTGGATTTATACCACCACTAATGACCAGGTATCAAGATGAAATATCCTTAAGGAAAAATGGCATGGAGCAAGAAACTGTGGTTAAGTTCTTGTGAACTTTTAACCCTATCCTACTTCTTTCTATAAGTAAAAATAATTTCCCTTAGGTCGTGCAAAAATATAGTCTATATTAAATTGTTGTTGTGCATTTTTATTTTATTGATTTCTATTTGTATTTTGAGTTAGCCATGTGTTTTTAGATCTAGCATATAAACTAGAAATTTTGTGAGTGTCTTAGTTTACTGCATTTTAGGTTTTTTGGTTGTAACTATGCTTACCATGAATTGAAAATTTAACTGATGTACACTTATGTTACAAGAATATTCATGAGATAATCATTATATCTCCTCATTTTTTACTTCAGTTCCTATCTCCTACATATATGTTCCTTTTCCTGCAAGCGTTTTATCTTCCTTCTTGAAAGAGAAGGGCAGTGGAGTTGAAACCCTACTCATGACTGTAGTCGGTTTCATCATGATTGATGATTTTCCTTCTTGTACCTTTCCCTCTATCATAGTGATCCAAAATTTTATCTATCTTCATATTGGTTTTGATATATGTCTCTTCTATATGGACTCCTTTTTTATTTCTTATTTTTGCATTTCCTTAAATCATGCTTGGTGGGGTGATTATAACTTATTTCATCATAAAAAAAACATGATTAAACATATATTTTTTTAATTCACGTTAATAAAATCAAAGTCACTTCACTTTGTTTATATTTCCATCTTTTGCAATGATGTCTTAGATTTTTCTAATTCCTGCTAATAAAACCAATGCCATTCTCTTAGTCTTGATTTCCATCCTTTGCAATGATGGATCACACTTATTTGGGCTCATCATTTCTAAAACTTAGTGTTACCTACACTAAAACACCATGATTAAACCCTACATCTATCCTATATCTTTCATATTAACATTATTGAGCTCCATCAAAATTTTTGTTTTTCCTTTGATAGCTTCTATTGCAAACAACTTGACTAAATTTTAAACATGCCTTCTACTAATTCCTAGAAATAATGTCAAGGTTCCTTTGTTAATATGGATTTCCATCATTTGTATTTATGGTTGAAAATTATTGGGTTCAATCTCTTATAGCCCAGTAATGCTCACTTGGGATATTACAGCCACCAACATATTTCTTGAAGTTGTATAAAGGATCATGCATGTGCATTCAAATTGCTGCTAGAATTAGGGAACTATTCCTCTCCAAAGGAGCAGGTGGCGAGGCTTCCAAATGCACGATACTTCCAAAATTCCATCCACGGTTTCAAATAAAAAAGAAAAGAAAAAAATATCATTATATTCACTTAATTTCAGAGATGGGTCCACATTTCTCGCCACTTGGTACCGCTTCCTCCAATTAAAACGACCCTCCTTCAACCCTAACATTAGAGAGTGTAATGAACACAAAAATGATTCTTTAATTACCTTCAAAATTTATTTATTCTAGCTTGCTAGAGTCTTATAACATTTATTTTTTCTAGTAATCTTGTAGGTTATCTTTCCACATGCTCAAGATATGGAGAAGTTTGTGCCAAACTAGGGAAAATTTTAGGGGATAATATTCACAAGTTAGCTAATTTTGCATGCTTTTCCCCAAAAAATGATTCTCTAATTTATGTTATTTTTGTAAAAATGATTTGCGCAAATTTTATAGTATAAAATTATGTTACCTTAAAAATCGCAAAAAAAATATATACATACATACATATATACATATATATATATATATATATATATATATAGTATAAAATTGTTTTAAATTTGAATATGTTTACAAAAATATCCTAAAAAATCTTACAAATTGCATATTATGGACTAGGGAAATTCGCCATGTTTTCTAAACTTTAAGATAAATTTCTATCCTTAAATTTTCCTTGCGCCACACATCTTACAAGTATACTTCTGTCTTAGATGTTTTGTGTTGTCAAATTTTGTGCACTTGAGACTTCGTTGTCTGAGGTCATATTTTCCATTTTTTGATAATGCTATGAATATATTTTTATGTATGTTTCACCTTAGCATCGAGAGTAATGAGAAGCGAGTTTCTATTGATGGTGTGCGCCTCAATTTTGAGGTCGGTGAAATAGATTTTGGAGAACTTCGTACAAATGGATTGTCATCTATAGTACATGTAGTTATGATTTTATCATAGAGTATGTATTTCCATCTGCTTTTTGATGTATTTGAATTGGTGTTGTGATTTAATAGAGGATAATTTCAAATTTACCCAGACTAACATTCAATACAAACTTTCCATTTTTCTTTGGACATCACTTCTTTAATTCTATTAAAATGGCGCAGCTATAAAAAAATTTGTGGTCAATATCTATAGTTTTATTAGGTTACCCAATGTGGAGAAATCTAGGGGCGAAAATGTAAGTATGATTTCTCTTATAATGATAATTGTTTGTGAATAATTTTTACTTTTCTTGATTAGGTTCTTATTTTTCTTGATTAATATTATGTTTTCTTATTTAACTAGCTACTAAAAAATAAATAACAATGAGATAAATGACACAAGATATAGGCTATCAGCCATGGCCAAATCCTCTCCAATATTGAGATGAAAACCCACTGAATTCTTCTTCTTATAGCATCTTCAATTGATGAATTCCAAGATCAAGACCCTTAACCTAAGAACCTCTCCAAGACCAAGTCACAAGGATTCCTTAAACAACTCCTATTATTCTTCAAGTCAATGCTAGTGAAACTAGCTTCTGCACTTTTGATTTTGACTTCTTTGGAATTTCGACCTCTTTTCACAGACCTATAATTTTCGTCCTACCTACAAATATTAAGATGTCACACGTGTGAGCTTGATTGAGTATTTCTATGTGGCTCTTCTACTTTTCTATGATTTCACACTTTTCCTTATGACTTTGGATAGTAATTATGCCCTTTCCTTAACATTTATCTTGATTCCTTATAGGACTGATGTAACCTTACTGCAGAAACCCAAGCTTTAGTCATTCTTGTGGGTAGAGGGACCCAAAAATAGTGCTAAAAACCTTTTATCTTCTTCCCCTTCTCTTCGTTACATGAGAGGTTTCCTCCCTTCATCTATTTGCACTTATTTATCCCTTTTGGATGCTTAAATGATGACTTCTCAAGTGATTCTGAGTCCTCATTTATATATTCATCTGGTCCATCTATTTGAGTCGAATTGTCATCATGTTTAGGCTTACATCTTATTCTAGATATGTCTATAGCTCCTTTTGAATGCTGGCTTGTTGTGCACTTGTGATGAGGTTTTTGGAGGGTATTTTTTACTCTTACAATGACTCAAATAAATATACTTACAATATCTAACATGTCCAAGAAGGGCTCTTCACACATGACAATGACTCCCTAGACTTGTAGACTCAATGACAAGCCCTAGAAGCTATCAATGGGATATTAACCTAAAAATAAATTCTCCTGAGCATGAAACCCATGCCTCAAGATTAACAATAATAAATTTATTTTTCTCATTACATAAAATACATAAAATCATGACTACACATGTCATTATGAAAAATGAACCTAGTTACATATTTCAGCACTCCCTCTTAACTAGGGAGGTATTCATAATCCATACAAGGTACTTGGACATTCTCAATCTGAATAATTCTCATAAGAAGAGTCGGATTGGTGACCCATTTGTATAACAGCATATCATCTAACATTTTCATATACAAAGGCCTTGAATAAAAACTCTATCTCTCCACAAGATCAAGCACAATGTCGGTGAGACCAATTATTTATAGAGACCTTCATCATTGTCTCTCCAAGAGCATAACCCACCCGGGTGTTCATAGGGTATGTCCTTCCAGGAATATTCTTATCTCGGATTCCCAACCCTCAAATAATATCAGTCCTCTATGACTAATCTTATCTTATATGCCCCACCACATCCTCAAAGAGTATCAAATGTGAGATTCTTACCAAATCCTCCATTATTTTCTTCCCAAGTGAAGGCAAGAATGATGTGTCTATGTCTCCCTCTAAACTAGGGAGGATATACCCATTCTTATAAAATGAATGTACCCAAGTTCCATCTTATCCAAGAAATTTTCCAAGTTCCCTCTTAGCTAGGGAATTTCTTCCAAATTTCTTATTAATTGGAAACTTGATTTGAGGCTCCCTCTTAATTAGGGACCTATTTCCAGTAGCAACTCTTTCTTCATTGGTGGAGATCACGCCACCTTCAGCTACTTGTATTGTTCCTCTATTTCATGTCATGAATTTAATTATTATGGAGCCTTCATCTTTGATACTTCTTCATAGGGAATTGGCCATCCATCAATTTTCTTCTCAAAATAGAGTATTCATGTCTTCCTTCCATTTATTGGAGATTGATCCATTTGATCATATATGGGTTTTCCTCATATAAATACCTTTTCTACATCATGTATCCTTCAATATCTTCCATCCCATCACATGAGTACTAGTTGTAGATGACATCGATAGCTTTCTTTCGATATCCTTGTATTAGCCCATCCAGATATTGTTTGAAAATTAGAAATCAACACAAAATAAAAAATTACCTTTGGTGATGCCCCTTCATCATGACATCTGCTTATTGCAACGTCAACATCATGCATTCATATTGGCACATGTACAAGGTATTCCTTTATTAAGGGTCTTCTCTCTTTTCAGACTTTTCCAAGGTCTTCATATCTTTCCCATGGAAATATCATAGTCATTTCTTCTAGTCATGGGATCTTGATTTCCTTCTCCATATTTTCATTTTTCATAATCTCTTATATTCTCTTTATTCACATTAATTTCCTAGAAACTCCCAATCATAGTTCCATTCATTTTTTAAACCACCTCATATTCCATATGGGTAAATATTATGTTGATTTCATCCAGTCAATATGTCACCCATGCCTTTCTACATCCTTTTAATGAAAGAGAACAGTTTCCCTCTATCATGCTCATGAGGTAGAGAATGCATCATTCCTATTTGCAACTATATAATGACACGACTTGGCTTATTGATTTTATGCATACATACCTCTTTTCTTCCTTGGTAATCTAAACTATTATATGGATACATACCTATTTTCTTCCTTGGTCAGCAACTTCCTATCCTTGAGAGTGCTTCAATCATCTCTGACCTACTGCATTTCTCTGTCATCACACAATCATTATTCTAATGAATCCCATCCTAATTGGAATTATAAGTTAGGCATATTTCAAGAGATGAACCTTCTAATTAAGATTCTAGCAGAGGATCTCGATTGTCCTCATCTAGAAAATTCTCCTTCCCAATGATGTATGATGAGTTCTATACTAGATGACTTGCTTCTACCAATAAGTGCTAATTATTCTTATATTGATTTTTCCAAGAGCTACTTCCTTCTAATGATGATTGCAATAGAATCCTACTTTAGCTATCTTTCAAGCTTCTTATGATGTCGTCTTGAGCTCTTGCTTCAATCGTATGGTCCTATGATTCCATCTCCTAAAATGATACATCCTACCATGCTTCTAATTATTAATACCATGAAATCCATATTTAACAAGAACTAAAAATAACTAGGTGGGGAATATTTCAGTCATAGTAGAGATCTTTTACTTATTCCTTTTTGGATTTATTCTTTTCAACTTCTTCAGTTATATGGGATTCTTCCTTTCCTCTTTTTTTATTGTCCTTATTTAACTTAGGAAAATCTCACTTGTAGTTCCCATATTCTTAACATCCATAGAATTGAACCTTCACCATATTCCTTTTCCTTTTATGAGGACAAAATTTCCCAAACTTTCCTTTTCTCTTCATCGTGGCAGCATATGCTTGAGTTTGCTCATTTTATCCTACATCAATTTTTCCCTTCAACCCATTTTCTTGAAATTTTCATAGTTACCATAGATCATTGAATGGATTATCTTCCTTCTTCCCTTAAATTATTGATGTAAAGTTACCCCATTCCTCTGGTAGTGCATTGAGTACTATAGTAGCCATTTCCTTGTCAGACATTTTCTCTCCCAACTCTTGTAGTTGGTCCCTTATTTCAGATACCCTCATAAATTATGAAGCTATTCCTTATTATTTTGATATTTTCATCTTGTAGAGTTCTTTTATTAAAGAGATCACTTCTTCTGTAGTGCTTATGCAAAACAATTCTACAAGTTTGTCATATATTTCTTTTGATGTTTATAATTTTGATACATAGGGAATGAGGGGATCCTTAATGGATTCTATGAGAATCCTTTGAGCCCTTACTTCCCATTTCATGAATTTTGCATGAGCTTGAGCTTCTTCTTTTGGAGGTTTAGTGATTGAGACCTTAACATGTTCCACAACTTCATTTTCTATAATGTCCAGGTCTGTACTTTTCTTCCATGCAAGAAAGTTTGAAGCCCCAACCAACTTGTTACTTTCCTTACAAAAATACATTTTGATAGATTCAGATGTAGAAATAAATGTACTTACTTGAGAAGATACTCATTTATGAAAATATATTCAATTTGATTCCTTCTTTATTTTGATGAATTCTTAATGGATATGTCTTCTTGATGGAGATTTATCCCTTAAAATGATGATCTTTCATGGAGGAGAGACCACCTTGAATTCTTGATGATGACCATTCATTTCTTCTTTCTTCCCTTCAGATGAGTAGACTTCAAGATGCTTTGATTTGTAGATCTCTTAAATTTAAGTGGAGGTAGGGTCTTTTTAGGTCTCCTTCTTTGAGGTGATGATTGGGCAAGGTCCTAAGAATGTTTCAAGTGTAGATGCCTTCTTTGAACAAACTAGGATTTTTACTTCCTTCAAGATGATGATGTGATCCTTGTCCTCGAAATGCCTTGAATATGAGAGTATCTTCTTGATGATTTGATTCCCTTAATAATATTCTAGAACTTTTGTCTTTGAATGTCCTCTGTTGAGTTTCCCTTACTTGACTTGTCATCTAAGCTTTGATACCATGTTGACAAACCTAGTGGCAACAATGTAAGGATTATTTATATTATAATGAAAGATGTTTGTGAATAATTTTTACTTTCATTGATTAGGTTCTCCTTTTTCTTGATTAATATTATGATTTATTCATCAATCAACTACCAAAACATAAATAACAATGAGACAAATGAAACAATATATAGGCTATCAACTATGGCCAAAACCTCCCTAATATTGAGAGAAAAACCCATCGAATTCTTCTACTTATTGAATCATCAATTGATGAATTCCAAGACCAAGACCCTTGACCTAAGAAACTCTCCAATACCAAGTCGCAAGGCTTCCTTGAACAACTCTTTTTCTTATTGAAGTCAATGCTAGTCAAACTAAACTCTGCACTTATGATTTCAGATTCTTTGGAATTTTGGCCTCTTTTCACATACCTGTAATTTTCAGCCTACCTGCAACTATCAAGATGTCACACATTTGAGATTGATTGAGTAGATCTATGTGGATCTTCTCCTTCTCTATGCTTTCAAACTTCAAATTATAACTTCAGCTAGTAATGTTGCCATTTCCTTAACCTTTATCTTGGATCCTTAAAGGACTGATGTAACGCTAACACATAAACCCTAGTTGTAGTCACATG
Organism: Pinus albicaulis; assembly: GCA_034641835.2. NCBI lineage: Eukaryota > Viridiplantae > Streptophyta > Pinopsida > Pinales > Pinaceae > Pinus > Pinus albicaulis. The sequence continues at coordinate 584,175,184 of CM076577.1, forward strand.
TGCGATTAGAGGGACCCAAAAACAATTCTAAGAAAATTTGATCTTCTTCCTTCTCTTCACTGGATGAGAGGCTTCCTTCCTTCATTTATTCACACTTCTTTCTCCTTTTTGGATGTTGGAATAAATCCTTCTCAAGTGAGGTCGAGTCCTCATTTATATGTCATATTTTCCATATATTTGATTCGAATTATCATCATGTTTGCGGAAACATATTATTCTAGATAGGTCTATAACTCCTTTTGAAGGTTGACTTGTTGTGCACTTATGATGAAGTTTTTGGAGGGTCTTTTTGACTCTTACAAGGACACAAATAAATTTACTTACAATATTTCACATGTCTAAGAAGGGTCCTTCATACATGAAAATGACTCCCTAGACTTGTAGACTCAATGACAAGCCCTAAAAGCTCTCACTGGGAGATTAACCTAAAAATAAATTCTCTTGAGTATCGAACCCATGCCTCAAGTTTAACAATAATAAGTTTATTTTTCTCATTATATCAAATACATAAAATCAAGATTACATATTTCATTACAAAGACCAAACCTAGTTACATATTTCAACACCCATGAATTATTGTACAACTATGGATGTACTAGAGGAATCCAAGATAGCTTCTTGAGTATGTCTTTAAATGGTTTTCTGATCTAACTAAGTTGTTTTTGCACCCAGATAAACATGTTTTCCACATGAGGCTTCTTTGGCTTATGTAGACCTCTAACATGAACAATACTTAATTTGGCTTGCTCAATAGAAGTATAAAATGATACTTAACAATAGATATACTTAAGAGTGTTCTTTTGAGCATGCCATTGTTTTTTCACTAAATACTGAAGCACATTAGAGAAATTTTGAGGTCTAAAATGTACCTCAAAACAAAAATTTACAACAATAATCAACTTTATAAGAACCAATATGACTCAAGATGATGATGTCAACAGTGGGGGATGATTCGTCATTTTTGGAGTAAAAGAGTAAAAATATTAAGATATAAAAAAAATAACAAAACTATTTTTTCAACTTGTATTTTCAACCTATATCCATAATATTTTACTCAAATTTTAAGCGGGAGCACTCATTGGATGCAGAATTTAATTCCTCATCCAAGGAGTACCTATGTTGCATACTTTCACTAGACTTTGCTACAAGAAAAATGAGAAATACATGAAAAATTGTGATTGCAATAACTTTTTTTCATGTATTTCTCATTTTTCGTGCAGAAAGGTCCATATAAATAATGAAACATGGGTAATCCTTAGATGAGGAATTGAATTACACATCCAATGACTCCTAATTTTGAGTAAAAATGTAGGGAGATAAGTTGAAAAAGTAGTTTTTTCTTTCTTCCCTCTAAAATTTGATGATGTAATGTAATATTATTTTATTATTTCCACTATTATTTTATAAAATTCCATATAAGGCCCATTTTAGACCTAAAAATTTCTCTAATGATATGATGACTGCAGAACTATAATTGGGAAATTTGAATTAATTGTTCTCAACAATAGCACGAACCTGCAACTTTTGCTAGTTCCTTTCCTTGAACACCGAATTATGTGGCTTTTGACAAAAAAACACGAGTAAAAACTCAATGAAAACAAAAGCTACCAAGGTGATAATGACTACAAAGATAGGCAAGGTGATTATCACTTTTATGTAAATTCAGTAAACATTGGGTTTGATATAACTTACATTGAAATTAATTCAGTTGTCTGTTATTTTGTGGATTAATATGGAAATGATATGGGTCAGTTAATTACAAAATATATATTCATCGCAAAGTACACGTTGTTGTCAATGTTTTTATTCATTGATAGTTGAATAAGTACCAAGATTTAATGATATTTTCATGGATTAACCTTTCATGCAAATATGTCAATTGTTTCTATGCATCACTTCTTTTAGGTTATTAAAAGTTGAAACTAAGGGTCATCCAACGAGATATGAAATAAAAGCATGGAATATGATGCATGTGGTTTTCCTGTGATAATAATTAGTTACTATATAGTTATTGGTTTCTTAGAGGAACCAAATTTGGTCCTTCTGAGTATAATTTAACAATGTAAATTCTTTAATCCATCTCAATGTATCAACAATTGTTGTTTTTCAAAGGTGACATTTGTTTGGATTATGTAGAACTTTGTTATGAATAGAATCATTAATTGTATTATTCACTAGAAAAATAGATTTATTTTTAATATTAGATATATGCTTTAGCTTGTAGAAGTTAGGAATGATATTGAAGATTGGAATTTGTTGCTATTTTTCAATATAAATTTGGGTATCCATTACTTTTGTTGATTTTTGTTGTCACAAGATCTTTCACACATGGTTTATTTTCAAATTTAAGGCCACATGTAATACTTTTCACTATAATAAAACGATATTAGGACCATACTTTTCATTGAGTCACAATTATGTGTCAAACTTAGCTCATTGTAAAAACTGAAATGATTTCTCATGGACTAGCTACAAGTGGTGAATGAATAATTTGATATTGCTAAGGGCCTTATGACCATTGTTCATGCAACGACATGTAGGCATGGGCCTATGTTTTTAAGCCTTGAATTTGAAAATGCAGGTATTGTAGTTATCATTTTTTTTTGTTAATGTATATATCTGAAAAAGAAATTAAATCTCTATAAATAGTTGCATATAAGACAATAGATGGTACATCTATGAAGGATTGGCATGGAGATTGTGGTGTTGCACAAAATATCATTCCAAGCTCAACTGGCGAAGAAAAGGTATGCATATATGACTTTCAAGCCACTTTATAGACTGCAAATGTATTTATAAAGAACAAGATTAATACTTACTACAAATATAGGAATCTTTCTTCTAGCATGTATGATTACCTTGGATGCAGGTGTGATTACTATGGATGTTATTTGATTTAAGAATTCACTCCTACATTCTTTACATTCTTTCCATTAAATATAGGATTGATGGCACTAACAGGTGAATTTTTTATGTTTTGTGGCATTTTCTCCAGCCCCATCAGATCCACAGTTGGAATTGTTACAGTTCAATTTGGGCATCATCCCAAAACACAGATCAATATTCATTAGGGACTATCATACTCTAAATTTTTTGTTACATGCCCTAAACAAGTCATCACATTAATGGTTTTCCTTCGTGAAAGTTTCACTTCTTAGATGCCAGTTGAAGTGTCCTATCAAGCCATCAACGCACCCCTAGACAGTTGTAACTGCTTTGCAGAGCATCTACTCCCATGCAAGGCTGCATTACAGGGGATCTAGGCCCACTTTGGAGTGTGTTGGTCGACTGGGAGAAATTTTTTTTATTGGATTCCGGGAATCTCCCCGACTTCTAGTGACTTATATAAGTTGTTCCACCTTTCACCTCATCTGATAGCCTCGAATTTGGAACCCATGAAGTCATTAAACCTCTAATCCTCCTATTCACATGAACAAGGAAACCTCTTCATCCATTTTTATGAAATCCATTCAATGATTCATTTATTTCAAACTACCTTCATCTAATTATAAAGAAATCACTGAACATAGTGCACACGAGGGCAAGAATTTGTGTTAAGAAGATTTATGTTGGTTGGATATCAACTCTTGAAGTTGTGTGCATGTATTGTGATGCTACTGGATTGTTGATGCTAGATATGATGAGGATAAGACTAAAGTTGGATGAGTGACGATGAATCAATCAACTAGTTGTACTCTTCCTTATACTTCATATAAATAAATTTTTTCCTTTCCTAATGCACATGCCAATGATGTTATATGTGTATTAATAAGTTTAATCAATTCAATTTGTTTAATTTGAATAGATCCTATTTCATTTCTATTTTTTTTTGTCTTCCATTTGCCATGGTAGGTATCAATCGAGTGAGTTAAGTTGGATTGCGAGCGATGAAAGCGACAAAGGGAGGTGAGGGAAAGTGAACATATTACAAGTATGTTTCTCTCCCTTTATCGATTCACGTTAAGGAAAATATCACATATCTATTGTTCTAAGTGAACCACCCACTTAGGAAAAGCATACTTATCTGTAGGTTTGTATTTCCTTAAAACAAATTGGCGACCATACTGGGGATCGATGGATCGTCGCTGGTGGTTTTTTCCTTATCCATCAACATCTAGTAAAATTTATCTGCTTATTTTCAGTCATTTGAATGTGTCTTAGAAAAATTAGCTTTATTTCCTTTTCAGAGAATCCTCTGGCACCAATGCACTGTTGGTCTTCACATAGTGCTCTGCATAGCACTGCTAGCTTAGGGACAGTGCTCTACAATGCACTGTCTCCCACTTAGGGGTGTGTTTCCCCTGTGACCAAACAAAATCTATCTATTTTTTCTTTTGCTAATTCTTGTCAGTGTTTGCTTGCTGAATTTTTGAGTGACTTAATACCTCCAGAGACCAGTTTTCCTTTACTCTTTTTGCCTCAGTTTCGATTTTTTTTATCAATGTTTCTTTGTGTTTTCTTCATCATTGTGAATAGCTCCAAAGTTAAATTTTACATTTAATCAATCCATTATTTTCGAAAAAGGAATTTTCATTTCAGTCTTCGTTTCTTTTGAAAGTTGTGAGTGATTTTTTGTGTATTAGTTTATTTTTAGTTCATATAAACTTAAAGGAAACTAAAAAGAAAAACATGAATTTTAATTTATGGATTGTGAGTGCTAGTTGAGGAATATTTTAGGTAAAAATTGCATTTAGATGTGTTCATTGATGATTGCAAATTATCTGATTGCTCTATCCCTACTAGCTAGTTTTTCATTGTCGAAAATCAATTCGAAATGAATGCTTATCATTCTAATTGAATTCAAGGAATGTTCAATACATCTCTCGGTGAACTCAAAAGAAAAACTAATAATCAAGATAAACACAAAATTTATCTGAATTTACCTAAGGAAGCATTGTAACATTAACGATAATATTTAGAGGTCTAGGCTAGAGAAGTGATCGGGTGTCATTAAACATATAATTTGTAGTTAATTTTCTGCAATACATTCCAAGTGTGATACCTCATTCCATGTACATAAGTATATCAGAGCTTGTCCACATAATTTCGAGTATATCGGGCGGTGTTATAGTATGAAAAGTATAAGGAGATGCTCTCACTGTGCGGTTTTGCATTAAACAATGCTAACATGGATTGAGCGTCCACGTACCTTCACATATATTTGGGAGGACAACTATAGGTTGCTTACCATCCATAGGTAACCAATTCATCCGCCTTGTACCTGTGATACACCAAACACAACATTCGGGGAGATTTCCTGCATGTATAATAAATCCTTGGTTTACTGAGGCAATATATTGAAGTTCACAGTTACTTGGTAAACCTTTTTCCTAGTATCACCCTATTTTTTTTTATTATATTTTGTTTAAAATCAATCAGCAATCATGGAAGAAGATCAACCCCTTCCCCGTCGTTCACATCAGACATCAAATAAACCTTTGTTACCTCTAGAGGCTAATCCTAGTAGATGAAGGCGTGCTCGCACTACTGAGTCTGGTACATTTGAAACTCTTGGTGCTACATCATCTGATATACTAGAGACATTTGATCCTTTGAGTGTCGAGTCTCGAGTAGTTTCGACTAATCCCAGTTTATCTGCAACTGTCGAGATAGAAATCTCAGAGTTACCAGAGGAAACTGAAATTCAATCCAGTGAAATGATGAATCCTGAACCCAAGCTTGTTCAACTGGAATTCGATTCAATAGTTTATCCCAAAGTCGAACAACAAGAAGTTGTTCCGGTGCAACCGTCTGATCCTCAGCCATCTGTAACCGTCGAGTCTTCCTCTTTACTGTAGATTTTACAGCTTGAAATTTATCTCAGGCCTAACAGTGAAGTACTTCTACCTGGTTTGATTCGATAGAGGAATAACTTTAGGAAGAGAAAAACTCCTTCAAACCCCACTCATTTTGTGTTGGAGCTTCATTTATATCAGTCTTTTCCTTGTTTAACCTACTCTACTTCCATTGATCCTTTTGACTCTCAAGTTCCTGTAGATTCCTTAGAGTATTTGTTGGGTTATTTAACCATGAAAGAGATAGCATCTCAGACTATACTATTTATTACGACTGCGCATCATCTATTGTTGCTTCATTTTCGATTTTTTTGACAACACCCAATGAGCATCTATATGGTGGTTAGTCCATCCCACAAGGTTACCGAGCCTTAAATGGAACCTACTCTAGTGTCTCCTCTAGTCCATGGAGTTCACCCATGTCATCATATGGAATTATATGTGGTTGGCCTGACCCTTAATATTAGGCTGGTCTATCTAATTACCATCCATCTTATCCAGTATCTATTGGATACCCTTCTTATGAAAGTCAGTATGTGCAATCTCCCTATACTCCATATGATGGGGGTCCACAGATGCTCGGTGCATATGGCAGTATTCCGTCGTATTTAGGTCCATCGTATGCTAGAATTCTTGTTTTCCAATGGCAACCTACTTTTCTTGTTCAGCCGCAAACGGTTGTGTATCAATGTCAACCAGCTCAACCTTTCGCATCTGTAGCTACTACGCCTATAATTTATTCTATGGTTGCTGCTCAGTCTTCAAAAACAGGTCCTTCCACCCCTAACCCTCAAGTTTCGAGTCTACAGACTCAGTCTTCCCAAGTTGTTGTTCAACAACCATCTGTATTGGGAATTTTGCAACTGCAGGCTAGTTTACCTTTTTCACAGGTTTATGTTGGCCCTATATATTCAAAACTAGGTCCAAATTATCCTAGTGGGAAACCATTTTATCAGATACCATGGCGGTCGCAGCAACCTTTCCCACAGTATTAGGCTTAACCAAGACCTGGTCAGCAAGCCTACCCCTATCTAGGTTACCAACAACATAATCGATTTGTTGGTATGCAAAGGGTTACTGATCAAGCGATTCCATCTTATCCTAGTTATGCTCAACTTGACCTTAATTAACAGCTGCCATTTGTTGAAATGTTAGAATTACTGGATAAATCAGCTCACCAATGATCCAATTCATTATTTACCTTAGTGGCCGGTGATTTCACATAAATTACCCTCGAACATTCCAAAATTCAATGGAAATTCCGGAGAAGACCCCTCTACGTATGTCATGAATTATCATTTATGGTGTTCATCAAACTCCTTAAATGATGATTTTGTTAGACTGTGTCTTTTCCAGTGAACAATTACTGATATGGCTGCGAACTGGTACATTGAATTACCACGAGCTTCATTTGATATATTACATCTTTAGCCACTACCTTTTTAACCCACTTCCAGTTACCCATCAAATATGAAACTGGAACAAAACTTTTGACCAACTTTAAACAGACCACTGCTACTCATATATCCGATCATATACATGAGTGGCGTAGTTTTCGACGAATGGTTAAAACACTTGTTCTTGTTCAGATTTTAGCTAAGTGCTTTATTAAGTCCTTATTGCCATATATCACCGAGGATGTGTCTAAAGGTGATGTTGTCACTGAAGAGAAAGTCATTGCTCGTGCCCAGTATCTGGATCTGATTTACACTAAATATGACACACTCCTCGAAAATATTATGAATGCACTGTGACCAAATTTTATTATTCCTCCTGCTGCATCTGGTCACAAAATTCATGTCAGCGATGGTGTGATTGGTTCTGCTAGCGCTCTGGCAGCAAGTCGACTATCTGGTCCTACACTTTCTGTTTAAAATCAAAACACTACTGCATATGATCCTGCGTCTTCTTCTGAAATCCATGTCATGTCATCTGACAAAGGAAAAAGTGATAAGCAACCAGGAAATAAGAAGAAGGGGAAAGACAAGAAGAAATCAAATTCACCCTCGCAAGAAAAATCATCTTATTCATCTAGTTATTTTTGGAAACCTCGTTACCCTTACTTGATATTTAATGGGGAGAATTTTACGCGATATTTTCCTCACTTCTCGAAAGTACCAAAGCTTCTTAATACTTCTACCACATCTACAATGTTGAAAAATCATTTTCCGAACTCGGAATAACATTTGGTTGTGACCAATCCTACTTCTAGTTCGAAAGTGCTTATGTTATCTGTTACGAAGCCCAAAACTGATGTTTTGGTGCCGACACAAAGTAAAGATTACAGTAATCCATTTTCTTTTTCCAATGTTCGGGCTACAAATCAACCTACCACTTCGACTTTGATGTCATCTAACTCGGCTCTACCACCTATCCTTCCAGAGTTAACAATAAAATCGTCGAAAAGAGTAGTTCACAAATCAACATTCAATCCTCGAGCTCATGTAGATCAAAATTATAGTGTATTAGAATACCTATCTCAGTCACCTTCTGCTATGTCAACGCTTGAGATACTTAAAAAATTTAATATCCCAAAATCGGGACTGCTAGCAAGGCATGAATAGAAAGTGCATTTTCCAGGAATGGATACTACAAAATATGAAATAATCCCTTGGATCCCTTAGATATGAGTATCAAAGACCTAAATCCAAGATTAATTCAAAAACAAGTCCTCCTAGGTGAGTTAAACAGGTCTTCCCAAACCTAGTGGATTGGATGGCCAATCCATGAAACAAACATATATGATCACCAATCCATGGATCACCACAGTGAAAGGAAGGATCCAATCACTAGAGATCTCTCCTCCGAAATGATGCCAGAACTCCCTGCAATTCTGCTCTTCAAAATAACGCAGTACTGCAAAAGGGACTGTGCGTAGAATCTGAGTATGATTTGGCCTAATGCCAAGGTATATATCTGAAGCTCCCAATTTCTATAACACTCTTGTCAAAGGGATATATGACTTTCCCAGTGAAAAGCGATGCTAGAGCTGAATAGATCTAAAGAGATCTATCCTCCACTTGATGTAGCTCACAAGGACAACCCAATCCTAACAGGATCAGCACTATAGGTGCAATATGAAGCTTTTCCAAATGCCAGATAGTGGACAAGACAAACAAGGCTCCTCCAAGAGCTACTCTAGGAAGGAGGTGGGATTCCCACTCAGGAACAACCAATGCTAAAGAAAATTATTCTCAGCTAAATAGGCAAAGAATGATATATGTATAACTAGATGATATATGTATAAAATCATCATCATCAACCACACTCTCATGCTACTCCCCTCTTCCTTTTATAAGATAAAATCCTTGTCAAACCCTAAACCACTTCAATGAGTTAGCTCCTTTCACATGTGGAGCCTCCATCTATAACTACGTTGTGCATCCATGAGGTACATTGCATCTATACTATGCTGTGGATTTGGTCAGGGTTGACCTAGTCTCATAGTTCAAACCCATTCACACCTGCAAGTGTTTATTTTACATGGCCCAGATTTGTCTTTGTTCACATAGGCATGGATTTATTCATTGTTTTTAGGATTTTTACATGTCCTCCTTGATTCATTTATTCAATCAACAGAAAATGAAAAAAAACTATATATTCCTCTTAGCTTGGGCTAAGTAGGAATATTACAGTCCTCCCCTCCCAAATGTTGCTTGTCCTCAAGCAACTGCAAGGATAGAACTGAAATGGATTGGGAAAACCTCTTTCCCCAAGCAATCATCCATACAAAATGATTCAACTCCCAACATGGCAACTCCAGAAAATTCTCCTCCACCTTGAGTTCATGCAATGTAGGTGGGTTGAAAAACTGAACTTGGTAGACATAGGTGCCTACCCCATGCTATCCTCATTTCCCCTTAAGATAAGTGTGTAGTGTTTGCTGATTCTGGGCTACAATAATTTTTCCTTCAAGAGGCAAGATGAATACTATATCTCTAAAGATCTCCTCTCCAACATTATGAATTAAGCTAGCCCAAACCATTCCATATGTGATGGACGGGAAATCATCACCATGTGGCATCTCATCAATCACATGGCCCACCTCAACAAAAGGAAAAAAGTGTTTGGTTGTGGTGGCCATATCTCCTCTCATGTTCCCATTAGAACATGCAATGCAGAAAATGTGGGAATCCTCTTCCCAAAAGAACACATCTAGCCAATGTGTTCCCTCTCCAATCATGCTCCTCACAAAAGCAATATCAACATTAGCAATTGGAACCATGAGTAGCATCAAGAAAAAGGAAATACTGGAGGCTTCATATGATGCAGGAAGGTACCAACAGTCTTCCATGAAGTTACAATGCATTTTTTCCAACTGCAGCTTCAGAAAATTACAAGGCAAGTGGTTGATGGATACATGTTGGTCTATGTATGTTATTTCATTTACTATTGAGTAGTATATGGTTGTATACAACAAATGAACATACATGAATTAATAAAACACTTGCCCATGGCCATATAAGGGATGGTTGTCTCCATCATACATTCTGGCCCATTGTTGATCATGGAGCTCAATGAAAAGCTTGCCCTCTTGTGGAGCAATGCACTACATAGAAATGGTAAGAGTATGTAGATCACTAAATGAAACAACAAGATCCTTTCCATGTGTTAAAAGTAAGATCATGATAGGGTCCATGAACAAATTCTCCATAATGATATGACATACTCTCATGAAGAGAAATGAATCATGTGTTGAATAAAGATCCTTCCTCATGTACTTGGAAATCCAAGCCAAGAAGAACACATCATAGCAATAGATGTCTCCATCCATTACTCCATCTTTCTCACCTCCTCCTTGTCCATCAAGTGCACCAAGAGTGGAATGATCCTGAGGACTCTCCATCCATAAGTTCATGCTCCAGAGTGACAGTGTTGTTGGCCTATGAAAATAGGCTCCTGCCAAGAACATCCAAGAAACAAGATTTTCATAATGTTTCTACAAGAAACTCTGCTCTTGCTCTCCGAATAACATCCAAATCAACAAAGAATCTTGTTACCTCCCCATAACTCCATCATATAAATCATGTGGTGAAAACATGGTCCTTGATATGAAGAATGTCATATCAACACAATGTGTCCAAACCCCTTGCTACTAAATGATGCAAGTATCCTACCACACATCTTCCCTCCACATATCCTTAGAAAGAGGATGATAGGCAAACTCTTTCAAAAGTAACCAGCGCTGCCAAGCCTCCTACTTCCCAGTATCATAGATCTGCAAGTAGCTTTCCAACTTCTTGCTCACCATTCAGATCCATTCATCCACTGGTGGATCATGGATCTCATTATGAAAAAATTTGGCATCCTCCCATTGTAGGACACCAACCTTCTCAAATCTTTGAAGAAATTTGCACTTCATGGGATGTTGAAGTGCACCTTCCATGGGATCTCCTGATGAGACCTCCTCCCCATGCATGGTCTTCCAAAACCAGTGGGGTCTTAGATATTCTGCAAGTAGAAGTTTCTCTTTGAGCTGTGGCATGCTCATTGAGAAAGTGTCATCTAGAGAGGAGAAAATGTTTCTCATATCAAGATGTCTACCCCTTGTCTTCATGCCTTCTTGAATGAAGCTGACATATGATTTCTCCCACGAGGAATGGGTCCTCCTTTCTTCACTACTACTCTTGGACAACACAGTGCAACTCTGCTGCTCTAGATTAGCAGTAAGTGATGATTCTGGATCATGCAACAGCAGGTTTCCACAACCCTCTAAAATATTTTCTGCATTAATATAAGGTAAAAACTCAATCATACCTTCATGGGCTTTTGGAACATCTTGTATGGTTGCAAGAGTTCCTTCTTCTACCATGTTGGCTCCCTCAACTACTGGTGTTGAAGGCTGATCCTCCATGGCTGTCATAGTGCTGGTACAAACCTCCTCAAGATATAGTGAGGACTTCTCTTCCTCGGATTTCTCTTATCAAATCTCATGATCACCCTTTGAGTGAAATCTGCAAAAGAAGATACTTTTTCATGTCTCACATGGATGAACCACCAATTTATTGGTTCAACCTTTAGGTGCAACGCTGCAATCTCAACTGCTTCTCTCTCTACCACTGGATGTAGTAGGAAGAATGCACTGAGTCTTCTTGCCCAAGCTTTGGTTGTAGATGTCCCATCAAAAGTGGACAATATAAACCTATTTCCCTTGATTTCTCCCTTGCTACAAGGTCTCCTTCCTTCCTCCAGTTGAATGAATTGTGGGAAGGTTAGAGTCTCCTTGAAGGCTCTAGGTTGAGACTTGTACTCAACAAGGTACTCACTTAGGATCTGATGATCCAAGTGTCCTCCATGCTTTTTGTCTTCTTCTATGTGGGAGTAGGAAGTGCATGGTCCTTCCTCTTCTCCTTCTTATATCTTCTTAACCTCCTTGGAGAGGTGCTTTCTAGATCCGAAAACTGATGAGAGAAAGCTCATTCTTTTCATCATCTTAATCTCTATCTTTGAGACTCACAGACTGCACCAAAGATCATACTCTAATACCACTGTAATATCCCAAAATTGGGACTGCTAGCAAGGCATGGAAAACACATTTTCCAGGAATGGCTACTACAGAATATGAAATCAACCCTTGGATCCCTTATATCTAAGTATATAAGACCTAAATCCAAGATGAATTGAAAAAAAATCCTCCTAGGTGGGTTAAACAAGTCTCCGCAAACCTAGTGCAGCTAGAAAATGCCCAAGGAAGGGGCTGCAACAATACAAAATAACACTGCTGGAAAAATAATACAATTTTTCCCATTATTTGTAGGAGATCAATATGGTAGCTCAAATATAGCTTATACAATAGTAAATCATATTTACAATAGAGCTTATATAAGGTATAACGTAAAGGAGAAGGATTTACAAGAAGAAGCCCTCAGAAATGAGGGGCTACAACCACAAGAAATGTCTGAATAAGATTGACAGTGTTATTTTCATTGGTTGAAGAAGCAATATGTTACAACTTAGATCTAGATTAGATCTGTATACAAAATGATAGATCTATTTCAGATCTGTATACAATAAAGGCTCCTTTATACATTCCCCTTGGGGATCTCAGCAATACATGAAAGTATAAGAGTAGATCTGATATCTAAGTTACAGATCTACAGTAATATTCAGAAAATTCTAAAGTAGATGATGTACAAAAAATCAGATCTAAAACAAACATGGATTGGATGGCCAATCCATGGATCACGACAGTGAAAGGAAGGATCCAATCACTAGAGATCTCTCCTCCGAAATGATGCCAGAACTCCCTACAATTCTGCTCTTCAAAATAACGCAGTACTGTAAAAGGGACTATGTTGTAGACTCTGAGTATGCTTTGGTCTAATGCCAAGATCTGGATTTGAAGCTCCCAAGGTCTAGAACACTCTTTTCAAAGGGATAGATGACTTTCCCAGTGAAAATGCGTGCTAGAGCTACATATATCTGAAGAGATCTATCCTCCACTTGTTGCATCTCACAAGGACAACCCAATCCTAACAGGATCAGCACTGTAGGTTGAAGATAAATCTTGGCCAAATTCCAGATAGTGGACAAGACAAGCAAGGCTCATCCAAGAGCTGCTCTAGGAAGGAGGTGGGATTCTCGCTCAGGAACACCAAATGCTAGAGAGAATTATTCTCAGTTAAACAGCAAGATAATGATATATATCTAACCAGACAATATATGTAGAAAATGATTATCATCAACCACCCTCTCATGCTTCTCTCCTCTTCCTTTTATAAGATAAAAGCCTTTTCAAACCCTAAACCACTACAATGAGTTAGCTCCTTTCACATCTAGAGGCTCCATCTAGAACTGCGTTGTGCATCCCTGAGGTACGTTGCATCTAGACTGCGTTGTGGATTTTGTCAAGGTTGATCCAATCTCATAGTTCAAACCCATTCACACCTGCAAGTGTTTATTTACATGGCCTAGATTTGTATTTTTTCACATAGGCATGGATTTATTAATTTTTTCCAGGAGTTTTACATGTCCTCCTTGATTCATTTATTCAATCAATAGAAAATGAAACAAAATTTTATATTCCTCTTAGCTTGGGCTAGGTAGGAATATTACAAAAATTATCCCTCCCAGAAGAAGGCTTTGTTTTCTGCGATCGGTTCAATAGATCTGATGGATTCAAATATTGTAGTATTTAATCACATAGATTATTTGCAAAAATTATTAGTAGAGTTAGCATTCTTGATTCAAGTACATGTCCTCAATCACCTCATTCATCACACTATCACTTATGAAGGTGCATCTACTTGTATCATTTCAATAAGTTGCTGGAATTCACTTGGTTCATTGACTTTGTCACAATCACCTACGACATTGAAATATTTTGATGGTTGTACATATAAGCTTTGTAGAATTCTTAATAACATGCAAGTAGAACTAGGGGGAAAATCAGTTACTGTTGAATCTAAGGTTGTTGAAGGACCCCTCGACTATAACATATTACTTAGAAGACCATGGGTTTACATTAGGGCTGTTGTAGTATCTACTTATTTCCATATGATCATCTTCCCCCATAAAGGAAGTATCACAGCTATTGATCAACTCTCGTTCTTCACCTCTGGTTCCCAGCAAATTGGAAGTGTTATTTAGTTCTGTTAGCGCTCAAATCTACCCTCGGCTGAAATAAGGTAAAACTCAAGGCTACATCAAACCACACTCAGCCTCGTAGCTAGCCCTACGAGGACAGGAGAGGGCTCTCTCCGGGTCTATCTCGGCAAAGTATCTTCAAAGGGGCTGAGATGACTTATAATGAAAAATTAATACTGATTTTAGGCTAGTAAAGAGATAGGAATGTTTGATTTTTATTTTTTGGGTTTTCGTTGGAGAAATGGGAAAAAACAATTTTGGGTTCAGGGATAAGGTCAGATCTTTGCAGATTTCGAGTTGGGGCGAGGTAGGCAATAGTCTTAGTGCTTTTGATTGGATATAGGGATGGATCAGAATGAAAGGGAGCTGAAAAGGGCAAGGATGAACATGGATCCTTCTCAAACAGGCGAAAACATGTAAAATTAAATGAATTCAAAGGCAGAGCACTGTGAACAATGGATTCAACCTCATCTACTCATTCATTTAATTTAAGAAGCATAAGTGAGAAATGGCATACATTAAACATGAAGGAACTTACAATAAAATGAGAGAAAACACCATTAAGAACAGAAAGCCACAAGAATCCCAATAGGTGCCGCAAAACCTCTGATCTTTCCTTAGCCAAAATATGAAAAATATGTACAATATGTGCCAAAGTTTCCCAAGAGTCCAACCTGTAGAATGTCTCAGAAATTACAATATATAGATCACTCTAACCCCTTCCCACACCTCTAGGGGTCGAAATCCTCCTTCTAAGAGCAGTTCCAACAAATTCTAATCAAGGAGCTAAAATCTAGGCAGCTAACAAATTGCCTCTAAAAGAGTGGAAACTGATTCATTTACATGATTTTCACTTTTTTGAGAGTGAATCTTCTAGAATAGGTAAAAATGAGCCAAAGTTACATGTCAACCATCAATTTACATCATGAAAACCCAAAAATTTCATCCACAAGCAAAACTGGTCCCAACTGGCCGAAATTTTGAGCTGGAAGTTTAAAATTCAGCCAAAAATTTAAGTGGGTAGCGCGCCTGAACTCAGTGGGTAGCGCGCCTTTCAGCCTGATTTTGAGGCACTTCCCGGCATCCAAATTGAGCTCAGGATAGTGTGGAGCGATAAAAAGGGTCTTTTTAACTCCTAATTACCTTCACATTAATTATCAACCCAGGGACGACTTTTTATTTCAAGAGTGTACTCAGTCTGAGGCGACTATTTACTCAAGAGTAATGTTTTGCAGTATAGTGCTTAAAATCCAAAAGTAAATGAAAGCTGGAAACAAAATCTAATTGGAACAGCAAGAAATTGAAATGTTCTAAACTAAATCATTCACTCAAACAACCATCAATCGAGGATACAGTAGTAATAACTCATTCCTCTGGATATTGATGCAATTGAAATCAAACCGGAACAAGACAATCAATCTGGGAACGAGGAAGCAATAACCAATGTTCTCTACAGTTGAGAGTCCTGCTTTAAAGCAATTAAAAGGAAATAGAAATTAAACTAAAGCTGCCATTGAAAGTAAACTAGGAAAACTCCTTAAAATCAAACTCTTGCAATTAATCAACCAAACTAAACAGCGAAGTAAATGGACAGCAAGCTTATAATTAAAGGAATTAAACAACAAATCATATTTAATAAATCTGGACAACAAACTCTAAGTAGTGGAATCGAATAACCAACAATCTGAAATGAACAGCGAAGCTTTACATTTGAAATGAGCAGCATAACAATATACGTTGAGAAGGATAATAATCTCTGTTATGATGGAAAAGAACAGCCACACGATTCAATATCAACTTGTGCAATAAAATAATTCCATAAAATATTCTAACAGCACACTATAAAAACATGAAAACTAGAAATACAACGGCAAGAATAGGAAAAGGAAATCAAACCATCACACGGTAGCAATTGTAAAAAATATGATACACAGCAGCAGCGTACTCCACCAGAGGCTGGGCCCTTAGCCGCCAGCAGATGCTGCTGGGTTACTTCAAGATCAAAGATGGAATGACAACTAGATTTATATTAAAATATCAAAGTAGAGTTACAGTGGATTACAACAAGAAGTCTCTCAATCTCTCATCCATTATCCATTCTCTCTGCCATCCTCAATTCTGAATCTCTAATTCATCCTCAATTCCATCATTCGAATCCCCAAAAATCATCCTCAAATCATCCCCAAATCACCCCCATCTCTGATCTCCGTTTTCATTTAAATAGAGAGAGATCAAAGAGAAGTTACAATAAAGATAAGTATAACATGATTTCTATTACAAAATTGGTTTGCTTCTAACCATTTGATTAACAAGAACAAGGCGAATTTGGCTTTGCAGCTGAGATTTGGAGGACGGCCGCAACAACAAATCTGAGAAAATCATGCTCAAAGAACCCTGCGTTTCTCTCAGTACAAGCCGAATTTGGGCAAACCGTTTTGTGTTAAAGTTAATTGGGTCCGTTCTGGACAAAACCCATGTTCCGGATTTTCCAGATTCTGCTTCATTTGCTCGAAATCTCAACCGCAAAACCGTCACTTCTTATTCCAGCAAATTTCTGAGTTGGCACTTTTAATGATCAAATCTTCAATCTCGAAATTATCTTGGAGGCTAAAAATGGTGAATAATGTTACAAATGATTTATTAAAACTATCATTGATAAAATCATGCATAATCATCAATTTATTAGAAATAAAGGAGAATAAATAATATTCATTCATAGAAGCATAAATCATCATAAAATGGATTTATATAATAAATTATAATAAATGCCATGATGAAGAATAGTAGAAATGGGTGGAATAAGTGTTCAAAAGTGATAATAATAATGGCATATTAACGGCCCAACATACCCCCACACTCAATATGTTGCATGTCCTCATGCAACGAAAATTGAATATATTGCATGTCCTCATGCAACCCAAAGACAAAAACCCATGTGTTAACCAAGCAATAAAAAAATATGTTCATCTCAGCTCATGAAATGGATAGAACAAATGAATTCTTCCTTAATTAATGAATATTCACTTTTAGTAATCTTGATGAAGGCATAACAATTTTTATATTGACATTCAACTATATGTATATATGAAGTTGCAACAAAATATGATATAAGTAACATCAAACTTCATTAACCATTTTCTCAAAAACTACAACCCAGCTTTTGTTGAAATTTGGCAAGTAAATTTATAATATATGAATGCCTTTATGATCCAAAAATCAGACTGTTTTGATGCATGGATCATGAGATATAAACAAAATGACTGTAGCTGAGAGTGCATGATTTCCGAAATTTTATGAACCAATTTATCTTGAAATTGTCTCGGTTTGTATTAATGATACGTCTGTGTTTTCCAAAAATCACAAGAATTGAGTTCATAGTTTTAAAAATATTATGGAAATCAATTTCTACACTAAAATTGTGTGCCTTAAATGAGAAAGAAAATAGAAAACATCCATCATGCGTAGCAATTCCTCCCCCTCTCTGAAAAATTAGCATGCCCTCATGCGATGCTAGAAAACAAATAGAGGTGGTTGCTACCAGCTGTTGAATTCTATGCTTGGTGTAAAACAACATGGAATAAGGGAAGTGTTGAGAATGAATAAGAATAGCAATGGATGATAAAGAATATGAATGACATGGTTATAAGAAAGAAATGAATGAAAGCGACACTCCCCCAAACTGAAAGATGATATGCCGCTGAAAAAAAAAAATGGGAAGTGGTACAGATGTGGACTGAAGGATGATAAATAATGCTCAAAATGGATGTTTTTGAAATTCTCCTAAATTCGTAATAAATCAGAAAATTATGCGATTTTACCTCAAGTTTTACCTCCAAAAATGTGGAATGACATATATGTACTGGCAGGTGTTGAAGCTGATGTAGGCAGAGTTGGTGCTGAAAGTGATGCAAAAGGTAGAATCCAAGCAAGCACATCATGTCGGAAGAATTGTGCACGTTCGCGAGTTGCTCGAGCCTCTTCTGTTAGTTGCAATAGTGTGGTCATGCTGTGAATAGAATTCTGCCCATACTTGTTGTTCTCCTGTAAACAAAGTACTATTTTGCATACAATGTTCTTGAATCCATAGTGTAAGCAATAGATAAGATGCATACAAAAATTTCAATCAGAAAAACTTATGTATACATGCAATACTAATATTTTTGCAAATCAACAAGTGATGGCAGAGTGCAGTAATCATATCGCATGCAATCCCATAATGCATACATTCCCCCCTCCAACTGGAAAAGGAATTCCATGACCGTAAAGCATATGAGAGGTGTTGTGCTGATGGCAAGGTAAGGGAATGAACAATATAGCAGTGAATGAAGCAGAGTACACATATCAATGATAGGATAGCGGGAGTTATGGTTATAATGAGAGCAGAGTGTGTAAAGATAGTTATAAATAAAAGATAGGACGCTTTGGATTGATGATAAGTTATAAAAAAGAGAAAAAGAACAACAATATGCCAAAAAGATGCTTTACTGATAGTATGCTAGCTGAAAATGATGCGATTGATCATAAAACAATTTCTCATGCATTAAGGTTCAAAACAGGGAAAAAGTTAAGGAAATAACTTCTCTGATAAAAAGAAAAAATAAGAAAAGGGTATTATAGTAATAATTGACGATAAGATATAACTTCAATACCATAAGCAGAGCCGCTACTGCCAGCAGGCGTCCATAGCCTCGGCAGGGTTGCTTTTTAACCCATATGAGCCAGAATCCTCAATTTATAACTAGAGAGTTACATTGTTGTTCTACAGAAGAGATCAGTGTGTTGGCGTGGTAACCAGATAACCACACTGCCATTCACTGGGATGTAGCAAAAGTGATCAGGCCGGCTCGTGATGAGACCTCCTGTTCCAAGGATAATTTGACTATCCAATGGATCATAACCTTGGTGTGGTGGCCATAATGGGAATGTCACTTTCTTACAACCTTATGAACATGGTAGGCTGGCTCGTAATGAGACCCCCTATCCTCCATCTGTGAACAAAATTTTGTTGTTATTACACAATTTTATGATAAAAAGAGGGAGGCTCAGTACTCCTTAAGAGCAGGGATGGTGGAAGAAGTTGAACATGTCAATAGAGAAATATACCCATGATCTCATTTATTACAGACAGAGAAGATTATAATCCAGAAGGGTGGAACCAGCATGGTATTAAGATGAAGAATCAATATCATGTTCAATAGAAAACAATGCAGTAAAGTAGTATATAAATAATTGTGTCCCTTTTGAAAATAATCTATCATCAATGAGCTGTCATGTTAAAGATCATAACGTGAATGATATTAACTCGCTTCAATAGAATCCATAATTCTTGTCCTCGTAAAAATAGTGCACTTCATGCCATGAAGGGGAATCAGTAAAATGTGGTTGAAATGAACTAGGAATAGTCCCAAAAGAGGAAGGAAGGGTTGCTCTCGAAAATAATCCCAAAGTGTTGCTCTTTTGAATGAACAACAAAAACACTCAAAAAGTGGTGTTCCTTAAAGGAAATGCACAAAAAAAAAAACAAAAAAAAAAATACACACAAAAAAAGTGTGAAAATGCAAATGTCGTTCCTTTGGAAAAATGAACAGCAAAAACTAAAAGTGTCATTCCTTTGGAAAAGGAACAGCAAAAACGCAAGTGCCGTTCCTTTGGAAAAGGAACAACAAAAAATGAAAAGTGTCGTTCCTTTGGAAAAGGAACAGCAAAAACGCAAGTGTCGTTCCTTTGGAAAAGGAACAGCAAAAACACACGTGCCGTTCCTTTGGAAAAGGAACAACAAAAATGAAAAGTGCAAAAGTGCTATTCCATTCGGAAAGGAACAACAAATCGTGAAAGTGCAGAAGTGTTGTTCCATTTGGAAAGGAACAACAAAACGTAAAAGTGCAACAATGGTGTTCCATTCGAAAAGGAACAGCAAAAAGTGAAAATGCAGAAGTGCTGTTCCATTTGGAAAGGAATAGCAAAACGTGAAAATTTAGAAGTGTTGTTCCATTCGGAAAGGAACAGCAAAAAGTGGAAGTGCAGAAGTGTTGTTCCATTCGGAAAGGAACAACAAAACGTGAAAGTGCAGAAGTGTTGTTCCATTCGGAAAGGAACAGCAAAAAGTGAAAAAGGAACAGCAAAAAGAGTCGTGGAAAAGGAATGGCAAAATGACCCGTGACAAAGGAACAACAAAATGAATTGCTGACCAAAAAGGTGTTGTTCCTTTGGAAAAGGAATAGTAAAAAGAAATTGTTTTCCCTTTGAAAAAGGAACAGCAAAAACGACAAAAGTGCACACAAACGCTGTCCCTTCAGAAAAAGAACAGCAAAAATGCACAAGCATGAAATGCGAGCACGCAAAGAATGAATTAGCTGCTCACTGTAGTGATGCTGAAGATGGGTCACAGTTTGAATGAAGCAACACCTGAAACAAAAAATATAAAAAATCTCAGAAAAGAAACAACGTTTTATTTAAAAACAATATGTAAATAACTAAATTAAGTTACAACAGTTATGATGTTATGTCAAAAAATGATCTCTTTGAAAAATATTTTGGCAGCAGTGATAAGACATGAATCTTCAAATTGAAATCAATTCTTCATTTGTTCTATTATGAATCCGTTGGGTAATGAGTTGGATGAAATTCCCTTGTTTTATTAAAATTTGTTTCAAAAATCACTCGTCCATAAATTGACCTTCTTTTTCTCCTAGGACCTGCAAAAAACGAGTGTCTACCTACAATAAAACATTAAATCATGGAGAAAGAGAGGTGATCAGGCTCCCCTAATCCAAGAATTATGCAAAAAACAACAATTAGTTACTATGTATAACAAATCCATTGAGAAAATAACAAAGTAAAATTTATCTGTCACTTGCGGGAGAGCAGTGGCCAATCATGCTAACCTGCAGTGTTTTAATCACAACTTCTTTGTTTTTCGTCGAAATTGAGTGATTCCAAAGCAAAATGAGAGCTAATTCAAAGGGTTATCTCCAGTATCAATAAGTTTTAAAAATTCAATGCTATGATATGTCAAAAATTTTTAGAACAACCTGCATAATAGGGTCATTTTCGATTACCCAATCTAGACCAACGATTGATATTTCAAGCATAGATTATTCGTTTGATGTTGGATTCAAATGATTCAAATTGGAAATAAAATTAGATTCATTTATTTATCTCCAATAGAAACAGTTTTTGAAGAAAAGAAGAATTTATAGGTCAAACACTGTAAAGAACAGCCGGAAAGACATAGTTTTAAGGGTGCTGATTTACGATAGACAGTCAGTATTTTGATCATAAATTCCCCATACGATATCGAAAATGAGTGATTAAAATTTCATTTTAAACTAGATTCATAGGGGAATCTACCATAGAAACATGTTTTAAAAATTCATTCATTTAGGCCTTCAAAAACTGACTGTCCCAACTTTGTTCCTGAGCTGCCCATTAGACATCCGGTCAATGTTTTGGTTCTAACTTTTTCGTTTCAAATCCAAATTGACTGATTCAAATTGGGTTAGAAAGTAGATATCAAGGGCTACCTAGAGTAGAAACAAGTTTTAAAAATATTCATTTTTGTTCCCTCAAAACATGACTGTCCCGACTGTTTTTCCAGAAAGTTCATCAAGCCCGCAAGCCAAAAAAATGATATTCAAGCATTTTTTCAAATTGGTGATAAAAAATGAATATAAGTGTTTATAGAATTGTTATTTGCAATATAATTCATCTACATACACAAATAAATTGAAATATTTATCACCGATGTTGATTTCGATAGCGTGTTGCAACAAAAAAAACAACTATTTTTACAAAAAAACAAAATGCATTTATTTATGTCCTTATTTTATTTTATTTTATTTTCTCCACTATCCTACTCTTCTTTGAGAATCGAATATGTTTATGTATAAGAGTATTTCCAGTGGAACCATTTTATAAATAAGGCCTCTAGTATGCACATACCCAAATTTGAAAAATACATGTTGATAAAAATTAGGGTATGAGAAGCCAACTTCCCTTGAAAAGATGGAGTCAAAAATTGTTGAAGTGTGGAGCAATGTTGCAAACAAGTGATGGAGTGAAACCAATCTTCAATATATCCTTTATTTTCTTGATTTCCCATCATATCATGAGGTTCTTGAGCTTTTAAAATGGTTTGTTGATGCAAACTAGAAGTAAGCTCATTTTCTTCCATAACTTCTACAATTTTTGAATTTAAAACATTCTGAATCTCATTGTAAGTTTTCTCTAATGGCGCATGTGAGATAGAATGGGTGGGAAGGGTGGGTAAATTTGGCAGTTCAACACTGTAAGTATGTTGTACTGGTTTATTGCGGTGAGGGTGTGGAATTAGTTGAGCAGGAAATTCAAAAGTAAAAATGTTGGACAATTTCTTACCATAACAGAAGATGTCCTTCATGTGTTCCTTCAAAGCTCCTTCTTCCAATGTTCCTGTCAATTAGTTAGTGAGATGGGTGGTGCTTACATCACCACTTGAATGAAATCATGTGATTCATTTTTCAAAATTTCTATTTTTTCCCTAGTCATTCACACAAAAATTCAAACATCTATTTCTACCCAACAAAGCAACAACAAATCTGTTAGGAAAGCGGATAGTGGAGCAGGGCTTTTACATGCTCCACACGTAGGTTCTTACCTTCCGTTTTTAAGATCCAACTCTTCCCTAGCAGGCACTCATGAGATTCACACTACTCTTTAGAAATGGCTACACTCTCCCCGGCAACGGCGCCAAAATGTGGAGCGATAAAAAGGGTCTTTTTAACTCCTAATTACCTTCACATTAATTATCAACCCAGGGACGACTTTTTATTTCAAGAGTGTACTCGGTCTGAGGCGGCTATTTACTCAAGAGTAATGTTTTGCAGTATAGTGCTTAAAATGCAAAAGTAAATGAAAGCTGGAAACAAAATCTAATTGGAACAGCAAGAAATTGAAATGTTATAAACTAAATCATTCACTCAAACAACCATCAATCGAGGATACAGTAGCAATAACTCATTCCTCTGGATATTGATGCAATTGAAATCAAACCGGAACAAGACAATCAATCTAGGAACGAGGAAGCAATAACCAATGTTCTCTACAGTTGAGAGTCCTGATTTAAAGCAATTAAAAGGAAATAGAAATTAAACTAAAGCTGCCATTGAAAGTAAACTAGGAAAACTCCTTAAAAGAAAACTCTTGCAATTAATCAACCAAACTAAACAACGAAGTAAATGGACAGCAAACTTATAATTAAAGGAATTAAACAACGAATCATATTTAATAAATCTGAACAACAAACTCTAATTAGTGGAATCGAATAACCAACAATCTGAAATGAACAGCGAAGCTTTACATTTGAAATGAACATCATAACAATATAAGTTGAAAAGGATAATAATCTCTGTTATGATGGAAAAGAACAGCCACACGATTCAATCTCAACTTGTGCAATGAAATAATTCCATAAAATATTCTAACAGCACACTATAAAAACATGAAACTGTAAAATAATGCAATTCAAAAGAATAGGAAATAAATCAAACCATCACACAGCAGCAATTGTAAAGATATGATACACAGCAGCAGCAGCGTACTCCACCAAAGGCTGGGCCCTTAGTCGCCAGCAGATGCTGCTGGGTTACTTCAAGATCAAAGATGGAATGGCAACTAGATTTATATTAAAATATCAAAGCAGAGTTACAGTGGATTACAACAAGAAGTCTCTCAATCTCTCATCCATTATCCATTCTCTCTGCCATCCTCAATTCTGAATCTCTAATTCATCCTCAATTCCATCATTCGAATCCCCAAAAATCATCCTCAAATCATCCCCAAATCATCCTCATCTCTGATCTCCGTTTTCATTTAAATAGAGAGAGATCATAGAGAAGTTACAATAAAGATAAGTATAACATGATTTCTATTACAAAATTGGTTTGCTTCTAACCATTTGATCAACAAGAACAAGGCGAATTTGGCTTTGCAGCTGAGATTTGGAGGACGACCGCAACAACAAATATGAGAAAATCATGCTCAAAGAACCCTGCGTTTCTCTCAGTACAAGCCTAATTTGGGCAAACCATTCTTTGCCAAAGTTAATTGGGTCCGTTTTGGACAAAACCCATGTTCCGGATTTTCCAGATTCTGCTTCATTTGCTCAAAATCTCAACCGCAAAACTGTCACTTTTTATTCCAGCGAATTTCTGAGTTGGCACTTTTAATGATCAAATCTTCAATCTGGAAATTATCTTGGAGGCTAAAAATGGTGAATAATGTTACAACTGACTTATTAAAACTATCATTGATAAAATCATGCATAATCATCAATTTATTAGAAATAAAGGAGAATAAATAATATTCATTCATAGAAGTACAAAATCATCATAAAATGGATTTATATAATAAATTATAATAAATGACATGATGAAGAATAGTAGAAATGGGTGGAATAAGTGTTCAAAAGTGATAATAATAATGGCATATTAACGGCCCAACAGATAGCTCGTTGGAAAGCCCTGGATGTTGGATATCCAACCCAAGTGTAATTTCCCAATTTGGAGCTCATTTGCCCCTCCAAAACTTCATTCTCCCAGAAGTACTTCCTGTTGGTGCAAAAGGTGGCAGCAAGGTGGTTTTCATGGTGTTTTTGAGCTTTTTGACCATCCAGAATCTGATGAAATGCTTCGACAATGCCTGAGGATGCATAACTTACCATGAAAAATCCAAAAATGCAAAAATTTCCTTCAGCAAGTGTCCCAAAAAAAAGTGAGCATATGGGCGTGCTACCCGCTTAACTGAAAAACCTGTTTTTAGACCAAAATATTTCGAAATGACAAAAATTTCTCCGAATTTTCTCAAATTCAGAGCGAAGACCCTAAATCATGTATCATGCCCAGCCAATGAAGCCTCGGCCAAAATCCGGAGTGGATCAGGCCTTTTCCGCCGTTTTAGTGCTTCACTCAACCTCCTCTTCAGAATCTTCATTCTCGCTTTGCAGACATGCATGCGAGCCCAATAATGACCTTTCATATGACGGAGCATGTCTTTGTCTCTATTGGCCTTTGCCAACAACTTCTCCAGATGAATGTTAACATGCATGAGTTCGGTCTCTCGCTCAATTGGTGTCATGTCACCAGGTCTCTTCCGAGCCAATTGTCGATCTTCACAGATTCATTGCAGCTCTACAAGTGTGTGTTGATCCTCTAGCTGTTTGTTCTGCTGCTCCAAGTACTTTATCACCCACTGAGCCCTCTACAATTTCTCTTTCAGCATGTCATTCTCGGCCCTCTGCTCCTGGATGATCTCTTTCAGTTTCGAGCCAGGAGAGCTCGCATCAACATCAATGCTCGTGAAATCCATGTCTCGGCCTCCTGATGGACCCTCATCATGCATGGGCTTCTTGCCCCTGTCCTGGATCTGTACCTATGCTGAAGAAGAAGGCGATACCCCTTCCACATCATGTGGAGATAATACTCGCTCTGCTGATGGAGTCGGCAAGACCCCTTCCACCCTGGGTGGAGATAATACTCGCCGTGTAGCTGCAAATAAGGCCCTGTGGCCTCGCTGATATGTCACAAACAATGGAGTGCTGATATGCTCAATCTTAGGAATGCCCGGCTGGTGTGAAGGCTCTCCCGCATCATGAACTACCTCAGGAGGCGGCTGTGACACTGTGAAAAAGTCACGGGAGATGAAATCCTCCCAAGCGATGCCCTGTTGTGCCAACTGATGTAACACTATGATCTTGATCAAAGTGTAATGATATATACTTCTATGCTGCTGTGCTGGGCTCTTCTTCTGTACAAAAATCATCATCCTCTCTATGTTGCGATACATGAAATACAGAATGTTCATCATACGTACCCTTGTGAAGTGCATCAGCAAACGAACATGGTACGCAAAGAGACGTGTGAATCTGCCCTCGCAACTGAAATACCGAATGATGAGTTTCATCAGCGGTGCAAACTCATCCCTCAGGAATCTGAAAGGAAAAACTCTGCCCAAGTGCCTCATATACCCAGGTTTGATGTATGGCTCATAGTGGAACTTCTCTAAATGCTGACGTTTGTTCCATTCCTCTCCCAGATTTGGTATGCCAGTGGCCTGAGCAATAGTCATTGGTGACAGAAAGAAATCTACTCCAGCGAGATTTACATGGCCATTACGTAAATGTAGAACAAACAGGTGAGCTAGTTCACGATGAAGCTGGGTTTGTGAAATCATTTCACAAAATAAAAAACATGACTGAACCCGAAAACAATCCATTGCAAGCGGACATGCCTGTAATTGAGCCAAAGAAGTAGGCTCCTCCCTGAGATGTTTACCACCTTTGCCACATCTGTGAGGCCTCCGTGGCACATTACCCTCTGTTGTGGAATCACTATCCGACTCCTGCTCATAAACTGACTCTGTCTCTGACATGGCTTTGAACAAGATATTTGTAATATGGATGCTGATATAGGTGCAGTGAAAGCAAAGTTTTAATGTATGTTCAAAACCAATAGATATCACCCATGTACCCAAGTATCACAGAAAAACAAAATCATAATGAGGATGACTCTGTTTTAATGGCATAAAAACTATCACTGTTTCGATCATAAGTGAGTTTGACAAATGAAAACCAAATGCAGATGTATGGTATAATTTTATAATGATGGCAAAAATTTGTCAATGGGGCAACAATTATGGGACTGTGTTTTATGAACTGGAGAATAGGGACATCATGATAGTAACCATAGTAATAAAAATGACCATGACAGTGGCAATATTATGGAGATGGCAGCAGTGATATGGTGATGGAGGCTATATACTAGTCAACATGAAACTGTGCAAAAACATGAAAGGGCATGATAGCAATGATAAAATGATAACTGAGGGCGTGAGGATCATGTACATAGCGTGCCAAGGCATGAGCACATTTACCATTCAATATTTTTCAAACTTTTCACCAAACTGTCCATATATTTCCAAAAACCCTTGAGGAATTATTTTGCAAGTGAATGTAGGGTTTATATATTCTTCTCCAAACATGGCCTCTTTCCCAACATCAAATTCATCACAAGCATGATAAAAATCTACTGAGCAATGATAAAAACCTGTTTGCAATCTGCTGGAGTCGATTTGAATCAAAACTGGGCGCAAAACACAAATTTCTGGGCTCTGTTGCTAAGTGGGTAGCGCCCCTGCCCAAGTGGGTAGCGCGCACCAAGTGGGTAGCGCACGTTCAATTTTACACAGGCCGTGGCGCTCAAGTGGGTAGCGCGCCCCAAGTGGGTAGCGTGCACCTCAAGTGGGTAGCGCCCACCTCCAAACGCTGTCAACAATTCTGCAAATTGTCTTCGGCCTTCAAAAACTCGATTTCGACCTCTGCCTTGCGGATTTCTCACAAATGAGTTTGTTTGTCATGTTTTATACATGAAGAAAATATCTCATGCAATCAGATTTGAATTCAAATGTGTTTGATAACCCACTCTCATAATGTTTCTGCATTTTGACATTTGGCTATTTAATACAATGTTTCTCCTTTGGCTTTTCTGAATTTTGGACTGAAAATGCTTGTTGTCTTTTGCAGGGATGCGGCACTGTGGCTTTGGAGAAGATCAGAGGCTTGCACTGAAGCTTTCTGATAATTAAATAAATACAATTATTACAAAAATGAAATTAGACAATTTCTAGTTCCAAAACAGAGTTTTGGACTAGAAATGTCTTCAAATGCTTTTGATGATAAAAATTTAAAATCAAAACTTGTGAAACCAACCTCATGGCCTGCGGGCTTTATGACATGTATGCAAAAGACTCAAAAACCCTAGACTCTAGGACTAAAGACTCTTTTTAACGAAACTGACATTTAATGACCATGAATGAAATGACAATGAACTTCAGTAATTTTTGAGGAATTTTTAAATAGCCCTGCAGGTACAAGCATGAGGAAACACATGACAACCAGACCCCCTCGTCAGTCAGTGGCATGCTCCTAGCGAAATGCAACGAAGTGGAACAAGCGAGACACCTAAGAATGAATATGCAAAAATCGAAATGATCTCTGATGGAGGGCTATGAGGACCGACTTTAACATTGGCTCCAATGGGGATGGTGGCTCCATGGAGATGCCAAGAACGGCAGATCTCTGGGGGAGTCAGACAGTGCCTTCATCCATTGGGCGATGGAGTCATTATTTCAACAAATAAAACAAAACTTTAGAGACATTTATTGACTGAAAACTTGACTGAAAAGCGACTGAAACTTGACCAAAACTGACTCGATTCTAAAACTGAAAAGACTGATAGAACTGACTTGAAAAACTTCAAACCAACCAACCTCCATCTCCAGAATTATAGCCTTCGCTCCGGGCCCCAGACTGAAGATGAGAGATCAGTACACACTTGCAATAAAACAGAAGTAAAACGATATATACAATGATGATGAAATCAGCAGAAAATACTCAGAAGTGATATCGCTTCAGCAACCGACCATTGATCGGTCCTCCAGGATAATCATCTCCATTCATTTCCTTGAGAAGAAAGGCATTTTGACCACGATACGCTGCAATCTTAAAAGGACCCTTCCATAAGTTTTCAAATTTACCATGCTTTCCCTTATCTTCATTTCGAGCATCCCATTTCAAAACCACCTCATCCAACTGAAACTTATCTGCTTTTTCCTTTCTGTCGTAGATATTCTTTATGCGCTCCTGCAACTTGAAAGTATTTTGAAATACCTCCTCCCGTGTCTGTTGTAAATGAATCATCTGATTAATCCTCCGCTGCATGGGATCTTCCTCACTACCAGCTTCCTGAAGCAATTTGACCACCGGGACAGCAAGCGAAGTAGGAAAAACCGTGTCTATTCCGTACACCAACTCGAAAGGAGACATGCCAATAGAATTTTTCTGACTTACCCTATCAGCCCACAGTTCATTCACTAACATCTTTTGCCAGCCCTTTTTGTTGATTTCCAGCAATTTTTTAATGATATTCACCAAGGATTTATTTGAAGATTCTGCCAAGCCATTCCCTTGTGGATGGTAGGCAGTCGAATGTCCCAAACTGATATTGTACTTATAGCAAAATTCAACCATCCTTTTAGACTTGAAGGCTGCTACATTATCTATGATTATTTTACTAGGACACCCAAAACGTGACAGAATATTGTTTTCAAGAAAAGAGATAATTACCGCATCCATGGCCTGTCGAGTGGGAATCGCCTCGATCCATTTTGTGAAGTAGTCCGTAGCTGTCAATATCCATATATGCTATCTGGAAGATGCTGGGTGGATTTCCCCGATAAAATCCAATCCCCACTGCTGGAATGGTGCACTAACTTCGATTGGTTTGAGAGGCAAAGGCTGTAGTTTCTGCTTCCCTTCGAAAATTTGACACTCATGACAATTTTTAACAGCCTTAAATACATCATAAAACAAAGAAGGCCAATAATACCCTGCCCTTAGAATCTTATTCGATGTGGTCTTCCAAAACAAATGGCCTCCGCAGTCACCTTTGTGAAAGTCCTCCAAAACATTTTGAGCTTCCTCCTCCACCAAACAATTCAACAACACTCCCCCAGGGTCTTTCCAATACAATGCAGAATTCAATATACAAAATTTTGCAGCTCTCAATTTCAATGTTCTACTCTTATTTCTAGGCATCCCGGGAGGTGGAGACAAATTCTAAAGCACGTATAAAATGTCAGCATACCAAGGGGAAGAAACAAAAATATCAGATAATTGAACTGACGTACTTTCCTCATCTTCATCGGACATGGCAGTGATCAAATTTATATCTAGAGCATGCAGATTTGTTTCATCCATGAGCTTGGCGAGTCCTTGTCCTTTAATCAGCTTGGTCGGTTTAATCTCCACATCGTATTCTAACAACGCAGCGATCCACTTACCCCGTCTTCCCTCTGGATCTGCCTGTACCAAAACATCTTTAACCGCTGCGTTAGGAACGTAAGCTATAATGTGGGAATGCAGTATATACACGCGGAAATCTTTCAAGGCCTTTACAAGTGCAAGTGCTTGTTTCTCAATAATGTTGTATTTCAATTCTTCGTCCCTTATAATCCGACTGAAAAAAGCAATGGGCTTCTCAACTCCATCCCTTTTTTGCATTAAAACAGCGGCCAATGTGTGCTCAGAAGCAAATGAAAACAAAATGAAGTCCTGTGTGTAGTCCGGACTGATTAAAATAGGGTTTGAGGAAAGAGATAACTTTACCAAATTAAATTATTTCACCGCTTCTTCTGTCCACTTTACATGACTGTCCTTTTTCAGCATGTTCGTGATTTCTCTAAGATGCTCTGCAAGGTTTGGAATGAAACGACGCAGAAAATTCGTTTTACCATTAAATGACTGTATTTCTTTCTTGTTCCGGGGTTGTTCAATCTGCTGTATGGCTTCAACACATGCAGGGTCAACTCGAATGCCATCTTTCGATATGATGTGGCCAAGGAGCTTGCCTTCATCCATGGAAAAAAGACTCTTTTTTGGATTCAGCAAAATGCCATATTTTCTGCACTTCTGGAAAACAATTTTCAAATGATATAAATGTTCCTCATCAAAATTTGAAAACACAGTTAAATCATCAAGGTAAACAACCAAAAACACATATTTCTCGTTGGCAAAAGCCATGTCCATTGCACGCTGAAAGGTGGCGCCTGCATTCTTCAAACCAAACGGCATTTTTGCATAATGAAACGTTCCCCAAGGAGTGGTGAACGCAGTCTTATCACGATCATCTTCATGCACTAAAATCTGATTATAACCTGAGTATCCATCGAGTAGTGACATCCTTGATGCTCCAACTACTCGCTGCAATATATGGTCCATTTTTGGCAGCGGATAATTGTCTTTTAATGATACCTTGTTCAAATTTCTGAAATCAATACATAAATGGATCTCACCTATTTTCTTTCTCACGGGCACCAAATTTGATATCCAATCTGAAAATCGGATAGGCACAATGATTCCTGACTTATACAACCTGTTTACCTCTTTTTCGATCGATGGTAGTAGCTTTGGATTGATTCTCCTCAACTTTTGACGGAAAGGCTTCTGATTTGGTTTGATGGGGATAGTATGCTGAATGATGTTAGTATCATATGTTTTTAGATCTGAGTAATCCCACGCAAAAGCATCAGAAAATGAAGACAACAATTTCACATACTCTACCTTTACCTTTGGTGACAATGACTTTGATAACTTAACCATCTTAGGATTCTCAGCTGTTCCAATATTTACCTCTTCTACCCCTTTCTCGGTCGGCCTCAATGTCGGTTTGCGGGCTACATCGTCTTGATCAAACAATTCTTCCAAAGGAATCAATCCCTTAGGAATGATGTTATCCTTAAGTTGCAGCACTTCCATTTGGTTTATTTGTATGTCATCATTACCATCATCATGTTCTGTATCTATGGAGGTATCTTTAAACTTACCCTTATT
Source organism: Pinus albicaulis (assembly GCA_034641835.2). Lineage (NCBI taxonomy): Eukaryota > Viridiplantae > Streptophyta > Pinopsida > Pinales > Pinaceae > Pinus > Pinus albicaulis. The sequence continues at coordinate 584,206,987 of CM076577.1, forward strand.
CTGCAGAAAATCACTAATCTCCTCATCATCCTGAAAGACTTGCCAACATCGCTGATTGTCTGGAACAGTGGGGCGGTGTTTCACATGAATCTCAAATTTGTTGCTGGAATTCATTGGAATTTTAAGATTGCTTGCTGCCTTAGCAAGACCATCAGCAACACCATTTTGTATGCGAGGCACACATGTCAAGGTATGATTAGAAAATAATTTCAGAATGTCTAAAACTGCATTACGGTAAGCCCTCATGCGAGGATGCTTGGCCCGAAACTCACCTTTAACCTACTTTATCACCAACTCTGAATCACCATACACTGCAATCCTTTTCGCTTTCAGCTTTTTAAGAATCTTAAGGCCAGCAATTAGAGCCTCATATTCTGCTTCATTATTAGAACAGTCAAATGCTAGCTTGTAGGAACACACTCTCACATTGCTTGGAACCTTATCCGGAGCGGAAAATGGACTACGAATCCAAACACCAATTCCAGCACCGTCACTACCCACTGCGCCATCAAAATCCATGGTCCAAAGACCATCTTCATCGTCCTCTAAATGTTGAAATTGCGCCAGCTCTGTTTTTCATGTTTGCTGCCCATTGTCTTTAGCCGATTGCTCCACAATAGCTTTCTTTTCTCTTCTTTCTTTTTGCAGAACTTCTCTAAAATTCTCAGTGATTTCTGGTATATCTTCCGCCTGAACTAATTGACTATCTATATCGTTAAAACTATCAGAAAGCAACACAAACGACTCTAAGTCGGTATGTACATAATTTACAGGATGATTGATTGGCTTCTCTTTGCTGGTTATCATGTATTTCATCTTCTGCTCTCGATATAACTTTCTCATTTGACCGAAGACTGGAATTGTAGCATAAGAGAAATCTAACTGAAGTGTACCTTTCAACTTTTCCCCCCAAGATCTTGAAAGGAGCATACCAAATCGCGGAGGAATGTCCGCCACCACCACGTCCATTAAAACATTCTTCGCTGGAATTTGATCTAAGCTTACAACCAAATATTTGATGAGTCCTATACACCTCACACGGCTGGAATCAAATGAATACAAATCATGATATTTTCGTGTAATGTCTAGTCCCAACTTTTCCATGATCGCCTTCGGCATCAAATTATGCGAAGCGCTCGAATCGAACATGGCATTGTGAAAAACATACTCATGCAGCCTCAAACTGATATAAAAGGGAGGAACATCACTGTCAGGGGACTCACCATCTAATGCAGGCTCGAAAATCAATTCTGGCTGATCATCCTCAACATTTACCGTATCGAACATTGGATCAAAGTTCAGAATTTTGGAGACTTGACCGCGGTAGCTGCTGTTCTTCATGATCTCTGTCAAAGGAATAGATATTTTTAATTTGGAAATTTCATTTTCCAAACTAAATGCTGAAACTTTCTCTACCTCTTTGACCGGAACTTCCTTCTTTTCAGCCTTGTCTTTCACTATGTTTGGCTGATTTACCTTTTCTGTTGATGATACTTTACTAGCTGCGGGATCAATTGTCTCTTTTCCTTTCTTCTGTGGTATCGGTGAATCTGCCTTTGGTGCTGAAGCTTCTTTCCGTTTCTGAATTGGATTTATGGGCACATCTCGGTTTCTCAATGAGTATTTCTTCTGTTGAGCGGACAAAGCATTCAAATACCCTCTTTGGTAATCATCTGACTCTTCCTCTAACTCCGCATCATTTGCTAAAATGAAGTCTTCATCTTTCTGTGCAGCTGAACTTTCTCCATATTCTTCATCCTCAGTAATATAAATAGGCAAATCATCGGGAGTGAAGAAATGATTTTGCTCACTTGCTACATCATCGTCATCATCTGAATCTTGACTCAAAAAATTCTGCAAAAGAGGTGTCTTGATCTGCTGTTGGGCTGTCGGCTCTTGTGGTCTTTGTTCACGCTGCTTTATTCTGAATTGTGGCTGCTACTGGCAACGATAGTTTGGATTCTGAATCTGCGTTTCTGGTTTGTCAAGTGTCATCCTTTTGAACATTTTTTCCATCTCACGAAGCAAGTGCTGTTCGGATGTAGATGTGGAAGGCTCTTCTTTTATAGTCACTATTTTCTCTGCTTTCAACCATGCTCTCTTATTGTTCAGATTTGCCTCAACACTAACGGAAATCTTCTGCATATCTTCTAAGGTAGGCAGATCTCTGTCACGTAGCGAATAAGCCATCTCCGGATCAAAGCCATCCGGGAATTTAAGAAGAGCTGACTTTTTAGATGGTCTTAAGTCATCTGGAATTGCATTATACACTGTATTGAATCTGATGATATAATCCTGAACGGACTCACCAGGATTACGCTTGATGTTTGTATACTCTGAAGTGATCTGCAGCAGATCCTTTTTCATCTCCCATCGGTCTAAAAACTGTGTCTGAAGGTCTTGCAATGTATGGATACTTCTGGCCGGTAAAGCTCTGAACCATTTACGAACCTCTCCTCCAAAAGTTTGGGCAAACAATCTCATTGAAACATTTTCTGCATCGATTTCATGCAAGTCCAAAAATTCTGTCATCCGGACAATATGCTGCTGAGCTGATATACTCTGTGGTGTACCATCAAATATGGGAATCCTGCTCTGGTAATCAGCAGACATAGGATCTAAATTGGCCGGCAAAGTAAGAGGTGCAAATCTGGCTGCCATGACTCTTGGCGGATTTATAATCTGTTGTCTCGGAGATACAGGAGGACTAGGAGCAGTAGGTGAACGAGGTGTATGCAGTGGAGACGGAGGAGAAACTACTACTGATTGCTGATCAGAAAACTCAGGCTGAACGGGAATGGTAGGGATAAAAGAAGGTTCAGTGGGAATCCGTGAACTAGATGCAACTTCAGATGGTCCAAGAGTTTGTGAAGCAGATTCAGTGAATTCGAGAGTGTTGGTAGCCACAATGGAATCTTGCATCTGTCTGTCCAAGTGATATGAAACAAATATGTATTGCAAATCTTCAAAAAACAATGGATCCGGAACTAATCTTGATAACTCAGTTTCAGAAAAATTTACAAATAAGGATGTTTCAAATCGTGCATCAAAAGGAATTTCGTCAACATATATAATTTTCACAGGACAGGATGCAGATCTAGAAAGCGATATGGAACTTCCAAAACTCACTTGACTTTCTCTTTCATAACTTTCTTGACTTCCTTGTCTTCTAAGGATCCTAGGAATCAGATTTGGATTTTCAAATATTGTTGGTGGATCAGGGTCAGGATTTGACCTAGTATTCCTTCTTGAAGCCAGTGTATTAATCTTCTCGGGATAAATTTCAAGGAACACAATCAATTATCTTCAGCCTTTCGACTTCTAGACTCAATCATCCAAAGGTCTAGAACGAGCAAGTATACTGGGGTAATTTACAAATCAAGTGCTTCATTCACAAGCTTACCGGAGATCGACTGAAGCAGCGTTTATCTACTTCGCTGATGCATAGCAAAAGCGTTTCGAAAGCTACCTGGCGTGACTTCAGACTCCGTCTAAGACTTATGATACAAACACATCAACAAGCAAACCATTGAGATTTTTTATGTCCCCAGTATGGTCGCCACTATGTTAGCGCTCAAATCTACCCTAGGCTGAAATAAGGTAAAACTCAAGGCTACATCAAACCATGCTCGACCTCGTAGCTAGCCCTACGAGGACAGGAGAGGGCTCTCTCCAGGTCTATCTCGACAAAGGATCTTCAAAGGGGCTGAGATGACTTATAATGAAAAATGAATACTGATTTTAGGCTAGTAAAGAGATAGGAATGTTTGATTTTGATTTTTTGGGTTTTCGTTGGAGAAATGGGAAAAAACAATTTTGGGTTCGGGGATAAGGTCAGATATTTGCAGATTTCGAGTTGGGGCGAGGTAGGAAATAGTCTTAATGCTTTTGATTGGATATATGGATGGATCAGAATGAAAGGGAGCTGAAAAGGGCAAGGATGAACATGGATCCTTCTCAAACAGGCGAAAACATGTAAAATTAAATGAATTCAAAGGCAGAGCACTGTGAACAATGGATTCAACCTCATCTACTCATTCATTTAATTTAAGAAGAATAAGTGAGAAATGGCATACATTAAACATGAAGGAACTTACAATAAAATGAGAGAAAACACCATTAAGAACAGAAAGCCACAAGAATCCCAACAGGTTCTGCAAAACCTCTGATCTTTCCTTAGCCAAAATATGAAAAATATGTACAATATGTGCCAAAGTTTGCCAAGAGTCCAACCTGTAGAATGTCTCAGAAATTACAATATATAGATCACTCTAACCCCTTACCACACCTCTAGGGGTCTAAATCCTCCTTCTAGGAGCAGTTCCAACAAATTCTAATCAAGGAGCTAAAATCTAGGCAGCTAACAACTTGCCTCTAAAAGAGTGGAAACTGATTCATTTACATGATTTTCACTTTTTTGAGAGTGAATCTTCTAGAATAGGTAAAAATGAGCCAAATTTACATGTAAACCATCAATTTACATCATGAGAACCCAAAAATTTTATCCACAAGCAAAACTGGTCCCAACTGGCCGAAATTCTGAGCTGGAAGTTGAAAATTCAGCCAAAAATTTAAGTGGGTAGCACGCCTTTCAGCCTGATTCGGAGGCACTTCATGGCATCCAAATTGAGCTCATGATAGCTCGTTGGAAAGCCCTGGATGTTGGCTATCCAACCCAAGTGGAATTTCCCAATTGGGAGCTCATTTGACCCTCCAAAACTTCATTCTCCCAGAAGTACTTCCTGCTGGTGCAAAAGGTGGCGGCAAGGTGGTTTTCATGGTGTTTTTGAGCTTTTTGACCATCTAGAATCTGATGAAATGCTTCGGAAATGCCTGAGGATGCATAAATTACAATGAAAAATCCAAAAATGCAAAAATTTCCTTCAGCAAGTGTCCCAAAAAAAAAGTGAGCATATGGGCGCGCTACCCGCTTAACTGAAAAACCTGTTTTTAGACCAAAATATTTTGAAATGACAAAAATTTCTCCGAATTTGCTCAAATTAAGAGCGAAGACCCTACATCATGTATCATGCCCAGCCAATGAAGCCTCGGCCAAAATCCGGAGTGGATCAGGCCTTTTCCGCCGTTTTAGTGCTTCACTCAACCTCCTCTTCAGAATCTTCATTCTCGCTTTGCAGACATGCATGCGAGCCCAATAATGGCCTTTCATGTGACGAAGCATGTCTTTCTCTCTGTTGGCCTTTGCCAACAACTTCTCTAGATTAATGTTAACATGCATGAGTTCAGTCTCCCACTCAACTGGTGTCATATCACCTGGTCTCTTCCGGGCCAATTGTCGATCCTCACGGATTCAACGCAGCTCATAAAGTGTGTGCTCATCCTCTAGCTGTTTGTTGCGCTGCTCAAGATATTTTATCACCCACTGAGCCTTCTGCAATTGATATTTTAGCGTGTCATTCTCGGCCCTTTGCTCCTGGATGATCTCCCTCAGTTTCGAGCTAGGAGAGCTCGCATCAACATCAATGATTGTGAAATCTGTGTCCCGGCCTCCTGATGGGCCCTCATCATGCATGGGCTTCTTGCCCCTGTCTTGGATCTGTACCTGTGCTGAAGAAGAAGGCGAGACCCCTTCCACATCATGTGGAGATAATACTCACTCTGCTGATGAAGTCGGAAAGACCCCTTCCACCGTGGGTGGAGATAATACTCGCCGTGTAGCTGCAAATAAGGCCCTGTGGCCTCGCTGATATGTCACAAACAATGGAGTGCTGATATGCTCAATCTCAGGAATGCCCGGCTGGTGTGAAGGCTCTCCCGCATCATGAACTACCTCGGGAGGCGGCTGTGACACTGTGAAAAAATCACGGGAGATGAAATCCTCCCAAGCGATGCCCTGCTGTGCCAACTGATGTAACACTATGATCTTGATCAAAGCGTAATGATATATACTCCTATGCTGTTGTGCTAGGCTCTTCTTCTATACAAAAATCATCATCCTCTCTATGTTGTGATACATGAAATACAGAATGTTCATCATACGTACCCTTGTGAAGTGCATCAACAAACGAACATGGTACGCAAAGAGACGTGTGAATCTGCCCTCGCAACTGAAATACCGAATGATGAGTTTCATCAGCGGTGCAAACTCATCCCTCAGGAATCTGAAAGGAAAAACTCTGCCCAAGTGCCTCATATACCCAAGTTTGATGTATGGCTCATAGTGGAATTTCTCTAAATGCTGACGTTTGTTCCATTCCTCTCCCGGATTTGGTATGCCAGTGGCCTGAGCAATAGTCATTGGTGACAGAAAGAAATCTACTCCAGCGAGATTTACACGGCCATTACGTAAATGTAGGACAAACAGGCGAGCTAGTTCACGATGAAGCTGGGTTTGTGAAATCATTTCACAAAATCGAAAACATGACTGAACCCGAAAAAAATCCATTGCAAGCGGACATGCCTGCGATTGAGCCAAAGAAGTAGGCTCCTCCCTGAGATTTTTACCACCTTTGCCACCTCTGTGAGGCCTCCATGGCACATTACCCTCTGTTGTGGAATCACTATCCGACTCCTGCTCATAAACTGACTCTGTCTCTGACATGGCTTTGAACAAGATATTTGTAATATGGATGCTGATATAGGTGCAGTGAAAGCAAAGTTTTAATGTATGTTCAAAACCAATAGATATCACCCATGTACCCAAGTATCACAGAAAAACAAAATCATAATGAGGATGACTCTGTTTTAATGGCATAAAAACTATCACTGTTTCGATCATAAGTGAGTTTGACAAATGAAAACCAAATGCAGATGTATGGTATAATTTTATAATGATGGCCAAAATTTGTCAATGGGGCAACAATTATGGGACTGTGTTTTATGAACTGGAGAATAGGGACATCATGACAGTAACCATAGTAATACAAATGACCATGACAGTGGCAATATTATGGAGATGGCAGCAGTGATATGGTGATGGAGGCTATATACTAGTCAACATGAAACTGTGCAAAAACATGAAAGGGCATGATAGCAATGATAAAATGATAACTGAGGGCGTGAGGATCATGTACATAACGTGCCAAGGCATGAGCACATTTACCATTCAAGAGTTTTCAAACTTTTCACCAAACTGTCCATATATTTCCAAAAACCCTTGAGGAATTATTTTGCAAGTGAATGTAGGGTTTATATATTCTTCTCCAAACATGGCCTCTTTCCCAACATCAAATTCATCACAAGCATGATAAAAATCTACTGAGCAATGATAAAAACCTGTTTGCAATTTGTTGGAGTCGATTTGAATCAAAACTGGGCGCAAAACACAAATTTCTGGGCTCTGTTGCTAAGTGGGTAGCGCCCCTGCCCAATGGGTAGCGCGCACCAAGTGGGTAGCACCCGTTCAATTTAACACAGGCCGTGGCGCTCAAGTGGGTAGCGAGCCCCAAGTGGGTAGCGCCCACCTCCAAACGCTGTCAACAATTCTGCAAATTGTCTTCGGCCTTCAAAAACTCGATTTCGACCTCTGCCTTGCGGATTTCTTACAAATGAGTTTGTTTGTCATGTTTTATACATGAAGAAAATATCTCATGCAATCAGATTTGATTTCAAATGTGTTTGATAACCCACTCTCATAATGTTTCTGCATTTTGACATTTGGCTATTTAATACAATGTTTTTCCTTTGGCTTTTCTGAATTTTGGACTGAAAATGCTTGTTATCTTTTGCAGGGATGCGGCACTGTGGCTTTGGAAAAGATCAGAGGCTTGCACTGAAGCTTTCTGATAATTAAATAAATACAATTATTACAAAAATGAAATTAGACAATTTCTAGTTCCAAAACAGAGTTTTGGACTAGAAATGTCTTCAAATGCTTTTGATGATAAAAATGTAAAATCAAAACTTGCGAAACCAACCTCATGGCCTACGGGCTTTATGACATGTATGCAAAAGACTCGAAAACCATAGACTCTAGGACTAAAGACTCTTTTTAACGAAACTGACATTTAATGACCATGAATGAAATGACAATGAACTTCAGTAATTTTTGAGGAATTTTTAAATAGCCCTGCAGGTACAAGCATGAGGAAACACATGACAACCAGATCCCCTCGTCAGTCAGTGGCATGCTCCTAGCGAAATGCAACGAAGTGGAACAAGTGAGACACCTAAGAATGAATATGCAAAAAGCGAAATGATCTCTGACGGAGGGCTATGAGGACCGACTCTAACAAGTTCATGGACCCCTACCTTCTGTTATAGCATCATTTTTCACCCTCATGTGATTCATGATTGTATTTTTGGCCTTGGGCACCCATTCCCACAGACTTGAATAGAATTTCATAAAAAACAGTGTTTCAAATCCAATATGCGGGTATGCCCAGAATTTTCCGCGTGTATACGCATGTTCAAAGATAATTTTTCACGTATGCCATTAAAATCATTAAAAATATATATAAAAATCCCTATTTTCGAGGTTGGGTTGATGGTTATTCCAGTTATTCAACCACCCCAGCCCATGGCCAACTATTTCCAACTAATTGAAACTACTTTGAGGGAGTATAAAATCCTTTCATGTGCATGGCCTAAAGGGAGGGAGAAAATTATAGACATTATACTCTGTCAGAGCCCAAATTCAAGTCTGATTTCCCGTGTCTCCTGCACTTCCCAGATTTTTACAGGAAACCCTTGTTTCCTAGAGATGTTCATCAGCTTATATGTCATCTCATGTGCACAAGTCTTGAAAGTATCTTAGCGAGGCAAGGGTGGGGCAAATCCGGACGACGCTCTATTCGAAGATCATGGAAGGATTCAGGTGATCTCTCCACCTTTCTATCATTGTACATGATGTTCGTAATAAAGAAGAACCCTCCTGTTCCTGAATTCACGTGTTAATATCTGCTTGCATATGTGAAAAGATTATTAATTAAGCATTTATTATTGTTTATATGATGTTTCACATGGATTACACTGACATTTAGGAAAGATATATGTTGTACAACTAGATTTCTGTGCATGTCTCTTCTTGATTTCCACGTTGAAGCAGAAGAAGGGTTGCTGGGGGTTTGGACCCCGCGGGATCTACATCAAACGTAGGATCTACGGGTGAGTTCTACAATTGATGTTATCTAGTTTTTGGCGTACAAGTGTGGTTATGTGAGTCCTTCTTGAATATCATGCCCTGATCTGTGGAGGTTTTTGACCCAATGACCTCTAGGGAGTTATTTCCCAAAACAGAACTGGCAACTCCACTGGGGATCGCATTGTTGTGATTCCTCTGTTGGGTGGTTTCAGCTGTTTTAAAGGTTTCCAACAATTTCAATCATTATTTCCAGTCCAGTTAGTTTTTTCTCAGTCAGACTGAAGACCTGGTTCTTTAGCCAGGCTAGATCATTTTTTTTTTCATTATTTACCTTTTCATACACTATTTTTCTCTTATACAAATGTGTATACATGCAAGTTTTGTTAAAGTAAGTCACATATACGCGTGTTTCCTTTGACACAGTCGCGTATGCACACTTGTTTCAAAACTGCTAAGTATCGTATGTCTGGGCAAATTTTGAAATTGTTGATTTCTTGACTTTTTGGTCTTGTCTGCCTGTGGAGACCTGTTCCTGCAGTGTCCTTATAGTCTCTCGATTATGTTGAAAGTGGTTATTGGTATTTTTCTCTCTTGTTTGGTTGAAGGCTGGCTCGTTTGGAAAATCTTGTTTTTTAGTGCTTGCATTTCTGGTTTGAGTACCGACATCTCTTTTTGGGGATTCTTGGCTGTTCTACTTAATCAGGACAGAGAGCTTCTGCTCATATGCTCTTTCCTCACTTTATTTTTTGCTTTGCACTTTAATTTTTGCCTGCTTTTGGTTGGTTTTCTTGATTTCATGTGACTAGGTCTTGTTGCAATTTTTTGAAGAGTCATTGTTGGTTCTTTGAAGTTTTGTTTGCTGGAAGATTGTGATATTCTTTCAGGCTAAGTTACTGAGTTTCTTGTCTTCCTTTTGCTCATATAAATCTTGATACTAAGTGGCACTATAAGATTTAGAGCATTTTTGTTGAAATTTTTCTTGAAATTCAGAGATTGTTTGGCTTGAGAATTGGATAGTTCTTTTTGGTCTCTTCGAAATCTTCTTTTTATAAAATTCAAAAGCTCAAAAAACATTTTGTTTTGCCATTGCCTTTGTTTTTCATTTTTTTTTTGGTTTATTTTCATCTTTTGAAGCCTTGTTGATATTTCTTACCTTCGGTTTCTGACTTGATTTGGGAAGGGAATTTTCATTGGTTTATTTCTCTTATTTCGAGCATATTTTGGTGTCTTTATACTGAGAGTTTCTGATTTGGGAACTAGCTTTGTGGACAGCTGGAAAAGTGAGAGAACTGGGGGATTCTTGGGAATTTCTCTTTGCTTTGTTAGATTTTTCATCTTAGAATTGGCATGCTCTTAGTAATTTGTATTAGGTGCACTTAAACATATGTAGTCTTTTTTATAAATTTTTCGAGTGTGAGTTTGATATCTGAAAAGAAAAAAAATTAGTCTCGTAGAACCCATGTAGAAATTTCTTTTCATTGAAAGGAAATTACTGCATTTGCATGTAGTTTGGTTTTCATTAATTTATTTTCTACGTCATAAAACATCACGAGTTTCATTTCCACATTCCCTTGACTTAATATAACAACCAACTAAAATAAGCGCAATAATTTAAAAACAACTAGCAAGTTTTTTATTAAGTGTCATGCGTTAACTAGCTAGGTTGGAGGGCCTTGGATTAGGTGAGTGGAGAGTTAAATCTCCAAGGCCGCTCAAACTAAAACATAGAAGTTTATTAAATGAGCGAAATCCAACTCTGTTAGGTGGACCAGGAAAGCTCTCCTCCAGAGAGTCAAGCGCGAGAGGAAGTGAAGGTTGAGACGAGAGATACCCCCTCTCTAATTTACTGGATCTTGCCTTAAGACCATTCCGCCCGACTGCTGACACAGATTGGTGCCCATAGTTTCCATTCCTAGGTTCCACATAGGTGACTGCGGGGGGGAATACTCGTGGTACCTGAGGCAAACATCGCATCACTTCTAGCAGTACTTCTGGAGGGTGCCCCGGCGAAGCTTGGGTACTTGCACCGTCAAAGGCTGTTGTTAGGAGGTCGGCGTAACTATTTCTGTTACCTTCGCTAGTAGGCCTGGGCCGTAATTATCCCAGACTAATTTCAGGAGGTCCTATTTTTCGCGTTCTTGTATTTTGGTGTCCGGTCCTAATCACCTGGAGCGGAAATACCTGAAGGCTGCTTGCTTGGTTGCATCTTAGGGATTTTTGTAGTGAGTGCTCTTTGCTCCTAGCTTGCCTATATTTATAATTTTTTTATTCTAATTAATCTGTTAAAGTGGCTGATCAAGCGCCTCGTCGATCAAGGAGATTTCGGGGGTTATCTCCCGAAACTGTTGAGCCTTCTTCAAGAAGGCGTAGGAGTAATATAGCAGGTGAATATCACCCTGTGGTATCTGACGCAGTGGAGAGAGATCCTCCATAAGGGCTTGAATGTTTTTTATTTGGGTCCGGTGTTGGTTTCGAGAGGAGCTCTCCGCTCACCTCGAGAGTCTTATTTCCGCGGGAAGAAGAAGTAGAAGTAGAGGAAGTATCTCAGCTTTCTAAATCACTTCCATCTCCTCTTCCTCTTGATTATCCATTTGTGTTTGAGTACATCGGACCTGAGTCAGAAAGACCAGAAAGTCCTTATCCATATTTTTCATACCTTTCGATAGCCACGACTGGGAACGCAGCGTTGGCTGTTAGTGCTGCAGACATTCAGACTCCTGCTTCAGTAGAAGGAGGAGGTATAATTGCTATATCTTCGATTGCTTCTAGTACTGCTTTGTTTGGCTCTGGTTTCACCCAAGCGCATGCTTCTCAATCTGGTCCCTTTTGTTTTGGAATGCCCACTAGTGGGATCCCTTCGTTTTCCTTTTCTGTTGCTGTAACTGCGTCTGCACCCCTGTCTTCCATTGCTAGTGGGTCATCTTCTATTCAAGGGTTCCCCTTCAGAACTGGGCATATTCCTAGTTCAAATCCTTCCTTAGGGTATTTTCCTTTTACTTCTCAGACTCAAAGTTTTAACCCTTGGTCTGGGGGTCAGATTTTGACTACCTTTACAGGTTGGAACCCTGTATTTACAGCAGTGGGGGCAGGGAATCAGTTCTTCGCTGGTCAACAAGGGAATGCTTCTTTCCCTTCGTCGAGTGCTTATCAGAATTTTTCCCCTCTTTCTAATGCTTGGAAACCCTATCAGGGGCTTTCCTCTTCATTCATTACTTCGGGGGGGGGGGGGGAACTGGTCCAATCTTTGGTAACTCTATGTTGGGAGGGGGTCCTCCAAATGCTGGGTCTTACGGCCCAACATTTTCTACGAGTTCTTTCTGGAAACTTGGTGCCTCATCAAATCTAGGTTACTCTTTTCAGAATGTCGGGAATTCATCCCACCAAGGATGGAATCCTCAGGCTCCTCCTCGCTTACCTTTTCTGGCAACATTGAACTTGCCATATTTGTCGAAATTGACGAATGATCCAATCCAATATAGTCCTAGGTGGCCTCCGGTTCCTACCAAACTACCTTCAGACATTCCAAAGTTTGAAGGAAAGAATGGAGAGGACCCAGCTGATCATATCACCACTGTTGAAAATGCAACAAGATGATGGAGCTTAGTGAAATGAAGTCGCCTTCAGTAAGTGGGTCCGTAGGCTATTTTTGGCGCAAAGTCTATTTTAAGACATATAGAGCATGGTCTAGGAGTTGCAGTATGCTATTCTTGGATGATTGGTAGAGTTGGTAAAAATAGATGGACCTCTATTTTTAGACATACAGGTCAAATTATATTTTTAGATTGCCTAACTAAAAATAGGTCAGTCAAATATTATTAGCCCTTAATAATATTTGGACTATAAACTTCGGTTTATCCTCTTGCAGCACTTTAGTTGGAGCTACGGATGTGGCCCATGCACCTGAAATAAGGAATTATGCTATTCCTGGGGGTTTGGTGAGCTCATGCATGGTTGACTTCAGTTATAACTCAAGTGGCGGAGTTTGGTGGAGTTGATGAGACAGTTGGTGGAGTTGTGTTCGGTTTAACTTAGTTGAACTAGTTGTATTTAGTCTAACTAACAAATACACTAGTGATGAGTGGTGTGAATTAAATATTATTTAATTCAATAATTATTAACTCATTATTCAACTAAATAACACATCATTTGACTGCAGTGCATGGACAGTTCAGTGAAGACCAGTGGAAGAGGTAGATGAAAGGGTGAGTTTGCTATTAGTTGCGACATGAGTTGTGCATGAGATTTGCACAAGCATTGGAGGAGATTGCGCATGAGGATTGCGCAGTTGAAGCCAAGGAGATTCGAACTTGGGTCTCTCATTACACCAACTTGGATTGCGCAGTAGAGGCAGGCAAATAGTGGATGAGTTTTGAACCCGTGACTTGTTCAAAAATGAGCTAGTTTGTGTGTAGCTTTTGGAGACAGTACTGAGTACTTGTGAGAAGTATTGTACTGATATTGTTACATGTTCTCTTTCATTATAATATACAAAATATATGGGGGTTTTCAGCTATAAACTTTCCCCATTACATATTGTGTTTATGTGCGCATGCGACTGTTTCTATTTCCGCAAATTGATGATCAATTGTAGAAGAGGTTATGTGTTATGCATGAATTCGAATTAGTGTGTGACCAGGATAATCTCAGGGATAAATATTCATTATTCAGCAAATTTATACATGGTATTAGAGAGAATTGATCATCGGGATCTATTACAGTGATTACAATTTTATTTCGATAGACAGAGTCTGTAACGGGCCAGGTAGCCTCTGGATCCATCCTTTCTTTGAAAGGTGATATATCCAGTAAATGCCCTTACATTCGATCTCTGTGCTAGAAATAATTTTTTCTCACAGATCCAAAAGCAGTTGAGTTTTGAGTTTGGAATTCGAATTTTGCAGCAGATAGTTTTCTTGGTGCCAGAAGTTGAAATGTCTTTCAACGGTTTGCGACTCGAATATGCCCTTGAAGGAAGTTCAAATTATGTTGCATGGAAAGATCGGATGGAGGCAGTATTAGAAGATAATGGGCTGAAGGAGTTCGTGGATATGGATGTCCAAAAGCCTACTGATCCTGCTGAAGTTGAGGCTTGGCAAAAGAATATGGCGAAATGTCGAAGGATTCTGTTGGAGGGCGTAAAGGATCACATTGTATCCAGCCTGCATGGAAAAGCTTCTCCATATTTGATGTGGAAAGCATTGACAGATCTATTCCAGAGAAAGAGTGACCAAAGGAAGCTGGCGCTCAAGGATAAACTCAGAAACATTAAGATGGAGAAAGGCGATAGTATCGCCAAGTACCTCTCGAAGTTCACTCAATGCAGAGATGAGCTGGAAAGTGTGGGGGTGACTGTCGATGATGAGGAATTGGTGGACCTGGCTCTCCTTGGTCTTCCGAAGAGTTGGCATTCCTATCAGGACTCTGTCAATGGTCGGGAGAAGTTGTCGGGATGGGAGCGACTTTGGGCAGATCTCATGCAAGAGGAGATAAGGCAGACTACCAGGGACGGATCTTCATCAAAGGTATCTGATGAAGAAAATTGCGCTTTGGCTGCCAAAGAAAAGAAAGGGAAGAGCAAGAAAGCTTCTCAGTCTGGTGTGAAATGCAAGAAGCAAGACATGTCCAAGGTGAAGTGTTTTCACTGTCACTAGCACGGAAACTATGCCACAAATTGTCCGCAGAAGAAGAAAAATAAGAAGGCTGCTGGATCTACAGCGGGAGAGGCATTGGCCTCCCAGTTTGAACTGGATTTTTCACTGATCGCATGCTTGGTATCAAGTGTGATGGGATCAATATGGTTCTTGGACAGTGGTGCGTCATGTCACATGACAGGAGATTGGGATCTGTTTTCAGATCTGGAGGAAAAAGATCTTGGTGTGCACATCGAGATGGGCGATGATGGTAGATACAGTGCGACCGGTATGTACTCATTTTCGGAGTCCGGTAAACCCTTCGTATTGAAGGATGTATTGCATGTTCCGTGATTGATGAAGAATCTGATCTCTCGTGGCGATGTTGGAAGACAAGGCATGATGTGGTTCGCCGAAGGAAAAGCTTTCCCTCACAAGTAAGTAATACAATCGGAGAAACCCGGAAGATAGGGGTTCGAGTCAAGAACCTTTATCAGCTGCAAGTAGATGGTTGCGCAGCAATGGCATGCAAGGTGGAAGGAGTGGTGAGCTGGGATGATGGTGAGCTGTGGCACTAGAGATTGGTCCACCTTCACCATGGAGCTTTGAAGATACTGTAGCAGATTTCTACTGGGCTTCCTACAGGCACCCTTGCGCAGTCAGATCAGTGCAAGGGGTGTACTTTGGGAAAATATGTGAAATCCACCTTTCACGAGAAGGATAGTCGCGCCACGACAACCTTGAGAGAGTTCACACAGACATGTGTGGTCCTTTCTCAGTAGCTTTGACAACAAATCACAAGTACTATGTGATCTTTGTTGATGATTTCTCTCGGAAGTGCTGGATATTCTTCATGTAGAAGAAGAGCGAGACATATTCAAAGTTCTGTGAATTCAAGGCCCTGGTTGAGAAGGAATTGGGGAAGAATGTGAAGGCTCTTAGGAGCGACAATGGTGGTGAATTCATCTCTACTGAATTCAATGAATTTTGCATCACAGAAGGGATTTGGAGAGAGCTCATCGCACCCCATAACCCACAGCAGAACGGGGTTGCTGAGCGGAAGAACAGAACGATCGTGTGTGTTGCACGGGCAATGTTTCATGATCAAGGCCTACCCCTTCACTTGTGGGCTGAGGCATCCAATACTGCAGTGTATGTGCAGAGCCATTGTCCTCACAAGATACTTGGCATGAGTACACTGGAGGAGGCATTTTCTGGCAAGAGGCCTGATATTTCTCATCTGAGAATTTTTGGCTCACCTGTCTACATGCATGTGACAAAGGACGCCAGAAAGAAGCTGGATCCGACCACAGAGGTTGGGATATTTGTGGGGTACACTGATATGCCCCACAACTATCGTGTGTACTTGCCAGACAGTCGCAAGACTGTTGTGAGACGGGATATCAAATTTTAGGAGGAGAAAGCCATGAAGTGTTCGCTTAAGAGGGAGCCACACTTGCATGCAGATGAGGAGCTATTAGTTCCTAAGGAGGAGCTTCCGGATGTGGATCAGCCACAAGAGGTAGTTCATGGAGTGGAAGAAACCACTCATGCAGTGCCAACCATCAGAGGGCGTAAGCGCACTACAGAAGCTGAGCGACTGGCTCAAGATTCAGAGAAGGTTGTAGGACCACCTACAACACAGCGCAGACAGAGATAGTCACCGAACCGGTACACTGGATACATGGCTCTTGTGAGAAAATGTGTCATGACAAAGCCATCCTCTTTTGAGGAAGCTGTGGAGGAACCCGCATGGGTAGATGCCATGGTGGAAGAGTATGATTCGATTGTCAGAAACAATGCATGGGAGATTGTCCCACGACCAGAGGGGAAATCAATGGTGGGTTCACGATGGATCTACAAAGTGAAGTAGGCGACTGACGAGAGTGTGGAGAGGTACAAGGCAAGATTTATTTCCCGTGGCTTCTCACAGATCGAGGGGATCGATTATGAGGAGACCTTTGCACCTGTCGCAAGGTACTCTTCCATACAGACGATCCTAGCTCTCTCAGCGTAGATGGGAAGGCACATCCATCAGATGGATGTGAAAACTACGTTCCTCAACGGATTCATTGAGGAGGAGGTGTACATAGAGCAGCCCGAAGGTTTTGAGATCCAGGGAAAATTTTAGGGGCGAATTTTAGCCCAAAGGCGAATTTTAAGGGATTTTATATTTTATTAGGGCGAATTTTTTATATAAAACTCAATTTCTATAGTTTAATAAAGTTAGCCCAAAAAATATTTTAAAAATAATTAATTATTTAATATTAGCCCACCAAAAAAAGGGCGCACAAAACTGGAAACATCACTATCACGATTTTCCGGATTTATATGGCATTACTTCCATTTGGCAATCGATTTTCGATTTCCTGGCATTCGCCCCATTTTCGGTGGGGCTGAGCTTTGTGCACATCGATCTTCTAAGTTCTTGTGGTGAGTCGAAGCAGTCCACGGGAATCCCATCATGGTCCGTTAGGGCACAGCCGACTTCTCTGGTCCGGACTCAGTTAGGGCCTCCCATAGTTAAGTATATAGCAGAGACTTGGAGATTCAATCCATCAACGTTTCAAGCAATTCATTTTCAGATAGGCTTCCCCACCTCGGCTTTCTTTCAAATATGATTGCCCTTAATGTTAGTAACAATTCTTTCACTGGTCCAATTCCAACAGTTATTTGTAGGAATTTTAGCTCAATCAGGATCCTTGATTTCTCGATGAATAGATTTGAGGGACGCCTTGATGAAGGGCTGCAAGAATGTAACGTACTTGAGGAGTTCGAAGTGGGTTTCAACAACCTCGTGGGAATTCTCCCGAAGGATCTATATAATATATCATCTTTTATAAGGTTCTCTGCACCCGTCAACAGGCTTTCTGGGGCTCTAAATTCTGATATTGGGTACCTATCAAATCTCACCATTTTGTCTCTCTATGGCAACAATTTCATAGGAAATCTTCCCAAGAAGCTTGGAAAGCTTGAGAAGTTGGAACAACTCGTTCTCTATAGCAATCAGTTCAGTGGAGGCCTGCCAACATCTTTATCTTAGCGTAACAAATTGCAAGTCATCAACCTGAGGAACAATTCTCTGAGTGGAGAGATCCATCTTGATTTCAGGAGATTTCCTGACCTGATTTCACTTGATCTTGCTTCCAATCAGTTCTCCGGTCAGCTTCCACCTACTTTATCGACCTGCATAAAGATCAAGTCATTAAGCTTGTCAAGAAAGAAACTTGAAGGTCAAATCCCAGAGAGCATGACATCTCTTAAGTCTCTCACCTTTTTCTCCATCTCAAACAATAGCCTGAGAAATATTACAAGAGCCCTTCATGTTTTTCAGGACTTCAGGAACCTCAACATTTTGATTCTGTTTAATAACTTCCATCAGGAGTCCATTCCGCAAGGCATCACGGGCTTTGAAGGGCTTCAGATTCTTGCCCTTGGAAATTGTGCTCTTTTAGGGAAGTTTCCCAGCTGGTTGAGGAATTGTTCACAGTTACGTATTGGACCTTTCTGAAATAACCTCACGGAAGCATTCCACATTGGATTGGCGGTTCCGGTCTCTTTTTACTTGGATATTGCAAACAATTCCTTCTGCGGATCGATTCCCCTTGAACTCACAAAATTTGCCTAGCCTAATATCTAAGAAAAATTACACTGATATGGATCAAACTTCCTTTGAATTGCCACTAATTGTTAAGCATAATGAAAATGCATTTGGACTGTAGTACAAGCAACTGTCCAAGTTTCCTCCTACGATATACTTAAGCAACAATAAACTCAATGGAAGTATATGGCTAGAATTCGGGTGCATGAAAATGCTTCACATTTTGGACTTAAGGAGCAACAGTTTAACAGGGAACATACCAGATGAGCTCATCTCATTTGACAAACTTGGAGAGTTTAGATCTCTCAGAAAATAGTCTGACTGGAAGAATACCCACATCTCTTCAGGAACTCACATTTTTGCCAAAATTCAATGTATCCAATAACCATTTGGAAGGACTTATTCCTTCAGGAAAGCAGTTCGATACTTTTCCAAAATCTAGTTTTGAAGGCAACTCTGGTCTATATGGACCGCCTCTTTCTCCCTGCAATGCCAATATTTTAAAGCCAGGTTATGATTACATGGGTTTCGAAGTCAAGACTCTGAGATTGAACAGGAATGGCATCTTAGGTATAGCAGTTAGTGTTGGAGTTGGTATTGCTCTTTTGCTAGGTGCATTGTTGTGGAGCATCAAGATAACCCATTAAAGGCGAAATGAGATGTAAATGAGATACGATGCCTTTCAGCATGTCTCATAGAATCTCTGATGCTTTAGGATCTTCCTTGGTGCTTCTATTCCAAAATCATGATATCAAGGACCGGACTGTGGCTGATATCCTGAAAGCCACCAATAATTTTGATCAGGCCAACATCATTGGATGTGGAGGATTTGGATTGGTATATAAAGCCACCCTGGGGAATGGTACAAAGGTAGCTATCAAAAGATTAACAGGAGATTGTGGTCAGATGGAGCGTGAATTCACAGCAGAAGTGGAAGCTTTGTCAAGAGCTCAACATAAGAATCTTGTATCGTTGCAAAGGGTATTTGCATAATTGGCAATTGCGAGGTTGCTTATTTACTCTACATGGAAAAATGGGAGTTTGGATTATTGGTTGCATGAAAGGCATGATGGAAGCCCAATGTGGGACTGGCCTACTCGACTAAGAATAGCTCAAGGAGCAAGCAGGGGGTTGGCATATTTGCATAGGGTATGTGATCCTCACATTGTACATCGAGATATTAAATCTAGTAATATTCTCTTAGATGAGCAATTTGAAGCTTATGTTGCAGATTTTGGCCTTTCAAGGTTTATTTTGCCATTTGATACACATGTGACCACAGAATTAGTAGGCACTCTTGGATACATTCCCCCTGAGTATGGAAAAGCATGGGTAGCTACTCTCAGAGGTGATGTCTACAGTTTGGGGGTTGTTATTTTGGAGCTTCTCACTAGAAGGCGGCCAGTTGAAGTCTCCAAGTCAATAATAAGCAGTGATTTGGTGACATGGGTGCAGCAAATGAGGTTCGAAGGTAAGCAGGAGGAGGTCTTTGATCCTTTGATCCAGGGCAAAGGATATGAGGATCAAATGTTGCAGGTACTTGATGTTGCTTGCATGTGTACTAATCAAAACCAATTTAAAAGACCCACAATTCAAGAAGTAGTTGCGTAGCTTGAAATTATAGGAGATGATGCCCAACCAATGAAGGGAGCTTGTCCTGTAAAAGGTTAAAGATATGTAAAGTTTTCAGTTTTCTTAAGCTTGTATCCTTCCTCAATTACACTGAATGAGAAAAAAAAGGATTTTCACATACCAGTTTGTTAAATCTTCGTTTGCTGTGATACATTTGAGTACATTATGAATGCTTTTGAAATATATATTGCCATACTATATTTTAAAGGAATTGTGTTTATGTTTAGTGAGATTTTTTTGAAAGGAATTGTGTTTATGCTTAGTGAGATTTTTTTGGAGCTTCAGGTGAAATTTTGATTTTGATTTGTGTGATTTAAATTAATTTTTTTTTACTGTATATCCTGAAAGCGACCAATAATTTTGATCAGGCCAACATCATTGGATGTGGAGGATTTGGATTGGTATATAAAGCCACCTTGGGGAATGTTACAAAAGTAGCTATCAAAATATTAACAGAAGATTGTGGTCAGATGGAGCGTGAATTCACAGCGAAAGTGGAAGCTTTATCAAGAGCTCAACATAAGAATCTTGTATCGTTGCAAGGGTATTGCAGAATTGGCAATTGCAGGTTGCTTATTTACTCCTACATGGAAAATGGGAGTTTGGATTATTGGTTGCATGAAAGGCATGATGGAAGCCCAATGTTGGACTGGCCTACTCGACTAAGAATAGCTCAAGGAGAAAGCAGGGGTTGGCATATTTGCATAGGGTATGTGATCCTTACATTGTACATCAAGATATTAAGTCTAGTAATATTCTCTTAGATGAGCAATTTGAAGCTTATGTTGCAGATTTTGGCCTTTCAAGGTTGATTTTTCCATTTGATACACATGTGACCACAGAATTAGTAGGCACTCTGGGATACATTCCCCCTGAGTATGGACAAGCATGGGTAGCTACTCTGAGAGGTGATGTCTACAGTTTGGGGGTTGTTATTTTGGAGTTGCTCACTAGAAGGTGGCCAGTTGAAGTCTCCAAGTCAATAATAAGCAGTGATTTGGTGACATGGGTGCAGAAAATGAGGTCCGAAGGTAAGCAGGAGGAGTTCTTTGATCCTTTGATCCAGGGCAAAGGATATGAGGATCAAATGTTGCAGGTACTTGATGTTGCTTTCATGTGTACTAATCAAAACCAATTTAAAAGACCCACAATTCAAGAAGTAGTTGCATGGCTTGAAATTATAGGAGATGATGCCCAACCAATGAAGGGAGCTTGTCCTATAAAAGGTTAATGATATGTAAAGTTTTCAGTTTCTTAGGCTTGTATCCTTCCTCAATTACACTGAATGAAAAAAAAGGATTTTCACATACCAGTTTGTTAAATCTTCTTTTACTGTGATACATTTGAGTACATTATGAATGCTTTTGAAATATATATTGCCATACTATATTTTAAAGGAATTGTGTTTATGTTTAGTGAGATTTTTTTGAAAGGAATTGTGTTTATGCTTAGTGAGATTTTTTTGGAGCTTCAGGTGAAATTTTGATTTTGATTTGTGTGATTTAAATTAGTTTTTTTTTACTGTATATCTTGAAAGCCACCAATAATTTTGATCAGGCCAACATCATTGGATGTGGAGGATTGGGATTGGTATATAAAGCCACCTTGGGGAATGGTACAAAAGTAGCTATCAAAATATTAACAGGAGATTGTGGTCAGATGGAGCGTGAATTCACAGCAGAAGTGGAAGCTTTGTCAAGAGCTCAACATAAGAATCTTGTATCGTTGCAAGGGTATTGCAGAATTGGCAATTGCAGGTTGCTTATTTACTCCTACATGGAAAATGGGAGTTTGGATTATTGGTTGCATGAAAGGCATGATGGAAGCCCAATGCTGGACTGGCCTACTCGACTAAGAATAGCTCAAGGAGCAAGCAGGGGGTTGGCATATTTGCATAGGGTATGTGATCCTCACATTGTATATCGAGATATTAAGTCTAGTAATATTCTCTTAGATGAGAAATTTGAAGCTTATGTTGTAGATTTTGACCTTTGAAGGTTGATTTTTCCATTTGATACACATGTGACCACAGAATTAGTAGGCACTCTGGGATACATTCCCCCTGAGTATGGACAAGCATGGGTAGCTACTCTCAGAGGTGATGTCTACAGTTTGGGGGTTGTTATTTTGGAGCTGCTCACTAGAAGACGGCCGGTTGAAGTCTCCAAGTCAATAATAAGCAGTGATTTGGTGACATGGGTGCAGCAAATGAGGTCCGAAGGTAAGCAGGAGGAGGTCTTTGATCCTTTGATCCATGGCAAAGGATATGAGGATCAAATGTTGCAGGTACTTGATGTTGCTTGCATGTGTACTAATCAAAACCAATTTAAAAGACCCACAATTCAAGAAGTAGTTGCATGGCTTGAAATTATAGGAGATGATGCCCAACCAATGAAGGGAGATTGTCCTGTAAAAGGTTAATGATATGTAAAGTTTTCAGTTTTCTTAAGCTTGTATCCTTCCGCAATTACACTGAATGAAAAAAAAAAAGGATTTTCACATACCAGTTTGTTAAATCTTCGTTTACTGTGATACATTTGAGTACATTATGAATGCTTTTGAAATATATATTGCCATACTATATTTTAAAGGAATTGTGTTTATGTTTAGTGAGATTTTTTTGAAAGGAATTGTGTTTATGCTTAGTGAGATTTTTTTGGAGCTTCAGGTGAAATTTTTATTTTGATTTGTGTGATTTAAATTATTTTTTTTTACTGTATATATGATTCAGCACTCGCATTTCATTGTGTAGAATTACTTGATTTCAATCAATGAATTCTTACCAAATTTTAAATAAATTTGATTAGAAGAATCAGCAAAAAAAACTAAAAACAACTCGACTTGTCATTCTTGGTGTATTGTTGATGGAAATGTTGTTGAATTAATATAAAAAACTATTCCAGTCTCCTGTATTAATTTATGTTTTAGTTATAACTTTGCCTCATATGCCTCTCTCATAGTTATCTACAAATTCGATTTAGGCAATTGAGCTTAGGAGTGTCACATTCACGAAGGCACAAAAGCTCAGGGGAGTCACATTTAGGCAATCACTGAGGAAATAGCTCAAAGCTTAGTTCAAAATCGTTAGGTGATTCTAGAGCCATAAAACGGTCTGTGTCTTCCAACCATCATTCATTGTCTGGCCATGACCGAGATTCTTCCAATGCTAGAGAAAACTTTGCAGTGTATAGGGGTTCTCAAGCCGATTTCTAGCTAACTAGACCCATATCTGACCAATACAGAGGCCACAATGCATATACGCCAGAAGATAGCGATATTTGTCTGCATAGAACCCGTGACTTTGACAAGGGTTTAGATGATATGAACAATGTAGTGAGAATGAGGTCTAGTAGCTTGAAACTGAGGGAATCAAGTCCAAATCATAATAAAAGATACTGGTCTCCATCAAGTGCTTTGAATAGTGTCCCGCCTTATTACCATTGTGGTACCTCTCAAAAGGGGCAATATAGCTATCACCGGGAAAATCTGCAAACTTCCAGAAACCAAACACAGTTGAGGCAAGACCAAAATCAATATGAAGAGAGAATAGAGAAAATAAACGCTATGAGAAGTCATGCACAAGGCAATACGGGCAATGTACAAACTGATAGCCATCTTATGGAATTAGATAGAAAAACTACAAGTCAATATATATCATTATATTTTATCCTCTTCAAGGTCTTACTATTGCCCAAAAGAAAGCTCTAGCAATGAAGTTGGACAGAGAAGCTTGGCAGAAAGAAACAGAGAGAATTAACGCTATGAGAAGTTATGCAGAAGGCAGTGTGGGTAGTGTACGAAATGATAGCTAGCCTATGACATTAGGTACATATGCACGTTACACTCCTCAAGGTCTTAATATTGCCTCCAAAAAATCTCTAGCAATGAAGTCGGACAGCAAAGCTTGGCGGAAAGAAATTGAGAGAATAAATGCTATGAGAAGTCATGCAGAAGGCAGTATGTGCAGTGTAGGAACTGATACCCAGCCTATGACATTAGATACAAACCCTTCTTCTAGAACAGAAGAGGTTTTATCAATGAGTAATCAAGGTAGAGACAATATGCTAATGCTTACTTCACCTGCATTAGACTGTGGGGCTCTTATAAAAAAACTAGATTGTGTGTCTGTTGAAGAAAATGTTCCTGTTCAGGGCCCTATAGCCACAGAAACAAGAGGCAAAAAAGTTATTTTATCCAATCCGAATAAAACCACTTCAGCACAAAATCAAGGACTACAACATCTAGAAAATCGAAATATTTATTCACCCAAGAATCCTTTAATCAAGCTGGTGACATCTTTAGAAAAGGTTGGTTTTCATTCAGGAATCGCAAAAACAACAGGCCATATGTCTCATATGACTGACGCAAGTGGAGTTTCTGGTAACAAGTTTGTACAAAGGAATCTCGAGGAAACCCCATTGAATCAGGAAGACAAGAAAGGGAGGCCTTTACAAATGGAGGACGGAGGCAGCTGCAGGATAGAGCAGAAAAACATTGAAATTTCTGTAACTAAGGGTGAGCATATTGGGCTGGACAATGGTCAAGATTCTGCAATTAATGAAGGTTGAACTGGTGTTACAGACAGTGATAGCAACAATGTTCCGGAGAAACTTATTCATTTATACAAAAATATTTGCATTGTTGAGGATGTGGAGAGTGGAGACTGCAAAGATGGTTGCAGGGAAGCTGATGGGAGAGTAGAAAAATCTTATTCGTGCATGTGATACAGAGGTTGGTTCAGTTTCCTACCATTTCTTTTTTGTTCTTGTTTTAAAAGGTCAAGAGTTTTTTGATTGATTTTTATTTTGTAATAATGTTTTTTCCCGGATCCATCGTATTAAGTAGATATTTACTGTCGACATTTCGAACCAGGACAAAGAAGGAGATCAAGAGTTATAAGTACTACTATTCCGGCTGTTTCATTGATCCTTTGCCTTGTACTGTTTAATCTGTTTTTCTCATATGAAGCAAGATTGTGGTCTGTTTGTATGATTATATTCTTTTTCATCTATGAACTTGAATGAAATTGTTTAGTTCTTGAACTTCTCTCGATTTTTTTGGTAGTTTTACCTCTTCCATTAACTTCTATTTTATTAGTGGACCAGGACTATTGTCCATTATCTAGGGAAGAAACTTCCCCATTACCTTTATAAAGGTAGTTTAATGCATGTCTATGAACATTGATGCAACTGAATTCAATATTTATTGGCATAGTAGGCAGTTGGGTGGATGGACCCCATTTTTAAACAATTGATGTCAACTGCAAGTCTATTGATTTTTGTGACCTACAATTTAGATTTTTGTGAACTGGGACTAGTTTTCATTTATTCCAGCTTAGCTCAAAGAAAACCGGTTTTTTTATTTTGTGCTTGAAGGGGTAACGAGATGCAAATGGCTACTAAAGACTTGAACAAATTTTAAATTATTCAAGCTGTCATTTTCCTGTCCTCTCTTCCATAGCCAGTTTTCTCAATGCCCCCATTTGACATGACTTCTAGAAACTTATGGTCTCAGTGTTTTCAACCTGCCTTTGCATTTTGTCTTAGGCATGTGCTGAGTAGTTTTTTTCCCAATATTTACTGTACCCTCAACATTGCAAGTGCTTTAATGAAAATCACATTGAATTATCTTTTTTGGGTGTTCCTGTCTAATAGCCATGCAAACTGTTGTGATGCTCAATGCACGTTGCAGACATTAATATCAAGAAAGAGAGCCCAGTTGGTCATGGGAAGATCATTTGTTTCAGTATATCTTGTGGATCTCAAGATGATTTTGGCAATGGGAAGTCCTGTGTATGGGTAGACGTGCTGGATGGTGGTGAAGATGTCTTGTCAGAATTTTCCCATTATTTTGGAGATCCATCTATTCGAAAGGTGAGGCACAGTCACCACATTTGAATGGAAATGAATTGCTGAACAACATTATTAGTCAACATGAGTTCGAGATCTAACTCTGCTGGTATACACTTCATGTTTAACTTTCGATCACTTTTCTTGAAATGTAAATTATCCCTGCTAATCAGTGTGCTGTTACGTGTCTACGAACAACTAAAAGCTACTTTATTAGTTAACAGTGTAATTATTCGTATAAGTTTGATAATTGACAATTTTGGGATATTTATTCAATATTTCTACTCTAGATGTAAATTATACTGGTTGATGAGTGTGTTGTTCTGTGTCTGTCCTTTGTAGAGCTAGTTGTCTTTCCACTGTCATTGAAATTGTGGCCTTGGCAATATATGATTTATTATTGATGTGCATGCATATAATGATCTCTAAGATAACCCAATTCAGTGTTAGTTACTGGAACTTTTTACTTTAGTTGAGTCATTGGAATTTTTTATACTTATTTATATATTCTCTGTTAGTTAATGTATTTACTATTTTATGTTAAGATAGAGTTTCAGTCATTGGAAATTTTGATACTTTATATATTTTCTGTTAGTTAACGTATTTTATGTTAAGATAGAGTTTCATGCTGTATTTTTATCTGTTACTTAACGAAGCTTTAGGTTAAATTAGTTAACCCAAATTCAAAAGTCAATGAAATGAAGTGGAACATTAGCTATTAATATTTGCATGTGAGTTTCATATTGGAAAATTTGGTTATACTTATTTATTCAGTGTTTCTACTCTAGATGTAAACTATGCATGTTGAGTAGTGTGTTGTTCTGCGTTTGTCCTTTATAGCGCTTACTGCCTTTCTCATATATTTGAAATTGATGGCCTTTTGTCAATATATGATTTATTACCTAAGAGATAGCTTGACAAATGTTATGATCTCTAAGATAACCCACTTCCTTGTTAGTTATTGGTACTTTGTGCGGGTCATTGGAATTTTGGATAGTTGTGTATTTTTTCTGTTAGTTAATGGCTTTTATGTTAGGATAGAGTGTTATGATAGTTTTAATTTCTTCACTGTTATTTCTGTTAGCTAACATAGATTTATATTAGGCTAGTTATCCCATAAAATATAAAGGATAAAGCGTGAACATTAGCTTTAAATAGGCTTGTAGAGACGGGTTTTTTCTGTTAATTGTCTTGTATAGGTAGAATATGAGAGATTTTGTATCTGATGAAGTGCAGCATCCATATTACTTGACGAGTTGTTTGGAATATGTTATTTAATCTTTGATTATGTGGATATTAATTTCTTTCCATTAATTAAAGCATCGCATGCTTGAGTCCATAGAAAAGGGTACATTAATTTTTCCATTAATTAAAGCAGCCCATGCTTGAGTTCATAGAAAAGGGTAAGATATTCTTTAGGAATCAGAAAGGGTAAGATATTTTTTAGAAATCAAGGTTATTCAACAATAAGGTTTGAAGCCATTACAACAATATATTCATTATGAGCTCATCATGTCATTTGCAGGAATAGTAATTTCATGTGGAAGATAACGATCAACGATCATTCTTCTCAATCACTTGAGATAAACCCAATTAACAACTATACGAACATTAATTGTCTTATTAGCCTGTCATTATTGTGGTGGTTAGAAGGTGGATTAGTCACACCTTATTATTATATTGGTTAGGTGACTTAGTAGTTGATAAATAATGTATAGTTAGCTTGATTTTTATTTATAAAGCTCTTAATCCCCATTGTAAGGTTTGAAGCCATTACAACAATATACTCATTACGAGCTCATCATGCCACTTACAGGAATAGTACTTTCACATGGAAGATAACGATCAACAATCATTCTTCTCAATCACTTGAAATAAACGCAATTAACAACTATACGAACATTAATTGTCTTATTAGCCTGTCATTATTGTGGTGGTTAGAAGGTGGATTAGTCACACCTTATTATTATATTGGTTAGGTGACCTAGTAGTTGATAAATAATGTATAGTTATCTTTATTGTTATTTATAGAGCTCTTAATACCCATTGTAATCACCTAGATTGTACATGGTGAAATCATGTAATGAATTTATTGTTGTTTAGAGTAGAACAAATTATTAGATATAAGATAAGTTAGAGCCTTATCATGGTGTAGTAACCAATTAAGCCATCACCTTACCTTATAAAGTGAAGTGTTGGCTTGCCCTTATACTACCAAGGCTGGTTGCCCCAAGTCTGCTTTTCCTTGTACGCATGCATATTGGAAATAGGTAGGGAAGTGTTTTGGGTTTCACCAAGGGTGGGATTTGTTCCTTTGATGTTTTTGCTATTGTGTATCCAATGTCCATTGTTTATATGATGTATAATATGTGATGGTGTTTTCTGATATGGTATTAGAGTAAACTTTAATGCTTTCTGATTTTGTGATTTTCTATGTGAAACTTTGGTTCAAATCCATATTAATGGAGATTGCAGCTATTGAAATTGGTGGCATCTCAGATCAAAAGAGGTGTACGAGGAGGAGGTTATGTTGTTTATGCATGCAAAATGAGTGCTTATGGTGTGGTGTGATCAGTGCCAATGTATAAAGGTCTCTAAACATAGACATATTGTTGCTTTTTTTATTTGCTCGTGCTCGATGAATTTTTGGAATATTGTTCTTTTTGCACCATTTTCCCCCATTGAGTGCAATAATCAAAAGACTTTCGACACTATTGTTTCTCTAGTTTCATGCTCTAGTAAGATTCCCTTTCAGGTTGTCTGTTGCTTGATAATGATGAAAGTGTTGCATGATTGTAGGCATCAACGTATTGGAACGGGTGGGTCCAACTAGTTTGGAGGCAAAATGGGTGCTTAAAATTGTTGGTAGGGAAGTGGATTGTAATATCCCATATGTAAAATTTGCAGGAAATTGCATATAAAAAATTTGTTGTCAACTCACTAAACAAAATTCACAAATTGAACCATAACATTCACATGCAATAGGGAATATGAACTGCAACTAAAAATTCAAAAAAGTGCACATGCAGTGAAACTCAATGTTATTTTATTAATATAAAAGGAGTACATATAAAATTCGTAATGGCCGAGAGAATGGCCACCAAAAGAAACCTGCTCCAATACTACATTGGGCCTCCAAAACTAAACTGACTAATCAATATGCTGCAGCATGTGAATCCTGAGTGGATTCACCAAGGGAGAGAGCTAGGTTCACATCTACTCATTGAATCACCTTGGGGTTTTCGTACTGGGGCTACTGAGGTAGAGAACGTTGTCCTCCAACTCTCAACAAGACAAATACTCAAGTCCCAGATGTCCCAAATGATCTCCTCCTCTTCCTTATAAAGACTCCATAGATAGATCTCCTAGTCTCTATAAGCATCTTATTTTGATTATTTTAATATTATTCTAGAAATTTTTTTTGACTCCATCTAAGTGACTTAATACCATTTTGGTCTTCAATTAATTATTTTCCCCTCTTTCAATTAATTATTTAATCAATTGAAGGACTAATTAGGGATCAGTATTTTAGCTAAAAATTCAAAGTGCTTAAAAATATTTCAGACTAGGACGACAACGTAGAGCTCATCACCAAGATTCCAATGCAACTCGTTTCATCAAAATTTGAGTTCGTATGAGTAAGTTATGGCATGTTTTTCACTTTCTAAAACAGCTAAAAAAATTGCAGGTTGGTGACAGGTCGTTGACATGGAAGCCCAGTCAGAAAAAAAGAATCTTCTAGAATATTCTTCAGGTTTCTTCTAGTTCAACTACCATATCTTCATTGGAACCAACATCCCGAACTCCACTAGACAACGATTCACCTTTTTGTAGTAGTGATTCGTCATTTGTACTGGTGATTCGCCATGATTTTACAAGATAATATAATCTCGTGAGAGATTCGCCAAAAAATTATATATACATATTATATTATTAATAAAATCGCCTTCCATTTTTCCTATGTATCATGGGGATTCGCCCATTTATTATATATATAAATTTAGGGGGGTTCTTAAAATTTTCCCTGTCGAGATCTTCAGCAGTGAGTCGCATGTGTGCCGACTCAAGAGAGCACTGTACGGGTTGAAGCAAGCACCTCATGCTTGGTACACATGGATAGACAGTTATTTCACTGGACTTGGATTCTCCAAGAGTGAGGCGGATCCTAACTTGTACCAAATTGTGGTGGAGGGGAAGTTGCTGATCATTGTACTGTATGTAGATGATCTGATTTTGACGGGTGATGAGCTGTTGATACTTTCATGCAAGGAGGATCTTGCTAGAGAGTTTGAGATGAAGGACTTGGGCCTCCTTCATTATTTCCTGGGATTGGAAATTTGGCAGCGCAGTGATGGACTGTTTGTTTCTCGGGGTAAGTATGCCTGGGAGATACTGGAGAAGTTCAACATGCATGGCTGCAAGCCTGTTGATACTCCTCTTCCTGGAGGTTGGAGGAAGGAGGATGCTACTTCAGCGGAAGTAGTGGATGCCACTGTTTATCGACAGTTGGTGGGGTCGCTTATGTATCTGGTCAATACACGACCCGATATATGCTATGCTGTTAACCAGCTTTCGCAAGCTATGTTTAAGCCTACCAAGCTCTTCTGGAAGGCAGGCAAGCATGTATTGCGTTATCTTAGTGGCACATCGGGATATGGTCTATGGTACAGACAGGAGGTTGGAGCGAAGCTTAGCGGCTTCACTGATGCAGATTGGGCAGGGAGCCCAACGGACCGAAAGAGCACATC
This sequence comes from Pinus albicaulis, assembly GCA_034641835.2. NCBI lineage: Eukaryota > Viridiplantae > Streptophyta > Pinopsida > Pinales > Pinaceae > Pinus > Pinus albicaulis. Next base: position 584,237,490 of record CM076577.1, read on the forward strand.
TGGAGGAGTTTTCAGTATCGGGTCGACAGCAGTTTCCTGGTACAGCAGGAAGCAGAGATCCGTGGCACTCAGTTCAGCAGAGGCTAAGTACATGGCAGCAAGCTTGGCTGCATGCGAGGCTATTTGGATGAGGAAGATCCTCGTCGAATTGTTCGGGTCACACTTGGAGCCTACTGTGATTTATTGTGATAACCAGAGTTGCATTAAACTCTTGGCTAATCCAGTATTTCATGATAGATCCAAACACATCGACATCAGGTACCATCATATCAGAGATTGTGTGTAGCGGAGAATCATGTTACTTTCATATGTTCCCATGGAGGATCAGGATGCTGACATCTTGACGAAGGCGCTCACCAGGAGAAAATTCGAATTCCACAGAGGCAGGATAGGGGTTGCAGATAATCCATATCTTGTTGAGAGGGAGTGTTGAAAATGCAACAAGATGATGGAGCTTAGTGAAATGAAGTCTTCTTCACTAAGTGGGCCCGCAGGCTATTTTTGGCGCAAAGTCTATTTTTAGACTATGTCTATTTTTAGACATATGGAGCATGGTCTAGAAGTTGCAGTATGCTATTCTTGGATGATTGGTCGAGTTGGTAAAAATAGATGGACCTCTATTTTTAGACATACAGGTCGAAGTCTATTTTTAGACTGCCTGTCTAAAAATAGGTCAGTCAAATATTATTAGCCCTTAATAATATTTGGACTATAAACTTCAGTTTATCCTCTTGCAGCACTTTAGTTGGAGCTATGGATGTGGCCCATGCACCTAACAGAATTAATTATGCTATTCCTAGGGGTTTGGTGAGCTCATGCATGGTTAACTTCAGTTAGAACTCAAGTGACGGAGTTTGGTGGAGTTGATGAGACAGTTGGTGGAGTTGTGTTCGGTTTAACTTAGTTGAACTAGTTGTATTTAGTCTAACTAACAAATACACTAGTGATGAGTGGTGTGAATTAAATATTATTTAATTTAATAATTATTAACTCATTATTCAACTAAAGAACACATCATTTGACTGCAGTGCATGGACAGTTCAGTGAAGACCAGTGGAAGAGGTAGATGAAAGGGTGAGTTTGCTATTAGTTGCGACATGAGTTGTGCATGAGATTTGCACAAGCATTGGAGGAGATTGCGCATGAGGATTGCATAGTTGAAGCCAAGGAGATTCGAACTTGGATCTCTCATTACACCAACTTGGATTGCGCAGTAGAGGCAGGCAAAGAGTGGATGAGTTTTGAACCCGTGACTTGTTCAAAACTGAGCTATTTTGTGTGTAACTTTTGGAGACAGTACTGAGTACTTGTGAGAAGTATTGTACTGATATTGTTACATGTTCTCTTTCATTATAATATACAAAATATATGGGGGTTTTTAGCTATAAAATTTCCCCATTACATATTGTGTTTATGTGCGCATGCAACTGTTTCTATTTCCGCAAATTGATGATCAATTGTAGAAGAGGTTATGTGTTATGCATGAATTCGAATTAGTGTGTGACCAGGATAATCTCAGGGATAAATCTTCATTATTCAGCAAATTTATACAACCACCTTCCATTTATGGTGTTCATATAACTCCCTGATCGAGTATTCGATTAGGTTGAGATTGTTTCAACGCACCTTAACTGGAAATGTTGCCAAGTGGTATATTGAGTTAACTGGGGATAGTTTTGCTACTTTTGGAGATCTGGCTACGACATTTCTAAATCATTTCCAGTTGCCTATCTATTATGATGCCGGGACTGAAATCCTAGCTAATTTTAAGCAGGACGATGCAACCCACATTTCTGATCATATTCAGGAATGGCAGAGAAGGAAGAGGCTTATTAAAGCTCATATTCCGGGAGAATTCCTTTTGGAATGGTTTTAGAAATATCTGCAGTCAGATATTTCTAAGGATGTATCCCTGTCCGGGGTATTTTCTGAGGAACAGGTTATTTTCAGGGCCCAGTAGCTTGAATTGATATATTCTCAGTCTGCTGTCCTTCATAAATATTTGCCTAATGTTCCTCACTCCAAATTAGACTTATCCAAGACTAAACTTGGTCCTCATTGTGACGGACTTATTGGGTCAATCAATAGTGGTGCAGCTAACCTGCTTAGTCAATTGCAGCAGTTGTCTTTACAATTTTCTCCTTCTGGTCAGGCTATGCCTCCTGAGTCATCACCTTCTCAATATTTTTCGGTAAATGCCATTCAGACTTCTAACCCTAAAGAAAATCAACAATCTGAAGGGAAGAAGAAGGGACGGAATAATAATAAGAAAAAGGGCAAGAATGGGAAGGGTAATGCAAATAAATCCAACGAGCATGTTGGTGAGGGTCCAAAGGATAAAAAGAAAGTGAAGTTTCCATGCAAGTTATGTGCTGGAGACCATCTTACTCACCTTTGCCCTAAAATTCAGGATGCGCAACACTTGTTAGCTCTGCAGGCTTCTTCTAGTTACCAAGTTGTGTTGACAAACCCTTTTCCCCAAGGGCAACAGCTAGTTGTTGGCGCGAATCAAAATACTGGGGCTTCCTCTGGGGGCACCCAGGAAGGGGAAACTTCATCAAACATATACATGATGAGTGCTCATGCAGATATCACCACGAGATCCCGTGATTATGGCGAAGATGAGTCTTCGAAAGCCAAGGGTGCTCCCGATGGTATTGAGTCGCTTCATATCACGAGGCCTACTGTTGAGCCTATACCTCAGATGCCAAAAACATCTACTAAGCATACAAAAATTAATAAAAATACCAGGGCTACCCAGAACTACTCTATTGTGGAAGATCTGGCACAGAGTCCTTGTGCCATGTCGGCTCTTGAGGTGCTCCAGTCTTGTCCTGCTCAGCGTAGTTGTCCTGCTCAGCGTAGTGCTCTGCTCACTGCTATTAGGGCTGTCAATCGAAAGAATTCTCTTGTGATTACATTCGATATGTCTAATTTTAAAAAGAGACTCCCCCATCATATGGCTTTTCATATCAAATCATCATTTCAGAAATTCAATATTTTTCGAACGGTAGTTGATGAGGGTGCTTCCACATGTGTGATGTCTCTCGCATGTTGGAAGGGAATTGGATCTCCCGCAACTGTTCCATATGCTACTCTTCTGACTACGTTTGATGTTAATTCTCATAGACCTCATGGTATTGTCCCAGCTTTGCCCATCTGTGTTGGGGGCAAAACTGTAAATATAGAAGTTGAGATAGTTGATGCAAGCTTGGACTACAACCTTTTGTTGGGGCGAAACTGGATTTATGAGATGGATGCCATTGCATCCTCATTATTTCAGATTATTTGTTTCCCTCACGAAGGGAGGATTGTTACACTGGATCAACTGGGATGTTCTCCTGTAGACCCGAATGCATCTACTGACTCAACTATTCCAAAGTTGGATAATGCCAAGCCGCCTGTTGAGAATTTAGGGGTTCGAATTTATTCTTCTTTGATGGGTACTTTTGATATTCCACCTCCTACTATTCATATAAATGCAATTTCATTCTCCAGGGCTCCTCTTTGAAGAGATTTTTTCAGAACTCATTATTTTTCAGACCCTTGGACCTTACCTTCCCCTACCTCCACATTAGCGGAAGGTCAAGTGGGCGGAATGGCATTTCCAATGTCTGCAGCTGAGATTGCTTATCAATCTATTGTTGACTTTGCAGAGTCCATTCCAGCTCCTCTTTCTTCGGAAGAGTTGGATGGCGATGTGGCTCCGGCTTGGACACTTAGTTCTTCTTCCGCCCAGGATTTCCTTGATACTACTCTTCCATCTGAAGAGGCCATCCTGGAAGCTATGACTGGTATAGATATACCGTGGGATGATTTGCATCATCAGTCTTAATTTTTACCTAATTTGAACGAAGTTGAATCAAGTTTTCCAAGTCCTTTGTCTCCTGGTCATGTTCGCCCAGTCCTGAACCCTTTACCACCAACACAAGTATATGTTGAAGGGAACATGGCTGTGATTTCTCCAACTATCCCGGTGAACATTTCCAGGGATCCCAATGTTATAGAGAATGTCTTCATCGAAGTTGAATGTTCCCCTGAAGAGATTCAGATTTACACCGATCTCTTTAAAGAGTTTAGGGATGTATTTGCTTGGTCTAATGAGGAAATGCCTGGTATAGATCCATCTATTGTCCAGCATGAGATCAACACTTACGAAAATGCTAAGCCTGTGAGGCAAAAACTTCATCCGGTTAATCCTAGGAACGGTACAGCTATCAAAGTTGAGGTGGAGAAGCTGCTCAAGGCAGGATTTATTTTCCCTGTTCCTTTAACTGAGTGGGTTTCGAATCCTGTTCCCGTCGATAAAAAACAAGGAACAATTCGATTTTGCATTGATTTTAGAGACCTTAATAGAGCATGTCTGAAAGATAATTACCCCACACCATTTATAGATCATATTATTGATGAGTGTGCCGGTAATGAGATTTTCTCCTTCATGAATGGTTTCTCCAGATACAATCAGATTACTATCCGTCCTGAAGATCAGCATAAGACTGCCTTTATTTGTCCCTGGGGTACTTTTGCCTACAAGAAGATGCCTTTTGGTCTTAAAAATGCTGGGGCTATGTTTCAGCGAGCCATGTCATATGCCTTACACGAAATCAAACATATTATTGAGGCGTATTTGGATGATTTAGCTACTCATTCTCGAAAGAGAATTGATCATCCTGCTCACCTCCGTCAAGTATTTGAACAATGTCGTTTCTACAAGATTAGGTTGAATCTGAAAAAGTGTGTTTTCGCAGTTACATACGGTCGGTTATTGGGATTCATTGTGTCTTCAGAAGGGATTAGGGTAGATACCTTCAAGGTTGAGGCAATACTTCGTTTGCCTCCCCTGTCATCTATTCGTCAACTTCAAAGTCTACAAGGAAAAGCTAATTTTCTTCGGAGATTTATCGTAAATTATGCTGAAGTTACCAAAGGATTTATGAGATTGTTGAAGAAGGGAGTTCCATTTTTTTGGGATGACTTCTCTCAGCACTCATTCGATGCTTTGAGAAAAGCATTTACCTATGCTCCTTTATTAAGTCCACCTGATTATAGCAGGGATTTCCTTTCGTATCTTGCAGTAGTAGAATCTACCATTGGTATGGTTCTGGTTCAAGAGGATGATGCTCTTGCTGAGCATGTTATATACTATCTTAGTCGAGGATTGGTAGGACCTGGACTCCGGTATACTCCGATAGAAAATCTAGCTTTAGCAGCTGTCCATGTTGTACAGTGACTTAGACATTATATTCTTCTACGAAAAACTTATGTTTTGGCAACAGCCAATCCATTTCAGTTTGTTCTCAGTAGGCGAGTGATTGGGGGCAAATAAAATAGATGGATTGCGATTTTGCAGGAATTTGATCTTGAGTTTATGTCTGCCAAGTCCAAGAAATCATTAGTTTTCGCAAAATTGATCTCTGAGTTGCCGTGTGGAGAAGAGATAGTCTATGATGAATCCTTCCCGGATGAACATTTGTTTCTCATCTCTCCACAGGATCCTTGGTATGGAGATATCATTATGTATCTTCAGACTGCGAATTTTCCCTCTACTTTTTCAAAAGATGAGCGCTGTAAGTTGTGTCACTTGGCTAAAAATTACTTGATTATTGGTGATGCTTTATACCGTCGAGGGGTTGATTCAATCCTAAGACGTTGCTTAAATCTTGAAGAAGCTAAGGTTGTGCTGAATCATTGCCACAGTGGAGCTTGTGGTGGTCATTTATCTAGGCTTGCTACAACCCAAAACATCTTGCGTGCTGGATACTTTTGGCCTTCGATTTTCAAATATTGTATGGAGTCGGTCAAAAAGTGTCATATGTGTCAAGTCTATACTCGAAAAATGCGTGCTCATCCAGCTCCGCTTTTTCCAGTCATTACCGTCGGTCCCTTTACAAAGTGGGGTATTGATTATACTACTTGTAACCCGCCTTCGGCTAAAGGTCACAAGTACATTATTGTAGCAGTAGACTACTTTACGAAGTGGGTCGAGGCTATGCCTACTTTTGGGAATGATGGGGAGACAACAGCTCTTTTTCTTTTCAACCAAGTTATTGCTCGTTTTCGTATTCCTAGAGAGATTTTCACTGATCGTGGCAGGAATTTTCATAATAGCATGATGGTTGAGTTGGCTCTAAAATTAGGTTTTCGACAGGAGCATTCATCTCCATATTATCCTCAGGCCAATGGGCAAGTGGAAGTCGTAAATAAATCCTTGAAGAATATTCTTCAAAGGACAATTAATAAATCTTGATCCAACTAGCATATCATGCTATATCCTGCACTTTGGGCATACAGGACGTCAGTAAAAACTGCAACTAGTTTTACTCCGTTTCAACTAGTTTATGGGTTGGAATCCATATTTCCCATTGAGTGTGAGATTCCTTCTCTTAAGTTAGTTGTTGAGCTTCTTCCTGACACTTCTAGTCTTGAAAAACGTCTCCTTCATCTGGAACATCTTGATGAGCAGCGTCGAGATGCCACCACGATGAATGAGGCACATAAGAAATGAGTCAAAGTTTAGTACGATAAGGCGGTCAAACCTAGGGTTTTCTCAGAAGGCGACCTCGTCTTGGTCTATGCCCAAGAAAAGGATGCCCTGGGTGCAGGAAAGTTTAAGTCTATGTGGTACGGCCCCTTCATCATTAAAAAATTCCTTAAAAAAGGAGCATATACCTTGGTTGATTTTGAAGGAAATGAGTTGCCGGAGCCTAGAAATGGGCTCTATTTGAAAAGGTATTATGCCTAGGCTTCAGCCTGGCATTTTTCTTTTTGTATATAGTAGTTTGTATTTTTTTACATATCTGGTTTTTAGGTCTTTGATGTGATGGTGATGTTTTTTATCTGCTTTGGCATGTTGTGTCGAATGTCATGAGTCATTATGGTTTCGCCGATGGTGCTAGTAGACACACCCGGAATTTGGCTTCCGTGGCTTGGGTGCTTCATCATCCATCCGGTCAGCTGTTAGTATCAAGAGGAGTTTACATTGATCCTGCTTCCAATAATATAGCAGAGTACACTGCAGTTATTTATCTACTCTCAGAGGCAATATCTTTGGGTGTTGATTCATTGGTAGTTTTCTTGGACTCCCAGCTGGTGGTGTCACGGTTGAACAATACTTATCAGGTTCGAGATCCATTTTTACTCCGGTTGTTTTTGAGGTTACGTTTGTTACAAAGATCATTTCAATTTTTAACTTTCATTCATATTCCTCGAGCAGACAATTAGATGGCTGATGTAGGAAATTAGAATTTTCCTACTCTTAAAGAAGGTGCAATTATTAATAAAAGATTCCCCTTTTCTTTAATCCCAGAATCACTGCCTTAACTGATTGCAAATAAGTTACCTTTGTTCTTTGGTATGCAACTTTGCATTCATTAATAAACTGTGATTTTTTTTATTGGATCACTTTGATATAAACTTCATTTAGAAGCAGCGTGAACATTTCTTTTAAGAGAGCAATTGCATCTACATTCATTTGAATTGAGGAATCGATGGTCATAACCATAAAATCTGTGTTATATACTATCGATTATCATAGAAAAAAACCAACTTCATATCAACCAATCCAGCAAACAATTCGATGGCTATACATATTCATTTATCACAGCAAAAAATCGAAACTTGTATTGATTACCACAACAAGAATCGATGGCTTTATATTTATATCGATTTCTCTACCCAACGTACAATCAACCACAGTCCTTCACAAATATTAAACACGCATTACCTTTGCTACATCTAACAATTCATGCCACTGTTTAATACTGGTCAATATGCTGTCTGAATGCCTTTCAACGTTGCTCATCTCATCACCATGGTCTTTATAAGCAAACGTAGCTGCAGTTTCCCAACGTATGAACCAAGTTCACACAGCGCTCTTCTCTTGAAGATGTTCCAGGCTTACAGAGAGCTTTTTTTCTCCTCTGGTGCTCCTTCAAGTGACTACAGGCCCATACACCAATACTACGATTTGTAACCCCCCCCCAAAAAAAAAAAAAAAAAAAAAAAACGTTGTCATAATTCCATCCTTGCGCCGACTACCTGCAATGTCATATACGTACACAATACACACAAAAATCGATCTTGTACAGAAATAAATGAATGATATAAAATTCTAATTGACAGAATATTGCATGGGCGAATAAGCATTAGCTGCCCCTTAGCAATTTCAATAAATAATTCAGATTCTCTCACACACATTTTCACACCTCCAGCTTCTCTAATTTATACAATTATGAGAAACTATTATTCTCAGAATAGATTTCTTCTAGAGTTTCTCAACAAACTAATACCTCCCTATTATTTAGCATTTATCCCTATTTTGGTTCTATTCCACGCAGGGGAAGAAACCAATTCTATTATTATGCCTAATCTAATTAAATAGAAAACAAACTAACAATTCTCTAAAAATAAACAACAAATTTAAATAAATATATTATTTAAATTATTTCTAAGTCTAATTTATTCTAACTAGCCACAACATGTGACCAAGATGTCACATTGTTGGTTAGGTTCTTGATGCTCCTGCATCAGACTCCCTGGGAAGAAAGTGATCTGGTAGCTCTTTAGGATCGATTCCCAACTTCTGCAGCTCAGCTGTAGTCATCCAACTAGCGTCTTCTACTAGTTGTCCTTTCCATTTGATCAAATACTGATAATAAGTTTGATGTCTTGTTTTCTTTGACTCTCGTTTATCCAAAATAGCTTCTACCTCTTTCTTCTCTGCTTTGGGCATATGCTCTTCCCAACTCATGGTTGGGCTTTCTCCTGCTGTCGTGTCTCCTGGTAGTTCTTCTTCTAGCTCTCGGTATAGATACAAGTCGGTAATGTTAAATATAGGGGATATTCCAATTCCTGTTGGCAGATTAACTTCATATGAATTTGAAGAAAATTTCCTTATGATTTTACATGGTCTTATCTTCTTGAGTTTCAACTTGTTATATGTTTTAACAGGAAATCTTTCCTTCCTCAAATAGACCATGACTAAATCACCTACTTGGAATTCATTTTCTTGCCTTTTCACATCTGCTTTTTTCTTGTACTTGGTGTTGCTTACCTGTAATCTATTCTTTACCTCTTCCTGTAATCCCTGCATCTGTTCTGCAAATTCTTCAGCCTTTGCGCTTCTTCCTTTTTGTTTTCCTAAGTCTTTGAGTTCATATACACCTCTTGGATGCATTCCAAAAACAATTTGGAATGGACTCATACCAGTACTTCGATTCGGAGTGTCGTTATAAGCAAACTCAGCTTGAGCAAGGGCTAAATCCCACTGTTTGGGATTGTCGTACACCAGGCTCCTCAGTATGTTTCACAGACATCTATTCACGACCTCGGTTTTCCCATCCATTTGAGGATGATATGCTGAACTGAAACTAAGGTTGGTACCTAGTTTCTTCCACAGAGTTCTCCAAAAATGTCCCACAAACTTGGTATCCCTATCAGACACAATACTCACAGGCAATCCATGAAATCTCACAATTTCTGAAAAGAATAGATTAGCGATATGTGTTGCATCACTTGTTTTCTTGCATGAAATAAAATGAGCCATTTTAGAAAATCTATCCACAACAACATAAATAGAATCATTCCCTCTTTGAGTTTGTGGTAAACCCAAAATAAAATCCATACTAACTGCATCCCATGGTTGGTCGGGTATTGGTAACGGCTGATACAATCCTGTATTCTGGCTTTTTCCCTTAGCATGCTGACAAATCCTGCGCTTTTCCACAAACCGTTTAACATCAGTTTGCATCTGTGTCCAATAATAAAAAGTATTTACCTGAGCAAAAGTTTTGTCTTGTCCGAAATGTCCAAAAAAACCTCCACTGTGCTTCTCATTGATTATATTTTCCCTCATAGAACATTTTCGAATACACAACTTATTACTTTTGAATAGTAATCCCCCTTGAATTGAATAATCCAACCACTGGCTTCTGTTGTGGATTGTTGGATTTTCCACTGCTGCATAAACATCTTTAAACTCTGCATCATCTTTATACATGTCAACCATTTCTTCAAATCCCACAACACCAACCTGCAATTCTTGCATGATCAAATTCACCCTACTTAAAGCATCATCAACTTTGTTCAATTTCCCACTTGTATGTTTGATTACAAAAGTGAATATTTGTAAATATTCTACCCATTTAGCATGTCTCTGATTCAATTTTGGTTAATTGTTTATAAACTGTAATGCGTGATTATCAGAATATAGCACTATTTTGGCAATAAACAATGTCTCCACTTCTTTAAGGCCTGGATGATAGCATAAAATTCTTTGTCATATGATGAATATTTCTGTTTAGCTTCATTTATTTTTTCACTAAAGTATGCTATGGGTTTATATTCCTGACTTAAAACTGCTCCAATTGCAATTCCACTAGCATCAGTTTCAAGTTGGAAAACTTTCTCAAAATTTGGTAAAGCCAAGATTGGTTTCTCAGTAATCTTCCTCTTTAACAATTTAAAATTTTGATTTGCTGCCTCTGTCCATTTGAATGGTTGTTTAGTATCCCTGATTATTTCGATGATGGGTGCACAAATTTGACTAAAAGTTTGAATAAATTTTCGGTAAAAACTTGCCAACCCATGGAAGCTTCTTACCTCAAATGTGTTTCTAGGAGTTGGCCAATTTACAATTTCCTGGATTTTCTCTGGATCCATTTTTAGCCCTTCCTTAGAAACTACAAAACCCAAATAAATCAGTTCTTCCTTCATAAAGCTGCACTTCTTCAAATTTATTAACAATTTCTCTTTTTGCAAAGTTCTTAGAACTAATTTGAGGTGTTCTAGATGTTCTTCCTTATTTCGACTGAAGATAAGTATATCATCGAGGTAAATAATCACAAATTTACCTATATACTCTTTCAAAACATTTATCATCAATCCCATGAAAGTACTAGGTGCATTAGTAAGTACAAATGGCATTACTAACCATTCATACAAGCCATTATTTGTCTTGAATGCAGTTTTCCATTCATCCCCCTCTCTTATTCTTATCTGATGATACCCAATATTCAAGTCTATCTTAGAAAAATAACTCGACCCACTCAAACAGTCCATTAAATCATCTATTTGAGGTAGAGGAAAACGATACCTGATGGTGATTTTATTTATAGCTCTAGAATCTGTGCACATATGCCATTCACCTCCTTTATTTGGACTTAGTACTGTTGGTACAGCACATGGACTAAGGATCTCTCTAATCAATCCTTTGTCCATCAACTCTTGGACCTGTCTTCCAATTTCGGCATTCTCCTATGGTGTTAACCTATAGGTTTCTTTATTCGGAAAACTAGCTCCTAGGATTAGATCAATATGGTGGCTAATACCCTTGATAGGTGGCAACTCATTTGGTAACTCATCCAAAACAATATCAGCAAAATCATTTAATAAAATTTGAATTTCTTCAGGTAAATCTTCCAAATTCGTAGAGGTTAAGATTACCTTGGGTTTTTCGATAATGGAAAAATGCATCTCCTTACCCTTCTCAACCTCCTGCAATAAGGTTTTCCCACTTATCAACATGACGTGATTTCTAAGTGCTTCTTCATCAGCTTCAGCTTTCAATGGCAGTAGTGTATGCTTGTTCCTGTCTTTCTCAAGAGTATAAGTGTTTCTTCGACCATAATGTATGGCTTTTCGGTCAAATTGCCAGGGCCTTCCAAGCAATATGTGACATACATCCATCAGCATTATATCACATAAAATAACATCCTTATAAGTACCAATTTGAAAGTCAACTTTACATTTTTCAGTTACAAAAATTTGATGGCCTTTCTGGAGCCACGATACTTTATAAGGAGTGGGGTGTACTGTTCTTTCCAACTTCAATTTGTCTACCATTTCCATAGAGACAAGGTTATCAGTACTACCACTATTAATTACTAATTTGCAACACTTACCCCTTGACTTACATATAGTTTGGAATAGATTTTTCCTTTGAACAGGTTCTTTGATCTCCTTGGCTTCTTTAATCAATACTCTCTTCAGTAACAAAAATTCTCCAGCTTCTGGTGGTTCCTCTTTGGCTTCAGGTTGAGGAATCTCCTCCTTGGCTTCTGCAACATTAAAATTACGTGGGTTTTCCGACTTTTGATGAGGGCAATCCCATTGCATATGCCCCCATTCACCACATACATAGCACCGTACATCTCTTCCTCGCCCTCTGCCCCTGGGCACAAATCTTCCGCGGCCAAAATATCCTCTTTGTGGTGGTTTACTGCTTGCACTCCCTGTCTCATTCTGCAAGTGTTGAAATTTTGTTCTGAATGTTCCCTTTCCTTTTGCCGGGTTCTTACCTCTATTCATCTGGTTTTGTTTGCGCACCAATTTTTCCTCTGCACCATTTATATATCTAGCTACCTTTTCTAGATCATCTTCAACATGGCCAAATCTAATACTCAGCTTATAAAATTCTTCAATATATTCCTTGATTTTCATCCCTTTCTGTTTTAAGTTCTGCAATTGTCTAAACAAATTTAATTGGTAATCCTTCGGCAAAAACTTACCCTTTAGCTTACTTACCATTCTGTCCCATTGCTTGATTTTGGGCTTCCCTTTTCGCTCCCTTGATAGCTGCAATTCGTCCCACCATAAAGTTGCATGGCCTTTCAATCTCGTGGCTGCAAACTTTACTTTCTTCTTGTCATCGACCTCTTGATAGTCGAAGTACTTATCTAATGAATTGATCCAGTCCATTAGCACCTCCACACTAAGACTTCCGTCATATAAAGGTACTTCTATTCTTGGTCGACTGCTGGCTTTGACTAGCATCTTCATGACCTTAGCTGCTTCATTTTCTTCCTCCACTTCTTCGTCAGTGGTCTCTTCTTCATCGCCACTATCGACTACACCATTCGCTGCTCTTCGTTGAGTAGTTTCCATGGTATCCATTCTCGTGTGTAAATTTTGGATCTCATCTAGCAAAATTGCGTTTGCTGCAGGTCTCCCTCGACCTATCCCAGCTCCTCTTCTAGGCGGCATTTTTTGCAATACTTCAAAACAAATTAACAAGCTTTGATACCAAAATGATGTAGGAAAATCAGAATTTTCCTACTCTTAAATAAGGTGCAATTATTAATAAAAGATTCCCCTTTTCCTTAATCCCAGAATCACTGCCTTAACTAATTGCAAATAAGTTACCTTTGTTCTTTGGTATGCAACTTTGCATTCATTAATAAACTGTGATTTTTTTATTGGATCACTTTGATATAAACTTCATTTAGAAGCAACGTGAATGTTTCTTTTAAGAGAGCAACTGCATCTACATTCATTCGAATTGAGGAATCGATGGTCATAACCATAAAATATGTGTTATATACTATCGATTATCACAGCAAAAAACCAACTTCATATCGACCAATCCAGCAAACAATTCGATGGCTATACATATTCATTTATCACAGTAAAGAATCGAAACTTGTATCGATTACCACATCAAGAATCGATGGCTTTATATTTATATCGATTTCTCTACCCAACGTACAATCAACCACAGTCCTTCACAAATCTTAAACACGCATTAACTTTCCTGCGTCTAACAATTCATGTCATTGTTTAATACATGTCAATACATTGTCTAAATGCCTTTCAACGCCGCTCATCTCATCACCATGGTCTTTATAAGCAAACGTAGCTACAGTTTCCCAACGTATGAACCAAGTTCACACAACGCTCTTCTCTTGAAGATGTTCCAGGCTTACGCAGAGCTTTGTTCTCCTCCAGCGCTCCTTCAAGTGACTACAGGCCCATACACCAATACTATGATTTGTAACCCCAGAAAAAAAAAAAAAAAAACGTTGTCATAATTCCATCCTTGCGCCGGCTACCTTCAATGTTAGATACGTACACAACACACACAAAAATCGATCTTGTACAGAAATAAATGAATGAGCTAAAATTATAATCGACAGAATATTTCATGGGCGAATAAGCATTAGCTGCCCCTCAGCAATTTCAATAAATAATTCAGATTCTCTCACACACACATTTTCACACCTCCAGCTTCTCTAATTTATACAATTATGAGAAACTATTCTTCTCAGAATAGATTTCTTCTAGAGTTTCTCAACAAACTAATACCTCCCTATTGTTTAGAATTTATCCCTACTTTGGTTCTATTCCACGCAGGGGAAGAAACCAATTCTATTATTATGCCTAATCTAATTAAATAGAAAACAAACTAACAATTCTCTAAAAATAAACAACAAATTTAAATAAATATATTATTTAAATTATTTCTAAGTCTAATTTATTCTAACTAGCCACAACATGTGACCAAGATGTCACATTGCTGGCTAGGTGCTTGATGCTCTTGCATCAATGGCAAACTCATTAGCTAATCAAGCAATTGATTGGCATATTAATCATTCCATACATTAAAATTTAATCATAAAAAACATCATACATTTTCATACATTTGTCACATCACATCAAAAATCACTGTATATATATATCATCAGAGTGTTCAGCAAACTATACAGAATTTGGATCCATATATCATACAAAATTAGGGCTTATGCCGGATCATGTTCAGTATCAAAAAATATACAGTCATCTGGTAATCATATCTATCTACTCCTATGGTCCCTACCCAAAATTCGTGTTCCTATAGAACACGATCGCAGTGGCGACTCGACGGAATAACCGCACCCAGTCACGTGGTACTCCCACTACCCGTCTCTGGATGGCCTCAGGTAGATCTTCCACTGCAGCCATGGGCACTTGGCGAATTAACCCCTCCAAGTTCCTCTGTACAGCATGGAGGGTTCTGTCTGGGTCTACTGTATCCGCCTCACCTCTGTGGCGCTTATATCGTGGGTAACCCTCAGGACGGACTGGTCCAATATCTGTATCATGATCATCATAATATTGTCAGTCATTTTGGAATCCAATCAAAAACATGTTTTGTTTTCACATTTTTTCACATATATTGAAAAAATCCAAAAAAAAATTCATATAATAAAAAAAAATACAATCTTACCGATTGAGCCCCATGCCGCGCCAGGTGGAAGGACGAGGTCTATATCTCCGCGGAAATCCATCCCGGCATAGGGGTAGTCCTCCATGGCGATGATTTGTTCTCCCCACCATTGGAAAAACTCGTCATCCCAGGTGGTTCGGGGAACTTCACTTCCCCCCAGTCTCTTCATCAGATCTGCCCATCGGGCAATTCTTGGGTCTCTTGGGTTGTTGATTGAAGAGATCACTTTGGGTCGAAGCCCAGGAATCTTCTCAAAGAAGAATTTCATCAAAATCGTTCCATATCCAAAATGCTTTGTTTTTTCTTTTCGGATGGAGGTCAGTTGTTGCTTCATGTTCATTAGTAGAGCTGTATACCAATCATATAGATGAGCCAGGCATTCCACAGCTATGCTCATCTGAGTCCTGGAAGCCTGATGCAAGGAAGCAGATCCTGCTACCCTACCAATGGTGAATAGGAGAATATTCGTGTGTAGATCTCTCAAATATTTTATAGCAATCTGAGTCCCTACTTTCTTGGACCCCTCTACACAATAGACGTGGACATAGTCATCCACGGTAAGCCCTCCCAAAGGCTTGCTGTGCAAATCTACTGGGTCTCCCCTCCGTGAGAGTCCAGTAATGAAGTAGATGTCTTCTACCTCTATGTGTATGGGCATTTGATCTATCACGAAGAAATCTTCCTCCGGTTCCCAATAATTTACTAGCATTTCAAGTAACTGGACATTACTCTTCATATTTGGCATTTTGAAAAATTTGAGAAATCCACAATTTCGGAGGATATTGAGCGATAATTGATCTTGCATTACTTCATTATCGATTGCACTATGCTCACGTTCCCTCCAGGTGATAGTCATCTTGAAAAAATTCATTCATTTGTCCATCAGAAACGGTTTTTTACATTTCGGGTTGCGCATACGCGACTTACTCTGTACACAGTCGCGTATATACGTGGCTTGGTCCATATAAACCCCCGTATGCGCACAGCCCGTAATTTAAAACAAATATTTCTACGGTGAAATTTCCAAATTTTAAACTTACTAATGGAAAAAATTGATAATAATGATGGATTAAGAGCTTACCTGACTAGTTTGGCGAAATTTCACGGCCGATTGCTCCTGTTTTGACGAAAGAGGCTTTTTCTCCAGAGTTCTTTTTCCCAAATCAGCAAGTAACAATGAACCAAATGTGAGGTAACATGTGTATTTATGCCTAGAATTTGAAATTTTTTTGCAAAAATTTGTTAAGCTTATTTTTTCAATCTATCTTAAGTTGCATAACCTGGATGCTTGGAAGTGCCCAGATTGGTATATTT
This sequence comes from Pinus albicaulis, assembly GCA_034641835.2. NCBI lineage: Eukaryota > Viridiplantae > Streptophyta > Pinopsida > Pinales > Pinaceae > Pinus > Pinus albicaulis. The sequence goes on from CM076577.1 coordinate 584,253,784, forward strand.
TCAGGTACATTTGATGAACTTGAGATTTTTTCCAGTTTTTTGATCCATGACTGCTGACCCATCATGGCAGGTATATGATCTTCACTAGCATATAGGTTAGGGAATCCACTTTTCCGTTGCATTTTGCATACTAGCCTCCATTCTGATCACTTGCCATAGGGTCGATCCCATCAGGTCATGAGTATTTAACCCATTTCACTCGCCGATTTTTTTTAATCATGACTTGGTGGTAGAGCCTTCCTTTACATTGGCTTCCTAGTTAGTTCCTCGCTATCACTTGTTGCCCATGCTGCGTTTCCTGTAGACTCGGGAGTCCTCTTTAGTCCTGCCATGACTTATGTGTTGAAGCTTCATTCTTCTTCTTCTTCACTATCATTTTTCTGGCTATTACCCTAGAGGCTCCCTGGTGTTGTTGAGTTGTATTACTGCATTGCACACTGACTACTTGTTTATCCTGGCCTTTAGCCGGCTTCATTTGGACTCAATGTTTAAGTCATACTTTGACCTTGACTATTTGTACAAGTTAACCATTGCATGCACTTAGCTATCGCGACTTGACACCCTTTTTACCCATGGATGGAACATTCCTTTGAATATCGCTTACCAGTTTCCGCCACCTTGCATTGAGCATAGGATCGTTCCTAGCCCAGGAACTAGTGCATTTGTTTCTTGATACTCATTCTATCCATTGTACCATAGCATTCTTTTATTCTTTTTCAGGCTTATTATATGAAAAAGACAAAAAAATCAAATATAACAAAAAGAACGGGAACGGGATGTCACTTCATAATTTGATGGCAGTACAGTGTTAGTTTGTTGCCCTTGAACAGAGCACATACACTTATATATTTCCTTCATTTGGGATGGTTTTAGTTTTGACCTAGGTTCAGCCTTTTCCTTGTTTCACTGGTTAGTCCTCCCCCGGTTGGTTATCTCTTCCAATCATATGGAGAGTTTGTTTTTGCCTCCTGCATAACAGACTTATATAGTGTCATTTTTACTACCATGGTCATCACGAGTCATGCTTTTGTTCAAGGGAAGTCTAACCAGAGTCGGCCATTCTGCGATGTCTCTTGACTCATTATTCAGTCGGCCTACCCGGTCTTGTCAGTATCTTGTTCTATCACATCAGATGTTTTGATCCTCTGCTCGTGCTGGTTTGGGAAGGTCTCCATTGACTTCTTGCTGGCGGGTTTGTCTCTCATCGACTACGACATATTACTCTGAGAGTAAACCTAGAGTCGCACCCTGGCCCTATTTCCATCATCGATAGGTGACCTTGTGCTCAGAATTTGATCATCATTATGGGTCTTTGACTGAGTGGTTTCCCCTGTGTTCGACGTTAGCATACATTATCACACTTGGGATTCGTGCAGTACCTTGATTTCCATTTGACTCTATCGGTGGTTATCTCGCCTCTATGTCAGCTTTCATTATTGGTTGGCTCAGAGGGTTTCTTCCGTGCACTAGCTTCATCTTGTGCATGTCGGAAACGTACTTCAGTTTGGTTCCGTCACTTTGCTTTGTCCGATTCCTTCCAAATCTTGGCCTGCGGGTTACACTCGCACTTGACTGATGTGGGATGCCATAATGCCTTCCTTCCAGTAGATATTTTCCCATCGACTTCATCTCATTGCTCTGGGAATAAGGTCTAGAGTTTTTTGTCAGTACCTTAGGGTTTGCAATCATCAGTGGCAGACTCTTCGCTATCGACAGTGGGGATTCATCATTGCCTCCTGATTGGTAGATTCTTCCAAGTGTTCAACTTCAACTCATTTATTCGCACTTGTTAGATTGTACTGGGGCACCTTGACACTCATTTTCATTATTGGTGGGTTGTCTCGCATTGGTTAACAGTATACATTATTGACCGGTAATCCACCGATTTCTCACATGGTCGACTTCAGCTCATTTATTCCCATTGTGTAGAATTGTGCCATTGAGATCGGTGAAGACCTCGGGTTACATCAGCATCTTTCGGTTCACTTTTGACAATCCATTCAGTTTCTGCGAGTGATGTCGTTCACCCTTATATGTTGCAGTGACAGTACAACAGCATCCTATATGTTGGCTCCCGAGTTGCGTGATTATACCATGTGTTCCACCCCTTATGATTTGGTACCTAGAGATTCAATTACTTTTGTGATCAGACATCCATTTTCAGCACTATTGATCAGTTTGATATATGTGATACTTGGACATTGATTCCGACTTGTACTTCCGGGCCGTGCTCAGTTGATTCATTGTGTACTTTTAGTTCAGCTATACTTGTATACATTCTGGATCTATTATGTACTCTCTATATGGATATATTTTTGACTGAGCATGGGTATTCTCACCTCAGACATGAGCTGACTCTCTATTTTCTTTCATTAGTTTTTGGCAGGCTGAAATCTGGTGAAGTCCTCTCTTGTCCTTGCGAAGTTCTTTCTATGTACATAATATATTTCGGCCATCATGTACCCCTTCTGACCTCATATATTAGGGGGCATCTGTTATAGCATCATTTTTCACCCTCATGTGATTCATGATTGTCTTTTTGGCCTTGGGCACCCATTCCCACAGACTTGAATAAAAATTCATAAAAAACAGTGTTTAAAATCCCATACGTGGGTATGCCCAGACTTTTCCGTGTGTATACGCGAGTCCATATATACTTTTCCGCGTATGCCATTAAAATCATTAAAAAATATATAAAAATCCCTATTTTCGAGGCTGGGTTGATGGTTATTCCAGTAATTCAACCACCCCAGCCCATGGCCAACTGTTTCCAACTGATTGAAACTACTTTGAGGGAGTATAAAATCCCCTCATGTGCATGGCCTAAAGGGAGGGAGAAAATTATAGACATTATACTCTGTCAGAGCCCAAATTCAAGTCTGATTTCCCGTGCCTCCTGCACTTCCCAGATTTTTACAGGAAACCCTTGTTTCTTGGAGATGTTCATCAGCTTATATGTCATCTCGTGTGCACAAGTCTTGAAAGTATCTTAGCAAGGCAAGGGCGGGGCGGATCCGGACAACAGTCTGTTCGAAGATCGTGGAAGGATTCAGGTGATCTCTCCACCTTTCTATTAGTGTACATGATGTTCGTAATAAAAAAAAACCATCTTGTTCCTGAATTCACGTGTTAATATCTGCTTGCATATGTGAAAAGATTATTAATTAAGCATTTATTATTGTTTATATGATGTTTCACATGGATTACACTGACATTTAGGAAATATATATGTTGTACAACTAGATTTCCGTGCATGTCTCTTCTTGATTTCCAGGTTGAAGCGGAAGAAGGGTTGCTGGGGGTTTGGACCCCGCGGGATCCACATCAAACGTAGGATCTACGGGTGAGTTCTACAATCGATGTTATCTAGTTTTTAGCGTACAAGTGTGGTTGTGTGAGTCCTTCTTGAATGGCATGCCCTGATCTGTGGAGGTTTTTGAACCAACGACCTCTAGGGATTTATTTCCCGAAACACCTTCTCTTCAAAACATTGGTGTAGGAATCTTTAAGGATCCTTCCCCTAATGGGCACATTTTCATTACCGTTTCCTGCAGCATCGGTGGAAATTGCACATATAGAGACCTGCAACATGATATCTTCCACTTCATTTGACATAAGGAAGATACCCAATGATTCTGAATTAGTTAGGTTGGGTGACATCATGCCGCTAAGTCCAATTGAGCTAGCATAGCAATCAATTTTCTTGGCTTATGCAGCAAATCCAAATCCATGGTCACTAACCATTTGGGTTGATCGTTCTTCAGATTTTGGTACTTCTTCTGATCCATTTTCATGCATATTCTTGACTGATGAGAGAATTATGGAATCCATGATGCTAGAAGAAGAACCATGGGAATCATCACATCAACGATCCCATCTTACATATTACAGTGAAGATAATCCATCTGAACTATATCACCCTAATGTCGTTGAGTTCTTGATGAATTATGTTACTAACCACGCCATCAATTCCGAGCGAAACCTATCAAATATCGAAGAAATGACTTCTATTGATATTTCGACCAAACTCGGTATTGTAGAAAACATTCATGTCAGTGCTTCATGTTCTACATATGAACTTGTTGTGGTAAAACACAACCCCCCCATTTTTGACTTGTTCACTTCAAATAATGGGGACCCTTTCTATAATTTTTTGGCTAAACACCTTTTAGGAATTTTATTTATTTGATTATCCTACGCAATTGTTAATTTTTCATTTTCTTTGTATTCTTGTTTTTATTACTTTGTTCAAATCGATTTTTAATAATCTTCCCATTGATGCTTATTTTACCTCATTTGGTCCACTGGTTTGAAAATGGTACTCCTTTAAAGTCCCATCATTTATCTAGTCTGGGTTAAAAATGCTATTTTTATTCTTTTTACTTATTTTCGAAGTGGCTGTAGTTTAGAAAATTTCATAGCTAAAATAAACATCATTAAAATAAAACCAAAATAAAAAACTGATATCCAACATTAAATTTTGAGATTAATTAAATTAATTATTATAATAAAATATAATTAATTTAATTAAAATTAAAACTTAATATATAAAAAATAAATAAAATAAAATAAAATAAAAATAAAAATTTCACATCGCATATCGCAATATCGGATCCATCGCATATTCCAATATCGGATCCATCGCAATTTTTATAACACGCACATTTAAAAAACCCCGATCCAAAGTTCTTGCGATATGCGATAAGGCCAAATGTGATGTGTTAAAAGATTTTAATATAAAGTTTTTTCACCCCTTATGCCTCCTGCACCTCCACCTCACTCACCCTCACGTCCCCCTCACCTCACACTCCACTCACCACATCCCTCCATAATCTCACGTGGATGAATTAATGGGTTTGGATTGATTTCAATGGTTTGTTTTAAGGTTTGGATTGATTCCAATGGTTTGTAAATTAATGTTTATATTTTTATATTATAATAATTATATTATAATTATAATGTTTATTATAATTTTAATATAATTTGAATTATAATATTAATTATATTTAAATTAATTTTTTCAAATCATTTGTATATTAATTTAATTTTGTAACTTAATTAATTTTTAAATTAGATGATAATTAAATTAGAATTAATTGTATATATTAGTTAGTTAATAATTAATTTAGAATTAATTATTATATAATTAGAATCTAATTTAGGATTAAATTTCTAATTAAAAATTCTGATTTTTAGCCCAGCAACAGAATTTCCAGAATTATACCAGATTTGACTCATCAACTTTGGAAGCTCATAGAATGAGTTTTGCTTGGCCAAATGAGGCCCAGGATGGCTCATTGGAAAGATAAAATCAAGGAGAACATTTCTGAGGAGGTTTCACTAATAGATTTGGTCATTAATTGGGTGAAAAATCATGCAGAAGATCACGATCCAAATTTCTAAAACAAAATCTATTTTCTGATTTATTTTCTGCATTTTCATTTGTCCAAGTCTCTTATAATTGTAGGTTCATTCATCAATAATATCCTTGGCCAATTAAACCATCCCAAGCATCAATAGAGAGCTTATATTTTATTTTCAATTATTTATTTAAATTAAATTTGATTGGGTTTATTTTAATGCCAGAAATGGTATTTTGATTTTATTCATTGCATCTTAATTTATTTTGATTTCTTTTTGCAGGAAAATAGTAGAAGAGATAAAGAGAAAAGATCTCAATCAATAAGAATACTCCAGCAATTAAAAATTGGAATTCTAAGCAAATAAAATTGGATTGGGCAGATTTCTCTTCAACAAACTTTCCTCTCAAGAATTCCTTTGCAAATATTATAAATAGCAGATTGCAGAATGTAATAGGGGCTGCTCTCTTCCGCAATTCTGGAATTCTAAAAGCACTTTTGTAATAGGGATTTAGAGTTGTAGGTGGGAGGAGTGGAATCTCAGATCTGGAGATTATTGAGATTTTTCTTTTACATTCTGAGTTATGTATAAGGAACAGAGTTTGCACTATTGTAGCTCTGCTTTTGAAAGCAGAAGCTTAGGCATTGTAAAGGACTATTAGAGACTGGAGTTGGAGAAATGGATTCAATAAATTGGTATTTCGAATATTATTATTTTAAACGCTAGTTTTATTTTATGATAACAGGAATGGTGTCAATTTACTTACATATTTGTGCACTTTTGTCGATATGGGTAATTTGTTTCTATTTTATGTTATTTATCTCTTCTCTTATGGGTTGAATTCTGATTTCTAAGTAACTATTTACTCATAAATCTGTCTTTTAATATTGGATGAATAAATAGTGATATTTTGTGAACTTCTTCCGCATATTATTGTTTAATAATTCAAGTTACTGATTAAATGATCAATAGCATTTTGTGAACTACTTCTTGAGTGTTGTTGATTGATTATTTCAGTTAAAAGGTCTCAATAGGATGTGTTTTGTTATCCATAATGTCAGTTAATTGAACTATTTCATTAACTTGATATTCATTATAAACAAGACATATTTCAATCCCAATATTTTAAATACCTGCTCTTGGTTGGGTTAGATCTATATTTGCCTAATTGAGATAGGATTAATATAGTTCATTTTGCTTGTATCTTAGAATAAGTTTGCATTTAGAATAATTTCTACATTCTTTTAAGTCCCCTTCCCAAAGAGGCAAACTTTAGTAGTGGATTGGCTGAGCCCTAAATCAGCTTAAGGATCACTTTCTTGCCTGATCAGCAAGAAGAATGATCTGATGTCTCTTTTACATTGGTGAATGAAAGTCATATTTTAAAGTCATTGGAGATTGAGAGAAGGTAACTGGACCTAGTTGAACCAGTTGGAACCACCATTCCAAACGGAAAAGGAGCTGCTTTAAGGTCTGGACCGGGTGGTCATCCCCCATGTTGTTGTAGCGATTTTCGAGGCTTCAACATTTTGGCGCTAGAAGGAGGGCCTGAAACTTGTTGTCTGTTGGAGTCTTTTTAATTTTAACATTTTATTTAATCATGATGGCTCCTTTTAAACTTCCAATTTGGAGTTGTATCCATGGACGTGAATCTTCCAATACTCCACCTGAAGTGGTAAGACTCTTGCCTCAGGGAAAGTTTAATGGTGAGAGAAATTCTTCTGCTTTTAATCATGTCCTTCAATTTATTCAAAATGTTTCAAATTATGTTTTTCAAGGAATTGATGAAGGCATTTTATGCAGAATTTTTACTCTCACATTTGCGGCAAAAGCCAGAAACTGGTGTAGAACTCTTCCGGTTGCCTCAATTCACAGCTGGGATCAATTTGTTACATGTTTCATTTGTAAATTTGACTGCTATGATTATGATCAGGTATGTGATGAAATTGAATATCTACGAAAAGAAAATGAATCTGTTAGAGATTTTAATATTCGATTTCATTTGAATTGTTTAAAATTTAATGTCAAAGATGAACTTATGAAAGAAGAATCACTAGATTGGTTTGAACATAATTATTCTTTTCCCCCTAGTCCCGATCGATATGAAATTAATTCAAGCTTTGTTCCATCCCCTTCTAACATAAATGAAAATTTCAATTTGGGTGTGCAAATAAATTGTGATGAAGAGGTTTCACAAAACTTGGAAAATATTTATGTTCAAATGCAAGAAGACAACAACAACAATTTTGGAAAAAGACCTGCATTGGAATCTGAAAGTTTCTCTGTATTAAATTTAAAAAATCAGATTGAAAATCAGCAAGTGCAAACAACATTCAAAGTAAATAATAAAATGCAAACTGCTGTACAAATTTCTGAATTTTCCCATGGTGAAAAAATGCCGAAATCAAAGCAGCAAAGCAGCCTTCTTCAAAAAAGCATGCGCAAGCAAAGGAATGATCTAGAATCTGAAATTTACAATGATCATAATGCACAAGAGTTCTCAAACCGAGACATTTTTAATTGCATTATTCCAGATTCACATTTTTCCCTTTATCCTGATATTTTTTATGATGGTAAATTTTCCCCTCTTGGTATTAATGATATTTCAGAAATTAAAGAGGATGAGTTAAATAAATTACCAATAAATTTTTATCAATATAGAGAAACAATAATTGATCATTCTTTTGCCATTAATGAACATGAAATTCTTGTCCGTCCTTGTTTTGATATACTGGTTGAGATTGAAGGGAAATCTATAGAATCTTATGAAGTCATTTATAATAATTACTCTGACATTGAAGATGTTGATTTTTCTCGAGAAAATCGTCATTAGAAATTTGAAATAACATTTGAGAATGAGAGACATTTTAATTTAGAAATTATTCCAACTAATCCTCATTCTAAAGCAACAAATTATCTTCATGATTTCACTATTCGAGAAAATATTCCAATATATGATTCATATCATGATCAAGCTTTAATTCCTATTCATAATCATAAATCTCTTTCTAATTCACAAGTTGGAATTTGAAATTACTCAAATTCCATCATTCTGGCCAATCCTTGTGAAAAAGAAATTATTTCAAAACGATCCCGATTGTGCTGTAACATTAGTTGTACAAATAGTTATTTCATTTTATTTTTGTTTCCTCACTTCTTTTCTATTAAATCAGATTTATTTTCAGATTTTATTTTTCATATTTTTGATACATTACGCTGGCATATTGAGCACTTTATTATCAAACATTCAATTGATACATTGCCCTGTTGGAAAATTGAAGTTTTATATTATAATCAATACCATCAAAAGCTATTTCAATTTCAATTTCAATCAATGCTAATGTTTTATCAAAAGCTTCTATCTTCTCAAAGGAAATATCAACAAGAGAATTTATTTTTAGAAGTCTGCCAACAATCTAATTTAATTAATAATTTTCCATTTCATTTGAAAGATTTCCATCCATTTTTCATTAATTCATTTGAAAAATATTTGGAAATTTTTCCTTCATGGAATATTGTCAATAGCTTAACATTTACACATAACACTAACAGTTTCTTCCAGGCCTTTGAATCTAAAAGCTCATATCCACAATCTGGCCTTTCATCTCCTCTTTTGAACATTTCCCAATTATTAATAGAAATCCATCCAGATTTCTATGACCCAATTGGTATTCAATTGGAAAGAAAATTTCATGAGAATGAGATTTTAGATAAGTTTCTAACAATACTTGTACATTTTGATTTCAAGTTTAATTTTATTAGTTCAATTAGATTTGTATTTTTATTACTAACATTTGAATTTTACATACATGCAGGGATTAAAATGAGAAAATGGTTACACTGGAAATATGACTATACCTAGTCATTTTTCAAGTATATGGTTAGAATAGGGGTAGAGTTAATGTAGTTAATTTATTTTCAACAGTTCTATAGATTAAAAATAAAACAAAGCAATCAGCTATTTTCATACATGTTCAGTGAAAACATTTTCTCCCAATCAGAAAATTTTAATTCTTCCTTTCCTTTTTAAATTTCTTACAACAATACCTCTACTCTGTCTATTTTGAATAATCTCTTGATTAAATTCAATTAAGTTTGCACTTGGCATCAATCACCTCAAAGCCACTTTTCTTAATTTCGGGATTTCCTTCTAAGATTTTCTTTTGAAATTTATATGATAAAGGTTTTGAGGATATAAAAGTTTCATGATCTCATTATCCCATGAAATGTATGACTGTCTATGATAAGCCTAATTCTGACTCAATCATTATTATTCAGTCTAAGCTTTCGTGGTAATCATATGAAGTTCATATTATCTTCCTCAAAATTTGCTAAGCTGACCTTAAGGATGCCCATTTTGCTGTGTGCACACATTCAAATCTGTTTTGACATTTTTCCACAATTAGTGGCTTCATCCCATTCGGACCTTTAGTTTATTATCTGATGTTGTAATACGCGTCATATTTATTTACTAAAAGAATTATTGAACAGTCACTATAACAATACAGATTTTTCTCAAGTTAATTTGGAATGAGCAGAGGTAATAAATTGTTGTTTCAATTCAAAAGGGAAGACTGTTTTCATATTTATTTCTGGTAAATTTTATATTTCCTGAACATGAACAAACAAATTTTATTTAGGTTGATTGCTCACTCTGATTTAGAATAAATGATGAGATGATTTTGAACAAAGGCAAAATTTTGATAAATCGAAGGAAAAATTTCAAGATTCATGAGATAAAAAACTACAGAGAATTTCCTTCCAGGTATACATTCACAAGTTCATTCTCATCTATTATTAGTTTCTCTTTCTCTTTTTTATTTTTGTTTTATTTATTTGCAGATTTTCATTTGTTTTCAAAACTGGAAGTAAGCAGCAAACCCATTTCAAATTTGCAACAGGTTCAGGGAAATTTTATTTTGAGATTCATTAGAATTTGAACATTTTTAACTTTGCTTTCAACCATCAAAAAACCCAATTGAAATTTCAAGCAATATCATATGATTTAACTTGATTTTCATATTGCTGATACTTCAGTGAAAATGTTTGCAATACTACCATCCCACTTGTCTTCGTCAATAATTTCATTCTGATATCACATCATCCACTTCACAGCCATTTGTAGCGAAACATTTCATTGGAAGTAGCTTTTAGCATTTTTGATAACAAATTGTTCATAACAGATCTCCGATGTATTACCTTGCTCATATGTCATATCGCATTTTGCATATCAGAGGTTTGCAGTTGAATATACTTCCGTTATCATGAATCACCGATTTTCGATAAACGAATTTATCGATATAACGATGACCACATAATTTCGGACCCGATATGAAATTCAAATCAAGTTTATAAAATATCGCATTCAACCAATCACAATAAAAGTAGGAGCATAATTTTAAAGGGTTGATGTCTCAGATCCGATATGTTACTAAATTTTCATCATAAAATTATCGGGTCCACTCTTCATCACATATCAGCGTATCGAGAATTGTTACATCATGTGTTGAAGATTTCCGATCGCGATCGCCGATTAGTCACGTCATTCATTGCATATCGGCATCGCAAGAATCAAATTGTGTTACATCGGGTACCAAAAATTTTGCCAATTTCCGATTAGCTACGTCATCCATTGCATCGCTGATATTGGAATTTCCAACATGATTATTCCCCGATATTACGGTACGCCGATATCGCAATCGCTTCATTGCATTTTTATTCATGGCCATACCACTATTCCAAATTTGCGATGTGCAATGTGCAATGTGTAAAGTACAAATCGCGAGATGCGGTGTACGATCTACAAATTGCAACATAACTGTCCCTGATTAACAATATAAAAGTTTTTCGATAGTGTGATCGCTACATCTCATCGCACATATTTTTTTCACATGATCTCATATCGACAATTTGCTATTTCAATCACTGATGCGATAAACTCCAACGCATGCCTCTACATGCAATGCGAATCATTTGATAAGGCGATCTGTTATTTTAAAAGCAAGCATGGGCAACCACTATGGTAAGAAAGCAAATAATGATCAATTTGCAGTATATTTAAATCATTTCGATTTCTCATATATTTAAGTTTTAAATATATAATTCCATAATTAAATATGGAATTCAAGACATCTATATTTTCATATTTAAATTTTATTATTTTGGATTCGGTCTTGATTCTCGACAATTTATAAAATCATGGAGTTTATATGAAACTTATAATATTTTGAGAAACATTCGTTACTATAAATTCGCATTCTCATTTCTGATGCATTTCTTTTAATTTCAATTCCCTTGGGCACTAAGCATTCCATTTTTACATTTTATTGCTTGCTTTAGTGTAAATAAAATAAATAATGATTTTGGGTTATAGGATTTTGGTTAGTTTGACTTCTTCATTTTTTTAATGTTAATTAAAATAAGAAGTTAGCTAGTATGGAGAAACTAATATCTTTTAGGTAAGATCAAAAGCAATCATCCAATGGTAAGTTTTATGTACCCACTTTCATTTATTTCCATTTCGTTACTTTAGTTTCAGTTTTGTTTTTCTGATATATAAATCTATTTTGCAGCTCTTCATAAAAGCTTCCAATCCTCCGTCAGATCATATTTTCGAAGTCCATACTCTTCTCCTGGCTTAATTTCAAGAAGAAGCGATAATTCTCATTAAATTAACTACACTACGAAGTTTTAGAACCTTTAGCTTTTTCTTTAAACATTATTTTCATTATAAAATGATTAAGTTGATGCTTTGAAACAAGAAGATTGATATCAGACAGAAAGTTTTCATTGTGGCTGAATTTTATCGTCACTGCTATCTAAAAGGCCAAAAACACTTAGAACCCTGCAAGGTATGATTTTTCTAAATCTCGACATAAGAAGGATTGATTACACGATTATTTTCTTTCTTCATACTATTAAGACATTGGTATAAACATTCTTGTTTGAATTTATCTTGCGAAACTTGGTTTTTCCTTTCCATTTTTAAAATTTCTTCATTTTTATTTTTGCTGATTTCTTTCTCATTTTAGCATAATAATTCTTTTTCCTTCGGTTTTTAGTTTTGATTTTGGTGAATTTGCCATGATTTATATGGAAGACCTTCTTGTTACCTAACTATGGTTGGCATACACAGAGAAAAAATTGTTAATAGTCATCTATTAACTTTTTCTTAAATCTCTTAGTAAAGTTTGATTTTCTTATTATAAAGGTAGACATACTTAAGGAAGAGATTACCAATTTAGAAAAGTTGACAAAGTATCATAAAATCTGGAGAAATTTCTTTTTCATCAAAATTGTAATCATTTTGAGATTTCAATATTTTATTAAGATCTTTCAAAATTCTATTATCAGTCAAGAAAAGTTATTTTTAACCAAGTAAAGACACTTTATAGCAAAGCACCTTTTAACTCTAAAAATGTCATTCTTAACTCTTAAGGAGTCAATGGTTCTCCCTGTTCCAAAGAGTCTTATTTTTCTAGAGTATAATCCAAAGATATATTTAAACTTAAAAGATAAGAGGTCTCATCATGAGCCTGCTTACCATGATCATAGGGGAAAAATAGGCTGACATTACCAACACTGCTAAACAAAACAGGGTAATGGCTTATGATTGCAAATAATTATAAGACAAGGGGTCTCATCACGAGCCAGCTTGTTCAGTCCAATTATAACCAGTGAATGGCATTGTCAACTATCTGGCTACCAAACTAGGACAATGGCTTTTAAGATTTATAATAAAAATAAAAATAAAAAAGAAACATATATAAATGGATTTATCTCTAGGTCAATAATTCTTAAAGAGATGGGATTCTGAATCATTGATGATTAAAAGGTAGCCCTGTCGAGACTATAGATGTTTGCTGGCAAAAGTGGCTCTACCTGTGACAAATGAGTATATTTTAAAAGCTAAGCTGTAAAGTGACCCCTGCTTTATCTCTACAACTAATTAAGGACTGATATAGAGTTTTGAAATATTTTAATTTATGAAGAATTTTAAGAAAAATTACAGTTAGATGATTCTTGCTTTTATTCAAACTAATGAACCTAGTTAAGCATTTCAAGCATAATTCTCTCTTCTTTAATTAGTTTTACTTTGATTTTAGAAAAATCTTATTCATATCAAACAGAGATAACTGGCTCTTCTCTCGTGTGTCACCATTGTTGTGGTAAAACACAACCCCCCCATTTTTGACTTGTTCACTTCAAATAATGGGGACTCTTTCTATAAATTTTTGGCTAAACACCTTTTAGGATTTTTATTTATTTGATTATCCTACGCAATTGTTAATTTTTCATTTTCTTTGTATTCTTGTTTTGATTGCATTGTTAAAATCGATTTTTAATAAGCTTCCCATTGATGCTTGTTTTACTTCATTTGGTCAATTAGTTTGAAAATGGTACTCCTTTAAAGTCTCATTATTTATATAATCTGGGTTAAAAATGCTATTTTTATTCTTTTTATTTATTTTCGAAGTGGATGTAGTTTAGAAAACTTCATAACTAAACTAAACATCATTAAAATAAAACCAAAATAAAAAACTGATATCCAACATTAAATTTTAAGATTAATTAAATTAATTATTATAATAAAATATAATTAATTTAATTAAAATTAAAACATAATATATAAAAAATAAATAAAATAAAATAAAATAAAAATAAAAATTTCACATCGCATATCACAATATCGGATCCATCACATATTGCAATATCGGATCCATCACAATTTTTATAATAGGCACATTTAAAAAACCCCGATCCAAAGTTCTTGCGATATGCGATAAGGCCAAATGTGATGTGTTAAAAGATTTTAATATAAATTTGTTTCACCCCTTATGCCTCCCGCACCTCCACTTCACTCACCCTCACGTCACCCTCACCTCACACTCCACTCACCATATCCCTCCATAATCTCACGTGGATGAATTAATGGGTTTGGATTGATTTCAATGGTTTGTTGTATAGGTTTGGATTGATTTCAATGGTTTGTAAATTAATGTTTATATTTTTATATTATAATAATTATATTATAATTATAATTTTAATATAATTTGAATTATAATATTAATTATATTTGAATTATAATATTAATTATATTTAAATTAACTTTTTCAAATCATTTGTATATTAATTTAATTTTGTAACTTAATTAATTTATAATTAGATGATAATTAATTAGAATTAATTGTATATATTAGTTAGTTAATAATTAATTTGAAATTAATTATTAGATAATTAGAATCTAATTTAGGATTAAATTTCTAATTAAAAATTCTAATTTTTAGCTCAGCAACAGAATTTCCAAAATTATGCAATATTTGACTCATCAACTTTGGAAGTTCATAGAATGAGTTTTACTTGGCCAAATGAGGCCCGGGACGGCTCATTAGAAAGATAAAATCAAGGAGAACATTTCTGAGGAGGTTCCACTAATAGATTTGGTCATTAATTGAGTCAAAAATCATGTAGAAGATTAAGCTCCGAATTTCTAAAACAAAATCAATTTTCTGATTTATTTTCTGCATTTTCATTTGTCCAAGCCTCTTCTAATTGCAGGTTCATTCGTCAATAATATCCTTGGCCAATTAAACCATCTGAGGCATCAATAGAGAGATTATATTTTATTTTCATTTATTTATTTAAATTAAATTTGATTGGGTTTATTTTAATGCTAGAAATGGTATTTTGATTTCATTCATTGCATCTTAATTTATTTTGATTTCTTTTTGCAAGAAAATAGTAGAAGAGATAAGGAAAAAAGATCTCAATCAATAAGAATACTCCAGCAATTAAAAATTGGAATTCTAAGCAAATAGAATTGGATTGGGCAGATTTATCTTCAACAAACTTTCCTCTCAAGAATTCCTTTGCAAATATTATAAATAGCAGATTGCAGAATGTAATAGGGACTACTCTCTTCTGCAATTCTGGAATTCTAAAAGCACTTTTATAATAGGGATTTAGAGTTGTAGGTGGGAGGAGTGGAATCTCAGATCTGGAGATTATTGAGATTTTTCTTTTACATTCTTAGTTATGTATAAGGAACTGAGTTTACACTATTGTAGCTCTGCTTTTGAAAGCAGAAGCTTAGGCATTGTAAAGGACTATTAGAGACTGGAGCTGGAGAAATGGATTCAATAAATTGGTATTTCGAATATTATTATTTTAAATGCTGGTTTTATTTTATGATAACAGGAATGGTGTCAATTTACTTACATATTTGTGCACTTTTGTCGGTATGTGTAATTTGCTTCTATTTTATGTTTTTATTTATCTCTGCTCTTATGGGTTGAATTCTGATTTCTAAGTAACTATTTACTCATAAATCTGTCTTTTAATATTGGATGAATAAATAGTGATATGTTGTGAACTTCTTTTGCATATTATTGTTTAATAATTCAAGTTACTGATTAAATGATCAATAACATTTTGTGAACTACTTCCTGAGTGTTGTTGATTGATTATTTTAGTTAAAAGGTCTCAATAGGATGTGTTTTTCTATCCATAATGTCAGTTAATTGAAATATTTCATTAACTTGATATTCATTATAAATAAGACATATTTCAATCCCAATATTTTAAATACCCGCTCTTGGTTGGGTTAGATCTATATCTGCCTAATTGAGATAGGATTACACTATTTCATTTTGCTTGTATCTTAGAATAAGTTTGCATTTAGAATAATTTCTACATTATTTTAAGTCCTCTTCCCAAAGAGGAAAAATTTAGTAGTGGATTGGCTGAGCCCTAAATTAGCTTAAGGATCACTTTCTTGCCTGATCAGCAAGAAGAATGATCTGATGCCTCTTTTCCATTGGTGAATGAAAGTCATATTTTAAAGCCATTGGAGATTGAGAGAAGGTAACTGGACCTAGTTGAACCAGTCAGAACCACCATTCCAAACGGAAAATGAGATGCTTTAAGGTCTGGACCGGGTGGTGATCCCCCATGTTGTTGCAGCGATTTTCGAGACTTCAACATTTTGGCGCTAGAAGGAGGGCCTGAAACTTGTTGTCTGTTTGATTCTTTTTAATTTTAACATTTTATTTAATCGCGATGACTCCTTTTAAACTTCCAATTTGGAGTTGTATCCATGGACGTGCATCTTTCAATACTCCACCCGAAGAGGTAAGACTCTTGTCTCAGGTAAAGTATAATGGTGAGAGAAATTATTCTGCTTTTAATCATGTCCTTCAATTTATTCAAAATGTTTCAAATTATGATTTTCAAGGAACTGATGAAGGCATTTTATGCAGAATTTTTACTCTCACATTTGCGGCAAAAGCCAGAAACTGGTGTAGAACTCTTCTGGTTGCCTCAATTCACAGCTGGGATCAATTTGTTACATGTTTCATTTGTAAATTTGACTGCTATGATTATGATCAGGTATATGATGAAATTGAATATCTACGAAAATAAAATGAATCTCTTAGAGATTTTAATATTCGATTTGATTTGAATTGTTTAAAATTTAATGTCAAAGATGAACCTATGAAAGAAAAATCACTAGATTGGTTTGAACATAATTATTCTCTTCCCCCTAGTCCCGATCGATCTGAAATTAATTCAAGCTTTGTTCCATCCCCTTCTAACATAAATGAGAATTCCAATTTGGGTGTGCAAATAAATTGTGATGAA
Organism: Pinus albicaulis; assembly: GCA_034641835.2. Lineage (NCBI taxonomy): Eukaryota > Viridiplantae > Streptophyta > Pinopsida > Pinales > Pinaceae > Pinus > Pinus albicaulis. Next base: position 584,270,785 of record CM076577.1, read on the forward strand.
GAGGTTTCACAAAGCTTGGAAAATATTTATAATCAAATGCAAGAAGACAACAACAGCAATTTTGGTGAAAGACCTGCATTGGAATCTGAAATTTTCTCTGTATTAAATTCAGAAAATTAGATTGCAAATCAGTAAGTGCAAACAACATTCAAAGTAAATAATAAAATGCAAGCTGCTGTACAAATTTCTGAATTTTCCCATGGTGAACAAATGCCGAAATCAGAGCAGTAAAGCAACCTTCTTAAAAAAAGCATGTGCAAGCAAAGGAATGATCTGGAATCTGAAATTTACAATGATCATAATGCACAAGAGTTCTCAAACCGAGACATTTTTAATTGCATCATTTCAGATTCACATTTTTCCTTTTATCCTGATATTTTTTATGATGGTAAATTTTCCCCTCTTGGTATTAATGATATTTCAGAAATTAAAGAGGATGATTTAAATAAATTACCAATAAATTTTTATCAAGATAGAGAAACAATAATTGATCATTCTTTTGCCATTAATGAACATGAAATTCTTGTCTGTCCTTGTTTTGATATATTGGATGAGATTGAAGGGAAATCTATAGAATCTTGTGAAGTCATTTATAATAATTACTCTGACATTGAAGATGTTGATTTTTCTCGAGAAAATCGTCATCATAAATTTCAAATAACATTTGAGAATGAGAGACATTTTAATTTAGAAATTATTCCAACTAATCCTCATTCTAAAGCAACAAATTATCTTCATGATTTCACTATTCGAGAAAATATTCCAATTTATGATTCATATCATGATCAAGCTTTCATTCCTATTCATAATCATAAATCTCTTTCTAATTCACAAGTTGGAATTTGAAATTACTCAAATTCCATCATTCTGGCCAATCCTTGTGAAAAAGAAATTATTTCAAAACGATCCCAATTGTGCTGTAACATTAGTTGTACAAATAGTTATTTCATTTTATTTTTGTTTCCTCACTTCTTTTCTATTAAATCAGATTTATTTTCAGATTTTATTTTTCATATTTTTGATACATTACGCTGGAATATTGAGCACTTTATTATCAAACATTCAATTGATACATTGCCCTGTTAGAAAATTGAAGTTTTATATTATAATCAAAAGCATCAAAAGCTATTTCAATTTCAATTTCAATCAATGCTAATGTTTTATCAAAAGCTTCTATCTTCTCAAAGGCAATATCAACAGGAGAATGTATTTTTAGAAGTCTGCCAGCAATCCAATTTAATTAATAATTTTCCATTTCATTTGAAAGATTTCCATCCATTTTTCATTAATTCATTTGAAAAATATTTGGAAATTTTTCCTTCATGGAAGATTGTCAATAGCTTAACATTTACACATAACACTAACAGTTTCTTCCGGGCCTTTGAATCTAAAAGCTCATATCCACAATCTGGCTTTCATCTCCTCTTTTGAACATTTCCCAATTATTAATAGAAATCCATCCAGATTTCTATGATCCAATTGGTATTCAATTGGAAAGAAAATTTCATGAGAAGGAGATTTTAGATAAGCTTCTAACAATACTTGTACATTCTGATTTCATGTTTAATTTTCTTAGTTCAATTAGATTTGTATTTTTATTATTAACATTTGAATTGTACATACAAGCAGGGAATAAAATGAGAAAATGGTTACACTGGAAATATGAGTATACCTAGTCATTTTTCAAGTATATGGTTAGAATAGGAGTAGAGTTAATGTAGTTAATTTATTTTCAACAGTTCTGTAGATTAAAAATAAAACAAAGCAATCAACCATTTTCATACATGTCCAGTGAAAACATTTTCTCCCAATCAGAAAATTTTAATTCTTCCTTTCCTTTTTAAATTTCTTACAGCAATACCTCCACTCTGTCTGTTTTGAATAATATCTTGATTAAATTCAATTAAGGTTTCACTTGGCATCAATCACCTCAAAGCCAATTTTCTTAATTTCGGGATTTCCTTCTAAGATTTTCTTTTGAAATTTATATGATAAAGATTTTGAGGATATAAAAGCTTCATGATCTCATTATCCCATGAAATGTATGACTGTCTATGATAAGCCTAATTCTGACTCAATCATTATTATTCAGTCTAACCCTTCGTGGTAATCATATGAAGTTCATATTATCTTCCTCAAAATTTGCTAAGCTGACCTTAAGGATACCCATTTTGTTGTGTGCACACATTCAAATCTGTTTTGAATTTTTTCCACAATTAGTGGCTTTATCCCATTCAAACCTTTAGTTTATTATCTGATGTTGTAATACACATCATATTTATTTACTAAAATAATTATTGAACAGTCACTATAACAATACAGATTTTTCTCAAATTAATTCCGAATGAGCAGAGGTAATAAATTGTTGTTTCAATTCAAAAGGGAAGACTATTTTCATATTTATTTCTGGTAAATTTTATATTTCTTGAACATGAACAAGCAGATTTTATTTAGGCTGATTGCTCACTCTGATTTAGAATAAATGATGAGATGATTTTGAACAAAGGAAAAATTTTGATAAATCGAAGGAAAATTTTGAAGATTCATGAGATAAAAAACTACAAAGAATTTCCTTCCAGGTACACATTCACAAGTTCATTCTTATCTATTATTAGTTTCTCTTTTTCTTAGTTCATTTTTATTTTTGTTTTGTTTTATTTACAGATTTTCATTTGTTTTCAAAACTGGAAGTAAGCAACAAACCCATTTCAAATTTGCAACAGGTTCAGGGAAATTTTATTTTGAGATTCATTAGAATTTGAACATTTTTAACTTTGCTTTCAACCATCAAAAAACCCAATTGAAATTTCAAGCAATATCATAGGATTTAACTTGATTTTCATATTGTTGATACTTCAGTGAAAATGTTTGCAATACTACCATCCCACTTGTCTTCATCAATAATTTTATTCCGATATCACATCATCCACTTCACAACCATTTGTAGCGAAATATTTCATTGGAAGTAGCTTTTAGCATTTTTGATAACAAATTGTTCATAAAAGATCTTCGATGTATTACCTCGCTCATATGTCATATCGAATTTTGCATATCAGAGGTTTGCAGTTGAATATACTTCTATTATCATGAATCACTGATTTCCGATAAACGAATTTATCGATATTGCAATGACCACATAATTCCGAACCCGATATGAAATTCAAATCAAGTTTATAAAATATCGCGTCCAACCAATCGCAATAAAAGTAGGAACATAATTTTAAAGGCTCGATGTCTCAGATCCGATATGTTACTAAATTTTCATCATAAAATTATCGGGTCCACTCTTTATCACATATCGGCGTATCGAGAATTGTTACATCATGTGCTTAAGATTTCCGATCGCGATCGCCGATTAGTCATGTCATTCATTGCATATCGGCATCGCAAGAATCAAATTGTGTTACATCGGGTACCAAAAAGTTCGCCAATTTCCGATTAGCTACGTCATCCATCGCATTGCCGATATTGGAATTTCCAACATGATTATTCTCCGATATTCCGGTACGCTGATATCGCAATCACTTCATTGCATTTCTATTCATGGTCATACCACTATTCCAAATTTGCGATGTGCAATGTGCAAAGTACAAATCGCGAGATGCGGTGTACGATCTGCAAATTGCAACATAACTGTCCCTGATTCGCAATATAAAAGTTCTTCAATAGTTTGATCGCTACATCTCATCGCACATATTTTTTTCGCATGATCTCATATCGACAATTTGCTATTTCAATCACCGATGCGATAAACTCCAATGCATGCCTCTACATGTAATGCGAATCATTTGATAAGGCGATCTGTTATTTTAAAAGCAAGCATGGGCAACCACTATGGTAAGAAAGCAAATAATGATCAATTTGCAGTATATTTAAATCATTTCGATTTCTCATATATTTAAGTTTTAAATATATAGTTCCATAATTAAATATGGAATTCAAGACATCTCTATTTTCATATTTAAATTTTATTATTTTGGATTTGGTCTTGATTCTGGACAATTTATAAAATCATGGAGTTTATATGAAACTTATAATATTTTGAGAAACATTCATTACTGCAAATTCGCATTCTCATTTCTAATGCATTTCTTTTAATTTCAATTCCCTTGGGCACTAAGCATTCCATTTTTATATTTTACTGCTTGCTTTAGTGTAAATAAAATAAATAATGATTTTGGGTTATAAGATTTTGGTTAGTTTGACTTCTTCATGTTTTTAATGTTAATTAAAATAAGAAGTTAGCTAGTTTTGAGAAACTGATACCTTTCAGGTAAGATCAAAAGCAATCATCCAATGGTAAGATTCATGTACCCACTTTCATTTATTTCCATTTTGTTACTTTAGTTTCAGTTTTTTTTTTCTGATATATAAATATGTTTTGCAGCTCTTCATAAAAGCTTCCAATCCTCCACCAGATCATATTTTTGAAGTCCATACTCTTCTCCTAGCTTAATTTCAAGAAACAACGATAATCCTCATTAAAATAACTACACCAAGAAGTTTCCGAACCTTTAGCTTTTTCTTTAAACATTCTTTTCATTAGAAAATGATTAAGTTGATGCTTTGAAACAAGAAGATTGATATCAGATAGAAAGTTTTCATTGTGGCTGAATTTTATCGTCACTGCTATCTAAAAAGCCTAAAACACTTAGAACCCTGCAAGGTATGATTTTTCTAAATCTTGACATAAGAAGGATTGATTACATGATTATTTTCTTTCTTCATATTTTTGAGACATTGGTATAAACATTCTTGTTTGAGTTTATCTTACGAAACTTGGTTTTTCCTTTCAATTTTTTAAATTTCTTCATTTTTATTTTTGCTGATTTCTTTCTCATTTTAGCATAAGAATTCTTTTTCCTTTGGTTTTTAGTTTTGATTTTGGTGACTTTTCCATGATTTATATGGAAGGTCTTCTTATTACCTAACTATGGTTGGCATATACAGAGAAAAAATTATTAATAGTCATCTATTAACTTTTTCTTAAATCTCTTAGTAAAGTTTGATTTTCTTATTATAAAGGTAGACATACTTAAGGAAGAGATTACCAATTTAGAGAAGTTGACAAAGTATCATAAAATCTGGAGAAATTTCTTTTTCATCAAAATTGTAATCATTTTGATATTTCAATATTTTATTAAGATCTTTCAAAGTTCTATTATCAGTCAAGAAAAGTTATTTTTAACCAAGTAAAGACACTTTACAGCAAAGCACCTTTTAACTCTAAAATTGTCATTCTTAACTCTTAAGGAGTCAATGATTCTTCCTGTCCCAAAGAGTCTTATTTTTCTAGAGTATAATCCAAAGATATATTTAAACTTAAAAGATAAGAGGTCTCATCATGAGCCTGCTTACCATGATCATAGGAGAAAAATAGGCTGACATTACCAACACTGCTAAACAAACCAGGGTAATGGCTTATGATTGCAAACAATTATAAGACAAGGGGTCTCATCACCAGCCAACTTGTTCAGTCCAATTATAATCAGTGAATGGCATTATCAACTATCTGGCTACCAAACTAGGACAATGGCTTTTAATATTTATAATAAAAATAAAAATAAAAAAGAAACATATATAAATGGATTTATCTCTAGGTCAATAATTCTTAAAGAGATGGGATTCTGAATCATTGATGATTAAAAGATAGCCCTGTCGAGACTATAGATGTTTGCTGGCAACAATGGCTCTACCTGTGACAAATGAGTATATTTTAAAAGCTAAGTTGTAAAGTGACCCCTGCTTTATCTCTACAACTAATTAAGGACTGATATAGAGTTTTGAAATATTTTAATTTATGAGGAATTTTAAGAAAAATTACAGTTCTATGATTCTTTCTTTTATTCAGACTAATGAACCTAGTCAAGCATTTTAAGTATAATTCTCTTTTCTTTAATTATTTTTACTTGAATTTTAGGAAAATCTCATTCATATCAAACAGAGATAACTGGTTCTTCTCCCGTGTGTCGCCATTGTTGTGGTAAAACACAACCCCCCCATTTTTGACTTGTTCACTTCAAATAATGGGGACCCTTTCTATAAATTTTTGGCTAAACACCTTTTAGGATTTTTATTTATTTGATTATCCTACGCAATTGTTAATTTTTCATTTTCTTTGTATTCTTGTTTTGATTGCTTTGTTAAAATCGATTTTTAATAAGCTTCCCATTGATGCTTATTTTACCTCATTTGGTCAACTAGTTTGAAAATGGTACTCCTTTAAAGTCCCATCATTTATCTAATCTGGGTTAAAAATGCTATTTTTATTCTTTTTATTTATTTTCGAAGTGGATGTAGTTTAGAAAATTTCATAATTAAACTAAACATCATTAAAATAAAACCAAAATAAAAAACTGATATCCAACATTAAATTTTGAGATTAATTAAATTAATTATTATAATAAAATATAATTAATTTAATTAAAATTAAAACATAATATATAAAAAATAAATAAAATAAAATAAAATAAAAATAAAAATTTCACATCGCATATCACGATATTGGATCCATCGCATATTGCAATATTGGATCCATCACAATTTTTATAACAGGCACATTTTAAAAACCCCGATCCAAAGTTCTTGCGATATGTGATAAGGCCAAATGTGATGTGTTAAAAGATTTTAATATAAAGTTGTTTCACCCCTTATGCCTCATGCACCTCCACCTCACTCACCCTCACGTCACCCTCACCTCACACTCCACTCACCATATCCCTCCATAATCTCACGTGGATGGATTAATGGGTTTGGATTGATTTCAATGATTTGTTTTATGGGTTTGGATTGATTCCAATGGTTTGTAAATTAATGTTTATATTTTTATATTATAATAATTAGATTATAATTATAATGTTTATTATAATTTTAATATAATTTGAATTATAATATTAATTATATTTAAATTAACTTTTTCAAATTATTTGTATATTAATTTAATTTTGTAACTTAATTAATTTCTAAATTAGATGATAATTAATTAGAATTAATTGTATATATTAGTTAGTTAATAATTAATTATTAGATAATTAGAATGAAATTTAGGATTAAATTTCTAATTAAAAATTCTGATTTTTAGCCCAGCAACAGAATTTCCAAAATTATGCTAGATTTGACTCATCAACTTTGGAAGCTCATAGAACGAGTTTTACTTGGACAAATGAAGCCCAGGACGACTCATTGGAAAGATAAAATCAAGGAGAAAATTTCTGAAGAGGTTACACTAATATATTTGGTCATTAATTGGGTCAAAAATCATCCAAGATCAAGCTCCGAATTTCTAAAACAAAATCAATTTTCTGATTTATTTTCTGGATTTTTATTTGTCCAAGCCTCTTCTAATTGTAGGTTCATTCGTTAATAATATCCTTGGCCAATTAAACCATCTCAGACATCAATAGAGATCTTATATTTTCTTTTCAATTATTTATTTAAATTAAATTTGAATGGGTTTATTTTAATGCCAGAAATGGTATTTTGATTTTATTCATTGCATCTTAATTTATTTTGATTTCCTTTTAGAGGAAAACAGTAGAAGAGATAAGAAGAAAAGATCTCAATCAATAAGAATACTCCAACAATTAAAAATTGGAATTCTGATCAAATAAAATTGGATTGGGCAGATTTCTCTTCAACAAACTTTCCTCTCAAGAATTCCTTTGCAAATATTATAAATAGCAGATTGCAGAATGTAATAGGGGTTGCTCTCTTCTGCAATTCTGGAATTCTAAAAGCACTTTTGTAATATGGATTTAGAGTTGTCGGTGGGAGGAGTGGAATCTCAGGTCTGGCGATTATTGAGATTTTTCTTTTACATTCTGAGTTATGTATAAGGAACAGAGTTTGCACTATTGTAGCTCTACTTTTGAAAGCAGAAGCTTAGGCATTGTAAAGGACTATTAGAGACTGGAGCTGGAGAAATGGATTCAATAAATTGGTATTTCAAATACTATTATTTTAAATGCTAGTTTTATTTTATGATAAAAAAAATGGTGTAAATTTACTTACATATTTGTGCACTTTTGTCGGTATGGGTAATTTGCTTCTATTTTATGTTGTTATTTATCTCTGCTCTTATGGGTTGAATTTTGATTTCAAAGTAAATATTTACTCATAAATCTGTGTTTTAATATTGGATGAATAAATAGTGATATGTTGTGAACTTCTTCTGCATATTATTGTTTAATAATTCAAGTCACTGATTAAATGATCAATAGCATTTTGTGAACTACTTCTTGAGTGTTGTTGATTGATTATTTCAGTTAAAAGGTCTCAATAGGATGTGTTTTGCTATCCATAATGTCAGTTAATTGAACTATTTCATTAACTTGATATTCATTATAAACAAGACATATTTCAATCCCAATATTTTAAATACCTGCTCTTGGTTGGGTTAGATCTATATCTTCCTAATTGAGATAGGATTAAGATAGTTCATTTTGCTTGTATCTTAGAATAATTTTGCATTTAGAATAATTTCTACATTCTTTTAAGTCCTCTTCCCAAAGAGGCAAACTTTATTAGTGGATTGGCTGAGCCCTAAATCAGCTTAAGGATCACTTTCTTTCCTGATCATCAAGAAGAATGATCTGATGTCTCTTTTCCATTGGTGAATGAAAGTCATATTTTAAAGCCATTGGAGATTGAGAGAAGGTAACTGGACCTAGTTGAACCATTAGGAACCACCATTCCAAACGGAAAAGGAGTTGCTTTAAGGTCCGAACCGGGTGGTCATCCCCCATGTTGTTGCAGCGATTTTCGAGGCTTCAATAGAACTTAACACTTACCACACTCTTTTTTGTGAATTCTAAGATGTATTTGCATGGTTATATGAGGAGATTCTAGGTATCAACTCCAAAATTGTTGAACATGAGATTAAAATGTATTCTGATGTTAATCTGGTGCGACAGTGCCTTCATCCTATTTACCCAAATAAATGTGTTGCCATTAAAGCAGATGTTGAATTTTTTTTGCGTGCTGGATTCATTTACCCTGTTCCGCTTACTGATTGGGTATCTAACATTGTTTTTGTCATGAAGAAACAGGGAACAATCAGAGTGTGTGTCGACTATCAAGATTTTAATCATGCTTGTTCGAAAGACAACTATCCAACTCCCTTTATTGACCAAATTATTGATGATTGTGCCAAATGTGAAATAGTTTATTTCATGGATGGATTTTCCAGTTACAATGAGATTAATATTCTCCCAGAGGACCAATATAAAACAACTTTTATCTGTCTCTGGGGAAAATTTGCCTATTGTAAACTCCCTTTTGGTTTAAAGAACATTGGGGCCACATTCCAGAGGGAAATGAATTATGCTTTTCATGACATCAAACACATAGTTCAACCGTATCTGGACGACTTACCTGCACATTCACAGAAATGGGTTTACCACCTGCCACATCTGAGAGCGATATTTTTACAATGTCGTCACTATAAAATACGCCTCAATCCGCACAAATGTGTGTTTGGTGTTGGTTCTGGTCGTTTTCTTGGATTCTTCATGTTGAAAGATGGAATTTGACTAGACCCATTGAAGGTCCATGCTATTCTTGATTTTCCCGCTCTTCCAATCTACTTTAGTTACAAAGACTCCAAGGGAAGGGTAAATTTCTAAGGAGGTTCATTCCTAACTATGCCAAAATGGCTAAAGGATTTAATCGACTCTTGAAAAATGGGATACCCTTCCATTGGGATGAGGTTGTGCAAGATTCCTTTTGCGTTCTTAAATATTCCCTGATTCGAGCATCATTAATCTATCCCCCAAATTATCAAAGTGACTATTTCTTGTATCTCACCACTGCAGATACAACCATCTCTATGGTTTTAGTCCAAGAAGAAGATGTGATTGAACATCCAATATATTATTTGAGTCGTAATCTCAATGATACAGAAGTTACGTCCACATACATTGAGAAGCTTTATTTGGAAACCATTCAATTTGTACAAAGATTTCACCATTATATCCTTCTCCAAAATACCATTGTCATTTTGGATTGCAATCCTATGACATACATTCTATCATGTCAATTGCTGGGGGGGGAATATTCAAAATGGATCGTCATTTTTCAGGACTTTTATTTGGAATTCATCAAACCCAAGTCAAAAAATTCTTTGGTGTTTTTTGAGATTATTTGTGACCTTCCTTTGAGTAGTACCAATCCTACAATGGAACCATCAATTCTAAATGAGTATTTTTTCTGATCGATTCATCTGACCTGTGGTATGGAGATTTCATCATTTATCTCCAGACCCAAAATTTTCGGTGTAATACCTCTTGCTCACAACATCAATGTATTCGATACCAAGCAAAATATTATCTGATCATGGGCGATACAATTTTTCGTCGTTGTGTCAATATGATTTTATGTAGGTGTCTCATGCATGAGGAAGCCGAAAAAGTTCTAAATGATTGCCATTTTGGCGAATGCGGTGGACATTTGTCTGGCTATGCTACTGTGTAGAATATTCTCCGCACTAGTTACTTCTCGCCTACCATATTTCGCGACTCCATTATCGTGGTTAGAAGTTGTCATGCTTTCCATATATTTGATCATAAAACCCACCTGCCACCAGCACCAATGCATCTTGTTGTCGTTGTTGGGCCATTTGAAAAATGGGGCATTGACTTCATGACATATAACCCTCACTCGGTCGAGGGGGCATGGGTATATTATTGTTACCGTTGAATATTTTACCAAGTGGGTTGAGGTGATGCTTAAATTCAACAACACGAGACAGAAAATTGCATTGTTCTTTTTTAACCATGTGGTTTCATGGTTTGGTTTACCACAAACTATAGTCATAGATCATGGAAAAAATTTTCGAAATCACATGATGGATGAGTTGACAGCCAAGTTAGGTCTATCACATGATAGTTATACCCCCTATTGGCTACAAGCTAATGGAAAAGTTGAAGCTATCAACAATATTATTAAGCGTACGCTTCAACACATGATTGGGGTTCATAAACGAAACTGAAATTTGATCATGTTCTCAACTTTGTGGGCATATCGAACCTCAGTGAGAAATGTGACCAGATTTACTTCCTTTCAGTTGGTTTATGGTCTGGAAGTTATCTTACCGATACAATGCGAAATTCCATCATTGAAACTCGCAATTGACCTGCTACCTAACACTTTTGTAGAAGATGCATGTCTTTTAGATCTCATCCATCTATATGAAACATGTCATGAAGCCGCATTGGCCAATGAAGTGCATAAGAGACGAATTAAGGTGTAATATGACCGCAATGTCTAGCATCGCACCTTCTCGGAAGGAGACTTGATCTTGCTTTATGATTAAGAATCTGATAAGATAGGAACATGGAAATTTGAACCATTATGGCGCGACCCCTACATTTTCAAGCGCATTCTGGTTAAGGGTGCCTACGAGTTGGTAGATTATTATGGATTCCATTGTTGCAGCCTTGAAATGGGTTGTATCTTAAATGTTACTGTGCCTAATTTTGCGTAGTAAACATTGTATTATATGCTTTGATTGTGTGTGTGTAATAGTGTGCCTTTTATATTTTTTCATGTGGTTAGTAATCCAATTTTCATTTTTTGTAGATGTCAGAATCTTCGAAACCATTTGTTGGATATGTCGATGGTGCTAGTCGTGGTACTCAAAATTTATCCTTTGCAGCATGGGCCATCTTTGCTCCAAGTGGTGAGTTAGTGAGTTTCCAAGGGATTTGTATCAGTCGATCGACAAAAAATATTGTTGATTATAGCGGGTTGATCGAACTACTCTCTGATGCCATTTCACTTGGCATTCACCGCATCATCATCAGGTTGGACTCACAACTTGTTGTACTATAGCTTACTAGCGTCTATACTGTCTAAAATCCAGTAATTCATCACATGTTCCTTAGAGTTTTCATTTTGGAAATACATTTTGATTACATTCAATATCAACATATTTCCAGAAACTTTAACACTCTAGTTTATTCACTGGCGAATTATGTGTTAAATAGACATTTTCATCATATGTAAAGATTAAAATTTCAATTCACATCATACAATTTAATAGGATGTCACATAATCATAGGAAAACATTGAAAGTAAAATAGATTTATATGATTTTTTTACGAAATTGTGTCCAAGACACGTTGGTCATCTGACCTCAAAATGTATACATACATAGCATAATCCAAGTAAAAATAGTGATGCTCATGATAATAGGTCACTTCTTGGGCTATTATGCACAACGACCTCATCCAATGGTTGGGCACACCAATGGTATGGCACTACATCCTCATAGATAACTCCTCGATTCAGACATCCGGTATCCCAAGAGTCAATGCCTCAACATGCTGCTGCAACTCAGCAAGAGTCTCAACTAAATCCAAATCCTGTAGGACTACTCTTCTGATAGCCATCTCTGCTGGTTCACTTGATTTTTATGCAAAAACCACTGGTCGAATGGTACCTACATTTGCATACATAAAACATTTTTAGTTTAGTCTTGGAAACATCAAAAAACACAAAAATATGTAAAAAAACCCAAAAAATCAAAAACATGGTCAATATTTTACCTGTAGCACCCCATTGAGCACTAGCTGGTAAAATAAAATCTGGATCTATGAAAAAATACATCCCTTCATATGGATGCTCCTTGATGAATATATTTTGTCTTCAGAGCCAACTGAATAATTCAGAGCCATCAACTCGACACACCACTGCATCTGTGGATCTCTAGGACTAGTTAATCCCAGCGTCACATGCTATAGCTACATCAAAGGAACTCGCTCCAAAACAAAAGTGATCAAAATAGACCCATAACTGCAATTTTTGGTCTTACCACTTTTTACCTTGGTTAGTTGTTCATTCATCTAAAGGAGTACTGCTTTAGCCCATTTGAACATGGCTGGCTCGAGACACTCAAGCACATACTGCATGTATGATCTATTCATGACATGTAGTGTTACACTGCCAGCTAGTTTTGCGATAGTGAATAGGAGAGTGTGCAAAGGCATATCATGCACATATTTGATATTTATCTTTCCATCTTTACTAGGCTCAGTTCCTAGTTGAAAAAACTATTGGATGTAGTCCTTCACAGTTTCACCACCACGCGCAGAGTCTGCAAGTGAAATGGGGGCACCATGTCTTGAAAAAACTGTGAGGAAGTAAATTTCATTGACCAATATTGGGAGCACTTTTTCCCCAATGTGAAATGCCTAAATTTCTAGGTCCCATGAATGGATCAAGAACTGTAATAGTTCCATGTGTTTCCTCATCCCTGACAGTCGAAAGTACTTTAGAAACCCACAATCTCTGAGGGCTCTCATAGTGCCAGGATCATTTAGGAAAACCATATCTTGTTCTTCATGTTCTCTTTCTTGCCATGTAATCGACATTCTGATCCAATGAAAGTCTGAAATCAAACCATAGGCTAAGTTAGGATCCATTTCATGCAAAAATCTGGCAATATTTTAGGCAGAAACAAAGATATAACTTTATGAATTTCACCCAATGCACCCCTGAGTGAGAGACAAAGCATTGCAGAGCAACTGGGCCTCTTTCCAGCCTCTCTGCAATTCACTTTTCAAAATTCAAGGTTGCGCTGGCCCTAGGACGTTATATATTTACCCTAGGGGGCCCAAGGCCCTAAAAATTGTGCATGAAACTGAAAAATAATGCATTCAATTGAAACATAAGGGTAAGATCTTCTACCTGGTCCAAACGACATGAGAAATGATCCATATAATCTATCATAATCAGCTGCTAAATTTCGAGGGTAAAACAGGCTTAGAGTATTAAAATCCAAATGGTAAAGGTGAAATGGTAAAAATGACTTGGTAATGTCTTAATTTAATAGTCTTTTTGATTAATTTATGCATATTTAATGAATGGACTATGTTTTTTCACCATTTTTACTATTTTAAACATGTATTGTTAATCCATTTGATGTTTCTTTGAGCAAGTTTGCAGCTAGTTATAGTGAGTTAGTCGTGCATGATCGTGAAATGTGATATTGACCATAAAGAACAGTTTTTATCTCTTTATCACGCTTTGTTAGACATGAAAAAAGAATTCAAAGCATACTTTTATCCTCTCTTTTTTGAGCTTTGTTAAACATGAAAAAATAATTCAAAGCGCACTTTTATCTCTTTTTCTATCTTTGTTAAATGCGAAAAAGAAACCCCCCTAGAGTTCTCTTTCAGCTCTTTTCAGACTCTCTCAATATGAAAATATTGCTGAGCACTTGTACTTTTGAGCTCGTTAAGGGAATTTAAACAACATCTACTCAGTATAAGTTTAACCATTTTCCGAACTGAGATAGATTATGATTACGAAAAAGGAAAACCCTAGTCAAACATGGCTAGGAGGTTCTCTCAGGTACTATTTTACGCCTTTTTAGATCTGGGGACTATTATACGAAAAATAACTTGTGGATTTTTCTTTTAGTCCCTTCTTCAAAATATCTAAACATGAAAAAAACTGAGTTCTCACTGTCATTAGACTCGTTAAAACATCAAATAGCGAAAGAATTGTCCATCATGACAAGATCGATTTTCACCTTCGCTAAACTCGTTAAAGAATCAAATAGCGATGGATTCACCTGAAGGGTGGAATTATACATCAAGCATATGTTATCCTCCTCAAGCTTGTTAAAAAATAAATAGGTATTGGTCAGCAATGACTGCGGAAAAATGGAAAGGGATAAAACACTTTATGGTAGCAAGTCGCTCTTGAACATGACACTTATTCAATTCATCTCCATGATTTTTGGGTTGGGTAATCTGCTTGATGAAATATCATACCTATGGTTTATCATACCATCCATCACTTTGGTTTTGGGTCAAATGCTGTCAATTCATTCAGTGCCACTGATATGTTCAAGACAAGTCACTCAGTTATTCCTCATCCTTTGCAATACTCATAAACCTTCATTTCATGACTGCCATCCTTGACATTGCTTCATTTGTCACATTCTGTCTCGAAAATCATTACTCCTATTTCGTGTCATTGATGAGGGAAGCATCAATGCCCTCCTGCAATGAGTTGCTTCCTGTTGACATCAACTCATCATCCAGGAAGTTGACTTAGAAACAACCTTTCAGTACCTTGGAGCTTACTTACATCAACGATGGGTTTCTCGCTTCCGGCGAAAGGTTGAAATCACAATCCTTTGACCGAAAGACATTGTATGGTGTTCGACATCAAATCATCTATTCACACCATGCAAAATGTACTGTAGTACCTTGAGAGCCATTCTCATCAACTGTGGTTTCTCTCGTGTCTGTTAACGACTGACATCATTGGTTGGAAATCAAACAGTGTCTTCCCATGTTCGACATCAGATCATATATTTGTATGGTTATACTCTTACTTTAAGCTATCGAGTGAACGAGATAAAAGACCCCAGATCTAGTTTTATCTATTCAGGCTGCGATTTTAGGAGAAGTACCAAATCATCCGTACGATGGTCATTATTCAGATAGTCATCTTATCATGGGTCTATATCTGTAGATGACTTCCACTTTAGTTCCTCCTCATCACATAGTAAAGAAAATAATTTAACATCTCATTTTTTACTTCATGCTTTAGGGGGCATCTATTACAGGTCGATTTGGGCATCATCCCAAAACACATATCAATATTCATTAGGGTCTATCATACTCTAAACTGGTTGCTACATGCCCTAAACAAGTCATCACATTGATGGTTTTCCTTCATGAAAGTTTCATTGCTTAGATGCCAGTTGAAGTGCCCTATCAAACCATCAATGCACCCCTAGACAGTTGTAACTACTTTTCAAAGCATCTACTCCCATACAAGGTTGTGTTGCAAAGGATCTAGGCCCACTTTGGAGTGCGTTGGTCGACTGGGAGAAAATTGTTAATTGGATTTCAGGAATCTCCCCGACTTCTATTGACTTCTAGAAGTTGTTCCAGCTTTCACCTCATTTGATAGCGTTGAATTTGGAACCCATGAATTCATTAAACCTATTATCCTCCTATTCCCATGAACAAGGAAACCTATTCATCCATTTTTAGGAAAGACACTCAATGATTCATTTATTTCAAACTACCTTCATCTACTTATAAATAGAGCACTAAACATAGTGCACAGTCGGGAAAGAATTTGTGTTAAGTAGATTTATGATGGTTGGATATCAACTCTTGAAGGTGTGTGCATGTACTTTGATGATTCTGGATTGTTGATGCTAGATATGATGAGGATGGGACTCAAGCTGGATGAGTGATGACGAATCGATCAACTGGTTGTACTCTTCCTTCTACTTCATAATAAAGACATTTTTTCCTTTCCTAATGCACGTGTCAATGATGTTATATATGTATTAATGAGTTTAATTGATTCATTTTTTAAAATTTTTATAGATCGTATTGTCTTTATGTTGTTTTCTGTCTTCTGTTTTCCATGGTAGGTATCAATCGAGCGAATTAAGTTGGATTGAGAGTGATGAAATAAACGAAGGGAGGTGAGAGAAAGTGAACATATTAAACATAGGTTTCTCTCCCTTTATCTATTCACGTTAAGGAAAATAGCATATATCTTTATTTATGTTATTCTAAGTGAACCACCCACTTAGGGAAAGCATACTTATCTATAGGTTTGTATTTCCGTAAAACAGGAATGGCATAAACAATCTCAGCAGAAGTTCACACATGGTGATGGTGGCCTAAAGCATCCATGTGGTTCATAGGATGATCTTAGTTTGGGGAATACCTATGTTAAAAGGAATGCATATTCGTAGTCTAAAAAATTATACGATATTGAATTTCTTTTTTATTTTTTAACTGCGCAAATTAAGGCATGTAGTAGAAGAGGAAATTGGGTGATTAGGGGAGTATTTTTTATTTTTTTAACATAAATTCATCTCCATTTATAATGGAAATGTGGTGGAAAAGGCATTCCTTTTTCCATTGTTCTCATTTTGATGCAGTGGTATATCTTACATACATTGTGCCTTAACTCAAAATTGGTTTAAGACTACATTTTTCCAGGTTCCAGTTATCTATCATTTTTCAGATTCATTTGCTCAATGTTAGAAGGTAGAACGTCTACCATGCAACCTTGTTATGCCATTTATTTTATCATTCAATTTTGGTATATTACATAACACTTAATAACAAATAATTATTTTTCATACGTTCAAATCCTAATGATTATAATTTCAGTAATGTGTTGCTTCCCTGGATAGAATCATGTTGATGTACATTTGGTATGCTCCAAAATCATCATGCATCCTGAACATATTTTTCATCACATAGACACTAGTTATTCTTCAAGTAAGAAATAACATCTATCTTAATTTAAAAGTAAATTTTAATGACATAGCTCACATGTGATTATTAGGAAAGTTGGTGATTCCATATCATAATTTCATTTAGTTGAAGAGTTGTATCGACTCCTTATTTAATTCTTAAACAATAAATTATTAACAATTTTTTTGTGTTGCAAAATGAAGGTTAATGTAGGCCTTATGACATGAGGAATTATGGGGCTTTATTTTTTATTCCTTTGTTGGTATGCTGTTAGAAGTAGAAAATCCATGTAGATTCAAACTACTAATTGTAATATTCTAAAACAATAGACTTGAATCTACTCTACCAATTTTTGAAACTATTAAACGGTTTTGAAATCACAAATCATACCAGAGAAAGAATTACAATCACACATTACACAATGATTTTTTGGGGAAATCCACAAATAAAAACCCTGCTATATGTATATTGCAATAGTTAGAAAATATGAGAATATTATAATGTTTTTCTCAATCCAGAGAAACCTTTACACTATCTCTATATGTCTCATTACTTACTGGACAAGCCTAGGCCAATACTTAACCAATTTTCTGCTTTTCAGGATCCTTATTTCCTTGCGTTATTTCCTTGGGTAATTATCCCCTATTGATTATGGAAATTCCCATCCAAAAATACACAATTAATCTAAGGCCTTCTTCTGACTTCATGCACCACTTGTACAATTTGGATGATTATACCACTGATAGTACACTTTCCTTGAACTCCAATATCAACTGGGTCTTTCTCTAATCTAACATGTATGAGTTATTTATGGATGATTTATCAGTTATATGATTGAACACTACATGTGGTTCAATTTAAAGTTCCGCGCTTTGACCTCTCACTAGTTCCTCCAATATTTGGAACTTGTTAAAATGACTTTAACTTAGATAAACTAGGTTAATTAATTACAACTCAAAATAAACTCAACCGGGGCTCCTATTTTATAAGAACCACTCTACATGACTCAAGTTAGACCCTCAACTCGAATTAACTGAACCAACTAGTTCAAACTAACTTAGTTAACACAATGTGTCATGAGATGTGGAATTACAATTTTATTCTAATTTAATTCAGGAGAAAATTAAATTAGAATCTTTCTTGGTGCCATTTTCAACAATAATTATGTTAAATATAGTCAACTTTTCTATTTATATTTTTATCATCATCAATCATTTTCAAATCCATTAGAATTGAACTATTTTATCTCGTATATTCTAAAATAATTATATCACTCGATCAACCTACCAAATATGTTAATCACTCCAGTCTCTAGGTATGAGGAAAATTGTATGTTCCTCGGCAGTTCAATTCTAATAGTCTAAGGTGTGAAAATTATGTCACATGAAGTAAATACATGGACTTGTTTTTTTATTCGTTTTTTCGGTCACATTTTCATGTATGTTTAGAGTAAACCAACAACAAAGATATGTAATATAAGGCCATAGATGAAGGGAGAAGAGATTGGACGAAAATTGTTTTAATAGTTCAAGCCTCTATGCTACTAGCTATTTTGTATCTCATGTTTGAGTAAACAATCTTATTAGTATATGAATATATAAATATTGCCCATGAAATATGTGATGATTCATATAGAACTATGATGATTCATATAGAACTATCCGTGAATATTTGACATTTTAGTGCACTTTCTTCTTTAGTTTCATTACTTTTGGATTTCAATCCTACAATAGAAGTCTATGGATTGTTCATATCTACTTTGTTACAATTATAGGAAATGGTCCTATTTATAAAGAGGAACAAAATGTTTCTTATTTTTCTAATATTAACATCAAAAAAAATTATAGTGAAGATATACATAGCTGACTTGCAAGTTTTACTTTGCATTGACACAATTTTCATGTTCATGATGTATGTAATATGAATGTTATGTTACTCTCCATTAAAAAAACAATATGGACTTGAGATTTCTATTGAAACTACAAAGAGAAGGAATTGATGCTAAAGAAATTGTAATCATTGTTTGATTACCTCCAAAAATAAGGCTAACTATTTGATTATTATATTACACCAAATTCTATTAGAAAAAAAAGTTGACTCGTGAGTGATTGACATAAAATATTATATGAATTATCTCATTATGTGTTTGCATTGATGGACATTTATACCTTATTCAAATTTCATTTCAGTCTAATCATCAACCAAAATATGACTTTTATTTGTAGTAAGAATCGACTTGTCTCTGGAGATGCAATGCTTGTATTGCATTTTCATGTAGAGTTTACTAAATGTAATGCTTGCAATAATCTTGGAAACATTTTCTACATGAATTGATTCAAAATGATTAAATGTATTATTTGCCACAAATTATGGCTTGTTGCGCTTCATGTAGTTACATTGAAATCCAAAGAATTAGAGTACTATGGAAAAATAAAAGAATTGACACCTATTTGACTGGATATAGCACTAGAACCAGAACCTTCTACCATGCCTGGAAGAGTAGAAGGATGGATCACATTTAACATTGATTTTGAAAAAGATTGCCCAAATGCAAGAGGGTAGAATATTTCTATATCTAAAATCACTTCTTATACTCTCGCCAATTGACATGATGTTTCTGTATGCTCTAACTTCCTAAAGTTCATTCTTGAAACCTTATGTTTATCATAGATAGTATTTGATGATTGTGAAGTTATTGAAAACCTATTTCTATATGACCAACTCCAAATATAATAATTCAAGGACTTAATGAAAACATTTTTCCATACAACTTGCATACAAGATG
The DNA here is from genome assembly GCA_034641835.2 of Pinus albicaulis. Taxonomy (NCBI): domain Eukaryota; kingdom Viridiplantae; phylum Streptophyta; class Pinopsida; order Pinales; family Pinaceae; genus Pinus; species Pinus albicaulis. Next base: position 584,290,816 of record CM076577.1, read on the forward strand.
AATGCAATTCATTATATGTAGTTGACACTGACCCATAATAAATATTTTCTTTCCCAGGAGTTCCCATCACTCCACTAGAATCCATCCTATTTTGATGCTTACTGTAACTCATGTGGTCCTTTGTATAAAAAATTGGAACTATATCACTGCCCACTCTAACAAATTTGGGTGAAATGCACAAATTTCTTCCACTATTATGCCCATATGCTTGCTTTTTGTGCATAGAGTGTTTGTCAATAGCTTTTTGCCTTTCCTGATTCAATTTCATACATCAATGTCAAATATTCAAGTCTAATTGTTGAAAACCATCGCAAATTATCTCATCCCAAACAACTTGATGAGTTATCCTTATGCATCCTAAATGTAATTCTAAATGGAACTTTCAGCTAAAATCTTCTTTAAAAAAACCATCATTAATATTAGTTTCCATCTCTAAAAAGCTTATCCCACCACTTTTTGACATTGAAAGTAAATTCTTATTTGTATGACAAACCCCTAATGTACTATTGATATATCCCATTGAATTCTTATTAGAGATTTTTGAAAGAATGAATGTACCATTCATTCTACCATCAATTCGCTCATTAAAGGATGCCATCAGGCTTCATCAAAGGATGTGCTACTAGATTCTCTACTTGTATCTTGGATGCAAACCCTTCTCTCCAGTAGGGTAGTAATTGATGAAATGTTACCAGTATAGATCCAACACAAATCTAACATGAGCCAAGAGGGATCAAATTTCTTTTGTTGAAAACTTATTTTAGAGTGCAAAAAACATTGTGTATTTTTTTACTGTTTAAATTGCATTTTTGAATGTTATAAAGATTACATAACATGTGTACTGAACCATTTTATTTTAATTCATGTTAACATATTTTATTCATAACTCACATTGGATGTTTTATCTCTGGAAAATTATATTATTTAAGATAGACATCAAAATATTGTATTTATTACTTGAAGAGTGAAAGTGAAATATCAACAACTGAATTAATTGTTTTGTTAATAGATTTTAATTGTTTATTTTATGGTTATTTAATTTTTTTTTGGACGTGAAAATTATTTTTATTATTTTATTGAGGACATGACATACTTACAGATGTCCCTCATATTGGATTGTAGAATGAGCCTCTCAACTCAGCTAGTAGTTTTTGTAGAACACTCTTTCTGAAAATTTAAAAAAAACTCATATATGACCCATTCATAGGTTCCTTTTTGACTGCATTTCTGATTTCCAGAGTAGGAAAAAGAATGGTTTTGAGATGCATTATTTGACAATTTACCATTTGAGTAGATGAAGAAGAACTTTTTTTGGTACATAATTAGCCGAGTTGTCTTTTTCCCACTTGCAATTGATAGTTATATGTTTGCGTAGTAAAATAGGGATTTCTGTTAAAGAACGTAATCTCAACCACTTTCTAGGTGTCAGATCCGTCAGTCCAAGTGTCCAAGTTTAGTCTAGTTTAGTCGAGTTTATCTCCAGTTATTTATTGCTGATGTTTCCAATGTAATCTATTTAATCTTCTCGTAATATTGTGAAGAGTAACTCTCTGCTCCAGTTCATTTTCGGTTTCTCAATTCTTGTCATGGTATCGGAGCCGAGTTGCATAAGCCTCCGTGGAGAGCAGCAACAGAGCCACGAAGGAGCAGAAGAGAAGAACAGTCAATTGGCGCGACTGTGAGCTAATAGGCGCGAGAATACACGCCATACCCGCTAAGAGGCGCGACTATTCTCCTCGGGAACGCGCCAGTCTGCATGCAAAAAATACAGAACTTTGAAAGAGGCGCGACTATTCCCCTCGGGAACGCGCCAGTCTGCCAATCTGCGTCTGGAAAAATCAGATCTGCAATTTAAAAATTGGAGTGCGCTGTGGCGTTAAGCTGTATTTCTTCAGATCCGATTGTTACGTAATCCGGCATGGAGCGAACGGTTGATATGTGAAGGTTTGAGATCGGCTGAGCAACTGCGTTAAGATGCAAGGTATTTTTTTGTGAAAGCAGAAATAAGCTCCGCGTGATCAACTTGAATAAATGTGTAATGAGCGAAGGTACGAAGACGTGTGTTTTTTAAAACTTTACATAAAGTTCTTTTTACATAAATCGATTTTAAAGGGTGAAAGAGTATCGATTTATAAAAAAAGTGAAAGACCTGTTCTTTTTCATAAAGAGAGAAAAGTTTTTATTAAAAACTTTAATTTTGGAAAGTAAAGAAAAAAGGGCTCGTAAAGTGTTTTATGAAAGGAAGGGGCTTGTATGCCCTTCTAATGTTTTTGTGCTCAAATTTATTTAAAAAGGACAAAGCTCTTTAAGGAAAGTTTTTTTATTAAAAGTTTTTTTTCATAAAAAACTTGAAAATTTTCAAAGATTTTTAAAGAGTGTGGTGAAGTTTACAAGAAATATTTTTGAGGAAGATATTGTTTTTAGAAGGAGAAGTGAAGTTGCATAAGACTCATTCAAGAGCAGCAAAATTTTTGGGGAAGTGAAGTTGCATAAGACTCATTCAAGAGCAGCAAATTTTTTTTAAGAAGCAAGGTATTGATGAATATGTAAACTCGTTTGTTTGTGGAAGTTAGACAACGAGATCATGGGAAAAGCCAAGAGGCTAAAGCAAAATCAGATTATGTTCGAGATCTTTCTAGATCTGGAAATCAAGAGGCAAAAAGACGCCTATGCATTAAGATGCATAAAAGAATCTGTCGATGAAAGCATTCTTCCCTTAATCTCAGATGCCAAGACAGCCAAGGAGGCATGGGATACCCTTGAGAGATGTTTTGGTACAAGGGGGAGCATTGAAGCAAAGGGGAGCTTTGAAGATGAAGATGAAGGTGGATCTATAGCAGCAGATCTACATCCAGATGAAGAGTCAGAAGAAGCAGAAAAGCAGCATGAAGATGCTCGTGAATCCCACTGTGCACAGCCACAAGTGGATGAAGAAATTCCAGCAACAAAGATTGCTGAAGAAGTTTTAATGATACCAGCAACAGAGCTTGCTGATGAAATGGTAAATCCAATGATTGATATGGCTGATGTAAACTTTGATAATGAAATTTTTGCTAATGATGATTGGTTGCAGATGATGCAACAAAAGTATGCTATCGACATGATGTTATTTGGTGAGATTACCCCATTTCAGTTAGTGGAAGACAACCTGTTTGCAGCAGCACAGGTTAGTGAAGAAGAGACAGAGAAAAAGATAAACACATAAATAAAGGCAGAGACAAAGACAAAGATAGAGACAGAGCAGAAGGAAGAAACAGAGAAAGAAGAAGAGACAAAAGCAAAAGATGAAGTCTGCAAAGGGAAAGCAGATGAAGAAGCAGATAAGGAAGCGCAACAGCAGAAAGCTCTCATTACAGAGCAAAAAGACCAGAACCAATGTCGTTCTGAAAATAATTTTTATTCTAACATTGATTTCAAGTGTGCAGGTATACAGATTGATTATGAAGAAGAGTTAAAGTTTATTGAAACATGGCTTGCAACACCATGTCTGGATGAGATCTACACAGAAGATGTAGATATGAATGTTGAAGACGACATGCATGATGAACATGTCAATGAAATTTTCATGCGTTGGAGTTTTGAAGAGATAAGATATTGTTCTAATCTTATGTTGCAACAGATTGATGATGAAAAGCACACTACAGAGGACAATATGTGGCAGCAGCCCACATACAAGTCAATTTTTGAAGAAGTCCAGGACATGCTTACACAACCTGGAACAATAGAAGACCTGCACCAACAAATGAAGAAACAGAGTTCTCAAGGATATAACAAAGCGAAAAGTCTGAAACAATTTAGAGGCTACAGAATATGGAAAAAGAGAAGAAGAAAACTAAGTTTAATTGAAGTCATTTTTTTTAATTGTAAACCTCGCTGAGACATAGACCAGCAGGTATCTTAATTAATTTTTTTGTGGTTGATATTAAAGGGGAGTGTTAAAGAACGTAATCTCAACCACTTTCTAGGTGTCAGATCCGTCAGTCCAAGTGTCCAAGTTTAGTCTAGTTTAGTCGAGTTTATCTCCAGTTATTTATTGCTGATGTTTCCAATGTAATCTATTTAATCTTCTCGTAATATTGTGAAGAGTAACTCTCTGCTCCAGTTCATTTTCGGTTTCTCAATTCTTGTCAATTTCAATCATACAGGGTCACCAAGTCCTCCATTAAGAAGTATGTAAAACGAAGTTCTTTCAAAGAGAGTTGTTCATCATTATAAAGCTTGCACATTAGTCCATAATCATTAACATGCATCTTGTTCGTGCCAAACACGAAACATCTTACAAATTGAAGGATGGACACACCACGTGGACATGACCAAGGAAGAATGATTCACACCAGCAACAGACGACGACCTGTCTTGAGCGCATGGTTGTTGAGGTGCACAATGCTGAGACCGCGGGTGTTGGAAGACACATCCAGGCATAAGCATGTTAGGCCGCCACCGGCCGAGATGCACAACAGAAGGGAAATTGGTGGAACCCGCACACTCTCTAGATATGACGGTAGCGGCATGGGCCAGTGTAACGGTCGAGATTTGTTTGCACCGCTAAGATATATGGTCGTTAGGGCCGAGAGGTGGTGCAAAGTCGGCGATGGTTCGACAGCACAACCTCACGACTCTGAAATTCCATTCTCGATCCGGTGCAAGATGTTGCCACACGTCGTTGCTGACGTCAGTAGTCATATATTTCTCTCGCCCATCCTTCACTCCCCACACGTCCTCTTGTTGTTACTCCATGCCTCACCTTAGCATCACAAGCGCCCTGACACACAAGGCATCGTGGGAGATTGAAAGGTGGGAATGCTTTCTCATCGGACGGACGGTCACCAGGAAGCTACCAGGAGGATAAATGATCAAGTGTTGTGGAGATGGGAATGTGCAAGCCGGTGCTCATGAATAGAATGATAATTTAACATCTACTATATTAAAAATAGTTTAGGGGACCACCAGCATTTTTGTTTTGGTCTTATGTAATTCAATTACTAAAAATTAAGATGTAAACAATGCCGAGTAGCACCAAATGACATTTACCACCAACAAGCAACCAATAGTAGATGTACATGTGTACAGCTCCACACGTGCCTCAAACAGTTATATAAAGCCTCGGAAAACTCGATTTCACGCAATCTCACAAGAATTCTTCGTTGTGAATCCTAAAGACGGTGTCATTCCCAGTAATTATAATTTATTGTCACTGGTCAGTGTTGGTTAGGGGTCCAGCCCCCTAAGTTCTCAACTTCTAAATACCCGCATTATCTCCATAACTCAATTTGACTGTAGAATGGCCTATTTACCTCCTCACCATACTATTCTCTAAATCCCCACTCCTCACGTACGAGTCCGTCCTCCAGTCAATTACCACTTTCCCCGAGATCTTCATGTGAGGCAATTGGTATTTTGAGTAGCTGTTAAACTCGCAACCCTCTAATGTCTACCTTTTAACGAGAAGCCTGCTGACACCTCGGTCAAAGGACAGGGGAAAGAGCCTGACATGATGGGCAAACTTGCTAATATTTGGAACTCGTCACTAATAATGCATGATATGCGGAGCGCAAGCCAAATTATCCTGTAAACTAGCGGCGCATGTAACATAATACCATGTATGCTTCGGGGTTGGTCTATGTCGTCCTCCCTCAACCCTCTAATTTTCTGGAGTTGGTAACCTGGTCTGTGAAGAGGTACATACCAAAGAAGAAAGAAATTGCCATCAAATGATGGCTCCGAAATAGCCAAGACGAGCCCAAGCCCAGAGGCAATTGCAACCATGTTTTCGTTTCCAATCTGGATGGATTTGCATAAGCTGGAAAGGATGAGATTGAAAGGAAATAGGTTGGATTGGAACCTGACATACAACAACAAGCAGTGAATTCCAGCGATCAGGAAAACCGAAAACATGACCCGAATCTTTGGATTGAAGAAGGTGCCAACAAGGATAGATGGGAGGAAGTCAGAGCGCTTCTTCACACCTCCACCCCAGAAGCTTCTCATCATTTGGCGCAGAAGAGAAGCTGACTGAACCAATGGAAGTTGACAGTGGAGAAGACCATACCCAAAAATGGAGCAAGTTGAAGGGAGACCGAGAAGGAGAAGATGAAGAGACAAAATGCTAGGAATTAGTTTTGTATAATAGCCAATTAGAAATTACCTCAAAGAAGGAATTCGAAGTGGAGAATTTTCCCTTTGCAATCATAGAACCTACTTCCATGGAATCAAGAGAAGTTACGTAGCCCGAGAAAGTGGCAATCATCAACCAATTTGCATACATTTCCAAGCAAGCATCCAAGGACATGAAGGGAGATGTCAGAATAGCAGAAAACAGCCCCCTACCTCCCGGACAACTCAAAAGTGCTTTAGATTATGAGAAAGGGGTCCTTTATATGGTCGTGTTGGAATCCAATGTGGAAAATACAATGTCAATGGCAGACTATCAGGCGAATAAAATGTCATTTTAGGTAGAAATTGTCGCATACACTAATATCTTAGACCTGCATATGCAGGTGACACACTTGATACACTGATAAATGCACAAAATAAATGCCATGGCCTAGAAACTCCAAGAGATGTACACCAAATCCAATGCTGAGTTAAGATATTGGAAGACTGTTGGAAGGGGAGATAGAGTGAAGTTCGAACACTTGGAGGATAAAATCATGCAATTTTCCACTCACCCATAGCATTTTAAAAAATATCAGGATTTGTTGAATGAGAAGAAAAAAGAGATTGCCTCACTCAAGGGGTGACTTAAAATGCCTGATACACACCTTGTGCAAACAATAGAGTTGGTCATGACAAAGAATGAAAGTGATGATCTTAAGATTAAGTTGCATGACACTCTCATGAAAAATAGGGAGATGCAAGATTGTGTCACACTGTTGGAGGCACAATTGTGAAGCACGAAGGAAAGAACAGATGAAATCATGCAACAAAATCTTCATGTTCTAACTGGATAGGTAGAGTCACTAACGATGTCTGAGGAGATGAAGAAAATAGAAATCCTACTAGCATCCAGAGATATTAAGATCAAAAATAAAGAGCAAGAGTTACAAATTGTCAAGAGGGAATTTTATCGGGCCCAGGAGCACGGTGACAAGATCGAGGTTGAGTTGAACATCCTAAGAAGGAAACACCCCATGAAGTTAGCTTTTAAAGTGGCTTGGAGAAATATTTGGGAGAAGATCATCAAGCTAATACGAAAACGGTGGGGTCACCTAGATATCATTCAGGAAAAAGGAGAAATGGTTTGATCAACTCACAAAGAAATGAGAGACCTTAGAGGATCCTTTGGGAAAACCCAGATAAAGTAGAGAATATTGTCAATTATTTGAACCAACTGACCAAAACTGAAGTAGTGAAAGTAGGAGTCAACCAAATTGCATTAACAAACAAAGCCAATCAAATGTAAAAGAAAAATGATTGATAGAACCAGTCGAAGAAAATGTGAAGTATTATATGACATGAAGTTTCCTCGTCTCTTTCATGGGAACAATGACATATATCCAAAGGAAGTATTAATGAATAGGCTAAATACCCACAAGGAAGATCAATGAGGATTCAAAGAGGAATACCAATCACTGCAAGGAAAATATATTGTTGACCTATACAATAACGAGCTTGAACTACTTTTGACATTAAGAAACATGTTTGAAGAAATGGGGAGAATAGACTATGGACCAGTGACAATACTTGACCAACTTGTCCCAGAGGCTCTAGCTTTCCAGGTGCCAATAGGTCCTAAGTGGAGGGGTTTATTGGGATTCTACAAGTTGGCCCTTCAGAAAGAACTCCAGTTTCCCTCAATACCAACTCCAATGGAAGTGGACACCACCTCAAGGACTTCCTCACAATCAATGCAACAACAATCCACGTTGGCTACCACGTAATTAGCACCGCTCATAGTGCACCCATCATAGTTCTTGTCCTAATCAATACCATGAGTTGGAAGGAACATTGTACACAACAAGAAGAGAGAAGGTTGGACTCAAACCAAATCTAGAGAGGCCCACTATACAACTAGCACAATCCAAAGGAAACATTCATAAGAATTTAGTTATAATATAAATGGCAGTTTTATAACCAATTTGAGTGGTTTTTCGTATACTTCTAGTATTTTAGGGTAGGGACAACCTCTGGGAGTGCCTATATATCTAGGCCTCATTTTGAAATGTAAAACAGGGGGTGGGGGGGATCTTGGTTGTTGGGTAAAAACTCTAGCAATTTTTTTGGTGAAATGTTGGGCAGCCTTGAAGAAATTTTGGGGGAGAATTTTGAAGTAAATCTTGGGTTGTCTAGTGTCTTTTCTCATCATGTATGCGTTTATCTCACCTTGTATTTTAAATTTTACTAATGATATGAATCAATTTTATGCCATTTACATGACACTTTGAGTTGTAAACTTGACTTTTTGTGTGAATTGTGTGGAATTGTTTTAATATCTTGGCTGAAATGAATTCTGGCATAAGTATGATGGTTTGTTTCAATTTTGCAAGATCTATCAAGCTAGTTTGAAGAGTATCTTGGCTTTCTTAATGTTTCTTACAAGGGTTTTAAAGGAACAAGTAAATTTTAGAATTATCTATTTTCTCATGGCTAAATTTTTAATTGATTAGTCATTCACCAAGGTTTATTTGGCCTAAAGGAATTCTTAATTTCTCCTTTAGGTTGGGTAAAACCTGATCGTCCATTTTCATCCACCTTCTATTTGGAAAATTTTCATGTCAAACCCAAGGGTTATGAATTCTCCTACCCAAGATTAGTGGAAATGTCGCTCAACAAAAGACTTAAATGTAAATGGTGTTTTTTTCCCAACCTCAATCCCAAAACCATTCTCAAAATTAGTAGCAATTAAGATTATATTTTACAAAAATTAAAGACCGACCATGTGCACCCCGTGCCCATAAAGAACGTTCAACGGAAGTCTATGTGAATTATTTTGATATCATGTATAATTTAATTATGTTAGTAGCCAACTCATAATAAATTAGTTAAAAGACACAATGTACATTCACGTGAGTTTTTGGATGTTATGGTTGTGATCGAAATTCAACATGTTGTTTCTTTTCTTATGAAATTTGAAGGGGAAATGAAATGCATGTGACTTAAATGTATAATGTGTGTTTTCTGGTTAGTTCTTAAGTCTAAATTTCATAGTCATATATGATTTTTCATAGAATTATGAATGTATGGTTTTCCTATTTGTTGAAATCCCATTTTACATCAATCATTGTTTGACCAAGGGTAGATACATTGATGCGGTGAGAATGTAAAACACATATTGCCAGAGGTAGAATGATTACAACTCAAATTTAAATCTCACAGTGTTTAAACAAAAAATAGAGCCCATTTAGATGTTCCCTAGATGTACATCATAACAAAATGTGGTGTGAATTTTGGGAGCCAACATCTCCTGGCGTTGCTTCCCGAGATGTCTTGATTTCGGTCCCTGGGTGAAACAAAATATATTTTAATCTCCATGTTGGATGGAGGCTGAAAATTTTCTTTTAGCTATGCTCTCCACCTAGCGACTCCACTTTTCAACTCTCTTACCACATGATATGTCACTCAATCCTTTTTGTGCCCAACCTACTCAATACATTTCCTAATACTTCACCACTATTCCACAATGACCAAAACATTACACTTTGGCTTCATCAAAGAGGCACACTCGAAGCAGTTTTGATTGGGACCTCATAACACTTTTTTCTAACCCTGAGAATTGTGTACATGATTTAATTAAACGAATTAAGGCCCTTTCTACTGGCCCTGTGAGAACCTCAAGTGATATATCTTTACATCCATCATCACCTATGGTGATTACCCAATTACCTTATACCAGGATCAACCATATAAACACCATGCTTGTGAAGGTTGTGCATGAACCTGTCGGATCGCTCAGTCCTGGATTTGAACCATGACAAGCGACTCCACAAAATATTACCAAAACTAGGACTATGTTCTCACCCACTACAATGAATCTAATTCTGCAACACATCATGATTGGATAGGGGAAGCCCTGTAATCAACCAAAACAACCTAATGAATCTCTGGTCTAGGTGGCAGCATGATATGCCCCACTAGCTTTGCCTAAGGTGCTGCAAGATATGCCCAAGAACTTTCTTAAGTTATTACCATGCTTAAGTGGTGAGAAGAAAGGTATTGCTAAGGAACATATCAATGCATTTGAGGATTTTATGAATAACTTCATAGTAGAAGACAAATATGTCTTCATGGGACTCTTAGTGTAGACCCTTGAGGGAGACGCATGAAAATGGGTTTGTACCCTTCCCCCAAACTCATTACAATCCTGGGACAATTTGGAAAGGTTTTTTCAAGCCCAATGGGATGAGAAAAAGGACTTCCAATATTGCCTCAAAAATTTCTCGGTAGTTAAGAAGAAATCATCCGAAAGTGTAGAGGATTTCATGAAGAGATTCAATAAGCTCTACTACAAAATCCAAAATGAAATCAAGAATGCCCCCATTGTTCCCATGGTTAACTATGCAGTGGCTTTCGAGCCAAACTTATTTATTATGCTTAGCGAGAGACAACCTTAAAACTTGTCCAATATGCAATTAGATGTGGTCGATATATAAGGGAACCTAACTATAGTACGAAAACATAGAAGGTTAGAGATAGTCGATGAGAACCACAACCCAGAGAGAGTAAGGGGACTAAATTGAGATAAAGGAAAAAATAAGATCAAGGAGAAACCTAACCGACCTACCTATGATGATTACCCATACAATGAGAGGATTTAGGATGAACCAATTGATCACAAAACTATCAAAAAACGTTTTCAGGCGATCTCCCATGGCAAGGCTTCCTCGCATCGGAAGATACAAAAACCAAGGCATATACCTACCTCAAAACCATCATACCAGTCATATCATGCTCATGGAAATAAATGGTCACTATTGGGTTCCAGTGTCCCACAATGGCCTTGTTCCTAAATTCTTTACCAACATACTGCTACATGTTTCAATTCCTTTTTGTTGTTGTGTCTATTGCTTGCAATCGGTTTCAAATGTATGCTCCAAGGGCAACTTCTTTGCAACAGATATAGTGAGGGGCTTCTTGGGTACATTCACTACTTCACGAGAAAGTTGTGTAACACCCTCTTCCCACATCTACCTAAGTAATAGGCCAAGTCCGGTAAACATGTGATGAGAGGATACTATAATGAGATTCAACCTCCTAAGTGACCTTCAAGAAGTGGTACCAAATGAAACACATCAAGAAGACCTTGTATTGTATCAACAAAACCCCCAGGAGGTATCCAAACTCTTCAGGCCTCTTACCCTTGGGTCACATTGACAGTTTTACCCTTTTGAGCCATAGCCACAGGCATAAGACTGCATGTCTACGACGAAGAGGCTATAGCCCCAGGCACAACACTACATTCCTACGGCTAGGGCCCAAAATGCCCAGTTCCGTGCCTGAAACTCCAAGATTTGAGCCACCTTTTTAGGAACAGAGCCCTAGTCACTTCCCATAACTTCATAAAAACTTAGGGGATGATAAATAACATTAGAACAATGATATGGAAGCAATCACATCAACAAGAACTCACTTGGACCCCTCCTAGCCATGATAGGAAATTTTTCAAACATGTCACAAACATTAAATCTACAGGTGCAAAAAACAGATTTAAGCATTGGTCACATAATTATCTAAGAATCGCTAAGATGCATTTCTCGTTTACATCATTAGCTTCAATACAATCTATTTTACCATAGATACATTGTGCATTCATTTACAAGTAAAAACATGGATAAAGCCACACATCATTACTGATAAAATACATGCTTATAACCAACATAATAACAACAAAAATACCATGGATACAACAACAATAGAATCCACATAATAACCAGTACATTTTCATACCAAATACCAAAGGAATGAGCTCTTCATTGCTGAATGTAAAAACTCGCCGGAGATGGGACTTCCACATTCCACCCGACCATAGATTAGCTGAGCCAAATCTTACTTCATCCAGTCACCTTGTGCCATATTCCAAGCATGAATGTGGGACTCAAACCGAAAGAACCAACTGAGGTATCCTGAGGCTAAACCACCTCACCCTCATCAATAGAAATCAAGATTTACTGTGATCCATGCCATATCACTATGCCAACACCATAAACATAACCGTGATCTACACCCAATAACTAGACCAACAAAATAATGGATATCATTGGATTCTCTCTACCTAAACCGTGAGGAATTTTCCTATCTCCTAGTCTCTCAGGATTTACCACAACCCACAGTCTGAATCAGGGGTCACTAGTCCCTAAACCAAGATATACTCCTCGAGGCTTTACCGTATATCCCAAGCCCAGGATTCCTAGGCATGAATGGATATCAAACCACCTCTCACGCTTTACCATAATCCAAATCTGAATTACTAGGCCCTAAACCGAGGCAACACATGAACCAGTTCCATAATCATTCGAAGATCCACCTCACTCAGCTTTGAATCCATCTGAAAATCTAGCTAAACCAAACTTGAGAACTCCACAACACCATGGATATCCAGAAATGGAAAGGTTAGGATGAATACACTGTCACACCTAGAAAAAACCCATGCCAAGACAACAAAGAACCGCATGCAATACCATGCATGCCAAATCTAGTAAAAACATCATACATGCAAATCTATTGACTCTTCGTGTTAGAACTCCTTTCTTTAAATCCCAAAATTTCATTCTTCGTGTTAGCACTCCTTTCATTAAATCCCGAAAAGTCATTCTTCATGTTATCACTCTGTAATTTCTCCAGGATGACGATAGAAACTCAGAGGTAACCACAAACCACTTGGAAATTGGAATCTATCCCTTCCAACTTCAGAGAAGGCTCTCTTTGTCTGAAATTTTCAGTCACTTAGATCTTAGGCTAGGTATGTTGCTCAGTGGGGTATAAGTTTTAAAGTTTTTCTTGCAGGAATGAAGACAAATTTATTGGGCATGGAGTCATGTCAAGTTTATTATTTTTCTAGTGATAGGAGGAAGAGATAAGGGGTCTTCCATAGGGGCAAGGTAGGAATTTATGGTTACGTAATAAAATTAATTTTTTTTAGGAAGGTGAGTAGAAGACTAGCGGAAAGAACATATAAAGCATCAAACTGTGGAATGAATTCTAAATGTTGTTGAAGAAGAAAACATAGGCTATTTGGAAAACTATATCATAGAATTTTTAAAATGAATTATGATATAAATCATGATCTAACAAAACATGAAGACATACATTTAAGGCATGGAAATAACATAAGGAAAACTTACAACATGAGAAAATAACATCACCATCAAGAGATGACATAGGAATTCCTGTAAATGACACCTTTGTCTTTTCATTCAATGGAAAATCAAGAAAATATAATACAAAGTTTTCTTTATTCTCAAACTTGTCCAAAAATTTGTGTAGAAATTTGCTGAATAATGATTAATTATCCACCGAGACTATCCCGATCACATATCAATTCGAATTCATATGCAACACATAATCTCTTCCACTCAGATCATCACACATGCCGAAATAAAACAAGCGATAGCACATCAATTCATCATACAAATTAACACAGTATGTATAGGGAAAGCTTACAGCTGAAAACCCCGCAGCTATTGTGTATATTATAATGGATAAATCATGTAACAAAATCAGTACAATACTCCTCACAAGTACTCAGTACTTTCTCATAAAGTTACACACAAACTAGCTTGGTTTTGAACAGGTTACTTGTTCAAAACTCACCACTAATTGTGTTGCCTCTATTGCGCAATCCAGGCCTGTCTAAATAGAGATCCAAGGTTCAAATATCCTTGGCTTGACAACACAATCATCATGGGAAATTCCTCCAAGTGTGGTGCAAATCTCATGCACAACTGATGTTGCCACTGATAGCTAACTCAACCCTTTCATCTACCTCTTTCACTGGTCTCCACTGAACTGTCCATGCTATGATGGTGATGTGTTCTTGAGTTGAATAATGAGTTACTAATTAATGAATTAAATAATATTTAATTCACTCCACTAAATACTAGTTGATTAGCTAGTTAAACTAATCTCAACTAGTTCAACTAAGTTAAACAAAACACAACTCCACCATCTTGTCTCCCATTAACCCCACCAAAGTGCACTTGTGAAGTCCTAACTGAAGTAAACCATGCATGAGCTCTGAAGCCACTTAGGAATAGCGTAATTCATTCTGTCAGCTCCTGTCCCACATTTGTGCACTTAACTGAAGTGCTCCAAGAGAATAAGATAATGTTTAGAGTCCAAATATTATTAAGAGCTAATAATATTCGACATATCTATTTTTAGACTGGCAATCTAAAAATAGATTCCACCCAATATGTCTAAAAATAGAAGTCTATATATTTTTCTAACTTGACCAACCATCCACAAATAGCATCCTGCAACTCATAGAATATGATCGACATGTCTAAAAATAGACATAGTCTAAAAATAGACTTTGCGCCAGAATTTGCCTGCGGGCCCACTTAGTGAAGGCGACTTCATTTCACTAAGCTCCATCATCTTGCATTCAACGAATTGAGACTCTACATTCAACGAAAGAATTAGTGTTAATAATACTGATATCACAGTTCAGGTTAGATGCTGAGGGTTGATTGGAGTTACTGTGGATTTGGGTCTGAAAAGACTAAATACAAAGTCAATTCGTGCCTAGATAAGCGCTAAGGTTTTTTAATAAAATCCTGTTGGCACTTCGAATTATATTGAAATCTTTGTATCAGGAGTCGAGGCGGCATCGTTGAAGGAAAAGGTGGAAATCCTTTGAAATAAGACATTGAAGTGGAACCTTGAGTGAAGGAAAGGAACTATGAGCATGAATAGTAAACGTGGTTCCAACCCACGAAAACCAGCGGGTTCGCATTGTTTTTAAATGGTAAATGGTTTGTTAAAAAATAACGCGATATCGGTCATTGATTGCCAAGTGTCCAAAGGTGGTTTTCAATTACAACCTTTTTCACGTAAATTTCATGAGTTAACCCCCGCGCAATAAATAAATGCGATATTTGTTTACAGTCGTCAGATCATACAAACCAACGTGATGATCTGCCTGTCATTGAATGAGTGAGATATGTTAACCCTGGGCCCCAGTTGATCTTTCGCATCAGCGTTTGGGTTTTAATGCAAAGGGTGAAGAATTAAGGAATTAAAATGATCTTGTTTTTGATAAAGGGGTAAATGCATTCGGACAACAAGTGCTTATAATCATTATCCAGTTTTAAGGTTGATTGGGTTTGAAGTGGCTCGTCAATATGGTGGGACCCAACATTATATGTTTGGCCTATGTTTTAATCAAATTTCAACTCCAATATAAGTGAATTATAAAACATGGTTCGAATGAATACAAAACTTGGTCCTCGAGATTAATGGAATGTCACAAGGGTTGCGCATATAAGAATTCGGATATGCGGGTTGGTAAGTGTGATCAAATAAAATCTTTGGACCTTGAAATATTGAAAATAAACTCAATATATCCATATGATGGTAATTTATAAAATGTGGATATATTATAATGATAAGCCCGAGTGTATAATCATACGAAGAATCGAATATTATTTAATTTTAATACAGTGGGTTCATAATAAGGTTTCATTAGGAGGTAAGCATTATATATATATATATATATATATATATATATATATAATAACATAATACAGTTTGATGTTGGTATGAGGTTATAAACCCGCAACCATGATTAAGTTGGGCACTAAAAATAAGCCAAGGTTGAAGTAAGTAAAGGGTTGAGTGTATGAACCAAGACTTGCATGTGTTTATAAAAGTCGAATGGTGACTCGCATTATTGAAGAGAGAACGACATATAGTTAGATAAACTATGGATATAATATTTATATGGTTGGTTAAATAAAAGGTTAAGCCCAAATTGATTCCGAATAGAATGGACAAAAGAGTTTTATTAACCGTGTGGGACCCTCACGAATCGCATCGGAGAAAATTATGGCAGCGGGACATGTTAATAAAAGTTCTGATTGCGATCACGATGAATATGTGGACCCGATGGGTCTATGAACTGTGATTCATACGTGTTTGAGTTCTGGCATCAAAGTGACCCATCGCATCGGCGCAGTGAAGTGAAAAGTGATTAATCGCATCAGAAAAAAGGCAAAACATCAGAGCATTCTGTTGAAAGTTGCGATTGCGATTATCACATCGGGTCTTTCGCAAATGCATCAATCGCAATCGGAAGTATTCAGAAGTGATCCATTGCATCGGGGATAATTCAATGGTTTCATAATCATTGTTTAAAAAGGCGAATTTCCCGCATAGAAGATTAAAAACCTGGGGCTTAGAATTAAAAGAGAGGGTGAATCTTTTTAAGTAATGGTTGTCATAATAGATGCGCTTAAAGGTGACCAAAATGAAGAGCGAAAGCCAATTCAATTGAGCTCTTTGAATCCAATGTAATTCGATTTAATAAAGTGGGTTTATTCAAAGGTTCCCTCCGCGTATGCTTGGAGCATTGAGGTTTATTTTAAACCATACAGTGTTGAAATAATAAAAGTCGAAGTCCCAACCGAACCTTAATATCTGCCGGAGTATTAATAAAGTTCAAAGCTTATTAAATATTTCATAACCTTGATTTGGGGCCAAATGTAATTCGAATTAGGAAATTCGAATACATACAAGTGGGATGTCATATAGCTCCGAAATTGAATTAAAACATTGATTGGGTTTATTACAAGAGCATTCTATAAAGTGGGCGAAATAAGTTTCCGAAATCATTAGTTTGAGAGTGCCTAGATTTAAAAATAAAAATGAATACAGTTCATATATGGACAGAGAGTGTGTAAGCAGGTAGCCCGAGCACAGAGATTGATAATGAACATATATTTCCCAGATTTGGAGAGGCACTATTATATGCACAAGACTTTGAGAGTTATTTGGAACTAAACTAGTAAAACTGTTATATATTTAGCAAATTCACAATTGCAGTGAACAGCTATTGACTGGTGTTGCACAGGAATGAGACAGTAGGCTTGACAGGTGTACATGCGTAGGTGCACAGAGTAGTAGTAAATAGAGGTATGCAGGACAATTACCTGACAGCAGTAGAAAAGACAAAGCCAGCAAAGCCAAAGGCCAGAAAATGGGCTGAGTGAAAATTTTTTTGTAACTGAAAATGTGAATGTAAATGTTGTAATTGATTTTTATTGTTTGTGATGCATTGGCAAGTCTCTCGAAGAAAACAAAAATCCCACTGTAATATTAAAATTAGTACATACAGTTATATTTTTCTGAGTGAGCTAGAAAAGAAATGAGAAGGCAGAAGGCTGAGAGGTATGGCTGTCCATTTCGAATTCCCAGTAGAATACAAATAGCCATGAAGCTATTTTGTATAAAAACAGGTAATATCCAAGGGTAGAAGGTTACGAAAAGAGAGAGAGAAGAAGAGAGTGTGTAGAAAAATTGAAGAGAGTTGAAGAATATAAAAAAGCTGCAAGAGGTAAGAGAAGCAGAAATGATGCAGTGAGGATGAGAAGAAGAAGGAGCCGATAGAAAAGCAAAGAATGCAGAAATGAAGCAGTGAGGCAGAGAAGCTGATAGAGAATCTGAGAAGATGCAGAGATGATACAGGAGTATATATGAGGACCGATGGATAGCAGAAATGAAGGTACAAAACAGAGCTGATATCCAAGGTAAATCAGCAAGTGTTTTCTTTTGAAAAGGTAAGGAAATTGGAACTTCCCTATCAAGTTGTAGCTTGATAGATGTTAGTTGTAGCTGACTGAGGTTGGAGCCTTCTGTAGGTTGGTGCCTGCAGAAAATTGAGGGGAGTCAGAGCTTCCTTGCAAGTTGTAGCTTGCAAAATTGAGGTAGGAGCCTCCTGTAGGTTGGTGCCTACAAAAAATCAGTGGTGAGAGGGTGTTGGAGCTTTCCTTTGCATCACAACAATAATAAGATGTGGTTTTCTCCCTTTATGGGTTTCCACTTATATCTGGTGTCCTTGTGCATGATGTTTATGTGTTGATATGGTTTACATCATCTGCTTAATACTTGCTGCTGTTACATTACACTAATACTTGCTGCTCACATTCTATGATTACTCACATATTAAGTTGAACATGAAATGAAGGTGTAAATAAGTTTTAATAAAAGGTTTTAAAAGTCCATGTATGTGTTAAACTGATTCACACCCCCCCCCTCCTCCTCTCAGTTTAACTAAGGGTTCAACAATTTTCTGGTATGGTTTCCAAGGCTTCAAATGTATGCTCCAAGGGAAAATTCTTTGCAATAGATATAGTGAGGTGCTTCTTGGGTACATTCACTACTTGATGAGAAAAATGTTTAACACCCTCTTCCCACATTTACCCAAGTAACCAGCCAACCAGGGTAAACATGTGACGAGAGGATACTATAATGAGATTCAACCTCCTAGGTGACCTTAAGGAAGTGGAACCGACATAAACACATCAAGAAGACCTTGTACTATATCAAAAACACCCCCAAGAGCTAACCCAATTCTTCAGGCCTCTTACCCTTGGGTCACATTGACATTTTGACCCTTTTGAGCCATAGAAGTAGGCATAAGACTACATGTCTGTGACTATGAGGCTATAGCCCTAGGCACAACACTACATTCCTGCAGCTAGGGCCCCAAATGCCTAGTTTTGTGCCTACCACTCCAGGATTTGAGCAACCTTTTTAGGACCAAAGCCCCAGTCACTTCCCAGAACTTCATAAAAACTTACGGGATGATAAATAAAATTATAAAAATGATATGGAAGCAATCAAATCAATAAGAACTCATCCAGACCTCTCCTATCCATGACAAGAATCTTTTCAAAGATGTCACAAACATTAAATCTACAAGTGTCAACAACATATTTAAGCATAGGGGTCTCATACTTATCTACGAATCACTAAGAAGCATTTCTCCATTACATCATTAGCTTCAATACAATCTATTTGACCATAGATACATTGTGCATTCATTTACAAGTAAAAACATGAATAGAGCCACACATCATCACTGATAAAATACATGCTTATAACCAACATAATAACAACAAAAATACCATGGATACAACAAAAATAGAATCCACATAATAGCCAATACATTCATAGACAAATTACCAAAGGAATGAGCTTTTCATTACTGAATGTAAAAACCAAATGGAGATGGGACTTCCACGTTCCACCCGTCCATAGATTGGTTGAGCCAAATCTTACTTTAGCCAATCACCCCCATGCCATATTCCAAGCATGAATGTAGGACTCAAACCGAAATGAACAACCAGGGCACCCCGTGGCTAAACCACCTCACCCTCATCAATAGAAATCAGGCTTTACTGCGATCGACGTCGGATCACTATGCCGACACCATAAACATTTCATAATTGGCTTTACCATGATCTACACCCAATTATTAGGCCAACACAAGAATGGATATCACCAAATTCTCTCTACCTAAACTGCAGAGAATTTTCCTGTCTCCTAGTCTCTCGGGCTTTACCACAACCCACAGTCTAAATCAGGGGTCACTAGGCCCTAAACTGAGACATACTCTCTAGGATTTACCGTATATCCTAAGCCCAGGATTCCTATGCCTGAATGGATAGCAAACCACCTCTCAAGCTTTACCGCAATCGAAATCTGGATTACTGGGCCCTAAACCGAGGCAACACATAAACTGGTTCCATACTTATTGTGAGATCCACCTCACTCAGCTTCGAATCCATCTAGAAATCCAACTAAACCAAACATGATAACTCCATAACAGCATGGCTATCTGAAAATGGAAAGGTTAGGATGAATACACTCTCACACCTGGCAAAAACCCATGCCAAGACAATAAAGAACCAAATGTAATACCATGCATGCAAAATATAGAAAGGAAATCATACATGCAAATCAATACCTGAAAAGAATCTTGTTCTAGTTGCTTGATTCTTGTTCCTCCTTGCTTGCTTCCTCCTTCTTCTCACTTTCTTGCCTTTCTTTCTCCAATTCCAAATTTATCCAAGAACCTATAAGTGTCCCATAGTGAGTGAGAGAGAGAGAGAGAGAGAGAGAGTAATGAGAGAGCTCCAAAAATGCACTGAAAAAAGGTACCAACTGATCCTCGAAAGCCTTTTTATAGAAGAGGCCTCTATTTTCTTCATTTTCCATTATTTTCCTTCATTTTCCTCCTCAAATGCAACCTGTGAACTTTCATCTCCCTTTTCTCCTAGTTTCCATTATTTTCATCAATAAATGTGACAAAAATGCCACTTTTCCTTTCCAAATCCTTTGCCATTTCCTTCACCAATTTCACTAGCCATAATAAACCAAATTAACATCCACTAGGATGTTTTTCCCAAGATTCGTCTTGGAATAAGTTTCCCATCAACCATGTTTATTATTCTTAACTTTATTACATGGAATTTTCACTAGGGCTGTTACAAAACCCTCCCACATGGGGGACACCATCCTCGGTGTTCAACAACACATACACCTAAAAAAAAACACTGAAAAGAAAGCATACTTCCCATGAAGCTTTATAACACAACTCGTTGTAGTATTTAAAATGAATAACCTGCTGAAAATAAAAAACCATCATGACAATCATACTACCTACTGGAGCTTTATAACAAAACTCATTACGATATTTACAATAAAACCCACATATATACATATGCACATTTTCCCAATAGGAAAATAAAAGGATACGATGTCTGAATCCACAATAATGGAATCCAGAGGCTCACACCTCCGCCCTAAAAGTAATACCAGGATTCACCTCCTTCCTATGAAGTCCAGAATCCAATTCCAAGTCTAATATGCATCCAATGTCGAGCATCACAATCCTTCACTATTGTACCCTCAATGAATAGTTATTAGCTCATTGTTCCAGGGTACACTCCCAATGTACATCTGATTCCATCTGGAAATGATAATGACCAAACCAAATCCATATGTTTCCTTCCCTTCTCTACTACACAGTGCCTTGGGAAATCCAATCATCCATTTTCATGTAGTCACTCACCTTCCAATTTCCCCGACATCCCCTATCCCAGGCGATCCATCCCTTGGAAAGGCTTCCTCACATCGAAAGATACAAAAACCAAGGCATATACCTTCCTCAAAACCATCATACTTGTCATAGCATGCTCATGTAAATGGTATTGGGTACCAGTGTCCCACAATGGCCCTGTTCTTGAATTCTTTATCAGCATACTATTGCCTGTTTCAATTCCTTTTTTTTGTTCTTGCTATTGCTTACAATCGGTTTTGTTGTTGTTGCTAATTATTTCTTGTATCACAACTACATAATGTACATACGTAGTACCACATCCTGCAACATAGCATGTATGGCATGCACACAATACCACATATACATTAGTAACATAGGCACAACATGTAGATAGTACCACCTGTACACATGAACACTACCTGCAAAATGTGTGCACAACATCACATGTAGACGATACCACTTGCACAATGTGTACACAACACCAAATGTACACTTCACAACCTGTACAATATGTACACATCATCACATGCATGACATGTACATGACACCTCATGTACATAGCGCTGCATGCACGACATGTACACAAAACCACCTGTACACAACACCACATGTACAACATGTACACATCACCAAATGCACACAACACCACATGTACATATCACTATATGAAAAACATGTGCACAACACCATATGTACATAAGACTGCATATACAACATGTACATAGCACCGTATGTACACAACACTGCATATCCAACATGTGCACAACACCATATGCACACAACACCGCATATCCAACATGCACACAGTATGGTAGGTATACAACACCACATATCCAACATTTATGTAGCACCATCTATACCTAGCACTGGATATGCAATATACACACAACACCATAAATGCAATAGGCATACAACATCATATATGCACAATACTACCTATGTTACATGTACACATCACCATAGGCACAATCACTAAATATACAACATGCACAACACATACACAACAGTAGTACCGCACATCCATAAGCCACACTCTAACTCCAAAAAGAAACCTTTCTTCTAGTGTCTTTCCATTATCCATGCCTATCCTAGCATGTCGCAGATCACACTACCTTCACTTCGCTAATGTACCCCTCAACATTACATGTCCATAACATAAACATAGGCATAGTACAAGAATATAATATCAATTGATGTCCATGTGATACTGCCCTCATAGATATGTCAGGACTACTCTTCCCACTTGATTCCTCATAAGACCAAGAACCTCTTCATGCCATTCACCTGCATAAGCAATCATTCCTCCACAAGAATGATCCCTCACAACTTTGTGAGATAGTGACATAGATACATAGATACATACATAAATAATCATTAGCATAAAACAATCATGATCTTGTTATACAACAACATATATACATATAAGCATCAACATTAATCAATAATGATCCATGGAAAATCATGCAGAATGACATACATACATACATACATACATACATACATACATACATATATAAACATCAACATAATCATGATCACAACACAATTGCTAGATATCATAATGTCTAGGTTAAGAGAAGTTCCTTTATTCATGCATAATATGCACAACGTTGAGAGCAAAAGTTCCAAACAAAGCCAACGCATCTAACACCTAAGATCCGTTTACTTTAATTTTCATGTTACCTTTCTTGCGACTGTTTTGCCACCATCCATTTAGCTCAATAGACCCAACCAATCCGACTGGATATCATATTCTTACATTCAATTTCCCTTATACATGCATTGAGCTTCCTTTGAGTCTTACTTTGCCTGTGGGGTACCACACAACTTTTCACGAACTCCATTAAATTTCCTCTTTCCCAAACCAATTCCCAAGTGTCAAAACATAAAAGGAAAGAACAAGAAACAAAAGAAGAAAACCATGTAAAACCAATAACAATACGACACCACAATAAAATGGCAAGGCCTTGCACCAGACATAAACAAAGCTACAAATCAAGTGCAAACAAACCATTAAAAGACTAAAAACACAAGACTAGCAAAAAACACCATGATTCAATCCCCATGGTTTCCAATAATCCTAAAGGAAAGCTCAACCCAAGCCTTCTTCAAGATTTCATGGCAGTCTCTTTCCATGCAATCCCCTCCATCATATTTCCATAAACACATAACTCTCAGCGGATAAATAAATATAAAATATGCCAATTACCTTACATTGTATTGCCGAAACATGCTTCCTTGTAACTAAACACACTCATTTTAGCCATATGTATCAACATCAAGACAACATATTTATCAATTCGAAATCAACTTTTACCAAGACTAACAACCATGTCATAATCAACAATCAACTCACATTCATCGGTGATAATACATAATGCTACAACTATCACCTACTTACACTCAAGTATATACATAATATCTCAGAACATATGTGTTATCACAACCATATTAAAATAATATCATTCCTTCATGCAATCTTACAAACACATATACTCATATCATGCAATTAATCAACCATTCAAACCAATTGCAAACATACCATGCTAAATAGATCAACTAGATGACGTAATAGACACCAAATCACTCAAACACCAAATAAAGGACATAATCAAACATTCAAGCACCAAATATATGGCATAAGAAAAACAATAACTTAATGTATGTTAGGGGAGGCTATCTTGTATACATAGTCAATACAGATTAGCACGATATGACTTCACCACATATTAGCTCAAACACAAATAAAATCATGATATTCATAATAGTAACTAGCTAACATTTTCACATTATAAGCTCATAAAAAATTGGCACTCATGCATAAAAATCACAAATGCATAGTCAACATAGATTAGTATGACATAATATCACAAATAATTCTACTCATACCTGAATGTCATAACCCTATCCAACTTCCTTGGCCAATCCAATTTAGCATGATACATAAAACAACAAGATATTAGTGTTATAACCCTAATAATCAAGTTAAATAACATAAAATGTCAACATATAACATGCTCATCAACAAAACATAACATAATCATTAAATTAATACCATGCTTGACTAACCAACTCATGTACATATGATCAGACTAATTAAATAACATCTATCATAACATCAATAGAATGAGAGGAATACACATAACCATAATTCATATGACTACAGTGATCAACTAGCATTTATCATATATGTAACCATAATAACAATATAATTTCAAACATATAAGTAACCCTAATTCTTACAACAATCATGAATCACATACTTGTATGCCAAACATACAAACTTGTATGACGATCTTCTCTTACCCCAAATTCCATTCACTAGTCGAAAATGATGAAATTAATTACTAGGTGACTAAAAGAGTTAGTCACCACAATTATTTCAAGTGAATTACTATTAAATTTGAGCAATGTTAAGTGACCAAACTAAAAATGACTAACTTAAATGACTAATTTAGTCTAAGGATAAAATATACAATGAGATAATAAGTGACTAAACTAAAAGAGACTAACTTTATTGACTAATTTTGTATAGGACTAAATATATATGACTAGATAATAAGTGACAAAATTAATAATGATTAATGTAAACGACTATTATAGTCCAAGAATAAAAATATGACCAAATATCAAGTACAACAAGTATATGAATAACTCATTTATGTTAGTAATTTTTAATTGTGTCACTTCGGAAATGGAAAATTGTAATTTTGATACCGAAGTGTTACATTTCACTATAGGAGTCTTTGAATCCATCTGCAGTGTCAAAATTTAGAGACAAAGGGGTCTCTAAATCCATCTACATTGTTAAAATTTTGAATACCCTTTTGTCTCTAAAGTTTAACAATAGAGGGTTCTTTCTACTATCACCTTATAAATGAATCCTTTCACTTTGGATTACTTATTGAATTTTTGGGTATCCCAAAGCTCATATTTATGGGGTCTTTTGTGTGACTAGATCAATAGCACTAAAATCCATTTTCCCCCTCATATACATTATGATATGTGCATCATATCAGTCATTAAATATGATCACCGTTCAACCAAAAATTTTCGCAATGTTTCACTATTTAACCTCCAACTCCATCTCACAACCCATACATTTGTATTTATACATATTTACATGGTAGAAAAATTTAGCTAACTAAATTCAAAAACTACATAAATAAAATTAATTATAAACAAAAATAACTTCACTATTCAAACCTTGATTTTTTTTTTAATCTTAAAAAGCCAGTAAAATCGTTGAGTTTGATGTCCTAAACACTAAATAACACATTAATTATTCATATATTACACTAATACCTACCATATCATCTTCTAAAAAAAAACCAACATAAAGAAACTTTGAAAAACACCAAAGCCCCATTCTAAATAAACTATCCCTCTCCCTTTCCCTCTTTGTTTTAATTCTTTCCCTAAATGAAGCATGAGAACCTATACATGTTGTGTGGATACTGGATGGCCTCCAATTTCCCCTCAAGTTACAAAAAATAATCATCCAATGAATTTGACAGATGAGTATTTTCCCCTTTGATTTGATGGTTTTCCCATTAGGATACCGAAAAGAATCATCTGAAAAATTCTATAGATGAGTATTTTCCCCTTTGTTTCAATGGTTTAAAGAAAATTCTAGATCGGGGTCTCCATGATTATCATCTTGAATTTGAAATTAAAATCCATAACTAGCCAAATTTTTTCATTTTTCATGGAATAATTGGTGTAATTTTAGGATATTGTTCATGAAGTTAGGGCACAATATCAATTAGATCCTAAGTTGAAAACAATGAACTATAATAATATATTTAAATCATGTTAGGGAGGGCTTTTAGATTCAAACATTGTAGCCATCGAATCCTAATTAAAGGCCATGTGATTAAATAAAGCCCAAGTCGAGGATGTGTAATTTAAATTTAAATGGAAACATCTAGTAATAGTCCAAAAGTGCTAGGTTATACATGAGAACGTGATGCTGAAACGGGCGCGGTCTTGTTCCCTGCAGAAACCCTAGCTCGATCGCACTTCTGTTCTACCAATTTAGACTGCGCGCAATCTCCCATCGAGGCTTGGCAACTGACCATGGCCTCAAGCTCGGGGGGGGGGAAGGACACCCCCCCCCTGTCAACAACGACGGAACCTTTGTAAGCTCTGTGCAAAGCAATGACAGCACCGACAAAAGCCAGGACGCTCTGCCACCAAAAACGCCGAACATGCAACCCCAGCAGGAGGCAACGACTCCCACGTCCTCCACCTGCAAACCCATTGTGATAGAGAGACCCAAAATCGAATTGCCCAGCCATCAGATAAATGCCAGGATACAGTACATGAGGGACCACACCCTCATTGGAAAATTTATTGGCTTCTGGCCAACTGAAAAAGCCCTATATGGTTGGGTTGCTTCCAAATGGAAGCCCAAAGGGCAGGTCACGCTACAGCTTGGGCCAAAGGGTTTTTTCACCGCGATCTTCCACTGCATCGAGGACCGAAATAAAGTAATGGATGAAGGACCCTACTTTTTCAACTCAGCTGGGTTATATCTACGGAACTGGATCAAGAGATTCAACCCAGATAAAGAAGACTTCAACTGGGCTCCCGTCTGGATCCACCTGTACTCGCTACCCATAGAATATTGGGACGAAGAATCACTCCAAGATATAGCCAAAGGTCTAGGTGAGTTTATTAAGATTGCTGAGGAAACCAAGCTTCACCGATATACTTCTTATGCTCGTATCTGTGTCTACATGCATTTAGACAGAGCCCTACCAGATGCTGTGAGCATATATCATGATGATTTTGAATGGATCCAGCCATTAGACTATGAGCATGTCCCCTTCAGATGTCGAAGATGCCACGCTCATGGGCATCTTTTCAGAGATTGCCCCCTCACTAAACAGGCTCAGGCTAAGGAAGCTGAGGCCACTCAGGAAGCTGACGGTTTCACCAAGGTGCCCCCGCGACGAAGGCATGGCAAAAAGACCTCCACGACTGGTAAGAAACCCTCTCCTCCCTCCAATACTCCTTCCACCAGTAATAGTTTTGCTGTTCTTTCTAACCCTAATCTCGCCTCTGATGTAGCCCACAACCAGATTAAAACCCCTTCTAAACCCTTGGATATACCAAAGCCTTCTGTCGAATCCAACCCTCCTCAAGCTCCTCTTCAGCAGCTTTCTAAAGACAAAACCTCTAAAAGCCTCTCCCATGAAATTAAGCTATTACCCTGGCACCCAACCACTATGGACGTTGACAAGCCCAACGCCCAACCTGATGTTTCTAACGCAGCTCTAATTAACAGCAGTCAAGAGACCTTTATGGAAGAGGACTCTGAAGGCTTAGATCTAGGAGAAATCGACATACAAGGTCTCGAGGAAGCTTGCAAAAACCAGGATTTCGATACCATCAACCCTCACCAAATTGATAAGCTGGAAAAGGTCTTCTCAAGCGTACACTAGCAAAAGAAGCTTGGTATCCAGCCTGGCAGTCACTGGGACAGTCTCAAAATCACAAAGGAGTCAAAGAAAAGAGGTCGAAAGCCGGACTGGCAGCGCACCATTACCATAGGGAAAATATTGGTCGACTCTGGTCGATATCCCAAGCTTACAAGGTTCTTCAAACCCCTGCCAAACAGTTCCCCATGAAGCTGATCTCTTGGAATATCAGAGGGCTTAACAGCCCAGGAAAGCACAAAATTCTCAAAACTATGATTCAGAAAGAAAGACCAACCATCCTCTTTCTTCAAGAAACAAAATGCAATAGCGAAATGCTAGGATCAATACTGTCCAAAGCTTGGCCTAGCTGCAGCTCAGTGGCAGTGGACGCCTCAGGCACCTCAGGAGGTCTTGCTATAGCATGGGATACTCTGTCCGTAAATCTATCCAACTTCCATGCCACGCATCATCTCATACAATCAAATTTTCACCCCATTGGTTCTAACATCCACGGGCATCTTTCCAACGTCTACTTCCCACAAGATCCAGCAGGGAAAATAGATCTTCTGCATTCTATGGCGCTTCTAAATTCAAACAGAACCCATCCCCTATGGATAGCAGCAGGGGATTTCAACATGATCACTAAAATGGGAGAAAAAACAGGTGGTCGATCCAGAGCAGATCCGGAAAGCACTCATTTCAGAGAATTCATAGCCAACAGTTGGCTCATTGACATTCCTTTCTCCAATGGCACCTTCACGTGGAGTAATAAAAGAACGGGAACTCAACACATTGCTTCAAAGTTAGATCGCTTCCTCATTTCTGACAATGCCATCCATATAGGTGGGGACCTATCGGCTTCCATCATTCCGCATACTGGGTCGGATCATTGGCCCATCTTGCTCCACTGGCAAAATGTTGGCCTTCAATACAAAAAACCCTTCAAATTTGAAGCATTTTGGCTCTCCCACCCTTCTTTCAACGAAATCGTCACTCAAGCATGGAAGAGCTTCATCCCACCTCCAGGCTCGAAGATGTACCAATTTCAACAAAAGCTCAAGAATCTCAAAGTAGTCATAAAGAATTGGAACACCTCCGTTTTCGGAAACATCTTTCAGGAGATCAAAATCCTCGAAAGTAAAATGGAAGAAACTCAGCAAAAAATCATAACTGGAGGCAGAACTGAAGAACTTGCTGCTCAAGAACAAGAGCTCCACAAGCTACTAGAGGAAAGACGCAAGCAAGAAGAAATACTGTGGCGGCATAAATCTAGAATAACTTGGCTAAAGGAGGGAGAGAAGAATACTAAATTCTTCCACAGGTCAACAATACAAAGACGAATGCAAAACCGCATTCCTCATATCACCAATCAACAAGGAGCACAGGCAGAACAACAAGAGGAAATCGAACAAGTTCTACTGGACTACTTCCAAAGTATTCAGCAAGAGGACCACACAGTCGACAGACAGCCGGCTATCGACCAAATCTCCCGACTAATTCCCAAACTGGTCACTGCAGAGCACAACAAGATGTTACTTCGCCCGGTCTCCCTACAAGAGGTCGAACTTGCAATGACACAGATGAAGGAGGGAAAGGCGCCTGGTCCTGATGGATTCACCTCCAATTTCTTTCACCATTTCTGGGAACTTATCAAAACTGAAGTTTGGCAGCTAGTGGAGGAATCCAGAGCGGCTCATTGGCTCCTCCCCTCCTTGAATGCTACCTTCATAGCTCTGGTTCTGAAAGAAGAACGTTCAAGCACGCCGGAGAAATTCAGACCCATTGCACTCTGCAACGTGATATACAAGGTCATATCTAAGGTTATAACCAACAGATTAAAGCCGCTGCTACCACTTCTCATATCGCCGGAGCAAACAGGCTATGTAGAAGGACGACAAATCATGGACGGCATCATTCTCACGCACGAAGTCATACACACTCTCAAAAGCTCTAAAAGGCCAGGTATGCTCCTCAAAATCGATTTATCTAAAGCTTTTGACAAATTGAGTTGGCGTTATATCCAAAGCGTCCTAACAGCCTTTGGCTTCGACCAGATGTGGATAATATGGGTAATGTCACTTATCTCCTCTCCTCTGTTTTCCATTCTTGTCAATGGCATCCCCTCAAAGCCATTCAAACCTTCAAGAGGAGTCAGACAAGGCGACCCTCTTTCTCCTTTCATTTTTGTCCTCATGTCCGAAGGCCTCAGTAATCTCATCCAAAATGCTGTACTCACAAACCAATTGCATGGTATTTCCCTTCATGACACTCGCACCACTCACCAACAATTTGTGGATGACAACATGCTGTTTGGGTTCCCTTCAGTCCAAGAAGCTAGATCTATTAAAAGTATTCTTAACCTTTTCTCCACGGCCTCTGGCATGTCTGTCAATGTGTCCAAATCCCAAATTTTCTTCTTCAACACCCCTCCTTTAATCCAACGCAACATAACCCGCATTCTTGGCTTCTCTCTTTCTCAGCTCCCTTCCAAGTATCTTGGGGCCCCTCGGATTACCACTACCATCAAGCATTCCACTTGGAATCACCTCCTAGAAAAACTGGAAGGCCGTCTCTCCTCTTGGACTTATAGAGCTCTCAATATTTCTAGTAGACTTGTCCTCATCAAAGCTGTCTTGCAAGCCATGCCTCTCTCTCTGTGCTTGCGGCTCCAAAATGGTTTCTCAATCAGATAAAGAATCTGCAACGTAGATTCCTTTGGGGATCTTCAGATCAAAAAAGAAAATGGGCTTTGGTCAACTGGAACACAGTATGCTCCCCAAAGGCAGCTGGCGGTCTTGGTCTCAGAAATCCCATTCATAGCAACAAAGTCATGGGGGCACGACTTTGGTGGAATTGGCTCTCGAATCCAATCAAACCATGGGCTAAAATGTGGACAACTAAATATGCCAATAACAGACCGCCTGAAGAACTAGTCAGGCTCCTTCCTGAAAGAGCTGGTTCCCTCATATGGAATGCTGCCAAACAACACTTTGCCCTCATACAACAGCACAGCTTTTGGGAAATAAGAAATGGGCACACAGCCAGATTCTGGACCAACTCTTGGCAGCAAAACCCTCAACTCTTGGATACTCTCAGACTCTCCAACAATGGGCGCACCAACCCCCCAGAGGAAATCAAAGTAAGCCAAAGTTGGACACACACAGCAAGAAATGACTTCAGGCAATGGAAGCACCCAACTCTATTGCTGCCCAACACTCCCAGCAGCATGCAGGAAGCACTACACGAGGAACTGCAACGCCGGAAAATAAGATGCTCGGAGGAGGCGAACATTCTTCGATGGGGTTACCTGCCCAAAGGCATGTTCACAACAAAAGAAGCCTTCTCTCTATTGCATCCTATCCAGCTTCCGAGAGACAAACTCTGGCAATTTGTCTGGGCTCCAGGTACTTGGCCCAAAGTCTCCACCTTTCTCTGGTTACTTAGCCACAAAAGAGTCCTCACCTGGACAACTTGCTCAAGCGCGGCTTCTGTGGCCCCTCACAATGTCCGAATTGCAAGCAGGAAATTGAAACGACGCATCACCTCATGCTGACTTGCCATCTTGCTCATCAGCTGTGGGAAAAAATATGTTTCAGGAGTCAACGAAGCAAGCCCCAAGGGGACCTTACCAGCATTATGCGTCTCTGGCCCCAGCGACCATATAATAGTCCCATTCTTAACTTTCTCTAGAAAATCATCCCAGGTCTACTCTTCTGGACGCTTTGGAAGGAACGAAACAGGAGAATCTTCAAACATCAAGCCAGCCCATTGAATATCATTTGGGACAATTTCCATGATAACCTCCAAGAGACCCTCGCCCTTCGACCTTGGCAGGAGGAGGATATTCCAAAACAACCGCATGAAGCAGCTATTTGGAAAAACTGGTAGTTGAGGATAGCGATCTCGCCAAACACCTCCAAGCAGAAGACTCCCAGTACCCATCTCCCCTGGACACCTCCGCCTCTAGGCATATACAAGATGAACTTCGATGGCGCCTCCAAAGGAAATCCCAGACCGGCAGGCTTCGGAGGCATTCTCAGAAATTCTAAAGGAGATACTCTTGCCATTTACTATGGTTCGATAGGATGGGATACCAACAACTCCGCGGAACTGGAAGGGCTCTGGCAAGGTCTTGTTCTTTCCCATCAATATAATCTCTCGCCTATCATAGTGGAAGGAGATTCTCAAATTCTCATCAACACTGCCAATCAGCTTCTCCAAGGTACCAGAACCACAAAAGTGGCCAAAAGCTGGAGATTAGCCTCTCGTCTCAACAAGCTTAGCAAATGGTTGGACAACAATCAAGCTATATCCTTTGTTCATATCAAAAGAGAAGGTAACAAGATAGCTAACCTCCTTGCTAATCTAAGAGTCGAAAGCTCTGACACTCTCAACCATGGCCCTCTCCAAATCATTCATGACAGGGACACTCTTCAGAATTGCATCAATCTGGTGCAGAATGATCAAAATATTCCGGATGCGGATGGCATTTAGAATTAATGGGCCACATGGCCCCGGCCTCTTCCCAAAGCGCGAGGCGTGTGGAGGCCACATGGCTCACCACAGCGCCATTAAAACTGCAATCAATCCGACTGACCGCCATTACTATCCTCCCCCGCGGCGGCGATACAACTACTCTGTTCTGCCTGGCTTCTGCACTATGGACGCCACTTCATTCTTCATTGTGCTCTCTGACTCTCCGGAAGGATGTTTGGCTCCTCTGGACGGTGCGTGCCCTGCACATTGCGCTGAGCCAAGCGCTCGCACTAACACAGGCAGGCGCTGCTCTCTCTACAGTTGTATCGAGATTCTTCCGGGCGTGCATTTCTCAAACATTGCCTTCTGCCCTGGAGCGTTTATCATTCCTCAGCATTCGCCTGGCTCTATTGATGTTCAAGCTCTTACAGGTGCGCACTGGGTTCAGCTTTCTCCTGGTTCGATTTTTGCTCCAGCCCTTCCTCCGGTGCAGGACATCAACAATTCTGAACCAGTCATGCCTCAACTCCGTCAGCGCATGACTGCCCGTCGTGGAGGCACCCGCGGAAGTTCTGTTGCTGACCGCACTAATTCTAGCAGGCATGGCTTGGATTTTCCTTCTGGTCCTCCTGGCCGACTGCCCACATCCCCTCTGTGCGACGCTCCTCTTGACTCTTCCACCTCCGCCCCTCCGCCCTCTCGCAGTCATTTCACCCGCTAAACCACACAGAGGGCAGAATTGAATTTCGACAGCGCTTTCAACCGCCCCTTCATCACCGCCTTCATTACTGTTACTCTACGCGAGGAAGCCTCTCTCTGCTCTCCTCCTTGGCCCGGCTCCACTACTGCTCCCCTTGACCCTCATCCCACCTCCATCGCGCCTCGGTCCACCTCCACTGCTACGCCCCAAGCTGACCAGAGTGAGCCTTATGTCCATCCTTCTCCCTCCCCGGGCCTCTTCTCCATGCAGGTGCACGCGGATGGTGTCTTGAGCACC
This sequence comes from Pinus albicaulis, assembly GCA_034641835.2. Classification (NCBI taxonomy): domain Eukaryota; kingdom Viridiplantae; phylum Streptophyta; class Pinopsida; order Pinales; family Pinaceae; genus Pinus; species Pinus albicaulis. Next base: position 584,323,712 of record CM076577.1, read on the forward strand.
GAGGATCCTCTTCAAGATGCTGATGTGGATGACCCTGAGGAATACTTCGGATGTCCAATTGAGGAGGAGCATCCCTCTCCGGTTCACTCCAATTGAATCAGCTATGACCAGGACCAGTATGAAATCTGAACTTGTTTACTTTCATAGAGTTGCTGGTCTTTTACATTACACAGCAGATAATGTTAGTTTTTTGCCTTCGATAGTGATAGCTTTTTTCAGACTCATAACAATTAGTATAACTATTCCATCGGTTTCCCATACCAAGGGCGGTGTGACAGGCATTACAGAGCTGGTTTCCCTATATGGGCAGCTTATTTTTGGGATTAAGCATGGTTTGCAGGCCCAGTTTCAGGCTATCAAAGCTGAACTGAGGTAGTTTTGTATTATAATATTTACATAATAGAATTAGTCAAATTCAGAAAAAAAAATAGTCCAAAATTGCTTATGAACAATGGTTCTAGAAGATATGAAATGTGTTTCTCTGCGGCTAATGTAATTCAGGTGTCGTTATCTTTTGTGTTAGAGTATATAGGGATTTGAGAGTTCGACCACATTATCATGAAACCCAAGTGATATAAGTGAACACTCATCAAGAATAATCTGACACAATGACATGAATGCATAATGACCAACAACTTGAAGGTTGTGAGTACAGTTAATATCACACGAAGATAACCATTCACTTTTACATTAATCTCACACATCAATCCTTGATTAAAAGGGATTTTTGGCATGCCATCTACAATCAAGGTATAAAGCAAACCCCACCTTTCTTCATTCCATTGAAGAAGGTCAAAATTGAACGTGCAACCATACCAATCTTGATGACAGTCCAAATAATCCTAATATAACTCGAAACAAGTTGCCATGCCTACGATGTCCCTACTTAAGGACGAAACAAAACACAAATATCAACATAAATAGTTGAGCCTACTACTGACTATATCATAGAGGCCAAAATGGTCAAGTATACAGTGTATGTGTGTAGGCTTAGTCGAGATTGAGTTATATTTTTCTATTTAGATTGATCCTTTTTCGTTGAGCTTAGGTTGGAACATTGTTGATCCCTGAGATACGTTTAAGAGGATGATTATTGATGGTTGAAAATGAACTATGAGTTTCTATTGGTTTGAATAAATGATCCTTAGGGTAGATCAATGGTCCCTTTATAGGTGGTGCATTAATGGCTAGTTCTTTTGAGGATTTAACCTTGGTGTGGTCCTCAACAATGCCTTATTTCACTAACCTGGCTTACCTTTCATGATTGAAATTGAATTTTTTGGTCATGAACCATTTTATGATAGAGTTGATTAGTTTGGCCACTATGATGAATCTCGTCAGTTGTACCTTGTGAGGTTCTATGTGCGTCAAGGATCTCATGCCTCTTGAGTGGTTTTTTTGTATGAGGAACTAGACACTATTATTTCCTAAATTAATTGAATGCTTTTCCATTTGAATTATGGGATGTTGGCTATTTTTTTTAATAGTAGATTCAATATCATCCTTAAATCAAAATTTTATTTTTGGCAGGTAAACCTCGGGTTATGAAATTTCATGCCTGTTAGGATATTCCGACACGTAGGAAATACTTAAGAATAACTTATTCTAGTGTAGAGTTAGGTAAAGTGTGTTTCTTTACCATGTACATTTGTAACTTATAATCCGACGGTCACGATTTGTAGTGATCCGATGGTTATCTCTCTCCTCAGTATTAACGACACTTGATCCGTGGCTTGACACCCGATTGGTCCATGATATCTATTTAAAAATCATGGAGGGCCATTTTTCCGGTAACCATTTATGAGAGAAACATATGTAACTTTTATTTTTATATTAATAAATTGCCTGAAGTGGTCGCATTGGCTCAGGCTATGGATTGTTTCCCTCTTTGAGGGTTTTAACCATGTGATTATACTGGTGTATTTATTTGTGATCTATTTGTGAGTGGTGACCTTTGGTTCTTGATCTAAGGAACTTACCCTGTAAATTCCTACATGGTATCAGAGCTATTTTGAGGGCCGCATCCGTTGTTGATCAAAATCCGAAGCTGGTTTGACTGCATGTGAATTTCTTTTTGTAGATCTACTATTTATAAACATTTTTGGGCTTGGAGAAGTGATCTGTTGCATCTAGAGCAACCGTTACAGTGAGGAATGCCTTTTGTTTCATGCGAAAAGGTTTCCGGCTACCTAAGTTATGACAATTTAGATATGGAGGTATAAAGAATATGTTTTGCAGTTATATTTGTTAATAGTTCTGCTTATTTTAGTTTTGTCTGTTTATTTTTGGTTTTTAAGTTTTATTTATTTTCCGAATCTATACCATCTTCTCTATGTATGCTCTTTGCTATGCGCTATGTGCGATCTTGGCAAATCAGAAACAGGGTAAGGGAATTTTTTTTCTACGTATGCTCTTTCCCTGCATCTTTGTGCGATCTCGGGAAATCAGAAATAGTGAAAAAATTGATAGTTTTCAGTAAGGCTAACTAAAAATCTAACAATCTACCATAAGGATTTGCATTTTCATTTTTTTGCTCGGTTTTTGTGTTTTTTTGTGCACGAAAAGGCACGCACACCGAAGAGTAAAAAAAAAAAAAAAAAAACCCTTCCTCCTTTCAAACAAAAACAGAATCCTTTTATTATCTCACATGGGTTCAAATCTATTTCTCAAGCTTATTTTTGTAAAAAAAAATTGTTAAAGGGGCGGGATTTTTTTTTAAAAGTTGAACTGCATCACCAAATTTCAAACTGTTCTCGTAACTATTCGACATTTTCAACTCGTTTTTTTCAAAAAGGCATAACTTCTTCATCCAGAAGCCGTTTTTCGAGCCATTTTTTTTAATAGACTAATTTTTTGAGATATTTCCATTGGAGCAGTTAGTTTCAACTTTTCTCAACTTCAGTTTAAAAAAAAAAAAAAAAAACATGGAAAGTGCATGCTCGATTATTCTTAACAACACTAATTATTTCCAATGGCTACCTCACATGGTAGATATACTTAGAAGTAAAGGGATTTATAGAATAGCCACAAGGCTAGAAAATGAACCTTCTGATGATGGTAAAGTCGCTAAATGGGAAAATAAACAAGATCAAGCACGAGGGTTGATAGGAATGCCCATTGCTCAAGATCTTCGATTTCATATCCTTGACATTGACAACCCTCATGAAGCCCTGGACAAGCTAAATACTGTCTTTGGAATGAAAAATCAAATCAGGGCCCATCAACTTGAAAATGAGTTTCTTACTTTGGACCCCAATAATTTCTCCTCTATTGAGGATTTTTTGTCCGAATTCAAGACCCTTAGAATTATTTTAGAAGGTTGTAAGGTAAAAAAGGAAGATGGTAGCCTCATATATTGCATTCTTGCTAAGCTTGGCCCTGCATACTCTGTATTTGTTTCCGCCTTCCATTCCACTAGAGAAGCCATCATTTCTTCAGGAACCACCTACAATAATCCCTCTTTTGATTCCTTTTGCGATTCTTTGATAAGAGAACAAGAAAAACTCTTACACCTTGGTCTTATCACTTCTGGAAACGCTTCTAAGAAAGCCTTAGTAGCCCAACAACAATCATATCAAAAGAATCCCAAGATGCAGTATCCTAAAAAGTATGGTCCAAAACCAAACAAGGGTCCTAAGCAATTTCAACCGTAAACTGAAAAAGCAACTCACCAAAATGATAAGGCATATAAAAACAAAGGAAAGAAGACATATAGACATTTAAGCTTTTGCAATCGTGATGGCCATATAGAGTCCAAATGTTTTAAGAAGATGGAAGCCTTAGAAGCAACATTGAAGAAGCACAACATCAATTTGGAGCACTTTTCACCTTCATCTTCAGGAATGACACTTTCAACCAGCACTTTTCACCTTCATCTTCAGGAATGACACTTTCTACTTGTGGTTTTCAAGCATCAAGATCTAGTTATGCATTAAATGTATCTTCCTCTTCTCATTCTCATGAGTGGATCATTGATTCTGGAGCTTCTTATCACATGGCCAAAAATAAAGACATATTTTCTTCTTTAAATAATTGTAACACCAAACATATTTATGTTGGTGACGATAGATCTCTTAGTGTTGTAGGATCTGGAACCATTCATCTCGATAATGGTCAGTTTAATAATGTACTATATGTTCCTACCTTGTCATGCAACATTCTCTCTATTTATCAAATAACTCATTAAGGTGAAGGGCAAATAGTAGGATTCTCACCTCATGATGTTGTAGTCAAGGACCTCAAAGATCCTAAACATATTTTATCTACTAGCATTGCTGATGATTCCAGAAGGTTGTATAAGTTTGACAACTTTGGGTCATCATGTCTTCCCTCCATTTTTGTTGCTCATAATGATGATATGAGAAAACTTTGGCATGAGCTATTTGGTCACTTAAACTATCGCTCCCTTCAAACTCTATGTAAGGAAAATATGGTGACGGGTATCTATAACTGATAAAATAATTCTAAAACTAACCCGAGTATCAAATGTGAATACAACCTTAAATTGTTTCAACTAATCAATAACCATGAAAATGTATTATAGCTTAATTGAAATGTGCAGTAACAAATAAAGATAACTCTGTTCAAGAAATTAAACAGAGCTATAATAACATATTGCATTCATCATTTCATATATCATTTTCATATATTGTAAAAGATATATATTTCTACACACTCAGAAATGATATGTATAAAGAAATATTGTAAAATGAGTACACATAAACGATAGCAATTTAAAAGAGAATATCTCACAACATAAGAAATTAACAGTGAATAGATAGAAATACCATATCCATATTGGTACTTTATGATGCAATTCGATATCCAAATCCAACAACTTCAATGTAAAACAGACTCCAAGATACAGAAATGCAATTCTTAAAGGAAATTTTGCACAGAACCACCAGATGTGATCCTTTATAAAAATATAAGAGTCAATGGAGTACAGAAATGTAATCTCCAAGTCAAAATATTACAAATTCGGGGCCCCTTTCTAAATGCATGAAAGGGGTTTAAATAGGTACTTAATAAAACAAAATAACTAAAACTATTCCTACAATCTATCTAATCGGAAATTTAGAAACAGAAATGCGATCATAAAGTGAACTCGATTCATTGATTATCTGCTGCATTTAATGTGCCTAGACGACAGATCTTGAGCATATCTTGGATTTCTGTTGGCTGACTCATTTTTTAATGTAATTTCCCAGTATATGTAGCATCAGAGAATTCAAGAATGATACAATGAATAACATTCCAAAGGAATTTGATGGCCATCTGTTGGATGTCTGGCTTGATCAGATAAGTCCACATAATATCCCATGAAATTCCTTGAAGTTTTCTAATCTATTGATTTTTATTGATAATCTCTTCTTTCCACTTGGAATCAGCTTCTTTTGCTTTAGGTAACTTGCCCGAGGTACAATCTGAGATCAAATTGGTAGCGTACAAGCTATCATTAATCAATTGTGTTGTATTATTCATTAAACCTTTAGCCCTTTATATGGCTCTTTCTGATTTCATCAACTGCTATTCCCATTCCATAAATAAAATTTCCTTGTGTCTTTCCTCAATTCTAGGAAGACTAGCTTTTCTTCCCTGCTCTGTATCCTACTATGAAAGGAACTCGGAAATTCTATCATCAGCATCATCAAGTTCTTTCCTGAGAGTAATTGATTCATCTATAAAAGATGATGTTATTTCGCACAAAGGATCAATTTGTGTCAATTTCAGACAAAACTCATTCAACTGCTAAGATAGCCGTTTATTTGTTTCAAGGGCTTCATTTTTGAATTGCTCTAATTTGGGATAATCCTTGAACTTGTCCAATGCTGATCGGAATATTTTTTCTTGTTCAATCTTTGAATTTTTCTCACTTTGTAGAAGATTTCGTAGCTTTTCTACCCCTTGATTCAATTTCTGCTGTTTGTCCAAGGCTTGTTCATCAATATCCTTCTTTTCAAGGCTGAGCTGCTCTTCTAGCTATTTAGATCTGAGCTCCTGATCTTGTAATTGTATTTCCAGCTGAACAATATTTTGTTGATTCTTTGTGGCCTGTTCTTCCAGTACAACTATCTGTAATTATTTTTTTTTATCAATTGAGAGACTTCAGAAGCTTTGTCTATAGTTGTAGCACTATAAGCACCCGCGTATTGAGATAATTTAGTGAGATCCTCAGATGGATTCACCTCAGCATTTTTATAAACAATATTCATAAACTCCACCTGTGATGTCGAAAGTGCATCTTGATTAGTTCTCCTCCTTTTCCTTTGTTTTCTCACAACAACCCTATGCTTAGGACTGTAAAATACATCCAGAGGAGGGATTTCTTATATTTTCAACATAATTTCACCTGTGGGATGTTCAGGAATAACTTCTATATCTTGGTTTTCCATAACATTAACTTGGGGATTATTCCGTTGTCCTATTTGCTGGGAAAATTGCTCATATTGGCTCAGGAAATGAGGAGAAATTATAAGTTCAGCAGATTCAACTACCTTTTTAGCAGCTTCCTCTCTTCCAAGTTGAGAATCTGGATTATTGTTTATATCTCATTTTGGTTCTTGTTTAGTAGCCTTACTATTTGTGCCTCCTTTCTCAGTATGCACATTGGTATCAGTACGTGTGCTTTCTTTTCCTGTCTGGGCTGAAGACTGCTGATCAGTATGTACATCAAGTTTAGCAGCTGTTTCTTTCTTCTCAGTATCAACGTTGCTGCTAATGTTTTCTTTCTATATAACAGGATTAGTTCCTGTTACTTATTTCTATGTCTGAATGATGACCTTTCTGGTAGATGTTTCTATTACTGTTTTTCCAGATGTATCCTCTTTTTCCTTCTGTTGTGATTCATTCTTCTGCATAGGAATTCTTAATTGATCCAGAGGAACTTTGAGTAATCTCTGGCTTCTAAACAACATAAAATTGTTCATCTCTTCAGCCTGGAATTTGGACTTGGCCAAATCAAAAACTTGGGACAAATTATCTACAGAAACAAATAAATCATTGAACATATTTGGTTCGTGTTCAAATCGAGCAATTGAAACAGCGGTAGTAAAATCAAATGCCACCTTCCTTGGATCATATTGTCTCCCTGGGATTGTTGAAAGCTTGAGATGGTTAGCTTGCCAACTTCTTTCTCAGCATGAACAAAATTATTGAGAGTATAATCTCCACATCTAAAAGGAAAAGTAGGCCAAATTAGCTTCTTGTTGTTCTTCAAAGTCCTAGACACATTAGCTTCTTGTTGTTCTTCAAAGTCCTGGACATGCCTTGTACTGTTAGCTGATATGAAATTTCTTGTGCTAATAGTTTATCTGGAACATACAAAGGAAGAATGTGTGGTTCTAAAATACTTCCGAAAACTCTGATATATGTGAATCTTTCTTCTCCGAACCAATCCTCAACTGAGGATAAATCAATTTTAGCCTTCTTAGAAAGTGTAGGAGGGAATCAGCCAAAAATAGTTTGATAAATCGAGATAAGAAAACCGTGACAAACTCTGTAAACATGGATTTTGAAATGCCCCTTCCACAAGAACTTGTGATATATATGAATAGGAACAGGATCTTTAGGGGTCCATTTCCTTCCTAACATGGGAAATTCCGAGTTGAAGCATAGGGTGTCTAGAATATAAGAAAAAAATTAAAAAGGAGTAATATTCTTGTGTTTTTGTCCTTCCTATATTCAAGAATCCTATTGGCTATCCTCTCAGAAAGAATGACAGCCCAGTCCATTATCTCGGAGTTTATAGCAGAGTGTATTAATGGCACCATTTGTATAGAAAACCTAGCTGAGTTATCATTCCCAAACAATCTGCACATCATTGCTGCGACATAACAATATAGAGGTGAAAGAGACTCCACAGAGTACATACCTAATGCCTTGTGTTTGTGCTTTTCGAGAGCCTTTCTCCATTCTCTAATCGACTCTGACTAATTTTCATTATTCACAGCAAATTCCTTGATGAAGTCTTTGTTGTAGATTTTTTGCAGGTCCGGAAGGTGGTACATTGCTTTAATGTCCTCTGCTTTGAATGACCCGAATATTGCTCCAGAAGCTGAAAAAAAGGTTCTGTTTTGGATAGTCACATTATCAATTACCCACCGAATAACATCATAATATGCAAAAATGTTTGCCCGAGCTGCAATTCGGTGGAGAAATGAATTGGCCAGTGCTTGAAGGGAAGTTTCTGAATCTGATTCTGAATCATCCTCATCAGGAACTGTTGCTTTTGCCACAGTTACCTTAGGCTTTTCCCTTTCAATGAAGTTATATACCTCCTCCTAGGATAATTTACCAAGACCTTGGTGCGACATGTCTGTAACCAGCTTAATCTTAGCTGGTTTCTCTTTGGGTGCCATGGTGAAAACATGGGCTTTTACTGCGACAACAAATTTTTCCTTCCTAGATATCTTTGACATTTTTGTATCCGAAAAAGTTTCCCTCGCTCTGCGAATGAAAGGATTGGGTTTTCTTTGGTTCTGCAAAGGGGAAAAATAGTTCAATCGTGGTAAAAAATAAAATGAGCAGAACAAATGTATAACAATCTATTCATTGTTTTCCATTTATTATCTCCGTGTTTAAAACTTAAATTCCCTCTAAAGAGTCACACTCAAGCATTTAAAACAAAATAATTTTCCATTATTCATTTTATTTCTTATTCAATATCATACGTACAATCAGGAGTTGGAATTTTTGAAATAAGTGTTAAAAATTTACCTTTTGAATTCTTGCGATGCGATGAATAAATAGTATATGGGCATTAAGTAATAATCGCATCGGGAATCTTCAAAGGTACACAAAATAACATAATATTATTTATGCCGATTTCCGATTGCGATGAGGTGGGGTCTGCCGCGTCGAAGTCTTTCAATCAAAAAAATATAACGTTTGTTTCTCCGTAATGCGATTGCGATGAAGTGCATTGCCTCGGGGTTTTGCAATTGACCACATAGATTTTGTTTAAAGTTTTGCGAAAAGTGATTGCAATGAACTACGTCGCATCAGAGTATTTCAAAGTAGATATGATCATTTAAAAGTTTTCCGATTTGCGATTGCGATATGACTCATCACATCAGAGTTTTATTATAATAAGTCTATAAACAATCATTCTCTGAAATATGATTGCGAAGAATCTTATCACATCGGAAGTATGTAAAACAAATATGAAACTTAAAGATCTCTCCGATTTCCGATTGCGATTACTGTACACATCAAATATTGTTAAATATAAAAACTTTATGTAATATTTTGATATGATAAAAGCTTTATATCTCATCGAATCGAAAATTCTTTCAATGTTGTATTTGTTTATACACACTTGTTAACAAAGATATGCAATATGTCTGTTTATCAATGAACTCTTATTTCTAATTCAAAAATGATCGCATTGTTTCTAAATCTTTTATTTCTATCTAGAAAGAAAGATAAAAAGGCGACCTATTTCTAAATGAAATTAATTCTAAAAATTTAGAAATGGGGAGGGTTGTTGTAAAGTACAACACTATGGTAGCTTGTCGAGATGGTGTTTGCTCCAGATGCGTACTCGGAAAACATCATCGTGATATTTTTGAAGAAACGTGCCTCTTGGCACACTTCAACCCCTTTGCAGCTTGTGCACAATGATTTATGTCATCCACTTCCTGTTGTTTATTTCTCTGGTTGCAAGTACTTCTTAACTTTCATTGATAATTTTTCTAGACACACTTGGGTATTCTTCTTAAAACTCAAGAGTGAAGTTTTTAACATGTTCTTGGCCTTTAAGGCCTTTGTTGAGAAACAATCTGGACATCAAATTCTTAAGTTAAGATTAGACAATGGAGGAGAATACGTTAACAACAAATTTATCAACTTCTACACTAAGCATGGCATTCAATTGCAACATACCGTTCCATATACTCCACAAAAAAATGGTGTAGCTGAAAGGAAGAATCACACCTTAAAATAAATGGCTAATTGTATGCTTCAATCTAAAGGACCTGGTCTCAATTTTTGGGCAGAAGCCATTAACTATGAAAATTACATAGTAAATCACACTCCTACTAAGGTTTTAAAGAATATAACTCCAGAAGAAGCTTGGAGCTCAATCAAACCAGATGTAAGTCACTTTTTCGTTTTTGGAAGTGATGCTTGGGCCCATATTCCAGATGCGAAACATAAAGCCTTGGAACCTAAGAGTGAAAAATGCATTTTTGTTGGATATTCTGAAGATATCAAAGGATATAGAATTCTCCAACCAAATCCAAAAATATAATCATTAAAAGAGATGTAAAATTTGATGAAAATATATTGGCCTACGAGCCTAGTTCGGCGGGTGTGCCACCTTTGGCCTGCGAGCCTGATTCGACATATGTGCCACCTCTCTCTCTCTCTCTTCTATTTTTAATAGCATTCCTTCTAGCTCAGATGATGAAAGGGAGGATGAAAATACTCCTCCACCTCTTGAAATTGTTCCTTTTACTCCACCGCTTCCAAGATGGGTCCACTCTACTCGGGATGCAGCAGGTTCTCTTGCAGGTGACCCTGCCGATCGAAGACGTACACGTTCTCAGTTCGAAAGAGCCTCTTCCTTATTGGCTCAAGTTCCAGAAAATCCTAATCCAGAAACCTTTTAAGAAGCCTCCGGTCATCTAGCTTGGGATGAAGCTATGAATGAAGAATATCGTTCCTTATTGGAAAATGATACTTGAGATCTTGTTCCTCTTCCAAAAGGAAGAAAACTTGTCAGATGCAGATGGGTTTACAAAAAAAAGTTTGGACTAGATGGAAAAGTAGATAGACATAAAGCTCGACTTGTCGCTAAAGGATTTTCACAAGTTGAAGGCATTGAATATACTAAAACCTTCTCCCTTGTTTCCAAAATGAATTATATCTGCCTTGTTCTTTCCCTTGCTGCCTCCTTTAAATGGGAAGATGGACGTTAAATCCGCCTTCTTACATGGAGATTTACATGAAGAAATCTACATGGAACAACCCCCTAGCTTTATAAAAAATGACTCTAGCCTTGTTTTTCGCCTTAGGAAGTCTCTCTATGGTCTCAAAAAAGCTACTTGGGATTGGTAAGTCAAAATGGATAGATTTCTATTAGATAATGGCTTTTCTAGGTGTCATTCTTACAACATTGTCTACACCAAGAAAGTGGGTAATTCCTTCACCATCCTTGTTCTTTATGTTGATGATCTTATCCTTACTAGTAGTGATCCAAACCATATAAACCATGTGAAGTATAGCCTCAAAAATAAGTTTGAAATGACAGACTTAGGATACTTACATTATTTCCTTGGTCTTCAAGTCTTGCAATCCAAGGAAAGCATTACCCTCTCTCAGTCCAAGTATGCCTGTGATATTCTACACCACTTTCACATGGAAGACTCTAAGCTAGCCCCTTCTCCCTTTCAGTCTAGAGTCAAGTTTTCAGTCACTTGTACTACTCCTGAAGTTGATGCTACCTTATACCGTCAACTTCTTGGTAAACTTTTGTATCTAACCCATACCCGTTCTGATCTTTCCTTGGCCGTTAGTCTTGTCGCTCGGTTTATGCACCAAAATCATGAAAGTCACTGGAAAGTAACTAAAATAATACTTCGATATATTTGAGGTACAGTTCAGTTCGGGATTCATTACAGTGCAGGAGCATCTCCATTGTTGATTAGTTTCACTGATTCTGATTGGGCTGGTGACCCTAATGATCGAAAGTCTAATGCAGGATATGTATTCACTCTTGGTTTAGGACCTATTACTTTTTCTTGTAAGAAACAAAGTGCCATCTCTCTTTCTTCAACAGAAGCAGAGTATTGTTGTGCAGTTGAGGCCCAGAAGAAAGCCATGTGGCTTCGTCAGACCCTATCTGAATTTGGTCTTCATTAGCAGCATCCAACTACACTTTGGTGTGATAATCAAAGTGCCATTCAGCTATGTAAAGATCTAGTTCATCATCAACGTATGAAACACATTAAAATCCACATACACTTCATCAGAAAACTCATTCATGATCATGTTCTTGAAGTGCAGTATTGTCCAACCAATGATCAAGTAGCCGATATCTTTACAAAGGCTCTAACAGAAGCGAATTTTACCAAACTTCGATCCATGCTTAGAGTTCTGGAAAGTTTTCATTAAGGGGGGATAGGCTCTAATGCCTCCTTCCTTCTCCTATTGTGTTACTTTTGTAAATCCTTCAATCCTATCCCAATTTTTTCTTAAGGGGGGAAGTTAGGATATTTCGACACATAGGAAAGAGGCTCCTTTTGTGTCACCTTTGTAAATCCTTCAATCCTATCCCAAGTTGTTCTTAAGGGGGGATGTTAGGATATTCCCACACATAGGAAATAGTTAATAATAAATTAGTCTAGTGTAGAGTTAGGTAAAGTTTGTTTCTTTACCATTTACATTTGTAACTTATAATCCGACGGTCACGATTTGTAGTGATCCGATGGTTATCTCTCTCCCCGGTATTAACGACACTTGATCCATGGCTTAACACCTGATTGGTCCATGATCTCTATTTAAAGAGCATGGAGAGTCATTTTTCTGATAACCATTTATGAGATAAACATATGTAACTTTTCTTTTTATATTAATAAATTGCCTGAAGTGGCCATGTTGGCTCAGGCTGTGGACTGTTTCCCTCTTTGAGGGTTTTAACCATGTGATTATACTAGTGTACTAATTTGTGATCTGTTTGTGAGCGATGACCTTTGGTTCTTGATCTAAGGAACTTACCCTGTAAATTCCTACAATGCCTATTCAAAATATTAGTTATTGAAGACACTCAAACAAAGGCTAACGGTAATTCATTATTGTTTGATTGCAGTTTCCGTTTAGGAGTTGAATGAAAATTATATCTTATAGCATACCCTTTTATCAATAATTATAGGAACCATCCAATGAGCCACTAACATAGACCCTTCTCTTTCCTCCTCCATGTTTCCTCTAAAAAAAATTAACATTTATTTTAAATTATATTAGGCTATTTTAAATCTGTCAAGCATTGAAGATCAAATTTATTTTTGGTATTGTAAATGTTTGTTTGGCCTTGTTAATTTTATCAAGGGGAGGAGGTTAAGCACTCATGGTTGCTTGAATCTTAAGCCATTAACTCTATCATGTTCTTTCATTTCCATATTTACTTGAATTTTATCCATCATGCCCAAAAGTCAATGTAAAATGAAATTTCCTCATATCTTTTCTATCTCAATATTTTTATTAAAAGGAAAAATAAGAGCAGGGATCGAATAATGCACACCAAGAAAAAATACTGAAGCTATATTATTATCTTTGGATGCTTCTCAGAAGTTTCATTGTTTTAACTACATTTCTTAGATGCAGGGATTTGCAATGGTTGGGTAAATGAATTTCCTGGTGTCCTAAAATAAGCAAGATTAGGAGGAAGGGTGAAGAAGGAAGAAATTTCTTACCATTCCAATTATAGTGCCTCTAGCAATACCCAAAAATGTCTATGATGTGCGGATCTTACTCCTCATTACAACAGTCTTGTTAATCAACATCCCAGTTTTTATATTTTCCCATTACTTAAATATCTATCCTGCAAATGTTCAACAAATTTTGAATTTACAAATTACAAAATATTAGATCCAGTGATCTCAGAAAATGTTTATTTTAGATTGAATTCTGGCCATATTGTTGTTAAATGTTTGACTTAGGGAAATTTTATTATTCACAAACTAAGGTTTCTTTTGCATTACTTCACAAAATAAGGTTGAAGCCTATTTCTCAACATTTAAGTAATTCCTCCATGTGATTTGTATACCTCTGTTTATATGTATATTGACCTGATATTAGTTATATAGGCATCAATTAATCTATTAAAATCACTCAATGCCTTTCAAATTCTGTTTCTGGTAGCATCTGTGTTGAGCTAAGTTTTGACATCTTGGAATCACATGAAGTACATTTTCCAAGGGTTTTATGTATGTTATTTAAATAGTGGATCATTTTTTGTCCTTTCCCCTTTAGTTAATTTAATTTGGAAAGAAATATCATAGTTCACTATTCATGAAAAAATCAATGGGATAAGAATTTATTTGAGAAGTGTTTTGAACATTGGTGTCATGAGAATTCTATTGTGAGTCACAAGGCTTGGCCTTGCTTTATTTGTTGGGGGATATGACTAGCAAGGGACAAATCACTATTCCAGGGAATAGATACACATCCAGGCAAGTGGTCTATTAAAAATTAGTAGTTCTTATGGGGAAACAAGAAAATTTCAACTCCCAAAGCTACAAGGGTTTTAATTGAGCCTGTGGTTGACTATTTAGTGGCTTGAGGTTATTTTAATGGGGCTTGAGTCTTGACAAGGGACCCTATATCATTTTGGTTTTGGCTTCATTTTATTTCTATCACTTTCACATTAAAATAGCCCCAGGCATTTTAATGAAATATCTAAGTTCAGTATTTTTACAGTTCAAGTGTTGGTGTATTTACCATTTCTTTTATGTATCAATTTTAGATCTTGTTGCAAAAGAGTCTTGAGAGCACAATTCCCCTTCCAATCACGATAGACCTTCCAAGTAACACGTTGAATTATTCACCATAGAACAATAAATTTTTCCCTAATTAATTTTTCCTTTGAGAAAGTAAATGAGCATGGAGTCTATTTATGGGTTTGCATTGTCAAACAGAGTTCCTGTTTTATGGCTTTCGACTGTGTTCAAATGTGAAAAATGTTTGATTTAAAAAACAATGTTATCTAACTAGGTATAGTAGAGATAATGTAATATCATGATTAACATTTTGACTAGGTAAAAATAAAACAAAAACAAAATAAAAGAGACTTTGGTCCCTCTTGGCACTTGGTAGATCTGCAATTAAAATGGATCTAGTGGTAAACTTTTCAGGACCATCATGATGGCGTTTAAGTATCACAGGAGGAATATTCTACATAAGCTTCTCACGATGTTAAAAAGTTACTATCTAAGTGTTTAAACATTCACGTTAAATTAGTTTGGGAGGACCTATAATTTTTAGGCTCGAGAAATTATGTTGCACTAGTGGAGGAATTCAAAAGGTTCATTTTTTTTTAGTTCATGTCCAAAAACATTGATAGCAGGATCTCTTTACCTCCAAAACTCTTACACCTGTAGGATTATATCTATGATTTTGATAGAATGAGGCATGTTGGCTATTACAATATTTCATGTCCAAAGAAACATTCATGTGCATTTACGTATCATTATCACTGGGTATTAAGTGTTAAAAATTTCAATACATTTTGGATGAAATACCCTTTTTGAATGCCCCATATGGAATTTTGGTGAAGGGCCCATATCCACTTGTAGTTAGTCTTGAATTTGATCCCTATAGCGCATGTGCGTTGCTATAAATTTATATATAGCTTCATGGATTGAACTTATACCAATAGAATGGGTACTATGAATATACTAGAATATTATGTGAAAGTTAAATTTTTCCCCTATTGAAAGGGAAATAATGATATAACTACACTAGAAATAAATCTCAAATCCCAACATTTAATTTGTGTATTACTATGAATATTCTAGAATATTTCATGAAAGTTGAATTTTTACCATCTACTATTATTAAAAATACAAAAATGACATAACTACTTTGAAAGTAAATCTCAAATATGAACCTCTTTATATATATTATTATAAATTGAAAATAAATCTCAACCTCTCACTATGAATATTGTAAGAATAAAAATTTTACACTCCACTCAATAATCATTATAATTATATTTAATTTATTAAAATCCTATTCCAAAATAAATAAATACATCTATCTATCAATCAATGTCATAAATAAATAAATAAATAAATAAATAAATAAATAAATAAATATATATATATATATATATATATATATATATATATATATATATATATATATATATATTATTTATTATTAATTTTTTTTTTCTAGAATGCAAACCTACCTTCCTTAAGTATCAAACCGACTCAAAGTTGCACGAAATTCATATTCATTATGAAATTTTGTTTTTCACTTTACGCATATAAACCCTACTTTGTAGGGCACCTGTGAAGCTTAAGAACAATTGCGACACTCATGTTATGTATTCATTTTAAGGGAGGGAGGTTTTTCTTAGAGCCCAGGGGTCATTTTTTTCATAGGGGTTGTGCAGATCCTGGCACATTTCTTCAACCAGGGCACACACACACAAATCTTGATGTATATTTCACATTTTTAAGGAGGATTTGGAGGGGAAAATATGGGTGTTTTGACGTTCTATAGATGGTTTTCGGATAAATTTCCAATGATTGTAGTAGATTTTGTGGAGGAGGAGGTAATGCATATCAATGGTGTCACTGTACCCATTGGCACCACCAAACTGAATCCCAATATCATGGAGTTTGATCATTCATATCTAAATTTGAATGGAATTATTCACCCATGTTTCCATCCTGAAGATCGGCCTTCGCCCTCAACTTATGATGAGGTATATTAGTGCATGTTTGATTACAAATATTGAATGTTTGCAATAGTGCGCCCCAGGAATATTTTATATATGGCGATTGATGGCGTTTCACCAAGAGAAAAGATGAATCAACAACGCTCTCAGTGTTTCAGGGTGGAAAAGGATGCAACTGATGTGTCTGCAAAAGAGGAAAGGTTGAGAAGAGAATTTCAAGCATAGGTAACATAATTCCCCCAAAAGAAAAGTTTGAGGCCTTTGGTATAACCAACTGTGCTTTGACTAGCTCAAAGGGAGCCATTAGGCATAGAGAGGATCAGATTAGTCCCCATTATGATGAAATTATGGGCAACAATGTATTCAAAACAAAAAAATTTCAATTCAATCACAAACAAGGAAAGTTTGAAACCTTGATGTCAAACTTTAAAACCCTTTGGGCTAATGATGTTAATGAGGTTCATTCGTGAGCTCAGTTCAAGGCCTATGCCACTCAAGGAATTTTGAAAAATATATATGTGAATATATTATTGATGTTCTTATGTTTTCATCAAGAATGTGATCATTATCTTATTTTTAAAAGTTTCTTATCCATTTCTACTTGGAGATCTTCCATAAAGGAAGCAAAGAAACTACCAAAAAAAGAAGTTGTATATAATAAATTATTTGGAAGGCCCATTGACTCTATGTTATTTGTAATGGATTTCCTGAAGAATTCAGTGTCACTATTTGTAGTCATGTATTTTATAATCAGGGCATATTTTATCACCTTAGTAGATGATACCATTTTTCATACTTTAGTATGAAAAAGTCATCTAAAAAATGATTCAGTGTTTTCTATAATTTCCTTTAAGAAATGTACTTTTGATTGATCTCAACAAGATTATAAGGTGTCAGTGGTCTAGATAGTATCTTGAAGGTTAAGCAGTCCATTCAAACTTTTCAAAGGATATTAGGCCCTATCAAATTTGACCTACAGCTAATTAAAGAAAGCCATTGGTACACGCCAGACATGTTAAGGACACCATTTGTAATGTTTGATGATATCATCGTTCACTAGGAAATATGTTTAGTTTCCCCTGAAAGGACAAATGAGAGAAGATATGGAGTGTTTGATACCTACTTGATAAGGAAGCTAACATACTAGTAATCACATTTTAGCAGGGCCTTGTTTTCTTTGGCAATCGAACATAGGGGAAAAGGTCATTACACCTTGGATATCATGAGGTGGCTCGATAAAATTACTAACTCCATTTTAGCGGGAACATATATAAGAAAAGATGAAATTACATGATTTCCAATTGTTCCCGAGAGTACCACTTGTCCCCAAGTTGGAGCTAGATGTTACCCATTATTTTGTTGGGTAAGCATAAAGAATGTTGGACCATAGCCAAAAAAAATGAAAAATTTATTATGGCTAGGAGTAACAAAGCCATAGGTATACATATGATTCAAGGATGGTCATGTGTCCCTATGAGGCATATGATTCAAGGATGGTCATGTGTAGGAGATCAAGAAAAAGTTGTCGATGGGTCAAATTTGTCTCAAGGTTATCCTTACACTGAAATTTGATATTTTCCAAAACAAATTCTTAAAATTTTACACGCATTTACTTCTTTGCCTTATTTTTCCAAAAATTGACATGGAATTGGGAACTTGATACATAAAGTGATAAAGAAAAAAAATGTAGCTTGGAGAAATTTAACGCTTCCAACATTATGTGATTGAAATGAATTTCCAAGTTTTGTTGGATCAAAGTAAAATATTTTCACATCAATTGGGAGTTGAAACTTTTCTTTATCACCACTTTTAATTTTAAGTGCTCTCCAAAAATATGAATCCCATGGACGTTTCTTTTGGTTTTGTTTTGTCTTTTAACTATGAAATTGAAAATACTTGGCATCATGTCCATTTAAAAAACAACCAAGATGAAATTAGTATTACATGATATTGATTGGAATCCTTATATCTATTTTTCATTAAAATATTTTCATGACTATCATAAAATTTTACTTTCATGTTGTTATTTGAGCACATGTTGTTTATATACTTGACCAAGTTCATGCATTAGAAAATGAAATGTTGTTGTGAATAAAATGACAAGGATTAAACATCACACCTTAAATTATTTGTTTTCACAAGTTATTGAAAACTTGAAATTTTTAGCATGCAACATAGTTGGCATGATTTTGGCTAAGATTTCCATGAAGGTTGAATACTAAGTTACTAAGGTGTTATTTTATATGGTGACATTTTATTTTATTTGATTTGTTTATATAGGTCATCTGGCCACATAGTGGCCACTATAACCCAACTGAAGAAAACTTGTTTGAGTTTCTTGATTTTATGGGGGGAAATGGCTTTGACATTGCTGATGTTGAGGTATATGTCATAAAAATTCTTTACAGTTTACTTTAGTTTATTTTCTAGTGTTCATTGCCTTTCATTTCTTACACCCTGCATTGTATCTTTTTTTTCATAAAAGTAACTCAATATTGATGGTAAGAATTAATAAGAGTTGAAGAAAGAGGAGAGCAATAACACTAGAGAGACAAATGAAAAGAGATAGAGAGAAGAGAACCAGTCTAGTGACCCTTAGAGACAATATCCCGCATAAGACACACTCATAGAGACTGATGATCAAGTCTTCAAATTTGGTTAATTCACCTGCAATGTCCTGGCAACACAATGATAATGTTTTGAAGTTATGAAACATCATTTCATGTGTAAATTGTAGTCCAACCAATATTAAGTTGGAAACTCATATTGTAATAATTTAACGTTTCATATAATATAATTTATGTGGTTGAAATTATTTATAGTTGCACTTGATATTGTTTAGTATTGTAATTAACATATGCAATTTTGCATTTTCATATTTGATGAACATGCACATTGTATGACATTTTTTAAGTTTAGTTGCAAAATCATATTAATTAATTTATGTTGATTAATAATGAACTCATAAAATCAATCTACAACTACTAAATTAGTGGTTTATATT
Organism: Pinus albicaulis; assembly: GCA_034641835.2. Taxonomy (NCBI): domain Eukaryota; kingdom Viridiplantae; phylum Streptophyta; class Pinopsida; order Pinales; family Pinaceae; genus Pinus; species Pinus albicaulis. Next base: position 584,343,124 of record CM076577.1, read on the forward strand.
GATTAATGATGAACACAAATGAAATGAATATACAACTAGATTAGTCATTTATAATGATTATTAATGAAAGTAAATGAAATGAATATAAACTACTAAATTAATCATTTATATAACGAATATGAAACTACTAAAAAAAGATAAATGACTACTACAAATGATATATTTGTGATTACAAATGACGACTAAATTTTGCATGTATACGACTATTACCAGCTAATTTACAATATCTTATAAGACAAACAAAATTTAATCATGTTTCTTTGGTCATTAATTGGTTTCAAACGATTAATAAAATTTGCATATATATGACTTTAGTAGCTAATTTACAGTATCTTATAACACGACCAATATTTTGGTCATATTTATTTGGTCATTAATTGGTTTTCTTGGGTGATCATATAGCAATATATTTTGTTGTATATTTGGTCATTAATTGTGGCAACTAATGACTAAATTAATGATCAAATTTATGACTAAATATATTACTAGATGATAAAATTCAGACAATCAATTAATGAAGAAGCTAAAAACGACTAAAATTTGGTCGCGTTACAAGATACTATAAATTAGCTACTACTGGTCACCGATTAAAAAATGGCCGTTTATATGCAAATTTTAGTCATTTTTTTAGTAACTAACTAGTCATTTTGTACTAGTGATTTTTGCAACGTCACTTTAACGATTTGCATATCCTGCTATACCTTAGCATAATAACATACCAATATCATCATGATGACCTAATTGCATGCAATTACCTTATGCACTATAACCTCAATCAAACTAATGAAAACTTGACCATATGCACACACTTGACATGTATAACCAATCATGAATGACCAATGCATGTTCAACATATGAAATCAAACAATAAGTCATACATAGATAACATCGAAGCATGACCAATATGTAACCCTAGCATAAGAAAAAAATGTGTGTACAATATGTAACAATGGGTAAGCAAGCGTGTACGAACAATACACAAGCATGAAAAACACTTAACAAATCATACACTCATGGTAACATGTTGAAAACAACACCATCATCCCTTTCATGGTGACACCACTGCCACCATGGCCAACACAACATGGATGCAACAAGCACACATAGAACATAAGCATACCGAACGCATATGCAACCAACATAAGTGCATGACCAAAACACTGCCCATCCAGTCCAATGTTTAAACCATGCTTTGATACCACTCTTTGGCATCAGATATTAACAAAAGAGAATGGGAAATATACATCAACCAAAGAGAACAAAAACCAGACACCACCCAAGGAGAGTGCAACCATTCTATGAGACCACTCTATAACACCCTCTTCCCACATCTGCCCAAGTAATCGTACAATTAGGGTAAACATGTGACGAGAGGCTACTATAATGAGATTCAACCTCCTAGGTGACTTTAAATAAGTGGAACCAACTAAAACATATCAAGAAGACCTTGTACAATATTAACAACACCCCGAGGAGGCAACCCAACCCCGCAGGCCTCTTACCCCTAGGTCACACTAACATTTTTACCCTTTTGAGCTATAGCCGCAAGCATAAGACTACATGCCTACAGCCAGGAGGCTATAACCCCAGGAACAACACTACATGCTTATGGCTAGGGCCCCAAATGACTAATTTTGTGCCTGCAACTTTGGGATTTGGTCCACCTTTTTAGGCTCAGAGCCCTAGTCACAACACATAACTTCATGAAAAATTAGAGGATGATAAATAACATTAGAAAAATGACATGGAAGCAATCAAATCAACAAGAACTCATCTGGACCCCTCTTAGGCATGACATGAATTTTTTCAAACATGTCACAAACATTGAATCTACAAGTGTAAACAACATATTTAAGCATAGGGGTATCATACTTATTTAAGAATCATTAAGAAGCATTGTTCCCTTACATCATTAGCTTCAATATAATATATTTGACCATAGATACATTATGCATTAATTTACAAGTAAAAAAATGGATAGATCCATACATCATCACTGCTAAAATACATGCTTATAACCAGCATAATAACAACATAAATACCATGGATACAAAAACAATATGATCCACATAATAACCAGTACATTTGCATACCAAATACAAAAGTAATGAGCTCTTCATTACTGAATGTAAAAAAACAACCAGAGATGGGACTTCGAAGTTCCACCCGACCATATATTGTTTGAGAAAAATATTACTTCAGCCAATCACCCCCATGCCATATTACAAGCATGAATGTGGGACTCAAACCAAAAGAACCAACTAGGGCATCCTGAGGCTAAACCACCTCACCCTCATCAATAGAAATCAAGCTTTACCATGATCCACACTGGATCACTAGGCCAACAAAATAAACATTTCATAGCTGATTTACTGTGATCTACACCCGATCATTAGGCCAACACAAGCATGGATATCACCGGATTCTCTCCACCTAAACCGTGAGGAATTTTCCTATATCCCAGTCTCTCATGCTTTACTGCAACCCATAGTCTGAATCAGGTGTCACTAGGCCCTAAAACGAGACATACTCTCCAAGCTTTGCCATATATTAAAAAACCAATATTCCCAGGTCTGAATGGAGAGAAAACCACTCTTAGTATATACCACAATCCAAACCCAAATTACTGGCCCTAAACCGAGGCAACACATGAACCGGTTCCATAATCATTTAGAGATCCACCTCACTCAGCTTTGAATCCATCCTAAAATTTACCTAAAACAAACATGAGAACTCCACAACACCAAGGATATCCGAAAATGGAAAGGTTAGGATGAATACACTATCACTCATGGAAGAAACCCATGCCAAGACACCAAAGAATCACATGCAATACCATGCATACCAAATCTAGCAAGTAAATCATACATGCAAATCAATACCTAGAAATAATCCCGTTGTAGCTGCTTGATTCTTGTTCCTCATTGCTTGCTTCCTCCTTCTTCTTGCTTTCTTTACTTTCTTTTTCTAATGCCAAAGTGCTCCAAGAAACTCTAAGTGTCCAAGAGTGAGTGAGTGAGAGAGAGAGAGAATAATGATGGAGCCCTAAAAATTCACTAATAAAAGGTACCAACTAATCCTTATAAGCCTTTTTATATAAGAGGTCTTTATTTTATTCATTTTCCATTATTTTCCTTCATTTTCCTCCTCACATGCAACTTGTGACTTCTCATCTCCGTTTTCTCCTATTTTCCATTATTTTCATAAATATGTGCCAACAATGCCATTTTTCTTTTCCAAAGTCTTTGCCATTGCCTTTTCCAATTTCCTTAGCCATAATAATCCAAATTAACACTCACTAGGATGTTTTTCCCAACATTCATCTTGGAATAAGTGTCCCATCAACCATGGTTATTATTTTTAACTTTATTACATGGAATTTTCACGATGACTGTTATAAAATGCAACTTCTTACCTTTCTTCTTTTCAGAAGAATGAACTGCAACTGAGGGCCTTTTCACAAAACTTGCATTTGGTGATTGTATGTCTCTTTCCAATGATGAGAGTGTGTTCTTCTTGCCACAAGAGCTAGTTGGTAGGTCAACTGTCAACTTTGATGAGTCTAAGAAAGCTTGCCATGTTCGATTCCTCTTATTTAATTCCTACAACACCAAAAACTTAGTCAAAGAGAAGTTGAAAAGACTAGGTTCCACATGGCTCTTATTTCCCTGAACTTTGTCTGCCATCTTGCTAAAATTTCAAAAATATAGAAGGGAAAATTCGAGGGGCTCTTCTATGTAAATTGCATCAAAATTTTAAAATGGTACTAATAGATCCTCCCAAACCTACCCTCACAGGTAAAGTATCTTTGAATTTCTTTCAAAATATTTTTGTAGGGCTCAAGTAAATACTCCTTAGGGACAATGGATCCAAAACCTTTATCTATTTACTTAGGCTTAAGAAAATCTTTATAGTTGGAAATGTCAAGAGGCATGCCCTTGAACCACTAATCTCCCTGAAGGGGAATCTATGTTGTATCTGATATAGTGAAATATGAAACTAGAAATGCGATTTATCCTATCTTAACCTCTAGCCTAGTGAAATTCATAGCAAATTCCTTTGTGAGTGGTACATTTTATCCCTGGATTTTTTTACAGAATCTGATGCATTCAACTTTCTTAAAGGAAAAGTTAATTTTTGGGTCTGAATTGACCAAGGTGAGGTCTTGGGGTTAAAACGTAACAATGAATCCTCCCTTATGTTTCTTTCTATTTGGGTTTGACATGATTTTCACAATAAATATATGCTCTATGGTTTCTTGAATACAATTTGAGTGTAGGCTTATTTAGTGCGAAAAATAAGATAATGATGATGAAATGGATCTCCATATTATGACTTTGTGACAATTAAGGATGAAAAATCTATGAAACAAACCTGGACAACAAAAATCACCCCTCAAAACCCAAAATAGGAACTAGTGTTTTCTTGGTCATAGTGGTAGAATTAGAAACATAGGTGCAGTGCCAGAAGCACAATGAATGAAGGAAAAAATGTTTCTTGAACTCTGAGGAAAGAAATGACTAGGTAAGAAGTTTTAAATCACATCAATGACATGGAATACTTCAGTACCAAGGCAACAGACAAGATTTTCGGTGTTATAAAAGGTTGACATCATAAAAATGAAACAATGAAGGAGAATACTACAAATTCCCTAGAAACGCAGCAAGGCCAAAATTTGAGTTTTGATGGATTTTTGAAATGATTTTATCAAAAAATGGAAACAATTTTGTCAGCATGCAATACTAATGACCCAAGGGAATATGGAATTTTCACCTCGAATGAGTAATTCACCACAAATTTGGAAAATGCAGCAACTGTGTGTAAGCAGAACACCTGTTTGCAAGCACATTACTTCACCTGCCTCCTTTACACAATGAACTCCAATCACTATACAAAAATATTTTGATGGAGAAATGAGAGGCTCTGAGGTATTTCTAAAGTTTAACCATGCATTTTAACTCCCAAGGTGGTTGAATGCGCATTTAAATGAAAATGGTTATGATTTGGAAACTCAATCATAAAAACATAGCACCTATTAAAAGCATAGTGCTATCCTCCTAACCGTTGTACCAACGTGATGTCATGGATGATTATGATCTTACACTCTAACTGACCCAAGTGACCCTGCAAATCTTTTCCCATGATGATAATACATGACAACATGACCTCGCTCATGATTTTTTTTTGTGAAACATGACCCTAGTCTCATTTAACTTGATCTTTCAAGATATCAATGGCTATTTTCCTAACCCTTGACACACTTTTGACATAATTACATTCTATAATGAAAAATTTATTCTAAACTAAGACCCATAGCTTGATATCTACAATATCATGTCAAACCTTTATACATTTGTCAAATAATTTGAAAGACAAAACTTTTTTTTTTTCTGTTTATTATGACTATAGGATACTAAAACTCCACATTGAAAAAAGGGATACTGTTGGGACATATAGTCTCAAAGGAAGGCATTAGAATTAACTTGGAGTGAGTGGAAGCTATATTGAAGATTGTTTTTCCCTAGAATAAAAATGAAGTCCAATCCTTCATAGGTAGGATAAATTTCTTGTACATATTTATTGCAAACACTATGGAACTCTTGAAGTATATTACCAGTATGTTTAAGGAATATGGTGAAGTCAGGTGGACTTGAGAAGCACGGGGATAATTTGAACTATAACAACTGTTAATTTTTGCAACTAGGGTAAAATTCCACATTGGAAAACTCATATGATTAAGATAATAAGTTAATTAGATTCCTTTTTTCAAGAGGATCAAAATTGACCTATAGATTGTCCCAATCGGTTAAGAAGAAGTTAAGTTATGAATTATTTTATTATTTTATGGGTGACCTAACTGCATGTTGATTTGGTCAAAGCCCCAAGTGGTCCCTCACAAAGTTATAAATAGAAGCGACCCCAAATTAATTTGCACACATTCGTTCATTAGATATTCTTCATGTTGTTTTGGTTTTGATATTGTACTTTCAGTTTCTGGCTCACACAAGTACATCACAAGAGGCTTGCGTAGTGGATCAGGATCATAGAAACAGGAACATTTCAGATCTAGGTATTTTTCGCCAAATCCACGGGCAAGAAATATTGAGGTAGTGGCTCTGCTGAGGTAAAGCCATGGGCTAGGCTTGTTGAGGCCGCGACTCAACTTGTAAAGTCGCTGGTAGGAAGGCTTTAGGTCACAACTAGGGTTCTAGGGTGTTCAGATGCTCAGCCGTGGGCACAGAATGTTGAAGTAGCGGCTCAGAGCCCTAAAGCCACAAGCTAAGCATGTTAAGGATGCGACTCAGAGAATTACTGGGCAGATCTGAATTGGTTCACAGTCATTTGATTGCACAACGTCATCACTCATCTGTCACACAATCACAGTCGCATCATAAAAATCATTTACAATATTCTAGATCCATATCTGGATCTGGGCTGCTAAGATCACTTTGTATTGGTGATACATTAGATTCGTGTTTTTCTTTTTAGATATGCATATCTATAGATTTAATCTGGTTGTTTTCGCTGCAAATTATGTGTTGGGATCATTGTAATTTGCTGAAATATTTTGAAGAAGATCTGTAGAATAAGAAGATTTGAAAGGGTTTCCTCCATAGTGGGGTTTTTCCCTGGTCTTGGACCATTCTCTATGTCTCATGGTTGTGATATTGTATTCTCTGTCGTTGCATGCATTTTTTTATCTTCAATTAATGTTTATCGTTATTTATATTGCATAGATCTGAATATACTGTTGATGAAAATGTAAATTGGGCTTAAGTAACTCATACAACATAGAAAAATATTGAAAAATTAACATGGTATCAGAGCTAAGGTGAAGGACAAGCCCACGAGAATAAAAGCATTTAGGCCCTAATTATCAGAGAGTAGATATACAAATCTATCAGAAAGCAGATCTACAAGTCTATTAGAGAGTAGATCTACAAGTCTATTAGAGAGAAGATCTACAAGTCTATCAGAAAGTAGATCTACAAGCCAATTTAGAGATGTCTTCCTCTACCTTCAAGGAGCATGAGAAACTGGGTGATGCTTCTAACTTTGTTGCATGGAAATTCATATTAGAGATTATTATGGAAAACAACGATGTGTTATAATACATTCAAGGAAACATGCTTGAGACTTCAGAAGATGCATCTACCACCATGAAGAATAGGTAGAAGAAAAGTGGGTCCAAAGTAAAGCAAATCTTAGCTGATGGGTTACAGCATGACTTACTTTCTTATGTTGGAATTTAAAGAAGTCTAAATATATTTATGACAAGATCGCTGGCATGTATGAGGTTAAAAATTTGAATGAGATTATTATATTTAAAGACCAACTTAAGGAAGTGAAGATGAACAAAGGTGATATTGTTTAGTGTTACATCATCAGGATCTCTCTTCTTAAAGATCAACTGCAGAGGGTTAGAGAGAATGTGCCTAACAAAGAGTTGGTTATTGTGACTCTTACAGGTATCCCTCCTATTTGGGAAACCTTCATTGCTACTATCAGCAACAACAAAATTATTTTTTAATTTAATGAAATTTTTGGGAAGCTGACTCATGAAGAATCGAAAATGATAGCAAGGGGGGGGATTCAGAAACATGAAGAAGGAGAGCATGTTTCTTATGTTTCCCATAAAAAAATAAAGAGATCCAAAGGAGGCCCATCTAGAAGACCTCCTCACAAAAATCAAAAGGAATAAATGGCAGATCACTTGATCACATTGAATTCTACAACTTCCACAAGAAAGGTCACTATGCGAGTGATTGTCTAGAGAAGAGAAAGAATCCACGATACAACAACAAAAGTAACAACTGTGATAAAACAAGGAAATACAACCCAAGGAACAACCTGATGAGCTCCATCATTAGACATAATATTTGGAGGGGTTAATGGCCACCTTTTTGCCTTCTTAGATCTATTTTTCTTGCATTTTTATTATTATTTTGTTTTATGATGCTAGTATAGGTGGTGATCAAGGCTAACATACTCTGAGTGCCTAATATGAGTTTGAGTGCAAAAAATCATGAATTATTAGCATTTTTATAAGGATTTTATCATGAAGACTTGGAGGAGGCAGAAAAGATAAATTATAGGAGGATTGTCCACCCTCTTTAACTCTAAATGAAGCCAAAGGATCCCAAATATTCTCTCCAGTAATTCGAATTCCAAAGGCAGCCAAAGGATCCCCAAGGATTCTCTCGAGAAATTTGAATTCCAAAGGCAGCCAAGAAACTCAAAGAGGAGTGCAACCAATCTTTCTTTACTTGGATTCAAGTGGAATCGAACACCATTTTCTAGGGATCTATTGGTAGCCTACCTGTAGAATAAATAGAGTAGAGCTAGATCTAGGAAAGGGTGGATTCTAGTTGCAACTTTGTTGCAAGCTATTGAGATTTTTACTATTTTACTCAGTGATCAACCTTTCAGAAATGTATGAGGCTATTATTTTATGAAATGATTAGATTGATTTCATTTTACTGATTTAAGTTTCAAAGAGCTAGGCTTGTGGGTTTGGGCCCAATCCAGGTGCCTCAGCCTCTCTGTTGTATTTGTTCTTTGCTTTCTATCATTTCATTAGCTCCGCTTCTGATAATTTCGTTTATGTTTCAATGTTATTTAGTTTTTTTTTTTTTTTTTTTCAGCTTCATTGTTGTAGGTTTCATTTGTTTATGAGTAGTATAATAGAGGATAAAAACCAAAATGTTGTGGATCTAGACCCCCTTCTCATCTTTGTCAATAGAGCTCGAGGAGGGCGAACCTTCCCACATACCCAAAAACTGATTTCTGTTCACTGTTTCTGAGATTAAAAATAGAACAACATTACCATTTTTCAGTCTTCCTTTGCACTGTATTTTTATGCATTCGTCTGTTTCACTGCACATAAGTTAACAGGTTGATTGCATGAACTATTGCTAAAACCCCAGAGAAGCTCTATGGTGCCTCCCCTCTTCATTCTCCATCTTTGTCTCCACAATCTGAGCATTGTTTTCATGCCCTCCATTCCATCTTTCCCACTTGTTCTAACTACTTCACCCACCTTTTATCCCTCAAAACACTTAAAATATTGAGCCCACCTTATCTCTTTGTTCTTTTTGGTCATGGTTTCCCTACCCTTTTTAACAAAAAACGCTTGAAAACCATTGAAATTCGACCTCTGCCTTCCTCATCGAAACTTCCACTATCGTACTTCACAAATCGAACTTCGCGACCTTTTCCATTTTTCTTTAAGAGTTACCTCTCCTTTTTGCTGATTGCGATATTATTATTGCACTCCACCTTGCCTTCTCTAAATTCCCGCTATCGTATTTCGCACTTCGCACCTTTTTCCCGACTGCATTATCGCTTCTCCGCCAACCTTGTGATATTGCAATATTGTGAAATTGCAAATCAAAAATCACAGGTTTTATTTGGTTCCTTTAAAACCTACCACTCCCGATGTGGATTGCGATATTATCTGCACTTTACTACCAGTCCCACCGCCACATCACCCATCACACTTCGCACTTCGCAAAATTTTCCTAAACAACACTTCCACTATCCCTCCAAATTTGTGATATTGCAATTGCGATATTGCATTTCGCACTTCACACTTTGCATCGTTTTCCTTTTTCTTTTAAGACTTACCGCTCCCAACGCTGATTGTGATATCCTCCATACTTTGCTACCAGTTCCACCACCATGTCACCCAATGCATTTTTCACTTCGTAACTTTTCCTGGACAACACTTCCACTACCCTTCAACCTTTGCGATATTGTGAACTACGAAATCACATTTCGCACTTCGGAACTTTTACCACATCGCAAATCGCAAATTGCAGTTTTTTCCCTATGGCACTTCGCAGATCACACTTTTTATTTTGTTCCTTTAATGCTTACCACTCATGTCCTCCAATTGCGATATCACCCCGTACTCTGCCACCGGTCCCACTGCCACATCATCCATCGCATCGCACATTGCAAATCACACTTTTTATTTTGTTCCTGTTAACCTTTACCACTCCAAACGTCGATTATGATAACTCTCCATCGCAACTTCGACATCACACTTTTTAAATCATTCCTCTCTAAAGCCTTTTTGCACCATAATAAAGCTTTAATAAGGTTTAAACTCGCTCTTTCCACTTCTAAGCCTGGTTTCATGTGTTGATCCCTCCATTAGCACCTTTACCCCTTTCTTCTCTGAGTTTCAAATAAACACTTTTTAAATTAGAATTAATTCATGTATAAAAGCATGGTAGATAGAGCATAAGATAAGTAGGGTGTGTTTAGCCGATTTTCCAAGGATAGCGTGGTTTAAATTAGTTTCCTTTCAAAAAATTAGTTTAGTTTCCTTCTTGCCATTTCTTTTCAGCAATTTAATTTAGTTTCTTTCTGTCATTTCCTTTTTGCACATTAAATTAGTTTCATTTCTTTCATTTCTTTTTTTCAATTTAAGTTAGTTTCCTTTATGTCATTTCCTTCCAGTAATTTACTTTTCATTTTTTATGATAGTTTAAGAAATAATACCCTTTCGTAAAGAAGAAGAGGCTGACATGAATAGAATGCATCTGCTGTGTATATAGCACTGTCACCTCCAAGTTTGTATGAATCTCAGGTTAATAAAGTAAAGTAGGGCAGCTCCTGTGAGTTGCAGCAATCTTGGTGCAATACCAGGGCTCACCACTTAAAAATTGGTGAGCCCTGGTATTGCACCAAGAGTGCTACAACTCCCAAGGGCTTCCCTACTTTAATTTATCAACCTGGGGTTCATACAAACTTGGAGGTGATAGTGCTATATACACAATAGATGCATTATGTTCATGTCATCCTCTTCTTCTTTATGAAAGCATGCTATTTCTTAAACTATGATAAAAACTGAAAAGGTAAATTGCTGGAAGGAAATGACAGAAATGAAACTAACTTAATTTGAAGAAAGGAAGTGAAGGAATGAAACTAATTTAATGTACAAAAAAGAAATGACAGAAAGAAACTAAATTAAATTGCTGAAAATAAATGGCAGGAAGGAAACTAAATTAAATTTATGAAAGGAAACTAATTTAAACCACACTAAACTTGGAAAATCAGCTAAACATACCCTACTGATCTTATGCTCTATCTACCTTGTTTTTATATTCCATGCAGCTAAGCTACCCATGAATTAATTCTAATTGAAAAAGTGTTGATTTGCAGCTTGGAGAAGAGAGGGGTAAATGTGCTAATGGAGGGATAAACGCATGAAACCAGTCTTAAAAGAGGAAAGAGTCGGTTTAAACCTTATTAAATATTTATTATGGCGCAAAAGAAAATTGGAGCGGAATGATTTAAAAAGTGCGATGTTGGAGTTGCGATGGAGAGTGATCGCAATCGGCGTTTAGAGCGGTAAAGGTTAAAACGAACAAAATAAAAAGTGTGATTTGTGTTGTGTGATGCGGCGGATGACATGGCGATGGGATTGGTGGTGGAATACGGGGAGATATCGCAATCGGCGCATAGGAGTGGTAAGTGTTAAAGGAAAAAAATGAAAAGTGTGATCTACGAAGTGTGATGGGGAAAAAACTATGATTTGCGATGTGGTAAAATTTGCGAAGTGCGAAATGCGATATCACAGTTCACAATATCACAAAGGTTGAGGGGTATCGGAAGTGTTGGCTAGGAAAATTTGCGAAGTGCGAAATGTGTTGGGGAATGTGGTGATGGGACCGATGGTAGAGTATGGAGGATATCTCAATCGATGTCGAGAGCAATAAGTCTTAGAAGAAAAAGGAAAATGATGCAAAGTGTGAAGTGCGAAATGCAACAAGATAAAAACTGCAAGGTGCGAAATGTGATATCACAATTGCAAAATCGCAAAGTTAGAGGGATAGCAGAAGTGTTGTTCAGGAAAATTTTAGGAAGTGCAAAGTGTGATGGATGATGTTGCGGTGGGATCGGTGACAGAGTACAAAGAATATTGCAATCAGCATCGGGAGCGGTAAGTTTTAAAGGAACCAAATAAAAACTACAATTTGCGATTTAGCAATATCGCAATATTGCAAGGTTGGCGAAGAAGCAATAATGCAGTCGGGAGAAAGGTGCGAAATGCAAAATGCGATAGCGGTAATTTCAAGGAGGAAAGGCGGAGTGCAATAACAATATCGAAATCAGAAACAATGAGTGGTAAGTCTTAAAGAAAAAGGGAAAAGGTTGTGAAGTTCAATTTTCAATTTGCGTAGTACGATAGCGGAAGTTTCGATGAGGAAGGCGGAGGTCGAATTTCAATGGTTTTCAAGCGTTTTGCGTTAAAAAGGATAGGGCAACCATGACCAACAAGAACAAAGAAATAATGCGGGCTGGATATTTTAAGTGTTTTGAGGGATAAAAGGTGGGTGCAACAGTTAGAATAAGCCGAAAAGAAGAGGGAATGGAGGGCGTGACAACAATGCTCAGACCGTGGAGACAAAGATGGAGTATGAAGCGGGGAGGCACTACGAAGCTGCTCTGGGGTCTTAGAAATAATTCCTATGATCAACTTGCTAACTTATGTGCAATGAAACATACAAATGCATAAAAATAAAGTGCAGAGGAAGAATGAAAAATGGTAATGATGTTCTATTTTTAATCTCAGAAAAAGTGATCAAAAATCAGTTTTTGGGTCTGTGGGAAGGTTTTCCCTCCTCGATCTGTATTGACAGAGATGAGAAGGGGGTCTTGATCCAAAAATTTCTGGTTTTTCTCCTCTATTCTACTACTCATAAGAAAATGAAACCTACAACAACGAAGCTAAAAGAAAAAACTAAACAACAATGAAACATAAAATTTTTTATCAAAAGCGGAGCGAATGAAATGAAAAAAAGTAGAGAAAAAATATAGTAGAGAGGCTGAGGCACATGGATTGGGACCTAACCCACTAGCATAGCTCTCTAAAACTTAAATCAATAAAATGAAATCAATTTTCTCATTTCATAAAATAATAGCCTCATACATTTCTGAAAGTTTGATCACTGAGTAAAATAATAAAAAGCTCAATAGCTTGCAACAAAGTTCCGACTAGAATCCACCCTTTCCTAGCTCTATCTCTACTCTATTTATTCTACATGGAAGCTACTAACAACTCCCTATAAAATGATGATTGATTCCACTTGACTCCAAGTAAACAAATATTGGTTGGACTCCTCTTTGAGTTTCTTGGTTGCCTCTGGAATTCGAATTGCTCACTAGAGAATTTGGCGGAAATTCTGACGGCCAATTCGTCGCTATTCCGACACATATTCGTCGCAAGAGTGACAGTTCAAGGGCGGACAAACCGTGGTTTCTCATGCCGTCGCCGTTCCGACGCAAGTAAAAAGTGTCGCACTATCGACACTTATTCCGACGTTCCGAACAGGCGTCACTCTTCCGACGTCTCACAAACCGTCGCGGCTCCGACGTTTTGGACGTCGTTCTTCCGACGCCCATAAACCGTCGCAGTTCCGACTAAACGTGGTCCGACGTTTTGGCGTCGCTCTTCCGACGCTTGTAAACTGTCGCAATTCCGACTAAACGTGGTCCGACGTTTTGGACGTCACTCTTCCGACGTCTGGAAGATGTCGTAATTCCGACGATATGTGGTCCGACGTTTGGAACGTCGTGCTTCCGACGTTTTCATACTGTCTCTCTTCCGACGTTTCTGGGTTGTCGCAGTTCCGACGTCTACAAGGCGTCGGTAGACCGACGGAGGGTTCAATTTAAAAAAAAAAATTAAAATTTTAAAAGACGAGAAACGCTGTTTTGAAGATATTATATGAAGTAAAACAGTCCATGAAAGTGAAATAGCAGTATGTAGAATAGTAAAGCAACAGATAGAGTACCGACGTCCATTGTTCCAAATACAAATTAAAGTACCCAAAACCCTACAACAGTGAAGTAAAACAGTCCATGAAAGTGAAGATATTATATGAAGTAAAACAGTACATGAAAGTGAAATAGCAGTATGTAGAATAGTAAAGCAACAGATAGAGTACCGACGTCCATTGTTCCAAATACAAATTAAAGTACCCAAAACCCTACAACAATGAAGTAAAACAGTCCATGAAAGTGAAATAGCAGTATGTAGAATAGTAAAGCAACAGATAGAGTACCGACGTCCATTGTTCCAAATACAAATTAAAGTAACCAAGACCCTACAACAGTGAAGTAAAACAGTCCATGAAAGTGAAATAGCAGTATATGAAGTAAAACAGTCCATGAAAGTGAAATAGCAGTATGTAGAATAGTAAAGCAACAAATAGAGTACCGACGTCCATTGTTCCAAATACAAATTAAAGTACCCAAAACCCTGCAACAGAGAAAAACGCTAATCATAATCATGTGAGGAGTGTGATATGTCCAAAATATAAAAATACCATCAGACCATATCAATAAACCAACAACATAGACCAGCATCGCTAGTTTTGAAGGCAGAGTGATAAACATTAATCATTTTTTTTTTTCACAAGAGAAAAAATGATGTTTTGAATATATTGTATGAAGTAAAACAGTCCATGAAGTCATTACATTTTCACATCCTAAGATTGGAACCCAAATATCCATCCAGAAAAGTGGAAGTCCCACCCCAGACAATGATAGAAAAATACCCCATGTCACATACAACGACTTGATATAAAACCCAGTAACGGTCCACATGGAGATTATCGACAATCCGAGAAAGCATCCAAATATGCCCGAGGCATCTATAAGAAAGTGAAATAGCAGTATGTAGAATAGTAAAGCAACAGATAGAGTACCGACGTCCATTGTTCCAAATACAAATTAAAGTACCCAAAATCCCGCAACAGAGAAAAACGCTAATCATGTGAGGAGTGTTATATGTCCAAAATATAAAAGACCATCAGACCATATCAATAAACCAGCAACATAGACCAGCATCGCTAGTTTTGAAGGCAGAGTGATAAACATTAATCATTTTTTTTTTCACAAGAGAAAAAACGATGTTTTCAATATATTGTATGAAGTAAAACAGTCCATGAAGTCATTACATTTTCACATCTTAAGATTGGAACCCAAATATCCATCCAGAAAAGTGGAAGTCCCACCCCAGACAGTGATAGAAAAATACCCCATGTCACATACAGGGACTTGATATAAAACCCAGTAACGGCCCACATGGAGATTATCGACAATCTGAGAAAGCATCCAAATATGCCCGAGGCATCTATAAGAAAGTGAAATAGCAGTATGTAGAATAGTAAAGCAACAGATAGAGTACCGACGTCCATTGTTCCAAATACAAATTGAAGTACCCAAAATCCTTGAACAGAGAAAAACGCTAATCATGTGAGGAGTGTGATATGTCCAAAATATAAAAATACCATCAGACCATATCAATAAACCAGCAACATAGACCAGCATCGCTAGTTTTGAAGGCAAAATGATAAACATTAATCATTTTTTTTTTCAGAAGAGAAAAAACGCTATTTTGAATATATTATATGAAGTAAAACAGTCCATGAAGTCATTACATTTTCACATCCGAAGATTGGAACCCAAATATCCATCCAGAAAAGTGGAAGACCCACCCCAGACAATGATAGAAAAATACCCCATGTCACATACAGGGACATGATATAAAATCCAGTAACGGTCCACATGGAGATTATCGACAATCTGAGAAAGCATTCAAATATTCCCGAGGCATCTATAAGAAAGTGAAATAGTAGTATGTAGAACAATAAATCAACAGATAGAGTACCGACGTCCATTGTTCCAAATACAAATTAAAGTACCCAAAATCCTTGAACAGATCAAGAAAAACGCTAATCATGTGAGAATTCAAAGTAAAGTTAATCTATTAACATTGCGAATAAAATTACACCGAAGTCAAAAACATTTCCTGGCCATACTCATGGCAAGTTTGTCATCAAAAAATCAAAAAATTAAGAAGACTGCCCTCATACGGGGAAACCAATCTTGAACGTTTAATTTACAGAATTCAAAAATATTACTTAAAGGTCCAGCACAGTAAAATAAACTAAAAGCAGCCCAATTAACTGGGCCTGCTAAGCAAGAAAAACAAATTAACCAAACTAATCCTCCGCTGGTTCCTCCACGATTCAGCACCATCCTTCGGAAGGTCCAGGATCGCTAGGTGCTACCTCCACATGCATGCCACAGCTCCCCTCCTGAAGGCCCGAATGCTGGCCGGCTTTTTCCGAGCTCAGACCCACCGGACGGGTGCATTATTCCTCCGTTTGGGCCTCCTCGCGGAAGACCACAGTGACTACAGCTGTGATTCGCGGGCGGTTGAGAGTGAAATCAAAGGAAAATTGCGCAGTGCGTGTCGTGGGAGAAGGTGAACTAGCGGTGGGGAAGCCAGGAGCAGGGGAATCCATACGGTGGCCAGATGCTACAAGCCGACCCCGCCCACTCCTAGTATTTGGATATCGACCCAAGTAATAATCACTGGACTGGCCGGAAGTCATCTCTGTTGAGGTGCTGGAGGGAGCGCGCCGGGATTGACCTCTAGTGCTCCCCCTGCGGCAACGCATCCTATGACGCACGCGAGGCATGGGTGCAATCTCAGGCGCAGTGGGCACAAGAGACGAAGAAGCAGAATTCCAATTAACAGAGGAAGATAGATAGAGACAGAACTGAGAGAAATGGAAATATGCAGCAAAGTCTAGGCAGAAGTTCCGCTGGCCACTTCTCCTTATCGTCACAGTTACCAGACAGTGTAATCCAGCAACCGGCTTGTCTGAAAAACCATGGCTAAACGCCATTTTTTATGTCGACCCGTCTGCAATGCAATCAAAGGACGACCGTCATAATGAATCTCTGATCATTAATAATGAGAGCCGAAGGCCGGATCAAATTGGAGCGTGCGGAATCGCTCAGAGGAGTGGAGGTCCGATCTTGAACAGTGTTAAAAATTAATTAATTAATGTAGATTTGATGTGAAAACTTAATTGAACAACGTTAAATGTTAATGCGAATGATATGAAATCGCCATATCTATGTCCCATCACCTTAAACGCCATCGAATGCACCCGCAGCCGGGAGCAGGGCAAGTTTTTATTGAGGACACGTGGCAAAAATTGATTGGACCGGATATTTGTTTGGGCCGCTCGCGCAGTGGAAATCCGGACCCGTAAAATATTAGGGCGAATTTGATAAGAAATTCGCGTCACAAAATTGGCCGACGTCAGCAGGCTATTTTGGAATGCTTTAATTTGGTTTAATTATGGTTTATCGGGCCGCTTTGAAGTCTGGGCGGGTTTGATTTTTGAACAATTTTCTTATAAAATTTGTGTTGGTTTTCGATAATACACATATTAAAAATCTGGCTTAATAAAGAGACAAAATTATGGTGCTTTCTTGAAAACCTGACTGGAGGATTGGACATGAGTTAACAAACAGGAGGATAGTAACTACATGCAAATCTGCGGGTCAAGCCCTCTACCAAAACCACGAGCGAACTCACAAGTGCCGGTTGCCCATATCGACCGCTATGAGAAGTATTTCCTATTCATGTAGCCATTCCACAGGGAATACACACTGGCGGCGGACTCCTGGAACAACCGCTTAACCCACTTATCGACGTTAAAGCCTGGTCACAGTTTAATAACGCTAAGAGTCGCTTGATTTGGAGAAGGGCTATCGACGGGTGGTCGACGTGAACTTGCCCGAGGTTAGCTAATGTGTGCGGAGGATAGCCAGGTACGATACTAGTGTTTGATTGGTTATTGATATATATAGGTGGGGCCGGAGTATAATGAAATTGTTTAATTAAACGATTGGCGGATAATTAGCATAAGTCTGGAGGGTGATTGTTGTAAGGCTGGGTGGTGAAATATAGAGCCGAAAGTTCACTACAAGTTATTTATTTAAAAAGAAACGTGGAGTATAAATACAAAGTGTTGAAATTTAAACATTGGTTATAAGGATTGGAGATAATATAAAGTCGGGAATATAAATTAAAGTCCAACCATTGTGGATAGTATTTATTTATCAAATTCTACGAATTTGATAAATAAACACGAAGAAAGAAGAAGTCAATTAAGACTCAGGCTGGAGGAAAAGAATGGGGTACACCAAGGGAAAATGCTGACACAGCGATTGTAGACACACCAGCTCTCCTTGGGGTTCCAATTTCAGTTTTGTTGCGTCACACGATGATCTCTCTTCTCTGGCATTTACTTGTATTGAAGATCACTATTCTAGGAATAAGGAGTTATTTTCTCCAAAAATAACCCTAGCCAAACATTGACAATGCATCAAGGATATCTTTCTATGCTTCATAAGCACATTTGTTCTACGTCTAAATCATGTCTTGGAAGTGGTTGTTGTGCTGGAAATTATTCACCAGTTGGTTTCATACCAAAGTCTTTTTCACATTTTCAGCATCCAATACATGAAAAAGATAATGGTTTAAAACAACCTAAATATTTGAAATTTTGCAAGAATTGTCCGGCACACTTTGAATATAAATTTTGAAGTCAAGTGCATGATGCTGTATAGGATCAAGTGTCATTTTGAATACCAAATGTTTCACAAAAAACTTCTCAACATGCTACCCTGCAGTAAGGATTAAAGGACAATATTGCATCAACTATTTCCATAATAAAAGTGCACCTCGGCCATAAGACTAAACAACTACAAATGTTGTAGATCTAACAAGACCACACAATCAAATGTATTCCACAAGGCCAATACCGTATGAAAAATGAAAAGGAGTTTGCAACCAAAAATACCTTAGGCAACTAATTCAATTAGATACACCAAACCATCAGCAAAAAGGAAAACCAGCCTACTCAAAAGGCAAGCGTTTACCTCCTTGACAAAATTTTGAGTTCCGAAACAAGGGCCTTTATTGTCTTGTCAATGCCCCTAGTAATTTGAACGGGGTTTGCACCTGCTGCAACAACCTAAACAAAAAGGTTTCATTTCAAATTATTTTCCACAAATTTAAGATACAACCATTGTCAGCTTTGTATTTCCTAACAAGCTCATAAATTTTGACAAAAGAACCAAAATTTTTTAATACCTGATAGCAATTTTTTCACTCAAAAACTATCTTAGACTCAATAAGCCCAACCCAAAACTAAAAACCAAACACCATAAGACCCTAAAAAAATGAATAGATGATCTTAATCCAGTACTATCGACAAAAAGTTACCTTTACACCCTCACTTATTAAACCCTGTGCTGTTGAATTTTAACTTCAACTGCTGCAGTAGAAGGACGGATGCAGCAGCAACATTTTTTTTTGGAGGTTGCTTGCATGCCATCCATAAATTTAATTCAGCATTTAAAATTCCTGCAAGTTTTTTTTGTAGACGGCCACAACCATATTTCTGTACAGGATTGTATTTAAACACAACAGCCAGCATTAACGCAATTCACCAACCAAAAATTAAACAAACAGAAATTTACCCGACAGTTTTGTAAATTCAAAAGGAGGACACGTGAAGCATTAATATTGGATCGCATGAAATTGAAGGGAATCTGAAAACTTGAAAACCGGACCCGAATTTTTTATAGGGCACATTGGATTGAGAATTCGAGTTAAAATTAGGCAGACGTCAGCATCCCATTTTGGAACGCGAATTTGGTTTGAAATTCAATCTATTCAGACTTTTGAAGTCCGCCGGAAAGGGTTCTTTAATGTTTTGATAGTTTAATATATACATATGTTATATATATATATCATATGTGAAATGAAAGGTGGGCCATAGAATTTAGTTTTAATTTTATTTTTTTTAAAAGAGGGTTTATTATAATATGTTTTATATGTTCCGGCATATAAAAATAAAAAGGTCGAAAAAGCTTGGTAGTTTTTTTTATAGACAGTACGTAAATTTTTTATTACATAGCAATGTGTAAAAAGTGAAAAACTGAGTGTAACTTTTTAAGTGTGTATGCACAGCAGTGCGAAAGGGAAAAACACAGCAGAGTGTTTTAGAGACAGAGTATGTTTGTTTTGAACAGACAGTGAGTTGGTTTTATGCACCGCGTTTTGTAGCAGTCATAATTTTGTAATCCCTCTCAGTGAGGAAGTAGTGTAATAGTTTTTTTTTGAGTTATTGAAGGGAATAGAAGTTTGTTTTCAAAGTATTGAAACTCTGTCTCCCGTCAAAGAAATTTTTATTTTCTGTGTGTTAGAGGAAGGGAGATTTATGGGTGGTTCTTATGAATCAACCAACCATTCAGAACATGCTCATCAATCCAAACCATAAGTATTATGTGACAATATTCAAGCAGGCACTGAATCGGATTTCTCAAGCTATGTTAGAGAAACCCTAAACTCTCACTGAAAATAGGTGAAATGTGGCACCACTCAGAGATTGACATGTGCCAATTGGTACAAGTGGTAGAAAATTGGCATGCTCAAACAACGAGGTGATGAAGGAATGACATGAGGGAGAAAATATCAGAAAAGCCCCAAATCTGGAGAACTAAAGCTCATCACCAACCTGAGATTGACAACTTTACATGATGTAACTTATGAAATCGTAAATGGAGAAATCATAGTAACAATAAAGTAACCTATGTAACAATAAAGTCAGATTCATCCTGGGAGTGGTAATGGGAGAAATCATAGTGAACAACAGGAAACATGCAGAGTTGCTTACAATCAAATAGATGAAAAAACACATACAAAAAAACCTAGATAATAATCATGAACAAGCTTAATATTGAATTATGAACTATAAAGGAACTTACAAAATGTGACATTACGAACCTGGTCAAGCGCACAAGCAAAAATATCCTAGACATGACTCTGGTTGACAAGTTGTATTGCTCATGATGCAAGAGGATTTGTACCTGCACTGCCAAGTCAATCAAAATCCATCATTATCTATACAATAAATACAAGTAATTGATGTAGTATTTTTACTCTAAGATGCATTCTTATGATAATGTTAGAACATATGTTGAAAATGTCAAAACATACCCGAATAAGCTCCTCTTCGTTTCAAGAACAATTTATTGGAGTCGCATGAACTTGGAACAAGCCTCCCACGATCTGAAAGAGTAGCAACTAAGTCAACAGTGACTTTTTTGTTGCTACGCTTGATCAAGGGAGGTTTGCTCCAAGATTAAATCGCTCCAATAAATTATTCTCTACTAAACAGGGCCAACCACGTGAAGGTGGAAGCTCTTATGGCCCCTCCCCTCACATCACTCTCAATTCCCCAATACCCAATCTATATTTCATTTTTTACTTTCATGAGCATAAAAAAAAATATTCAATAACTAGTAAAAAAACAATTCAACAAAAAGTATGCAAGGAAACATTGCAATTAATGCTTGACATAAAAATAGTATGATAAATGAGTTTTTTATATAACGCAAAAAACGTTCCAAGTATAGTAACGTTTGTCTTATAATAATACAATATTTTACATTGTCAAATTTTCTTTTTCTTCTTCCTATTTTTAAAGCTCCTAATTACATCATCAATATCATCGTACTCTGCTCCTGTTTCGTGCCTTTCAACCCGCACTGCTGACCTAGTTGCGTATTCACGATGTCTGGGCTCATCCAGTGACGGGGCATCGCCTACAAAAACAGATAATATTAAATTTTAATTGTCAGTTTTTAAATATCATTGAACTAGTTCGGTAATATTAATAATAAAAATTGCAATGAGATTATTTACCTGGTGCACCAGTTGTCGTCAACACTCTAGTTGTATTGTCACGATAAACCGGGTCTCATCCAAAGGATTCGGGGCATCGCCTCCAAAAACAGAGTAATAATTAAATTTAATTGTCGCTTTTTAAATATCATTGAACTAGTTCGGTAATATTAATAAAAAAAATTTTCTAACAGACGTTTACTCCGGTGTACTGTATTTTTGCTCGTTGGGATCGTTGTCTGCCTTCCTCTCTCCGTGTAAGATCTCAAGGGAACATCACACATTAAACAAAAAACGTTATAAGGACAACCATCAAGGTATAATTAGAAAATGCAGGAAATTAATTACCGTCACGACCCTCATCAGATTATTTGTCATTCTAACCTCACTACAATGATCAGGTTGCACGAGAGGATCATCTACATCTGGCTCTAAAACCGGGTTATTTACCTCGTCGGTAGTGTTGCTCCCCTGATTTAAACAAAGTTGTTAGACATTAAATTTATGGACGAAAACAAAAATATTGAAAGGTTAATGTTTTACCTTATCAGGCATTGTAGATCTTGGGACTTGCCCCAAGCTTCTGCGATGTTCAACTACAGCTTGATAGCCAAAACGGAAAGCGATATTTTTATCTTCCTCTGTAGTTATTGTTCCAAAGTCATCACCCTACATTATATATGATTGTGTATTTTTAATCATATCTGATAGGATTACAAAAACGTTGGAAGGCAATACAATTAATTATAAGATGTTTAGCTACTTAATTACAATTCTTGCAGCTAATTTCAAGTAGCCACCCTGGCCGAGCTTGTGATGGCCCTTTTTCTCTATCCTAGCTTTGGTTGCCTTTGAGGTGTCAGGCAACATAGCATCAAAAGATTGAAGTCAGATATGACGTAGCACACTTTTATTTTAGACATAAAGAAAATTAAAGCTATTGAATTAAAGTTGTAATTTACCTTGCGGGTCCAGTTGCCATTTTTCCTTCTTTCTTTGCCCTTTTCTCTTTTCCGTCATGGATGAGTGCTCTCCACTCACTCTCTAAAACTGCGAGAGGACGCTCATATCTAGGGTTAAATTGCAATTGCGTCCTATAGGTGTCCCTGGTATATTTCAAATATTTGCCGGCTACCTGAGCCACCGCTTTTCTGTCAAATGTGCCGACCCCAAAAGGGCTTCTAGATAATCTAAAAGTTCTTTTTTCAGGTTGGAATTCTGGGAATTCCACCCTGTACGTATGGTTGGGCCAAAAATTACCAACGCATGGCTCTCCAGAATCCTGTAGAACTCATTGTTTCCTACACACAATAAAACCAAAAGAAAAAGAAGATATTATCATTAATTTAAAAATAAAAATCATGATAAATATGTTTTAGATAAAGTACATGAAATAGTTAAAATATTAAAATTTACCTGGGAGTTGTACATGCTTTATAGGGACACCCTCATCGTTCACCAACAACGTGCCATTAATGTTCCCTGTGGAGCTGACACGTGTAGCTCCAGGAAACGCAATAATGTAGTTGGCCATATCAGCCTCATCATTGCCAACAC
Organism: Pinus albicaulis; assembly: GCA_034641835.2. Classification (NCBI taxonomy): domain Eukaryota; kingdom Viridiplantae; phylum Streptophyta; class Pinopsida; order Pinales; family Pinaceae; genus Pinus; species Pinus albicaulis. Next base: position 584,366,258 of record CM076577.1, read on the forward strand.
GTTCAGTGGTTGGCTGGGTGTCTGCTTGGGCAGGGTGTGTTTCTTGCCTGGCACCTAAAGGAGTAGAAGGTGTACAAGAGGGTTGTTGGGCAATCTCTTGCCCTTGTGTCCCACTACCACCAACACCGGTTTCAGCAAGTGCCAGTAAATGATACATACAAAATAACTTTTTGTTAGTTTAGTCAATGTAAAAATTAAAAATCAAACTATCACAATTCATCTCATGCAGAACAAAAAAAATATCCTTTTGACTTTTTATTATTACTTGATATCTATTTAGCTGCCTCATAAGATGTTGTATCCTCTCTTCTGTTTCAGGTGTTTGAGGCGCATCTATCAAAGCATTAAATTCCGACGTTGCATCTCGTGCCTTTTTTTGCAACAACAACACTGGAGATAGGGATGAAAAAAGCTCTTCCTCAAAGAGGGAATCATCAGGCGTACCATGGCTAGGTGTCCGCATATTTGAACAAAATTAATATTATTTCAATTATGTAAATAACTAAAATACCTAAAGATAGAGCAATGCTGGCACTTTACATGTTCTTCCGCTGGCCTCTTTCCGCGATCATCCCGTCTCTGGGTTGTTCCTGCACTGCTCTCATCAGTCTACCACATTGCAATAAAATTATAAATGTAAAAACTTGAAAACAATATCTAACTTGAAAACACAAAATGAAAACTGAAATAATTTCTAATAAGACACTGGAAGACATAGTTAGAGTTTCAAATATGCCTTGCATTGAATTCAGTCCTGGAAACATGTCATTGCACATTAAGGCACCCAAACATTCAATCCACGAATGATATATTTAAGTAGGCTTCTCCTATTCGGGAAAACACCATACCTATAATGCATTCACTTGCATGTATAAAGGGAAAGGAAAACATGTTTTCATACAACGGTGACAAAGGCATCTTGGGGAAAGGTATCTTCACTTTTTATTTATGTTGTTCACCCACACCACTCTCGTGTTTTCACTAATCCCGTTTTGTCATTTTTGGATTCAAATTAAGTTAAGGTCTTAAGTATTTTTTGACCTTTCGGTGTAGTTTTTATAAGTGGCATGTATGGATTTTCCATTAATTCTGCACTTTTTCTCTTCATGCGCATGTTTCCCCGGAAATCAAATGCATGATTTAGTCCCATACATTTAACAAGTTGTTGGATCAACTCCATAGGAAATATCATGTTTCCTATTCAATCAAAATTTATCTCAGTTAGGGTAGGTAGGAAGGTTTTCCCTTTGTATTAATAGGGCACTTCTAGCTTGCATTTTTATTATATCTTTCAAATTTAGTGTCGCTTCAATTAGGGCATGATTTTTTGCAACTTTCAAGGTGAGAATGAACAAAGACAAATTTTTGTGATGGATGACTGTATATGACTCCATGGCCAGAGGAAAAGGCACTAATCTACTTCTTCAAATATCTATAGTTCTCATTCACCTCATACGAAGATGGTCCCCGATTTTGAGCCAAATGTTGCAGCAAAAAGTTCCCCCCCTCCATAATTTGATAGTCAATGGAAATTTCTTAAATTGATGATGGGGCAAGATTATGGAACATTGGCACATACATATGTAATGGAATTCCAAGATCATGATATATGTTTGCATATGTTTATGGTAATGTTCCACCAAGTCCCCTGGAGGTGGGAGCGAGGGGACGAGGGAGCGCGGGAGCGGCCTATGCAAAAGCTCCCTACCAATTTTCAGGAAACGTGGGGGGACGTCGGGGCCATAAAAATTATAAAATTTAATATTTAAAATGTAACTATATTTTTGCAAGGAATGTATATACAGTCATCATACACTTGCATCATGAAAGATAAATCACAAATGATAAAATTACAAATCGATGAATGATGAATCATATAATTGAAACAAATTTAAAAGTTAAAAGTTAAAACATACATCATACAATCATGCATGTAAGTTTGTAAGTTTGTAACTATATAATCATTAATGTAACTACTAACAATGTACAATGAAAATAAAGTTTAAGATATCATATGACATGTTATATCAAGATTCAAAATAGAGTTTAAACTGAAGTTTACAACTCAAGTCTGAAACATAAAACTTAAACGCAAATAAGTTATGTCTGAAACATAAAACATAAAACATAACATATGAATATCAAATGATATCATCATACTGATAAATGAGCATAAATGCTCAAGTTAATGCCCCACTAGTCTCTGCATCCAACTTCCGCACGAATATATCAAGATCAACCATGTCACCATCTGAATCAGAATCACTTGGATTCTCAAATATGCTAAGTGGCACATCAAATTTTAACACGAAACCATAAACTAAAAGGGGCGGTGAGGGGACATGAGGGGGTGTGAGGGAAACATCCCCTAGAAGTCCCCAAGACCCCGGAGCGCGAGGGGGCGAGGAATCTAGACCCCTAGGTGGGGGGGCGAGACCCCGTGTAACACTGGTTTATGGAGGTGGTGGAGCAAAAAAGAGCTCAAATAGAGCTGAAATTTTTCACATAAAAAGGAATGTGGGCTTGACTAATGGTTCCATTTAAAAAATGATATCTAGACAGAGAATAAGTGTAGCATGCAAACATGCATTGAAAATCCATCCGAGTTTGCATTGTATTACTTATGATGGATTCAAATTTGGGTTTCAAAATGCCAGGTTATGGCATGATTTTGTCGAGAAACCCTTAGTTGGATTCTCATGTTGGTTTAATTTATATTTCAAGTTTGTTTTGCAATCTTTGGGTGATAGTAACTCATGAACTAGGTTACCAATGTGTAACAATCATATTTCAAGAATAAAGTTGTGATTTTTTTATATTATTATTATTATCTATTAGCTACGAGTATTGACACCTAATGCCCGGAATTTTGACATCTTGATAGCATGGATAATTTCGAAAATGTTTCTAGTAATGTTAACATAATAACTATCATTACATGTCTTCACTTTTTTCACCATAATAGACCCGTGATATGGACTCATCACACAACTTCATATGCTATGTCCCAACAAGTTCAAACTGGTTGAACCTACCTCATAGTGTGGTTATTAAGGACAAGTTGCTTGATATATAACTCGATAGCATAGACCACGTTGCAGTTCTAAAAAGAATCCTCAAGTGTCAAAAAAACTTCACAATATGTTCTATTATAAAGCCTTTTGGGATACCTGAAATAATATATGTATCATTGATGACTTTTAAAGTATGACAAGATCCAGAGGGAAAGGAAATCAATGGAAGAGTGATCCACCAATGAGAACCTAGAATTTAGCATCACATGAGTTAGAGTCTAGGAAATTGAAAGCCTATAATTTTAATTAGTGATGAAGGACATCACATAGGTAATTATATTTTCATGTAGAATAATCTGTTAATTCAAATTTAAACTACATAATATGAAAGGCATACCATAAATTTTTCCAGGTAAGTCCAAACAACCTATAAAAATGGAAAACCTTCTTTTCCATGGGAAATAATTTACCTTTCCTTTTTCAAGGCAATCTAAATCACAAAAAATATGAACTATACTGCACACATTCTTGGATAATGTGAAAGTGGAAAAGGAATACCCCACACAAGTGATGCACACATGTACATTTGAACACTAATAGATTTTTGTAGTTGAAATGCAATGCTTGTTTTCATTTAAATGTAGGGTTTTTAAAGCAGGGAGAAATAATGGCTGCCAAATTAATAAGCGTTTCTCTGGGAAAAATTTAAATCTTGTATTGGGTGATGAAGATAATAGAGGGTATTGAATCTTGACTCTTGACATCTACAGAGAACCCTACAGCCTAACACAATCCAATGGAATTGACCAAAAAAACCCAAACAGAGTCAACCCTACTATAGGAGGAAGGGCCTGCAGTAAGAACTTACCATTTTGCAAGAGCTGAGGGCGAATGTTGTTCTGCAAGAGCTGAGGGCGAACGCTGAGGGCGAATGTTGTTCTGCAAGAGCTGAGGGCGAACGCTGAGGGCGAATGCTGAGGGCAAAGGCTGTTCTGCAAGAGCTGAGGGCAAATGCAGGGCGAATGATGTTCTGAAAGAGCTGAGGGTGAATCCAGGGTGAATGCTGTTCTGCAAGAGCTCAGGGCAAATGCTGAGGGCGAATGCTGTTCTACAAGAGCTCGTGCATGCACGCGAAGGCGAATGCTGTTCTGCAAGAGCTGAGGGCGAATGCTGAGGGCGAATGGTGTTCTGCAAGAGCGCAGGGCGAATGCGCGCGTGACATCAGACGTTAATGTAGCACACATGTACATTTGAACACTAATAGATTTTTGTAGTTGAAATGCAATGCTTGTTTTCATTTAAATGTAGGGTTTTTAAAGCAGGGAGAAATAATGGCTGCCAAATTAATAAGCGTTTCTTTGGGAAAAATTTAAATCTTGTATTGGGTGATGAAGATAACAGAGGGTATTGAATCTTGACTCTTGACATCTACAGAGAACCCTACAGCCTAACAAAATCCAATGGAATTGACCAAAAAAACCCAAATAGAGTCAACCCTACTATAGGAGGAAGGGCCTGCAGTAAGAACTTACCATTTTGCAAGAGCTGAGGGCGAATGCTGTTCTGCAAGAGCTGAGGGCGAACGCTGAGGGCGAATGCTGAGGGAAAATGCTGTTCTGCAAGAGCTGAGCTCGAATGCTGACCGCAAATGCTGTTCTGCAAGAGCAGAGAGCGAATGCGCGCGTGATATCAAACGTAGCTATTGCGACAAATACTAAACATTTTTATGTAGCGCGCATATAAGTTTCGAATTTTTATGTAGCGCCCATATAAGTTTGGTATTTTTATGTAGCGCGAAAATAACTGTCGCTATACCGACGGCGGAAAAGGCGTCGCTATTAGGACGGTGCCTCCAAACATCGCAATGGCGACACCTAGACATTGTGTCGCAGTTGCGACGTTTAGAGTCGTCTCAATAGCGACGCTTTGGGCCATGGTGTCGCAATTGCGACGTCTTCCTTTAAACGTCGTAATTGCGACACTAGTTTAAGTGTTGGTATTGCGACACTTTTCTATAGACGTCGGTATAGCGACGGTTTCGGGCGGGATGGAAAAAATTTGGGAAAATTTCCGACATTTGGTCAAAAGCGTCGGAAACAGGTGTCGGAATTTCCGCCAAATGTAGTAGTGGCTGAAGAGAATCCTTGGGGATCCTTTGGCTGCCTTTGGAATTTGAATTGAGAATATTTTGGATCCTTTAGATTCCTTTGAGAGATAATGAGTGTGGAAAATCCTCCTATAATTTCTCTTTTATGTCTCCTTCAAGTCTTGATGATAAAATCCTTATAAAAATTCTAATAATTCATGATTTTCTGCACTCAACCTCATATTAAGCACTCAGAGTATTATAGCCTTAATCACCACCTATACTAGCATCATAAAACCAAATAATAATAAAAATGAAAGAAAAATAGATCTTAAGGAAAAAAATGGTCATTAACCTCCAAATATGTCTAATGATGGAGTCATCACAACCTTGACAAGAAGTATGAGAGGAGAAGAAGAGATTCATCAAGCGACCGGGAAGAAGATCGTCCATATCAAAAGAATTCAAGAGCTTCCACGTAGGAAATTAATACTCAGGATAAAAATGAATATATTCTTATTTGACAATTACTTGTTCTTCTCCACTAGATTCATGTGGAGGTTGGTTGGCTGACAAAGGAGCCATTCATCTCTTTTTCTCGGTTATAAAGAAGCTCTATTCTAGTAGAGAGGGAGACTAAGTTAAGGATAATTATCGAAGATAACTCCACCATCCGTAAAATGATTTGGGTTACAACTTTAGTTAAACACTGGGAATCCGTATTATTAAATGATGTCATGTATGCGCTAGGACTTATCAATAGTTTGATCTTATATTTGAATTAGAAGATAAAGGGATGAGGTTTCTTCATCAATTGAAAGGTCCTAACTTGGCTTGTTGATTCACATATGAAATATGCATTTACATTAGGATAGAGATCTAAGGGACTCTACAAGGTCACAAGAAGGCCATTTGCATTTTCCAATAACACCAAACATCTTAGTGAATTATGGCACTAGCGGATGGTTCATCTACACTATGATTCTCTTCCGAAATTGAAGAGACGGGTATCGGGTATTCCTGATGTACAAACTTAGCATGAAGGAGTTTTTCCGCATTGCCCTAGTGGAAATAAAACAAGGGGACCATTCCCCTCTAGTAAGAACAAGACATATGACTTTCTCCATCTCATTCATTCAGACATGTGTGGTCCGTTTCCTATGCACTATATTGGTGGCCATCTTTATTACATCACCTTCATCAATGATTACTCTAGAAAGACATGGTTATACTACATTAAGCACAAGGATGAAGCCTTTGGAAAATTTCAGGAACTCAAAGATTTGATCAAGAATCAAACCAGGAAAAGGATCAAAGTGTTCAAATATGACAATGGAGGATATTACATGTCAAGAGAATTCATAGCATTTTGCAAGAAGGAAGGGAACAAGAAGGAAACTATTGTACCTTATACACCCGAATAGAATGGCCTAGCTAAAAGAAAGAACCAGTTGATACTAGAAGATACTCATGATATGATTCATGATTAGAAGCTACCTAAGTTTCTATGGGTTGAAGAAACCAATGCTGATGTATATGTTCAGAACTGAATACCTCATCAAGCGTTGAGGAATAAGACTCTAGAATAAATCTTCACAGGTAACAAGCTAGACATCAGTCATCTTCACATATTTGGATGCCATGTACTCTTTCATCTGCCGAAGGACAAAAGGAATAATATGGAAGCTACAGGAAGAAAAGGTATATTTATGGGTTACTATGAAAACTCCAAGGCTTATAGAATATACATTCCTAGTCAAAGGAAGGTTGAAATTAGCAAAGATGTAACCTTCGATGAAGATGCAATGCTTTGTAAAGCAAGATATCTTCCTTCGCCTCCCAAGGAAGATGATGATGATAAGGATATTCGAGATATCCCTTCTATGCCCGAGTTAGATAATGATGATACACCCATGAAGCCTATGGATCCATTAGATCCACCTCCCAGTGATCCTACTTCAAGGAAAAGACTGCTTTGGCTTTGCAACACTCTGCAAGACAATGAAATGAGTATTCTTGTTCATCGATCATTCAGAGAAAGTAAGGAACCTTGGAGGTATCAGGGTTATTTTTCAACTATGAGTACCGCGATACAAGTCAAACTACCCCCATTTGAAGAATCAATCAAAGAGGAAGCCTGGAAGGATTTCATGGCCGAAAAATATGAATCAATCATGAGAAACGATGTATGGGATGTTGTTCCGAGGACACATGGAAAGTCTATTGTGACTTCGAAATGGTTGTTAAAAATAAATCAGGGAATTGATCGAAGCATCAAAAAGTATAAAGTAAGGTTCATAGCTCGTGGTTTATCTCAGAAAGAGAGAGAATATTATGATGATATATTCTCTCTTGTGGCTTGATATACAAATATCCATTTGATAGTTGTCGTTGCTGCTAATCAAGGATGGACACTTCATTAGATGGATGTAAATACTTCCTTCCTCCATGGTATGTTATAGGAAGAAGTCTATGTGTAAAAATCATAGGGATTTGAAGTGGAAGATCGCACAACACATGTTTACAGGTTGAAGAAAGCACTGTATGGATTGAAGCAAGCTCCCTGAGCTTGGTATGCTCGCATTGAGAGCTATCTAATGAAATTGGGTTTCCCTAGAAGCAACGTTGATCCCAACCTCTATTTTAAGCTTGTTCATTGAATGCCTCTGATTTTTGTTCTATATTTTGATAATTTATTCTTAACAGGAAGTGAACCATTGATAATCGAATGCAAGAGGAAGTTAGCCTCTGAATTCGAGATGAAAGACCTCGGTATCATGCATTAATTTTTAGGCCTTGAGGTATGGAAAAGGCCTCTCAAAATATTTCTCTCATAGGGAAAATATGTGGTAAAGTTTTTGGAAAGTTTTGGTATGACCGAGTGAAAAACGATGGTCATTTTGATGGAAAATAAAGTCAAGAAGTTTTGCGATAAAAAAACTAGACTTGATATAGAAAATCCATATCACTATAGATAGTTGATTGGGGCTCTGATGTTCCTTGTGAACACCCGTCCAGATATATGTTATGTAATGAACACATTGATTCATTTCATGACTGGGCCCCTTCATGCAAAATGGATAGTAGCCAAGCATGTATTGAGATACTTACATGCATCGATCACACTTAATTTGAGGTACTGCTAGAGATATCCAACTTCATGGATACACTGATACTGACTGGGAAGGTAATGTCACTGATAAAAAGAGTACATATGGATTTTGTTTCAGTGTTGGTTCTGCCATGACATCTTGGATCAGAAGAAAGAAAATTCAATAGCCCTGAGCACTGTGGAAGAAGATTACATTGATGCTATCACAACAAGTTGTGAAGTTGTGAGGTTAAGGAAGATCTTTGGTGAGCTCCTTGGTCAAGTGTTGGAAACTAAAATGTTATGCTATGATAACAAGAGTGGGATTATTTTGGAAGAAAATTATGTATTTCATGACAAGTCCAAGCATATCAAGATTCGATATCACTTCATCCGTGAAATGGTGCAGAGAGGAGTTGTTAGACTCCAACACATTGCGAATGATGATCAGACTACAGATATTCTGACCAAGGCATTACCGAAAGGAAAGTTCTTGGTTTTCAGAAGACAACTTAAGCTAATGGATGTAGCCCCTCTGGATAAGGGGCAGCACTCTTCGAGGGCACTAAGATAACTCTTCCTACCCTGTTTGAGCTCTTAGGGTGAGGAATTGAGATGAAGGGATCCTAGGGATGAGGGATGTATGAAAAATATGGAACTTGCTTATTTGTTACCCAATTTTGAGAATCCCCCCCCCCCCTATCTTCATTGGGTCAGAGAATTTTTATCCCCTATCTCGTCTTTGCATAGTATAAACCAATTGATATCATACCAACAAGCAGGGCTTGTCAGGAATGTCACTCCTTATTTTTCCAATGGGTTGAGAGTCTACTTGGGGTGTACAACCCAAGTGGATTATGATGCAGGTGTTCTACCACTTAACTAATGAAATTCACTAATGGGATTATCGGTAGGCGACAGAACTGGGTTGATATTTTCTCCCCTTTTGTGATTCTAGGTTGAGACTAAGCTCCCTAATAAGATTCCAGGGTCAGAGATGTGCACCCCTGTGAGATGAGTTATCCTGTTTCTAGATGCGGGTGGAAGATATTGCTCCATGATTCTTCTTCCTCTCGATTCAAGAAAGTTTCAGCAGATTGAGTTGAGCCGTGATGACACCTTGATGCAGAGATCTACAAGAAGAGATTGCAAAGTTGAATTATTCCTAGTTGATAGGGAGTGTTAATTTTTGAAACTAGGGTCAAATTGCACATTGGACAATCCAACTGATTAATATAATAACTTAATTATATTCCTCTCTTCAAGAGGATCAAAATCAACCTATATATTTTCCTAATCGGTTAAGAGAAATTTAAGTTATGGATTATTTTATTATTTTATGGGTCGACCTAACCGTATGTTGATTTGGTCAAATCCCCAAGCGGTCCCTCACAAAGTTATAAATAGAAGTGACCCCAAATTCATTTGCAAACATTGGTTCTTGAGATATTCTTCATGTTGTTTTTGTTTTTTGGTTATTTTTTCTGTTTCTGGATCGCACTGGTACATCACGAGAGGCTCGTACAGTGGATCAAGATCATAGATAGATGCACATTTCAGATCTGGGCCTTTTGGGCCAAAGCCATGTTTAGGAAAGGTTGAGGTAGTGGCTCTGCTGAGCTAAAGGCACGAGCTAGGCTTGTTGAGGTTGCGGCTTAGCTGGTAAATTTGATGGCAGGAGGGCTTCAAGGCGTGGCAAGGATTCTAGAGTGTTCAGACCCTCGGCCGTAGGCACAAAATGCCAAGGTAGTGGCTCAGAGCCCTAAAGCCGTGGGTTGAGCGTGTTAAGGTCGTGGCTCAGAGAATTACTAGGAAGATCTGATTTGGTTCATAGTTAGTTGCTTGCACATCGTCATCACTCATCTGTCACATAGTCACAGTCACATCAGAACAACCATTGAAAATATTCTAGATCCATATCTAGATCTGGGCAGCTAAGATCACTTGGTATTGGTGATACATTAGATTCGTGTTTTGCTATAGTAGATATGAAAATCTAAAGATTTAATCTAGTTGTTTTCGCTGAAAATTATGTATTGGGCTCATTGTACTCTCTGTTGAAGACAATATATAGAAGAGTAATATTTTAAAGGGTTTCCCCCATAGTGGGGTTTTCCCCTGGTCTTGGACCAATAACTATGTCTCATCATTGTGATATTGTCTTCTCTGTGGTTTCATGCATTGTTCTATCTTCAGTTACAACTTATGGTTATTTATATTGCATAGATATGAATATATTGTTAATGAAAATCTAATTTGGGCTTAAGTAACTTATACAACATAGAAAAATATTGAAAAATTAACATAAACCTTGAGTTATTTTTCCATGTAAATAAGAATAAGACCAGGGTCACAGGACATGTATTACATGATGAATACTGGGGAAAACATCACATTGGGGGTAACTTATGGATTATTTTTGGATATGGAAAATGGAAAATTCAAAGAGGCATTAATTTGCATTTAATTATGAGAAATAGGGAAAATAGTAGAAAATGAAGGTGAAGAGACACAATTTTGCATGCTAAGGGAATTAGAGGAAAAAGGAATGAAAATGAAGAAAATGGAGACATAAATGATACAAAGGTACCTAATAATCAGTTGAAAATTTTTTCACATGCTTGGAGTAGGTGTATAAAAGGCAAGAGAATGAACACTTGAACAAGCAAGAAAAGTAAGGAAAACAACAAGCAAGGAAAAGCGAAGGAAAGCAAGGACAAGGTTGGATTAGCAACTTCAATAGGAAGGTGGTGTAGGTAATAGGTTACATGTGTGATTTCCTTGTTGAGGTGTGAATGCATGGTACATGTATTTTTTTATTTGGTTCATTTGTTATCACTGGCATGGGTTTTGCTGGGTCTGACAATGGTTTCAATCTTGCCTTGACATTTCTTGGATAGCCATGGTGTGATGGGATTCATTATTGGTTGAGATTTGGATTGCAAAAAGGCTTTGGAACCAGGTGAGGTGGTCTCAGGAAAATTCCCAAGGGTTGGGGGTGGAGATTTTTTTCTTCAGGAAATCCTCGAAAGGTGGGTGGAGATAGGAAAATTCCTAAACGTACAATGAAGAAATTCTGAGGAATCCAAGATCAGTTTGGTCTTTTGATCTCAAAAATGGTTTAGTTGAGATCATGGTAGGTTGAGGGTGGAGGTGGTTTAACCTATGGAGTCCCTTGGTTGATTATGTCTCAATTTATTCCATGAGACCCCACATTCATGCTTGGAATATGGAATGGGGGTGATTGGCTGAAATAAATATTTGGTTCAACTCAATCTATGGTCAGGTGGTACATGGAAGTCCCTGATTTGGTTTCTCTTTGCATATGTTAATAAGTGATATCTTCCTATTGTGATATATGAGCAATTTTACTTGTTATTATGTTGATTTTATGGTTGTTATTTAATGATTAATGTTTGAGTTATATGTTGGTTATAAGAGTGGTTCTATGATGTTATATAGCAATGGATCTTGTTCATGATTTGATATGTTTTTAATGTTTGATGAATGCATGGGATAACAAATTTTTTTGCAGCTAATTGAGAGGTAATTAGACCTTTTTTATGATTCTAATATGAGATTCATAGGTCTATGATCATATAGAAATTCATGACATGTAGCTTACATGTTTACCATTTGTTTGAAGAAATAATTTTTTGTGTAGTAGGCATCTCTAGGTCAAGATCTTGTTCAAGTTTGAATGTTTGGCATTTTCGTCATCTTAATCATGATTATGTAAAGTTTCAAGAAGTTTTGGGAAGGGTTTGGAGGCTAGGTTGAAAAGGTGGCACATATCTCCGAATCACATGCACAAATTGAAAGATTTGGGTCATAACCACTGGCAGCTAGGCTTATGAGTGCCATTGGAGCCTCATAACCACATGCATGCCTTGTTGTGGGTGTGGTTGGGGGTTAGGTAATAGAAAAACTAGTTCCAACTCAGAATGTGGTCATCAGAAGTGGTGGACTAAATTATGGTTGATCTAGTGCTCCTCAAAGGTGTCAATAAGTTTTCAGATTGTAGGCCCCACTTCCATAACTAGAACTTGGAGGTCAGGTCATGTCATAGTAAAACTCATCTTCACACTTACCCTGGGAGATTGTAAAAGTAGTTAAATGCTAGGAGGGGTGGTTACATGAAAATTTCAAGGGAGCCATCATGGAAGCCCCAGTTTTAGCAAGTCCTAACTTTTATAAAGAGTTTCAGATTGTCTCATTTGCATCAGAATAAACCATAGTAGTAGTTCTGCTGTAAAAGAATGTAGAATGGTATGAGTAGCCTATATATTTATTTAGTTGTGCACTGAGAGATTCTAAATTGAAATACATTATTTCAGAGAAAAAAACATATGTTATGGTGAAGGATTTCAAGGAATTTCGAGAATATGTGCTACACTCCAAGGTAATAGCATATGTACTGTCTGTAGCAGTGAAAGAGACTCTGGTTCAACCTGATAGTGATGTTTGATGTAGAAAATGGATAGAAAATCTACAAGAATATGATGTTGAAATAAAGCCCACTAACCTAGAAAAAGGTCAAGGACTAGCCAAGCTACTGACCGAAGTGAATCACGTCGCACTAGAGACATGAAATAATCAAGATCTTTGCAACATATGTTGAGAGGAAAATACAAAAGAACCTCCTTCTTCAGATGAAGAGAATACACAAGAACCTCTTCATCCTAGAGGAGAGAATCCACAAAAACCTCTCTTTCCCATAGGAAGGAATCCACAAGAACCCTTCCTGAAGCACCTTTCAAAATTCTAAAATTCTCCTTAGTATCAGGAATATGAAATTCCCACCAAGGCTACCAAGGGATAAATGAAAATAATTAAAGCTAAAAGTAATCAAATACTATACTTTGGATGAGGGATTGTTCTAGAAGGATCTTGCTAGCATCCTTCTCACTTGTGTGACCGAGGATAAAGCATCAGAAATCATATTAAAATTCCAGTGAGGAACATGCAGAGGGCATAAGTCATGGAAGGTCATGGATCAAAATATATTGAGGGAAGGATACCATTAGCCCTCTCTCTTTAGATATAAAAATGTTTTTTTTTCAAGCTTGTCCAGAGTGTCATTTGTTTGCAGGGAAGAAAAAGCTTAAGCCTTTAACGCGAAGGATGAATGAAGTCCAGACTTATTTTCAATAGTGGGGCTTAGATTTCATTGGGGAAATACACCTGAACTCAAGCAGGAAACAAAAATACATTCTCACGGTTACTTATTACTTCACGAAGTGAGTGCAATCCATTCAGACCAAAAAATTTGTTGAGAATGTGGTTATAAATTTGTTGGAGAATAATATCCTTGCAAGATTCTGGTGTCCCAGGAAGATTGTCACAGAAAATGCCTAATATTTTGAGTCCTTTAAGATGGTGAAGTTATTTCAATACTAAAACTTAGAATTTTTGCACTCCATATTTTATTACCCCCAAGGAAATGGGCTAGAAGAATCAACCAACAGGAATCTAGTGAATCTTATCAAAAGGATGCTAAATCAAAACAAGAGGAATTGGGATGCAAATATCAGAGCTATTGGAACATCCCCATACCAGTTGTTCTATAGAATGGATGCAATGTTTTATATGAACCACAAAGTACCAGTGGTGAAATTGTTGTAGGAGGAAGCACTGAGCATCATCCCCGTGCAGAAGAGGATTTATCATATGATAGAGGTTTAGCAACAAAGAGAAGAAAAATTATCCAAAGCTAAAGTTCTCCAACAGAAATTAAAGGCTACATTTTATAAGAAGGGGAAGGAACAAGAATTGAAGGTTTTTGATCTTGTACTTTCTCAGAGCCGACAAATTCAAACATATAAATTTTGATGATGTGCGGGTTGCCCCATTTCCAGTGCAAGAAGCATCTAATAACAACACCTATCAGTTGGAGACACTAAATGGAGATCCTATTGGGATTCTGGTGAATTTAAGGTTCCTTAAGAAGTTCTTCGCCTGATTTCCTATATATATATATATAATAAAACAAAAAAATCCTTTCTCAACGATACAATACTTTCCCGAAATTTCATTACAATAATGCATGAGAATAAACAATTCAAGTTCCCGAGTTTCAAACTCCATATCCCAATGAATACAAAGGCACTAGAAATGAAAATTTTTCAAGGTCATGTTGTCCCCCATGGAGTCGATGTTGGTGCCAAAATCGAAACATCTTACATATTGCAGTCTGAACACATCAAGTGGACATGGGATAGGAAGAATGATCTGCACCAGCAAAAAATGTTGGTCCGTCTTGAGCACATGCCGATAAAGGTGCACAATATTGTTACCATGGGCATTGAGCACTGGAAGGTGCATCCAGGTGTGAGCATGCTAGGCCATGATGAGATGAGATACATAGTAGAATGGCGATTGGTAAAACCATCACGTTCTCTAGATCTATTAATGGTAGCAACATGGGCTAGTCTAATAACCAATTAGACACCTAAGATATATACTCATTAACATTGAGAGGTTGTGCAAAATTGACCACGTTTCAACATCATGGGCCTCTCAAAAAACCTTATGACTGAAAAATATCACTCTCCACCTGGTGTGAGATGTTGCCACACATCACCACTCACTTTAGCATTTGTATCTTTCTCTCACCCATTTTTCACTCCCAAAACATATTGTTTTTGTTAATTTGTGCCTGAAATCAACATCACGATCACCCTGGATTAAAAGGCATCATGGGAGATCGAATGGTGGGAATTCTTTCTCATCAGACGGTTGCAAGATCCCTCGCATTAGGAAGCTACCAAGAGGATAAATGAGCCAATTTCTATAAAGGTGTCTATGTTTCATCCCCTCATCACTTCCATACCACCTCCAAGCCCCTCATGAATAGAGTTTAAGTGATGCAGAGTGATACCAGGTGGAATTTACTACCAGAAACCAACCAATGGGAGATGGATATGAGTCCATGCTCCACACATGCCTCTAAAATTTATATAAAGTACGGGGAGATAAAATTTCGCATATTCCCATGGGAATTATTTTTTGTGAATCCTCAAGATGATGTCATTCCTGGAAATTTTCATTTCTTGTCACTTGTCACTATTTTTGAGGGGTCTAGCAACATTCCTCTTGTATACAATTTCTCAACTCCTGAATTCCTACATTGTCTCCATAAGTTAACTTGAGTCTGGAATGGCCTATTCACCCCAATCACCATATTATTCTCCAAATTCCCATGCCAAATGTATGTGTCTGTCCTCAAGTCAGTTATCACTCTCCTTGAGCTCTTCGTTTGAGGTATTCGGTATTTTGAGTAGCTATTAAACTCGCCCCCTCCAAGGTCTACCTCTTCAACCAAATTACCTACTAACACTTTGGCCAAAGGAAAGGGAAAAGAGCTTGAAATGGTGGACGAAATTGCTAATATTTGGGACACGTCACTAATAACACATGATATACAGAGCAACATCCAAATTATCCTAGAAAATAGTGACATGCCAAAATACCATAATAACATGTATGCTTCAAGTTTAGTCTATGTTTTCCTCCCTCAATTATTTAATTTTCTGGATCTAGTAACCTAATGCACGAAGAAGTATGTATTGGATAAGAAAGAAATTGTTTCATCCCACGATGGATCCAAAATAATCAAGACAACCCTAAATGACATTGCATTCATGCTTTCGTTTCCAAACTAGACATATTTTCATAAGCTAGAAAAGCACAATATTGAAAGGAAATGGGTCAGCATGGAACCAAACATGCAACAACAAGTAGTGAATTCTAGTCTTAAGAAGGGAATATCCCTACCTCCTAACCAAATTCCCTTCCATATTTCAATTTTTAAATGCCCATATGTTGTGTCATTTTATATGATAAACCAAGTCCAAGGTCTAGATACAGATATTCACGTAACCTCAGCTTCTCTCGACCTCTTAGTATCTCTGCACCACCCAGCCACTGAATATTATATTCATTTTTATTTTCCTAGATTCCTATCTAGAGAAATTCATAATGAGATGATGGAATTCAAAAATTAAAATGCTTTATGCTATTAGGATTACCTCATCCACCCATATATTCACGACTAGTACCTTTATCTGAAACATCTTAAGCCTAGGTTCATTGATGAAAATAGGAGTTTATTATCTACATATGACTGGCTACCCATGATATGAAAACTTGAATACAATCAAGGCTTATTCGAATATATTTCCTCATTTATGCCAGTCATGTATACCCGATTTCATAAACAACCATTGCCGAGAGTTCCTTCTTCCCTTAGGGAAACACTGCAATTCACCTAGACACTTGTCAAGGTGACTACTATCTGTTAGTGTTAGTATTTGCATCCTTCCACCAATGATCAAAATTAAATCTTTCATGTCATGATAACCTAGTGGTATCATTCCACTAGGTTATACAAAAATTTGGTCACTTGGTCCAGATTTTCATCAAAGTTCACTCTTTTCAAAAAATTTCATCTCATTACTTGCTGGCTCACTTTGTCACTATGTTGAGTGTCCATTATTCATGAGTCTTATTTCAATCATATCATCATGAAATCCATTCATTCAGTGTGTCCATTAGGTCTTAGGGTTTTAAAGGTCCATTAAGTCTTAAGGTTTTCAAGGTACACTAAAACATAATGTCGATTTCATAAAAGACCAGCAAGACTAAGAGTGATCAATAAATTCACTTTACTATGTAAATTTGAAATGTAATATTTAGTTTTTATTCCATTATGTAATTTTCATTTCATAATGTAATTTGATGTTTTCTCAATTTGTAATAAGTTCATGGTTCCAAGATAGTTGTCAACTCAAAGGTTTCATGTGCCAAGAAAGCACAAAAGCTTCAAAATCTAAGTGTTCTCAATCCATCAAATGATCAATCTCCAAAAGATCAGAAACAAAAATGAAAGGTAAAGATTTCAGAGTTTAAAGTGAATGAGAATAAATAAACGTGGGTCCCAAAGGCAAATTCATTCAAATCATCAAGTATAAAGCCCATCACAAGACAAATAAAATAGTAATTTTCTGTCCCAACCATCGATATCACACTCCATTAGCTTGAAAAATCAGTTTGCAGGGTCAAATTTCATGTTTTGGGTGGCGCTGTGCTCCTGGAGGTTAGGCGTTGTGCTCCTAGAACTGGCACTGCGCTCCTGGCCAGTTTCATCCACTGTCTTCAAAACTTCATGCCACTGCCCCAGACCACCAACAAAGGGTTTCCTCACCTCACTATAAGTAAGCAACACCATTTGTGCCCTCCTAGAATTTTCCATTTGCAAGTTTAAGGTGTTGAATCTCTCATTCAAGTTTGCCAAGTGTTTAAGCTAAGAAACTCTAGATTTCATTCCTAAAAGCCCTAAACTGTTCCCTAGACCCTGAATTTCCTTCCCACATCACACTAAACCCTAATCATATCCCTACATTACTAAATCATTATCCCCAAACTACATTACCCAAAATCCTATCTCCTAGACTATTAATTTTCTAGTCAGCTTTCCCTGTACCTGTAATCAATTTCCCCATTCCATTTCCCTAAGTATTTTAATCCCATATCAATACCTTAAGTTCCCTAACCCCTTTCCCTATTCCCCCAAATTTTCCTACTCCCATACCCACTCCCTAAACCTATTTTCCACTCACCTTTACCTTCCCTAGGGTTTCACAACTAAAAACACTATGGAGGGGGAAGAAATATATTACATGGAGGAAGAGGAGGATAGAGAGGGAATGAAACCTCAAAAAGGAGTAAAAATTATGAGGCTTGAGCCCCCCAACACCAGAGAACTAATGGCCTCACCTATGGAAGTCTCTTGCTTTGAATATTTTGGTTGCCTTGATTTCTGCAAAATGATACAAAAAGTTCAACACCACCCTGTTTTGAGCAGATTTTTCATCACAAACCTCAGGGATAATCAGGTGACCCTTGCAGGTGTGACCTTCACTATATCCACACCTATCATTGCTATTGCCACATGGATACCAAACATGGGTGAGAAGTGGTTTAAGGCCAAAGACTTGGGTGACCGGTATTATAAACCATTCATCAAACCAAGGTACATAAATGAGAGAAAGGGATTCTTCCCTTTTAGTTACCTTCTTCATAGGTATACCCCCATGATGAAAATCATCATGAAGTACTTCTCTTGTGAAGGAAGGCTCTCCAGAATTTACACTTATCATATTAGACTGCTCATGCACTTCACAAGAGTCAAGTTTCTCAATATCCCATACTATTTGTTCAAGAGAATAGAAAAATGGCCTACATAGTACAAAAGAGAGAATACAATCAACAAATGAATGACCTCTTCCATCACTCCTTGATCAAAATCATTTTACTCCATCATCTTGATCAGTTGCACATTTCATGGGATACCTTCATTTCCAATTAGATTTTCACTGCTCCACAAGCTCAGCATGCCGAAAACATCCCTCCTTCATCTCAACCCTCTACATCTATTCCTTCATCATCTTAGCCTACTAGACCCATACCATCACCATCATCGGTATTTCAAATTCATATTGGGTCATCTAGAATATTTGTGGTCAAAGAGCCTACAAAGACTAAATAGATTGAGAAAGAAACATTGGCTAAAACATATCAGAGAGGGCATAGGTAGGTGTTTTCCCCACATATTGTGGGAGGGACCTTTCCTTCTTCATCAGCAAAGAAGGTACAAAAGGGAAAGAAAAAGCAGGAAGAGGCAGTGGTGAATCAAGAAGTCATGCAAGAGGATGAGGACCCTCATGATGAGGAAACATATTTTAACCTAGTTGACTTAGATCAGCATGATGATCATGAGGCATTAAGTTTGATTTTCAAAGAGAAGGATGCCCAAATTAGACAACTACAAAATAATTTGGATAGAGCAGTTTGTCATTTCATTTCTTGAGCAGGAGAATAAGAAACTGAAGCATACACAAGTTCTTATGGAGCTATAGCTTCTCAAAACAAATAGAGCAAAGCCATGATCCCACTTGATAATCCTGATCATGATGACATCCAAAGTAGCAAAAAAATACCAAAAACAAGGGGTCTTAAGAGGGATTTACAACAACAGAGAATTGAGGCAGAAAAACTCACTTTTGAGGAGAGGATTACCAAGGAGGTTGAAGATGAAAGAGAGACATGGATTGATAGGGTCAACATATATCTTGATAAACTCCTCCACAAGGAAAAAAAAAGAGAAAAAATTCTCATCAACTTGTCTAACAGGTACATCACAAGAAACAAGGTCTTTAGCATTAAACTCAAGTAGTTGTAGGAGAAACATAAGCAAACCCTAGCCAAGGAAAACAAAGGGGAAAAGCTTAAAATTAATTTTCAGGAATCCCTCATTGCTTAGCATAATTCATCAGGCTTCCACAACACAATTTTGGAGAAATTTTGAACATGTTTTGAATTTTTTGAGTTTTTGCAACTTTTGGCAGTTTTAGCACAGTTACACTGCTAGGAGCATTACACTGCTAGGAGCGCAACACCCTAGGTGTTGCGCCTCTTCTAGGAGGCTCCAAATGAAAAAATGAAGATACCATTGGATTCATAATTCCAAATACAATCAGGGTAGGAAATTTTGTTAGAAAATTTGGGCAAAATGGCAGGTGAAAAGGTAAAAAAAAAACTCAAAAAATCATGTTTTTGCCCTCTTTTTCAGCTAGGCTTTGTGCTCCTGACCTGTCTTGGGAGACTAACTTTTTTTAGGGTCAAATATTCTCATTTTTTGAAACCAATGAAATTTTTGGAAACTAGACAGGATAGGCTTTCCAATGAGCTATTCTGATCTCAATTTGTACATCTGAAACCCCTTCAAAAGTTGAGCTGAATTTGGCGCAACGCTCTTCACACTAGTGCTGCACTCATGACCTTTCTCTGTTTTTGATGATTTTTTCCAGTTTTCTCAGTTTCACCATGGAAAAATAATATTTTACCAATTTAAATGATGGATTTAAATGTAATAATGATTTTTTAAAGTTACTTAGGGGTAAATACATTAGGTAAAAATATTTGAGAGAATGAATGAATTAGTTTCACTAAAGTTAGGGTTGAGTCAGTTTCACCTCCCTACACTCTAGGTTTGCAGTTTAGACTTTTGCAGATCAGCTCGACACTTACGGATTTGACCCTTGAGGTTGGGAGAAGTTGTTTCATGTCTATACCTTTCATTTCTTGACTCATTTCACAGGTTTTATGTTGTTGTATTGATCAAAGACACTAGTGTATTTAGATTTTGGCACTAATATATTGGATGAGTTGTAGCTATTCTTTTGGGATTCATGTGGTACTATATTTTGGCATAGTTTCTTCTTATGTTTCATATGTATGTGTTTTTTAATTTCCATTTTCATTCCAATTCTATGATATGTTTGATTCTCAAGTTTGATAAGAAGAATACGTCTTTTATGCTCTGTTTTGGGAGAATCACCATAATTTGTTTCAGTTTCTTTATTTTAAAAAGAATTCATGTACTGTCATGCTCTTTTTATCACCTCACCAGTATGATCCATCTCACCCTAGAACCCTAAAGTGTTAGAGTTCTTACCTACCTTTCCCCATTAGATGCCTACAATTCTAATCTTATTTGCCCTGACCTAGTTACCTCTTTGACCTAATTCACTCATCCAGCACCCAAATCAACCAATAAAAACCCCTATGCTACTATACCTATCCTAAAACCTAATATATCCAACCCTCTTGGTTGTGATCCCTTCCAGAGAGCCCTCTACTTCCTAGTAGGGCTAGCTACTTGGTGAGAGCTTGATTTGTAACTACCTTTGTTAGTCTCTTCTCATCCTTAGATATACGACAAAGTGATAACATCTTGGCGACCATACTGGGGAGGAAAAGTGTCAGATATTCCCTATTTGTACCATTATTTCTTCGAAATCTTAGCCTCTGGATGATAGGTCTAAGATTTTTTTGAGTCTGATTTGAAAAAGTTGCAGAGAAGATAAGTTGTTGAACAGTGAACATTCTAGCTTCGAGGAGATACACCATATCAAATCCTGGTCCTCACCCAGCTGATCCAGTTGAAGATCCAGAGAGGCCTGTTTGAAAGATTATATATCAAGCTACATAAATTCAGTCATATCCAATCCCATTGGTAAGATCTTCTCCATTGCCTACTAAATTTATATCTCTCGAAGATATACCATTTGATTTAAAATTTGGGTTGTCATTGTTTCGATCTAAGTTTGAAACCTCTTTAGATGACATAGTCTTTGATCCTTTAAGACTCTCTGTGGTCAAGTCATTATTTGAGCTATATCTTAGTTCCTTAAAATTTTAAGAAAATGTATCCTTTGAAGAAACTAAGTCTGAATTAGACTTTGACACTAAAATATGGAGTCAATTTTATAAACTTGAGAGTCTAGCAAACCAACTCCAGTACCAGTCGGAAAAAGCTATAATCTAGTATCAACAAGAGTCAATACATATCCTGACGCACTCATAGTTAGCTATTGTTTCCACTTCCGCACCATATAGTTCATCACCTAATCAGCAAACTCTTCCTATTGTCATTCATGTAGTCCATTCAACTGGTATTATGGCCAAATTTTCACCCCTCATCTTACCAGGTCAAGTCAAAGCCTTACCTCAGGGTTTTGGCCAAAGGCTTCCACTTTTTGATGAAAATTCTTCAATCAATGCAAAACAACATATTGTTAAAGTTACATAATTTATTGACCTGGAGGAAATAGATGCAGATGATGTAAAAATGAGAATCATAATTCAAAGTTTTTCAGGAGAAGTTAAGGTATGGTTCATATAATTAAATGCAAATTCCATAATGAGAATCATAATTCATATTTTTTCAGGAGAAGTTAAAGTATGGTTCAGATCATTAAATGCAAATTTCATAGCCACATCAAATCATTTGGTAGATTCTTTCATAGCCAAAAGAATAAGAATACATTACAAATCCTTTCTGAATATAACAATCTGAAAAGAGAACCAAATGAATCTGTACAAGACTTCAATCCGATTCAACAAAGTTTACCATTCCATTCCTAATGATATAAAACCCCCTCCAGGGTTGGCCCTTTTGCATTACCCGGATGGTTTTGATCCAAACATGGCCTATCATTTGTGAGAAAGGAATCTTGATATGTTATAAGACATGCCGAAAAATGAAATTAGTGTAGAAGCGAATTTTTCCATAAAGAAGTAAAAAATGAAGGGTGAAAGGAGAGTAACTGTCAAAGAGGAAGCATCATCATCTTCTGATGTAAAAATAGAAACTTTAATAAGAACAATTGAGAATATTGTTGACAGGATGTCTATCACCAAAAGGCAGCCAAAACCACAAGCTATAAATCGTATCTTCAGAGGATAGCATCAACAGCCTCAAATCAGGATCAAGCAAAGGGAACAGAGGTCACCTGAGCAACCAGCACAACCAAAGAAAATTAGGACACCCTTGCAGCAGAATTATGCTTAAGGAGTTGAAGAAGAAGAATAATATCATGTTATTGCAGAAAAACACCTTTTTACTGTTGATGGCCAGCCCATATATTTGACTAAAGATGAAGAGTATGTTGAGAAGATGGATGTACCAAAGGATGAAGACTAAATTTTAGCCTAGGATCATCAGTTGGAGGTTGAATCTGATGATTATCAGCGAAGATAATTGAATGCCCTAAACTCAAGCAAAGACAATATACATTGAGAGGTAGAGATGTCGCAATAACTCCTATTCAGAAGTGGGCATCTAAACAAAAATATACTCAACCAAAATGAAATTCTCACGGTAATCAGAGTAAAGGAAAAGAACCTACAACTATAAATCAAAACAAAGAAAATCATCCATCTACAAGCTCATCGGGAAAAGAAAAGGACAGCCAAAGGAAAGAAGTTGCATCAAAATATCTTGCCGACAAAAGAGACATCACTAAAGAGGTAGACAAATCCACTCCTTTCAGCTTAGAAACTGAAATTTCCAAATTAAAAGTGCCAATACCTTTAATTAAACTTTTCAAGAATAATTAGTATACATCTCAGGTAGCCAAAATGTTAAAAGTTGTTTCTTCATATGATATACTTAATTTCGATGATGACCAACCCGAGCTTATCTTTGGTCCAACAATAGACGGTCAATTAGAGGATAGCGAGGTTCCCCCATTTTATTTGAGTCTGATAAACCACTATAATATCCTTCACAATACGATGCTTGACTCTGGAGCTTCCCACAATTTGATGCCAAAAGCCATTATGGAGAAATTGGGCCTAGATATCACTCATCATTACCATGACTTGTATTCCTCCGATTCTAGCAAAGAATGTCTTGATGGATGTGGTGGTGGCTGATATGCCAGCACGATTTAGTATGTTGTTTTCTATATCTTAGGGAGAGAAGTTGAGAGGCACTCTCCAGCTAGACTTCTCTTATGCCACCATCCTAGTTTTCGGAAAATTGAGAAAGTTGTACCGGGAAACGAAGATGAAGTACATGATAACCAACAAAGAGAGGCCTAATAATCATCCAATAAATGTTGTACATACAGATTTAGAATCTTTCATTTTTTTCAATGATAGTGGTTTGAATGATGTAGATAGTCAGCTTGTAGAAGTAGAAGATGTTCTAGAGATTTCTAATTTCATGAGAATAGTTATAGAGAAGGAAAAAGAGAATCTGCCTAGTGTTTCAGAGCAGCCATCTGATAAGGCAGAGGAAATTTCAAAGCAAAATCAAGGAGAAACCCAGACATTTGAGGCAAAACAACAATCAGAATTCCAACACTTGGAAGATGAAAAGGGTCTATGGTCCATGGATTTTGATGGTGCCTTGGGGAAAGACGGGGCATGCATTGGAATTTGGGTCTCCAACCCTCTTCATGAGCCTAGTAATATTCCTATGAATGTTAGATTATGTTCATACAAACTAGCTTTTGCTTTTTCTAACAACGAAGCATAATATGAAGCATTGATCACTCGTCTCAATATTTTGAAGAAGCTGGGCGCAAGAATAATTTCAGTATGTGGCGACTCCAAAATTGTGATAAAATAGGTGAAAGGGGAATACCAGACCAGGCATCCATGAATGAGAGCATATAGGAATTATGTACTAGATATCCTGAATATGTTTCCATAATAAACTTTGTCAGTAGTACCAAGAAATCAAAACCTCATGGAAGATTCACTTGCTACAACAGCACGCAATTTCAAAATCCCAATATTTTCTAACAGAAATTTTGAAATTCATGTGAAGTAGCGGCCTACAGTTCCTAATAACTTGCGATATTAGCAAGTATTTTGGGATGATCAACAATTTAATAATTTTCTACAAAGTGAAGGTGAGTTTGAAAATTGTTCAATTGCCAAAGTTTATGATAATGATGATCAGGTCATCGAAGCAACTCAGGTTGATATAATAGAGCTAAAGGAAAACAATATTCCAAAAGGTCTCATACCTTTGGAAGAATTGTTTGATCATGATGATCTAGCAAGGAAGCCAACATTGGTTACTATAGAAAAAGGTGTGGAGAACATAAACATTGGAACAACGGACATTTGTCCTGATGATGGGTCTTGTTCTAGACCCAAAACGTTGACACAAAAATGTTCACTGTGGAGATTCCGAACCCAGAAACTCAAAAGCCTAAGATGGTCAAAGTGTCTAGGTATTTGTCTCCTAAGGTAAAGGAAAATAAATTGATTTAATTTTTGAATTTTATGATGTTTTCAAGTGGGATTATGCAAAATCAAAGGTCTATAATAAATACATAATACAACACACCATTCCAATTAAGCCCGATCAAAATCCCTTCCAGAAAAATTTGAGAAGGATCAACCCAAGGTTGATGCTATCAATTGAAAAAGAAGCAAATAGGCTCTACAAGTCAGGTATCATTGTTCCTATAATGTTTTCTGATTGGATATCTAATTTTGTCCCTATAAGAAAGAAGACTGGTCAAATTATGCTTTGCATAGACTTCATAAATTTAAACAAGGTGTCACTGAAAGATAATTACCCCCTTCCCAAAATGGATCAAATCTTACAAAGAGTGGTTGGGGCTTCCCCACTGTCTTTGCTTGACAAATATTTAGGGTACAATCAAATTCTAGTACATGAGAAAGATCTGGACAAAACTGCCTTCACTACACCTTGGGGTACCTTAAAATATGAAGAGATGCCATTTGGACTAAAGAATGCAGGGGCTACCTTTCAAAATGCAATGGATATATCATTTTAAGATGAGAAAGATGTTTTCCTAGTGGTATATTTAGATGATTTGACAGGTTTTTCCCATTCAGATGATGAACACTTGTATCACTTAAGGATTGTTTTACAGAAATGCAGGAAGTTTGGAATCTCTCTTAATCCGAAAAAGAGCCTTTTTTCCATGGAGGAGGGAAAACTCCTTGGTCACATCAACTCTAAGGATGGAATCTGGGTTGACCCTTCTCGGGTTGAGGCAATTCAACAGATTGATTCTCCATGGAGCAAGAAAGAAATTCAAGCTTTGAATGGTAAGATGATTTTCTTACGCAGATTTATTCCAAATTTGGTTGAGCACCTTAGGGAAATGACCAACATGTTGAAGAAGGAAAATGAGGTAAAGTGGTTTGAGGATGCTAAGAATTCCTTTAACATAGTGAAGTTTTCTTTGACTACTACCCTTGTTTTAATAAGCCCATATTGCACTATTGTTTTTATTATATTCTCATTCGCCTATGAGCACACCATAGTTGCAATATTAATGCAAAAGAAGGACAAGACAGAACAACCCATTACATTTTTCAGTCAAACTAGCAGGGATGTAGCTCTTCGGTACAATATCATAGAGAAATAGGCTTTGGCTTTGATAAAAGTGTTGAAGGATTTACATGTTTATATTTTACATTCTCATACTTTGGTTTATGTCCCTAATGCAACATTCAAGGATGTTCTTATGGAGGTAGATCCAGAAGGAAGAAGAGGGAAATGGATAGCAACAATGTTGTAATATGACCTTGAGATCAAGCCCACAAATTTGATCAAAACTCAAGGTTTAGCAAAGCTTATGGCTGAGTCAAATCTGCATGTTTTAGATATCAATCTTATTACAAAATTGTCTGATGAAGAACAAGATGTCACTACCGTACAAGTATCTAATATGTTTGTTTCATCACCTTGGTATTCTGATATATCATATGTTCTTCAACAATTGAATCCTCCTCCAAGCATGACTAAGTGTAAGGGTAGGTCTTTAAAGTTGAAAGCTTCCAAATATTTCATTTTGGAAAGTGCCCTTTATTGGAAAGATCCAGGAGGTCTATTGCTGAATTGTTTAGTTGAGAGTGAAGCCCAAGAAGTTATGAATGATTTTCATAAAGGAGACTGTGGGGGCCAGCTTTTCTGGAATACTACGAATAATAAAGTAATGAGAGCGTGATACTATTGGCCAACTCTATTTGCAGATTTGTACAAAAAAGTGATGAGTTTCCATGAGTGTCAAGTTTTTCAAGGTAAAATAAAGCTTCTTCCATTACCTCTGCATCCTATTTCAATTCATGCACCATTTCAGTAGTGGGGACTTGAATTCATCGGAGAGATTCACCCTACTTCATCCGCACAACAAAAATTGATACTGAAAGCCACCGACTACTTCACCAAATGGATCGAAGCGATCCCAACAAGGCAAGAAACAGACCTTGTAATTATTCAGTTTTTGGAGACTAACATATTGTCTCGTTTTGGTTGTCCTCATAATATTATTACCGAAAATGGGACAACATTCAAATAAAAAAGGATGGTTGAGTTTTGTGAAAAATATAACATCAAATTTGGGCACTCAACCATGTACTATCAAAAAGGTAATGGTTTAGCAGACTCCTCTAATAAATCCTTGATCAATATCATAAAGAAGATGTTGGAGGCCAACAAGAATAACTGGCACAAAATTCTTGTGAATGCCTTGTGGGAAGACAGGGTGAGTAGTAATAAATCTATCAGAATGTACCCTTTTTAGTTAGTTTATGGAATATATATTGTTTTTCCAACATCACTTCTAGTCTCGGTTATGAAATTGTTGCAAGAAGTAGTAAGTGAGGAGAATGATGTACACTGTTGGATCAATCAGATGATCTATCTTCAGTAGATAAGAGATGAGGTATTTCAGAACACCTCAAAGCTTCATTAGAAGATAAAAAAGGTGTATGACCGTAAGACCAAAGAAAATAACTTTAAGCTTGAAGATGTAGTCCTCTAGTGGGATGCAAGGAATGAGGAAAAAGGGAAACATGAAAAGTTTGAAAAATTATGGAAAGGGCCCTACAAGATCTCAATTATTCGAGGGAAAAATGATTTTCTACTATAGGAGATGAATGGAGAAGAATGTTTAGCAGGACCAGACAACGGTAGGATCCTTGAGCATTATTATTCTTGATGTAGTTTTCAGATTTCTCACTATAATTTTCAATATCAATTTAACTTTCCTGCAAAGTGTGAAGCGGAGAATCACCGAAGCTTAGGCCCCGAAGTGAAGGCTATAAAGTTTTATTGGTTTTCTGATGTTTTCAAAGTCAAGTTAGTTTTGAGTCAATTATAAAGTCAGTTTTTAGTCAGTTTTAGTTTTTCACAAATCATTATACGTTTTCAGTTTTCAGTGAGTTTTTAGCATTTGAAACCATGCCCAATGGATAGGCACTTGGTCTATGGTGTTCTTGGCACCTCCAAGGAGCTACCATCCCCAACTAGAGCCAATGTTAGTGTCAGTATTTTCATCCTTCCACCAGTGATCAAAATTAACTCTTTCATGCCATTTAGGGGTCCCACTCAAATTTTTTTATCATTCCACCAGGTCATACAAAAATTTGGTCACTTTGTGAAGATTTTCATCAAAGTTCACTATTTTCAAAAAATGTCATCTCATTACTTGCTGGCTCACTTTGTCACTATAATGAGTGTCCATTATTCATGAGTCTTATTTCAGTCATATCATTATGAAATCGATTCAGTCAATGTGTCCATTAGGTCTTAGGGTTTTCAAGGTCCATTAAGTCTTAAGGTTTTCAAGGTATAGTAAAACATCATTTCCATTGCATAAAATACCAGCAAGACTAAGAGTGATCAATAAATTCACTTTATTATGTAAAGTTGAAATATAATATTTAGTTTTTATTCCATTATGTAATTTTCATTTCATCATGTAATTTTATGTTTTCTCAATTTGTAATAAGTTCATGGTTCCAAGAAATCTCAGAAGCTTGAAAATCTAAGTTTTCTCAATCCATCAAATGATCAATCTCCAAAAGATCAGAAACAAAAGTGAAAGGTAAATATTTCAGGTTTTACAGTGAATGAGAAGAAAGAAAAGTGGGTCCCAAAGGCAAATTCATTCAAATCATCAAGTATAAAGCCCATCACAAGACAATTAAAACACTCATTTTCTTTCCCAACCATCGAGTTCACACTCCCTCAACTCGAAATATCAGTTTTCAGGGTCAAATTTCAAGTTTTGGGTGGTGCTGTGCTCCTGGAGGTTAGGCATTGTGCTCCTAGAACCAGCGCTGCGCTCGTGGAGGAGGGTGTTGCGTTCCTAGCAGTGAGGTGTTGCACTCCTAGAACTGACACTGCGCTCCTGGCCAGTTTCATCCAGAGTCTTCAAAACTTCATGCCACTACTCCAAACCACCAAAAAAGGGTTTCCTCACCTCAATACAAGTAAGAAACACCATTTGTGCCCTCCTAGCATTTTCCATTTGCAAGTTTAAGGTGTTGAATCTCTCATTCAAGTTTGCCAAGTGTTTAAGCTAATAAACCCTAGATTTCAATCCTAAAAGCCCTAAATTGTTCCCTAGACCCTACATTTCCTTCCCACATCACATTAAACTCTAATCCTATTCCTGCATTACTAAATCCCTATCCCCAAACTATATTACACAAAACCGTATCTCCTAGACTAAAAATTTTATAGTTAGTTTTCCCTATACCTGTAATCAATTTCCCCATTCCATTTCGCTGAGTATTTTAATCCCATATCAGTCCCCTAAGTTCCCTAACCACTTTCCCTATTCTCCCAATTTTTCCTACTTCTAGCACCACTCCCTAAACCTGTTTTCCACTCCTCATTCCCTTCCCTAGTGTTTCACAACTAAAAACACTATGGAGGAGGAAGACAAAGATTACATGAAGGAAGAGGGGGACAGAGAGGGAAGGAGACCTCACAAAGGAGGAAAATTTCTAAGGCTTGAGCCCACCAACACCAGAGAACTGATGGCCTCACCTATGATACTCTCCTGCTTTGAATATGTTGGTTGCCTTGATTTCTACAAAAGGATCCAAAGAGTTCAACACCACCCTATTTTGAGCAGAGTTTTCATCACAAACCTCAGAGATAATCAAGTGACCCTTGCAGGTGTGACCTTCACCATATCCACACCTATGATTTTTGCTACCATAGGGATACCAAACATGGGTGAGAAGTGGTTTAAGGCCAAATACTTGGATGACCAGTATTATGAACCATTCCTCAAACCAAGGTACATAAATGAGAGAAATAGTGTCTTCCCTTTTAGTTACCTTCTTGATAGGCATACCCCCATGATGAAAATCATCATGAAGTACTTCTCTTGTGAAGGAAGATTCTCTAGAATTTACACATATCATATTAGACTACTCGTGCACTTCACAAGAGTCAAGTTTCTCAATATCCCATACTATTTGTTTAGGATCATAGAAAAAATGGCCTACATAGTATAGAAGAGAGAATATGATCATCAAATGAACAACCTCTTCCATCACTCTTTGATCAAAATCATTGTGCTCCATCATCTTGATCAGTTTCACATTTCAATGGATACCTTCATTGCCAATGAGGTTTTCACTACTCCACAAGCTCAGCATGATGAAAACATCCCTCCTTCATCTCATCCCTCTACATATATTCCTCCATAAAATCAACCTACTAGACCCATACCATCACCACCATAAGTATTTAAGAGTGATATTGGGTCATCCAGCAGAGTT
The DNA here is from genome assembly GCA_034641835.2 of Pinus albicaulis. Taxonomy (NCBI): domain Eukaryota; kingdom Viridiplantae; phylum Streptophyta; class Pinopsida; order Pinales; family Pinaceae; genus Pinus; species Pinus albicaulis. Next base: position 584,396,373 of record CM076577.1, read on the forward strand.
GTGGTTAAAGAGCCTATAAAGACCAAAGAGGCTGAGAAAGACACATTGGATAAAACATACCAGAGAGGGCATAGGCAGGTGTTTTCCCCACAGATTGTGGAAGGGACCTTGCCTTCCTCATCAGCAAAGCAGGTACAATAGGGAAAGAAAAAGCAGGAAGAGGCACTGGTGCATGAAGAAGTCATGCAAGAGGATGAGGACCCTCATGATGAGGAAACATATTTTGACCTAGTTGACTTAGATCAACAAGATTATCATGAGGCCTTAAGTTTTATTTTCAAAGAGAAGGATGCCTAAATTAGAGAGCTGCAAAATAATTTTGATAGATCTCAGTTCGTCATTTGATTTCTTGAGTAGGAGAATACACAACTAAAGGATAAGAATGTTCTTATGGAGCTAGAGCTACTCAAAACAAAGAGTGGTAAATCCATGATACCACTTGATAATCCTGACCGTGATGACATCCAAAGGAGCATGAAAAGACCAAAAACAAGGGGTCTTAAGAGGGCTTTATAGCAGCAGAGAATTGAGGAGGAAAAACTCACTTTTGAGGAGAAGATTGCCAAGGAGGTTGAAGATGACAGAGAGACATGGATTGATAGGGTCAAAATCCATCTTGAGAAACTCCTCCAAAAGGGAAAAAAAGATAAAAAAATGCTCAGAAACTTTTCTAAAAGGTACATCACAAGAAACAAGGTCTGTAGCATTAAACTCAGTCAATTGTAGGAGAAACATAAGCAAATCCTAGCCAAGAGAAAAGAAGGATATAAGCTTGAAATTATTGCTAAAACATTCCTCATTTCTTAGCATACTTCATCAGGATACCACAACACAATTTTGGAGAAATTTTGAACAAGTTTTGAATTTTTTGAGTTTTTGCAACTTTTGGCAATTTTAGCATAATTACAATGCCAGGAGCGCAACACTCTAGGCGTTGTGCTTCTTATAGAAGGCTCCAAATGAAAAAAAGAAGGTACCATTGGATTTAGAATTCCAAATACAATCAGGGAAGGCATTTTTCTAAGAAATTTGGGCAAACTAGTAGGTGAAAAGGTAAAAAAAAAGTCAAAAAATCATGTTTCTGTCCTCTTTTTTCAAATAGGCGCTGCGCTCTGATCAGTCTTGGGAGATTAAATTTTTGGAGGGTAAAATATTATCATTTTTGGAAACCAAGGACACTTTTGGAAACTAGACAGGACATGATTTCCTATGAGCTATCCCAAGCTCAATTTGGACATCAGAAACCCATTCAAAAGTTGAGTTGAAGTTGGCGCTGTGCTCCGGACACTGGCGCTACACTCCTGACATTGACGCTACGCTCTTGACCTTTCTCTATTTTTATTGATTTTTTCCAGTTTTCTCAGTTTCACCATGGAAAAATCATATTTTTACCAATGTAATTGATGGATGTAAATTCAATAATGATGTTTTTAAGTTACCTAGGGGTAAATACATTAGGCAGAACTTTTTGAGAGGATGAATGAATTAGTTTCACTAAAGTTAGGGATGAGTCAGTTTGACCTCCGTACACTCTAGGTTTGCAGTTCAAATTTTTGTGGATCAGCTCCACAACTCAGGGATTCGACCCCCGAGGTTGTGAGAAGTTGTTTCATGCCTATATATTTCATTTCTTGACTCATTTCACAGGTTGGATGTTGTTGTATTTATCAGAGACACTAGTGTATTAAAATTTTGGTAGGAATTTATTGGATGAGTTGCAACTATTCTTTTGGGATTCATGTGGTACTATAATTTGGCATAGTTTCTTCTTCTGTTTCATAGGTATGAATTTTTTGTACTTTCCATGTTCATTCCAGTTCTAGGATATGCTTGATTCTCAAGTTTGATAAGCTGAATGCATCTTTTATGATCTGTTTTGGGAGAATCACCATAATTTTTTTCAGTTTATTCATTTTAAAAATAATTCATGTACTGTCATGCTCTTTTTATCACTTCACCAGTCTAATCCATCTCACCCTAGAACCCTAAAGCGTTAGAGTGATTAGCTACCTTGCCCCATTAGATGCATGCAATTCTGATCTGATTTTCCCTAACCTAGTTACCTCTCTGACCTAATTCACTCATTGAGCACCCAAATTAACCAATCAAAACCCCTGTGCTACTATACCTAACTTAAAACATAATTGATCCAACCCTCTTGGTTGTGATCCCTTGGAGAGAGTCCTCTCTTACCTAGTAGGGATAACTACTTTGTGAGAGCTGGGTCTGCCGTTACCTTTGTTGGTATCTTCTCAGCCTCGGAGATCTGACAGAGTGCTAGCACTATCTATTCAAAGATTATATTTTCATAAGTATTTATGGTTTTGAGGAGAAACTGTATCAAATTTCAACCTTCCTCACTCACTACATTTTTGCATTGGATTAAATCCAACAAATATTTTTTAGTGATCAGATACATTTTTTTCTTGAAAAATGCAGAGTCACCTTCCAGTTCCTGCATAATGTAGTCCCTTATTGCATAATTGCAAGGAAATATTTAGGTACAGTAGAAGGGGTTCTTGAATATTTTCACTTTCCTAAGGCAGGAACTTGGAGATATGACCCACACAGCATTATCTATAATATGAGACAGGACAGGGATTGTGAAAACCAAAAACATGACCTGAATCCTTGGATTGAAGAATGTGCGAACAAGGATAGTTGTGAGGAACTCAGAGTTCTTCTTCATGCCTCCACCCCAAAAGCTTATTAGCTTTCACGGGAGTAGTGGAGCACGAACGAACTGATGGAAGTTGACAAAGGAGAATAAAAAACCCTAAAAAGGAGTAGGTTGGAAGGAGACTTAGAAGGAGAAGATGAAGAATATAAATAGACAGAATCCCAACCATTGGTGTTGTATAATAATCAGATGACAATTACCTCAAAGAAGGTATTCATAATGGAGAATTTTCCCTCTTCAACGATAGAACCTACTACCACAAAATTCAAAGAGGTGATGAAACCTAGGAAAGTATTAATCATCAACCAATTTGTAGACATTACCAAGAATACATCTAATAATAGGAAGAGATATGCCAAAATAGCAGAAAATAGGCCCCTACCTCCCGCACAACTCAAAAGTGCTTTAGATTATGAGAAAGGGGTCCTCAACATGGAAATGCTAGAATAAAAAGTGTAAAATGCAATGTCCATGGTGGAATATTAGGTGTATCAAATGTCATTGAAGGTATAAAATGTCCCATACACTGATCTCTTAGATATACATATGCAACCCACTGTTACACATCATTTTGTCACTGTCCATACAATCCCCAACTCGCACATTGCAGGGTCGTTTCTGTGACCAATACACAGTGTCATGCTTTGCAAATAACATCCTTGCATCCCTTTTGATGAAGGCAACATTCTTCTTGTTGACATTTCCCTAAGCAGAGCTGTAAAAATCTCTATTTTTTCCTTGGCGCGAGTAGTCCTTTACCTCCTCGCGCCGACCTGGGAATTTAACACTAAGATCGCGCCACTTGGCGCCCTGTGCCAGTTAGACACCCGTGCCAAGCGATTTATGATTTAAAAAAAAAAAATAGAGGCAGATGTTCCATTCCAACCACCTCAGGGATGAGTCATTGGGAGGAGTGGTTGAACTGAAACAACCACAGGATCCCTCCTTTAGTTAGTAGTTTCCACCTCCCTTGGAACAATCCTAAAGGATAGGCCTCCCTTCCACCTTTTTAGGGATCCCAACCTCCTTCTTTGCCTCTATATAAACAAGCCTTCTCTCTTTAAGAAAGCTAGCTGAACAAAAATAATTATACAGCTGAAGTGTTGAACTAGGAGAACTGAGCTATAACTGAATAACTGAGTTATTGAGAAGGTAGAACAAGGGGGGAAATCCATTGAGAGGGCCTTTATCCCGTACGAATTCCCCAACGAGATTTGAGACGTGCTTCACCCAAACCCCGCTGGAGGAGACCGCGACGTCAGAGCATGGTTGTATCTCTTCCTTCTACTTAATAAAATAAGTGACTATTGTTTGGTTCCCATCTTGTATTTTGTCTTTATCGAATGCAATATGCTTAGTCTTCTCTGACTGACTAGTAGATTTTGGATGAAGTTAGTATGTGGTATGCGGTTATTGTTTTCTGATCTCTGTGTAGGTGTCCAAGCACGACAAGCAAAGGGATTGTGACTTGCGGAATCGGGAGCGAGAAGTTCTCATCACCACTATGATTGCCGACAACAGCATTGGACTATAGGTAGGATATCTTATCTCATCCTCTTTCATTCAAATATCTAGGAACCTACACCTTAGCATGATTCCTTGTTACTAGACCAACTCTAGGGCTAGAGGGATCATCTCTGTCCGCAGAGAGGATTTACCTACATAACAAGTTGGTGACTCCACTGGGGAATGAAGGGTGAGTTTGTCTTTGAACTTGTTGGGTCATTTTTTGGGTTTTTTGTCTTGTTTTTTACCTTTCTGGTTGTTTAACTGTGCTTCAAACCCTTGTTCAGCCCCAGAGTGTCAAGATTGATCTCTGCTCTGTTGAGTTTTTCCATTTTTATTGGCTAACTGGCTTGGCGCGATTTTCCCGTGAACAGCCATGCCGATTGGCGCATGTTACTTTTGTAGCTCTCATGCCATCCCCTGTTTGGCACTGAATACCGTCTCACAATCGTGCCAACCCCTGTGAGTTTTTGGGTGTGAGCTTTTCATGAGTTTTTGGTTGATTGTACTTGTTTCTGGGTTATTCTTGAGAGTAATTGAAGTGTTTTGGGCTGTCTTTGATTGCTGGAGGCTTGTTTTCCTCAGTTGTTTGTCCATTTATTATCAGTGTGACTTGAGTTCTTAGGGTTTCTGAGTGCCTTGGTGCACTGAGCCTTATATTTGGAGATCAAGTTTCTTGATAGCTGTCGGATTCGTTCCCTGATTAATTGCTCTTGGTATCTTTTATCTTGTTGAGTATGTTCATTGGTTGAATGATCATTGCCTTGCTTGTTTGATTTTTCTTCCTCTTACTCTAAGCACCAATTACATTGCTTGCATGGGTCATTTTGGATATTTGTCTTTGATTTAAAAAGATTGTAGCATTGGTTTCGGTATTGTTGTTTTTGTTTTATGTTGGAGGACTCATTTCGTTTCAAATTTTACATTCGTTCTCTCAAGCTAGTGTTTAGTTTTGTTTTTCATGTCATTTAATGCATTGTTTGTTCTATTGCATTGAAAAAACCAAAATATTGCATTCTTTTGCTTTGAAAATGAAACATTATCTCACATAACTAGCATTTCATAAGCTAGGAAAGAGTTTTTTTTTTTTTTTTTTTTTTTTCTGTAGATTGCATTAAATACATTATCAGATGTTTTCGCATGATTTCATTATTTTCTATTGCTTGAAAGTTTTCTTTCCTTCTGGTAGATAGCTTTCATTGAACGAAAATGGTATCCTTCTGCATATAGTTTTTCATTTAGGAATATTTCAGATCTGACATACGTTAAGCCCTGGAAATTGAAACTTAATCCAATATCAACGTTAAAATCTATTTCAATTAACCTAAGGCAACATTGAAACCTAACAAAATATTCTAGTGGTCTAAGTTAGAGACGTGTTTCGGCGTCTTAAAACCTAGTAGCTGTCATTCGCCATCTGGCTCCAGATAGCACTAGTATGGACTTGTGTTCCCCGCACCGTCGAGTATATAAAGGGATACCCCTCTAGGTTGCAATAATTTTATCCACAGGAAGCCGAGTCTTCCACCTTGTAACCGTGATACACCGAACACAGCATTCGGGGAGACTACCTGCACGTACGTCAAGTCCTTGGTCATTTCCTTTTCATTTGATCACCAAGGTGTATATGGTAGTTCACGAAAACTTGGCATATCTTCTTGCTTAGAATACCTTAGTAGTAATTTTTGATCTTTTACTGACTCCTTAAATTTGAAAATATCATCGAGCACTTGTCGTTTCATGCTCGTTTCAACCTAAAAGTGATAGAGTCACCTTTCACCTGTTTCTCGATTCTTAAAATATGAAACGATAGAGTTTTGTTTCAATGTCTTAAAAATCAACTGTCCACGAAATATTCCTAGTTAAATTTATGGTCCTTAGTGTGTTGTTTTAAGTTTGTTTCTGATGGAAATGTTTATGGAGTTTACCAATCAAGGAATCCCCTCTAAAGGGAATCTTGGTCCTTTTCCTTCTTTTGGGAATTTTGGTGCTCCTTATATGGAAACATTGTCCCTTGCTGGGTTAACTATTGGTTTTCCTGTTTGGTTGTTCTCGACCTCTATGGTCTCGAGTGTTCCGTCCACTATACAACCATCTCCTCCACCTGAACAGAATGAACCTCTCCCCTTCTTCACCTGTTTCTTCGTCCTCCTCTTCTACTTCGCTTGGTGAAAGTCTAGATTCTAGTAACCAGGTGGCTAAGAAGAAGAAGAAGAAAATGAAGAAGAAGAAGTCAGATAAGAGAGAGGCCAACTCTGTGGCTATTGAGCCTAAGAAACCATCCATCGATAAACCATCCAACCTTCCATGGAAAGTAAAATTCCCTTGCATGCTCTGCAAAGGTGACCACTTTCTTCGAGACTATCCTGGCATTCCCAAGGTACTTGAAGTATGGTCTGACAGCTGTCCACCATTGTCTTTGGCTTCTGGAAGTCATGTTGCTGACACATATTCGACTAGTGTTGATAAGACCCCTAAGAAACAGGGTAAGAGTACCAATCCCTGTAGGTTGTGTGAAGGGCATCATCCCATTCACCTTTGTATGTACATGGATGAAGCCAAGAGAGTGTTGGAAAAACCTACTATTTCTGCACTCTACCTTTTAGTTGGTTACCAGAAGCTTTCTTCGATTACTCCGCTATTTGATTCATTGATCAGTCAAGATTCATCTTTGGTCGATCCCGCTCCCCCGAAAATTCAAATTCAGGAATCTGTTCCCGACCAACCATTGGATGTGGAATCAGTCGACTTGATCCTGCCTATGGTTAATCAGGTCTTTTCTGTCGATAATGGATCTCATCCCCCTCACATTCCTCTTGTTTCTTCAGATTCCTCGGACTTGGAGAAATATCATCCCGTCCCTGTGATTTAAGAAGTTGCTCCTCCTGCTCCCGTGATGGAGGTCCAGGAGGATGCTCCTCTTGCTCCAGTAACACCAGGGGAAGACCATATTAGTTCGATGGTACCTCCTCCAAGTAGATTGGTCGCTTCCTTCGAATGGATTCGGTTTGCAGGATATCGCCTTCCTTCTTATGTTCATTTTTAGATCATGGTATAGACCTTTGATGTGGTCGTACCCAGCACCATTATAGATGAAGGTGCGTCTGTTAGTATTTTGTCTTCCACTACTTGGCAAGATTTTGGGTCTCCACCGCTTGTGCTTATTACACAGAATATGTTGGCTTTTAACAGAGGAATTAGTCAACCGTTAGGGATCCTTCTAAAGTTGCATGTTACTTTGGGAGGGAAACCGTCTATATAGATGTGATGGTTGTTCCAGGCCCCTTGGATTTCAATTTAATATTGGGGTGCGACTATACTTATGTCATGGGTGCACTTGTCTCTTCCCTCTTTTGTATGATCTGTTTCCCACACAAAGGTCGTATCGTGACCATTGATCAGCTTTCATTATTTGGTCTTGACGTGACATCTGGTCAACCATCGTCCCTTCTGGTTCTTTATCCATCGGTTGTATCTTCCCCGTCATAGGTTAATTATGTGGCTACCTGTCCCATGCCCACATTCAATGATAGTGCCATTGTCCATCATGTGTTGGGGGAATTGGGTCTTGATTTCCGAGAAGTTTTTCTCCCATCTGGTGCGTAACTCTTGGAAGCCATGAATTATTATTCAACATGATGAGGTCCTCGGAACATAGTTCATTTTCTTGTGTCAAGCTCCTTAAAAAATGAAACAAGGTCTTCAGAGAATAGTTCATTTTCTTGTGTCAAGATCCTTAAAAAATGAAACAAGGTATTTGGAGCATAGTTCATTTTCTTGTGTCAAAATCCTAAAAAAATGAAACAAGGTCATCCGAGGATAGTTCGTCTTCTGTATAAACCTCGTTAAAAAATGAATTAGCTCATGAGGATAGTTATTTTAATGTTTCAACCTTGTTAAAACAATGAAACACGTTCCTGTTCAATTCGAGTCTTTGATATGATCTCGTAAAATCCCAGTCGAGTCTTTCACTTGATCTCATATTTGAACCTTCACTCTATCTGCCTTTCATATGGATTGAAGCTTGGGGGGCATGTACCTCGAATTGATTCACCATGTTGGGGGCATGCAAATATTTTTTCAAGCATAGTTTATCTTTGTTTTAAGCTTGTGTAAAAATGAAATCAACTTCAAGCATAATTTATCTTTGTTTCAAGCTTGTGTAAAAATGAAACCATTACCTCTTGTGATTGCCATTTTATCAGCCCGTTTTTCCAGATGACCCTTGGTTTTGTCATTCCATCGTTACCATCTTCTTGGCTGATCATACGCCTTCACTTGGTTGTTTTACTCATTCCTAAGGAACCGCTGCGATGAGTGGTATTATTAGCCAACCTCTTAACCTTTACTTTTTCTGAGCAGTTCCACCATTACTGGAACTAGTTGCTACCCTTTATACCACTTGTTCCTCTAGGAGGAGTCGACTTTCAGCTCTTTTCTGACTCTTAAAAATTGAAAATATTGCCGAGACTCTTGTCGTTTTGAACTCGTTAAATGGCTGCGAAATGATATCTACCCAGTATATGTTTACCCATTTTTCAGGCTGGGATAGATTATTTATGAAAAAGGAATACCTTAGCCTATCGTGAATAAGAGGTTCTCTCAGACACATTTTTCTACCTTTTCGGATCTGTGAGACTACCTACGAAAAGGGACTACTGGAGTTTTATTTTCTGCCTTCTTTTCAAACTCTCTAAACATGAAAAGATGTCGAGTTCTCTCTTTGTCAGACTCGTTAAATCCTGATGACATCGGACCTCATCACCATGACGTTATTCGAGTTCATCCTTCCTAAGGCTCGTAAAATGTACTAGGATGGATTTGTCCGAAGGGAAAAATTATAGCACAAGCATATGCTATCCCCTTCAAGCTTATTTTAAAAAATAATTGGGGTACTTGCTAGAAATGGTGGGGGAAAATGGAACCATTTTTTAATTGTGTCGGCAGTATGTCGCTCTTGAACATGGTGTTAGAGTCAATATCTTCATCCCTCCGTCAGAGATCAAAATTTCTCTTGCTTCATTTCATTTTAGGTGTCTCATTCAGTTCAGTCATCTGCATTCCATTAGTCGCATTGATCATCTAACGGAAGGGTCTTGTCACTCATGTTCCTCATGTCTTGTACCTGCTGGTCTAGGTCTATTCATCAAAATCATTTACAGTCATGTTTGGTCTTAAAGTTGGAAAAAAGTCATTTTAAGATTTTTAGTCTCATTAGGTCTAGGGCTTCATTAATTTAGTCTTAAGAATGTCTAATAACGTCAGCAGGCACATGAGGGAGGTTCGAAATAAGTTTTCATTGCAAAAATTATCGTCATAATGCTTGATAATGATTCTTCTTCAAAACTCTGTTTTGAAGAAAAATCGTCAATTTCATCTTTTGTAATAAATGTAATGTAATTTTCAAAGTTTTTCAGTTGTGAAGTACTTCAGGCGCAACCCTGGTCGCCTTTTCCAAATGACATGTCAGCTATCCCTGCAAAAAAAGACAAGATATTCATCATTCAGCTCAAAAATCACAAAGGAAACAAAAACAAAGTTTATCTGAAAAGTGTCAAAGTTCAAACATTACAAAGGTGGGTTTTTTCAAATCAAAAATCAAAGTTTATGGCATAAAAGATATTTTTGTGTTTCAATAATTCATTTGCATACCAAGAGTTAGCATTGAGCCAATAAAATCGTGGAGGAGGGTGAAACAGTGTTGGAAGGAAAAACTGTGGTGAGATTGACGGTCGCGACGCACTGGGGGGAGGTCGCGGCGCATAAGACAAGTGCGGCGCATAGGGCCTCTCATCTCCACGCATTTTTGAATGGTCACAGCGCACACAGAGAGCGCGACGCACTGGGTTGTGCGCACGACGTAGTGGCCCGAAGCATAAATTTTTTGCCAGTCTTCTCCAAAATCAAATTTTCTTGGTTGCTCCATGCTCAAGTAAGTCAAAGCCATTCTCTTATTGTTCATAACTCATATTTGGTGTTGATTTAAATGGATTATGAGAATTGGAATGCCAAAAACTTAAACCCTATCACCTTGTTAAAAAATTGCTCCCTAGGGTTTTAAAATTGGTGTTTTAAAAATAGTTTTGGCCACATACTTCACTTCCCATCTTGTTTATTCCTCCCTTCACTATCGTACTATCATTACAGTCCCTTCTGTATTCCCTTATATCCCAAGTCACTCATTCCTAAGCCCCATTTCCCTATCCATAAATCATTTCATTTTCTATCACTCTCCCTTTCCCATTTCACTTATAAAAATTTCCAAACCCCAAGAATCCCAAAAATTCATTGGCTGTCCCTTGTCCCTAAGTTTGTCAAATTTTCAAAGGGAAAATTATCATTTGATTAAACCCCATTGTCCCCACTGCCCTATATCTCCTGCAGTCCCTCTCCTTAGACACATATTTGGAAATTGAAACAAAAGCACCAAATTCTCATTTTCATCTCATACAAGCCAAACATAGACCTTGAAACACCATGGAGACAGACACTGATACATCATATGATAGAGATAGTGATTCTACCACTGAGCTACATGCATCGAGAAGGCCTCGTAAAGGTGGCAAACATGTGAGAGAAGAGCCCACCTCATTGACTCAATTGCAGGCTTGCCCACTTGCCATGGCATGTTTTCGAGAGTAGTCATGCTATCAGTATTGTGAGATAATTGCTAGGATTCATCATCATCAAGAGTTAGCTCTTTTTTTTGTATTGCATTTGCATGATGGTCAGGTAACTCTTGCTGGTGTAAATTTCACTTTGACACCGGAAACCATCTCTCAAGCAATTGGAATACCGAATGTGGTTGAACAGTGGAACAAAAGACAACAGGTGGACAAAGTGCATTATGAACCATACATCAGGCCTAGCTATGTGAGACAGCTCAACAGGGTGTTCCCATTCCGGTTCCTAAAGGAATCCTATGTGCCTTTGATGAAACTTATTATCAGATACTTCAGTTGTGAGGGTCGGTTTTCACGCCTCTATGCATAACACATCAGGTTATTGATGCATTTCACCAGAGTGAGGATGATGAACATTCCTTATTTCATGTTCCGGAACATCGAGAGAATGACCAATCTTGTGCAGAAGAAAACTCCCGAGCAGTAGTACAACAATATTTATCACTATGCACTCATCAAGATCGTGGTTGTACATCAACTTGGATTGCAGGGTATTTCGTGGGAAGATTTCATTTCCCATGACTTCTTCACAGCTCCTCAGGTTCCTCCGGAGGTTGTCCATGATGCAGGTGAACCTTCACATCAACCTGAAGGTCATGAGACAGAGCCTATTAGTGTGCCAGTGTTTGTTACTTATTAGAGAGGCACCAAAGTATTATTTGCAGCAGCCCGACGAGTACTATCTCCACCTGGGGTGGAAGGGGTCTCGTTTCCGTCATCAGTAGCACAAGTATAGGTACAGGAAAAAGGTAAGAGGCCTATGCAGAATGAGGGCCCTTCAGGAGGCCAGGATACTAATTTCATATTGATTGATGAGGATTTGAGCTCTCCAAGCTCAAAGTTGAGAGAGACCATTCAGGAGCAGAAGGTTGAGATCGATACCTTGACCGTCAAGTTGTAGAGAGCCCAATGGATCATAAAATACCTGGAGCAGTAGAACAAATAGTTGGAGGATCAGCAAAAAATCATGGAGTTGCAAAAAATCCGTGAAAACCAGCAAGCTGCCAAAAGAAGCCAAACCGAGATGACACCCATTGAGCGGGAGATTGAGGCTGATAGAGAGACTTGGCTTGAGAGGGTTAGTATTCATCTTGAGAAGCTGTTGGAGAAGGTGAAAAAGGAAAATAACATGCTCAGGCACATGAAGAACCACTATTGGGCACGAAATCATGTTTGCAAAGCGAGGATCAAGATCTTGAAAGCAAGGCTAAGGAGGGCACTAAAGCGTTGTAAAAGGCATGATAGACTCCAAATTTTGAACGAAGCTTCTTTGGCCCAAAATAGCGCTTGATGGTGGACATTCAGCCCAAATTTCAAGAAATTTGGGAAAATTTTTGTCAATTTTGAATTTTTGGGCCTAAACACAGATTTTCCTGCCCGACGCGTAGCGCCACTTGGCGCGCGCTTATAATTGGTAGCTCTTCTGGAGGAAAAATTTTCATTTCTAGATTTTTCATCAAAATTTATGCATGCCTATGGATTACCTAAGGATTTTGACAAGTTTTGGGTTGCCTAAAGGGTCAAAAATACCCTAAAAATGGCCCTTCTGCCACTTTTTGCACACACAGGAAGCAGTGTTGGGAGATTTGATTTTTGGAGGGGCAAATGGCAACCAAATTCAGAAATTCCACTTGGGTTGGAAAGTAGACAGGCAGGGCTTTCCAATGAGCTATCCGGCACTCAATTTGGACTTTGGGAAGGCCCTCAAAATCAGCCTCAACGTTGTGCTATGCATAGAGTTTTCATGCACGACGCATTGGGAAATTTGGCCTATTTTTCACTCAGCAGCTCAGATTTTCGCCTAGTTTTGGCTAGTTTGACTTTTTCATGTAACTCTTGATGTAACTTGATGTAATTCCATAACTTTGATGTAATTTTGGCACATTTTTACTCATTCTAGTAGATTCATTCACCAAAAAGTGAAATGTAAGTGAATGAATCAGTTTCCTATCATATAGAGGCAAGTTGTTTCATTGCCTATTTTTCAGTTCCTAGTTAGATATGGTTGAAACAGATCCTAGAATGGTGAGCTCAACCCATAGAGGCATGGGAATGAGTTAGGCTTGTCTATATCATGTAATTCATCAACCATTTTCAGGGTTGGACATTTGGGATTGCTTGGCACTTCATTGTACATTTCATCTCTGTAATTTTGGCAAAGGAATAGACCAGGGTTTGCAGCACTCTTTGGGATCCATGTGGGTTTGTTTTTTTATGGTGTGTTTCCTTATGTGATTTTAAGTTTCATTGATGTTTATGTGTATAATTTCCTTTCTCCTTTCTTCTTAAATTAAACAAATGATTGATAAAGGTGGAATTCATTAGATTGCTTTGCTCTACCTTCAGTTTTGTTTAATTTTCCATGTTTTCATCTGCTTGAAGAGGATTCTTGAAAGCCTCTTTCCCTCTTCAGCTCCTCACCGGTCTAAACTATCCATTCATTCAATTCAAATCATCAAAACAATTTCCTTCCTTGCCCCAATCAGAACTCTGCAAAAACTAGGCCTTTTCCCCGGATCCAAAACTGCCTTTCCCTTTGATTCCAACAAAACCCCCAAAATCCCTTGCCCCAATCAGAAATCTGAAAAAAATAGGCCTTTTCCCTGGATCCAAAACTGCCTTTCCCTTTGATTCCAAAAAAACCCCCAAAATCAAAATCAAACTCCTTTACTTATATACCTAGCCTAAAATTAGCCTTTATTTCAAGTCATCTCAAGCCTCATTAATTATTTTTGCTGAGATTGACCCGGAGAGAGCCCTCTCTTGTTCTGGTAGGGCTAGCTACCAGACTGAGTGTGGTTTGATGTTACCCTGAACTCTGCCTTCCTTCAGCCTGAGGTAGATTTAGGCAATAACACATGGCACTTGTCTGCATTAGTGTCGGGTTGGGGACATCTAATTTGGTCATGGTTGCCTCCATGGGTTTGGGTAATATTTTTTGACCTCTCACTCACTCTTTGCCACGTCATCATGGCCTTAGATCATTTGATGTCAAATACTGCCAAATCCAGTGTCGTGTTGCTGATATGTTCAAGAGAAGTTTTCCTATGCAATTTTTTTTAACCTCCCTCTGATTATATGTTGGTCCTGATTCAAAAACATCATATTCCTATGTCTCGTGTCGATGATGTGGGAAACATTATGGCCCTCCTTCGACTAGGTCACTTCCTGTCGACTTCAGCTCATTATCTAGGAATTTGATCTAGAGACTCCCTTCCAGTACCTTGGAGCCTGTATGCCTTAATGGCAGGTTCTTCGCATTCAATGCAAGGTCCACATCATTGGCCTTTGATCGACTGACTCCATGGGTGTTTGACACCAAATCACTGTTCACATTCCATGGATTGTACCTTTCGTACCTTGAGAGCCATTTTCATTATTGGTGGTTCCTCCCACGTCTGTTAACAACATTCATCATTGGCTGGTAATCAAACAATTTTCTTGCATGTTCGACTTCAGCTCATACATTCAATGTTGTGAAACCAACTCCAAAAATAGAAGAAAAGAGATATCAATGCCTTATAAATAAGCCACTTCGAGGGGGAAACCTCCAATACATTACATTAATGAACAATTCTTGGATGATACAAATTACAAAACCTCCTTTATATATATAGGAGTCCATGGGGCCACAATGTAATCCTAGCCGACCTAACAATAATAATTTAAGGGCACAATAATAACAATATGGGGGTTACAGGGGTACAATAATAACAATAAGGGGTTACACTAACAACAATAAGGGACTATACTAGTAATATAGGGACCTAACATGCCCCTCTCCTTAAAAAAGTGTTGTCCTCAACGCTTGAGTAGCTCTGGGTGCTTCTGTATAAAATTCTCATCCTCCCATGTAGAATCTTCAGTGGGTAAGTTCTTCTACTTGATGAGATACTCTGAAATTGATCGATTTCGTAGCCGTCGAGTTCTTGTTTTCGTGACCGCTTCAGGTTCCAATATGATTTTTCCTTCCTCATCAAGTTCTGGCAATATTGTTTGAACTGGAAGATTTTCACCTATAACCTTCTTTAAGCATGAAACATGGGAAACTGGATGCACTCGCGAAGAAGCAGGAAGCTCCAATTTGTATGCCATAGTACCAATCTTTTGCAACACCTTGTAAGGACCATAGTACTTTGGCGATAATTTATTATCCTTCTTAGCTTGCTTGAGGGACATTTGTTTGTATGGTTGTAGCCGTAAAAATACCCAATCCCCTACATCAAAACTTCTCTCGCTGCGATGTTGATCTGCCTGTTGTTTCATTCGATTTTGTGCCAAATTCAGGTTATCCTTTAAGAGTTGGAGAACTTCTTGCTGATGCTCGATGTGATCTTCCACCGCTTGAACCTTCGAATTTTCCCTTAAAGATGATGTGATGGATGGTGGATGATATCCATAAAGTGCCATAAATGGGGTCATTTTTGCTGCAGTATGGAAGGAAGTGTTATACCACCATTCAATGAGAGGTAACCACTTGACCCATTGTGTTTGTTTATCAGATACAAAACAACGAAGATATCCTTCCAAACATTTATTTACTATCTCAGTTTGACCATCAGATTGAGGATGATAAGATGAGCTATGAGCTAATTGAGCACCCAAACAAGAAAATAAATCCATCCAAAAATTTCCAGTAAAAATGGGATCTTTGTCGCTCACAATAACCCTTGGGCTTCCATGTAGCTTTTGAATTCTATCCATAAATGTAGTAGCAACTGTACTTGCTTTAAATGGATGAGATAATGCACAAAAGTGTGCATACTTGGCAAGTCTATCAACTACCACCATGATGACACTCTTTCCTTCGGACTTAGGTAAACCTGTGATAAAATCCATTGAAATCTCCTCCCAACGTTGACTTGGAATGGATAAAGGTTGTAGAAGTCCCGGTGTCTTAATTGTCTCAACTTTATTCCGCTGGCAAACCAAACATTCCGCCACAAACTTTTGAATATCAGATTTAAGGCCATCCCAAAAAAATTCTTTCTTCACCCTGTGGTAAGTTTTTAAAAATCCTGAGTGTCCTCCTAAAGGAGAAGTGTGCAATTCTAGAAGAATATTTTGTTTTAGCTGGGAATTCTTACAAAGATATAAGCGATCTTTGTACCATAAGGAATCATTTTTCCAACTAAATGTATCAGATGTACTAGGATATTGCTGCAACTTTTGAATGAGTGTCCACACTTCTTCATCCTTCTTCCATTCATCCCTTGCTTCAATTATCCAATCTGGTTGGATAATAGATATGGCACAAAGTAATGCTTCCACCTCTTCATTATTTCTTGAGAGTGCATCTGCAACAACATTTAGCTTCCCTTTTTTGTAGATTATTTGAAAGTCATAACCCAACATCTTTGTGACCCATTTTTGTTGCTCTTCTGAAGATAGTCTTTCTTCCAATTTTTTTTAAAGAATATCATGATCAGTTTTTACCTTGAAGTGTCTTCCCATTAGGTAAGTTCGCCATTTCTTTAGTGCATGCAGTATTGCTAACATTTCCTTCTCATAAATAGATTTGTGTAAATACTTTCCTTTGATTGGATGACTTTCAAAAGAAATGGGTCTTCCTTCTTGCATTAATACAACACCAATTTCATTTCCCGAGGCATCACATTCCAAAATAAAGGTTTCTGTGAAATCTGGTGTAGCTAAGACCGATGCTAGGAACATTGCTTCTTTAAGATGTTCAAAGGCCTTAGTTGCTTCAGGAGTCCTTGAAAATGCATCTTTCTTTAATAATGTTCTTATAGGTGCTGATATTCTCCCATAATTCTTAACAAACTTGCGATAATACCATGTTAACCCAAGAAATCCTCGAAAATGCTTTATGGTTGTGGGGACTTTCCATTCCTTAATGGCTTTAATTTTGTTAGGGTCTACCTTAACACCCTCATGAGATACAATATGACCCAGATATTCCACCTCTTGCACTCCAAAGAAACATTTGGATGTTTTTTCATATAATTGTTTCTCTTGCAATAGTTTGAGCACCCTGTCAACATGTTGAACATGATCCCTTCCAAGACCTGTTGTAGATTAGTATATCATCAAAAAATACTAGCACAAATTTTCTAAGGAAGGGTTTGAAAATGGAATTCATCAACCCTTGAAATGTAGAAGGTGTATTGGTAAGGCCAAAAGGCATGAAAAAAATTCATAATGATCTTCATGAGTTCGAAATGCTGTTTTCGGAATATCTTCAGTCTTCATTCTAATTTGATGATATCCTGAACGAAGATCCAACTTGGTAAAATAAATTGCTCCATGTAATTCATCCAGTAATTCATCAATCACTGGAATGGGAAATTTATCTTTAATGGTGAGCTTATTGAGCTCCCTATAATCTGGACACATGCACCATGATCCATCCTTCTTGTGTACCAATACTACAGGATCAGAGAAAGAACTTTGACTAGGTTGAATTATACTGGCCTCTAACATTTTTGCAACCATACGTTCAATTTCACTCTTTTGGACATAAGGATATCTATAAGGCCTGATGTTTTGAGGAACACTTCCTGGAATCAAATGAATATAATGATCATGATCATGAATAGGTGGGAGTCCTTGGGGAGTTTCAAACACCTTGGAATGATCGTCCAAGGCTTTTTGGAGATCTGAAGAAATAGATGATTTTGGTGTTGGAACTTCTAGTGAGCATAATTGTGCAATTACGCCTCGTTGTTCTTTCTTTAGAAGCTTTTTCATGAAATTATAGCTTATTATCTTTCCCGGCTTCCTTGCAATACCCCGTAATTCAACTTCCTTTCCTTCTAAAAAAAATTTCAAGAAAAGTTCTTGAAAATTAAAAGCTATTGTCCCCAAAGATTGTAACCATTGTACTCCTAGTACAACATCAGCACCTCCCATAGGAATGGAAAGCATTGGAATATTAATTACATATTCCCACATGTTTAGCTTGATATTATGGCATTTTCTAGAGAGCCCTATAGTTCTGCATTGAAACCCATCATGACACATTGAGTCAGGTATGAAGCAATTCAATTCATAAGCACTACCTTACAATAGATAAAATTATGAACACTACCTAAATCAATCAACTTGCTATTACCTTTTCTTCTTGATATGTCCTTCTATCTTGAGATTTGAAATTAGTATTCCTGCCAATGAATTACACGATATGGTCAGACTCATTTCTTCCTCTTCTAGGGTTGGTTGGTGGTGTATATCCTCTTCTTTTGAAGATTCTTGTTCATTTTCTTCTTCCTCTTCACAATCTATGTAAAATAATTTATTCTCAGCACACTTATGACCTTTAATGTATTTGCTATCACAACTGTAGAAAAGTCCTTTTGCTCTTTTTTCTTCCAATTGTTGTGGTGTCAACCTTGTAGGTTTTACAAATCTAGGATTAGAAACATTTACCTCTTTATAGAAGTGAGTGGTATGCTTCCTTGTCGCCATAATTTTCCATTCAATTTTTCTGGCCAACCTGAATGCCTTCTCCAATGAATCAGGTTCCAAAATGTGAAATTCAAGTTGGATGTTATCCTTTAAAGTACCTATGAAGAGATCAATCTTGTGTTCCTCTGAAATATTAGTTACCCTTATATTAAATTTTTGGAAGTCCGCAATGTGCTCCCCCACTAAACCCTTTTGTTTGAGATTTATCAATTGGCTAAAGAAGGTCTTGCTCTTCGTATCCTCATAATGTGTTATCATTTCCTCCGTAAAAATTGACCAAGTGACAATTTTTTTACGGGAGAAAAGCCATCGATACCATACCAATTTATTTTGTTCTAAATGTAAAGTTGTAATGCGTACCTTTTGTGTGTTTTTCACATTATTGAGATCAAAATATTGCTCCATCTGTAGTACCCATGTTACAGGATCCTTTCCATCAAACTTCCTCATATCCATTTTTGGAATATGGTGGTTCTTCCCTCCAATAGTAGAGTTTATGAAATCACGATTAACATTTATTTTGTTCTCATCATGGGTTTCCTCTACTATCTTTTCACCATTAGGAAACATTTCTTGTATCAACTTTGCCAAACCTTTGATGTCTACTTTTAGATCCTTCTTTATGTTTTCCATGTTGTCTTTCATTTTTTCATCGATCTTAGCTTCCATGTCATCCATCTTAGCTTCCATGCCCACTTCCATGCCCACTTCCATGCCATCCATATTAGCTTCAAAACTATTCATCTTAGCTTCCACGCCTTTCTTCAAACCATCCATCTTAGTTTCCACGCCTTTATTCAAAACTTCCATTTCATTTTTTGTTGTTCTTTGCGACAGCAAAATTTGTTGCACTTGCTCTTGTAATTTTGATATGTCATGTTTCCATTCTTTGTCTTCATGAGTCATAGTAGATACTTCTAACGGATTAATGGGTGTTGAATTCTTTTTAGGGGCCATTTTAGAATCCAATACTGATATCTATTCTACAATATTCCCTTGGAATCAATTTAACTTGATTCTTCAAACAAGACTTATGCAATTTGGGAAAAAAATACACACCTTTTACTTGATTTTGAGGAGCTCGATATTGAAATTGAATTATATCTATAATTTTAGATCCTCAATATTTGAAATTCAGCCCTATAGTAGCCCTCTAAAGCTTATTTCAAATTCCATAGGTCTGATATGATTTGGATTCTTCAAGACAAAGTTATTTCCAATCTCCCACAATGACCCAATTTTGGACTGGTTCAGTAGAGAAAACTTGTACAACTTGCCACATGTCACTATTTCCTTCTTTGGCTCTGAAATTGATAGAAAAAAAACTAAAGTCCATGTACTTACATCCAATTTTTACAGCATTCCAATCTGATGCTCAGAGAGAGAGCTATGAAGATTTTCCCACGATCACCTCTTTGTGATGAAATTCAGAAGCCTAAAAAATCCCTAACTTCCACAGATCATATCTCCGAAAATATTGCGAACCAATATCTAAAATTTTGCTATGAGGTTTCTCAGGATTTCGGCTTCGCACTCTAAAAATTTTAGCTTCTGAACCTTTGTATAAAAAATGTTATTACGAAAATAACGCGATGACCTGTTTAGGTTAAATTCAGGAGCCTGCAAAATGACCTAACTTGCATAGATCATATCTCCGAAAATATTACGAACCAAGCTCTGAAAGTTTACGAAGATGTTCCTTAGGATGTTGGCTTCACACTCTAAAAATTTCAGATTCTAAGCCTTCGTAGAAAACAATTTATAGCAAAAATTCCACGTTGACCTGTTTGGAGCAGCGAAACCCTAGAATCTCAAAGCTCTAATACCAAATGTTGTGAAACCGGCTCCAAAAATAGAAGAAAAGAGATATCAACGCCTTAGAAATAAGCCACTTCAAGGGGGAAACCTCCAATACATTACATTAATGAACAATTACTGGATGATACAAATTACAAAACCTCCTTTCTATATATAGGATTCCATGGGGCCCAATTGTAATCCTAGTGGGGCCACAATGTAATCCTAGCCGACCTAACAATAATAATTTAAGGGCACAATAATAACAATATGGGGGTTACAGGGGTACAACAATAACAATAAGGGGGTTACACTAACAACAATAAGGGACTATACTAGTAATATAGGGACCTAACATTCGCATGCTAGAAATTGTACTTGTTCGGGTCGAGATGGAGTGCAAGACCCTAGATTTTGTCTGATAAAATCCAGGCTGCAGGTTATTTGTGGATTATCATGATTTATTGCATGAGTTTTTGATTGGATGGCTGCGACCATACCTAAGTCTATTTGTTGATATTTACTACTGGATAGCTGCATCCATACCTAGATCTCAATTTTTATATACTCTATTATGGATGGCTGCACCCATGCCACATGTTCATGTATCAGAGATATCAATTTTATTTGTAATTGTAGGTTTTATGACAACGGTGTTTGGTTCGAAGGCATTCTCATAAAGCATTTCACCCCTCCCTCTCCCTCAGACCTCATACTTTAGGGGGCATCTGTTACACAAGATTTTGTCACTGTCCCTGCAATCCCCAACTCGCACATTGGAGGGTCGTTTCTCTGACAAATATGCAATGTCATGCTTTGAAAATAACATCCTTGCATCCCTTTTGATGAATGAAACATTATTATTGTTGACATTTCCCTAAGCAGAGCTGTAAAAATCCCTATTTTTGCCTTGGCGCGAGTAGTCCTTTACCTCCTCGTGCCGACTTGGGAATTTAACACTAAGCTTGCACCACTTGGTGCTCTGTGCCAGTTAGACACCCATGTCAAGCTATTTATGATTTTTTTTTTTTAAATAGAGGTGGAGGTTCCATTCCAACCACCTCGGGGATGAGTCATTGGGAGTGGTTGAACTGAAACAACCACAGGCTCCCTCCTTTAGTTAGTAGTTTCCACCTCCCTCCACCTTTGTAGGGATCCCAACCTCCTCCTTTGCCTCTATATAAACAAGCCTTCTCTCTTTATGAAAGCTAGCTGAACAAAGAGAATTATATAGCTGAAGTGCTGAACTAGGAGAACTGAATTATAGCTAAATAACTGAGTTATTGAGAAGGTAGAACAAGAGGGGAAATCCATCGAGAGGGCCTCTATCCCGTCTGAATTCCATGACGATATTTGAGGTGTGCTTCACCCGAACCCTGCTGGAGGAGACCGTGACGTCAGAGCATGGTTGTATCTCTTCCTTCTACTTAATAATATAACTGACTATTGTCTGGTTCCCATCTTGTATTCGTCTTTATCGAATGCAATATGCTTAGTCTTCTCTGACTGACTAGTAGATTTTGGATGAAGTTAGTATGTGGTATGCGGTTATTATTTTCTGATCCTTGTGCAGGTGTGCAAGCACAACAAGCAAAGGGATTGTGACTTGCCGAATCGGGAGCGAGAATTTCTCATCACCACTACCATTGCCGACAATAGCATTGGAATACAGGTAGGCTATATTATCACGTCCTCTTTCATTCAAATATCTAGGAACCTACAACTTAGCATGATTCCTTGTTACTAGACCCACTCTAATCTAAAGGGATCATCTCTGTCTGTAGAGAGGATTTACCTACATAACACCCACACACATCAAACATCGACATATGCACAAGACGAATTTCATGGCCTGGAAACTCCAAGACATGTACACTAAATCTAGTTCTCAGTTGCGATATAGTAATACTGTTGGAAGGGGAAATATAAAAAAGGTCATATAATTGGAGGATAAAATCATGCATTTGGCCACTCACCCACAGGACTTCAAAAAATATCAAGATTTGTTGGACAAAAGGAGAAAAGTGATCACTTCACTCAAGAGGCATCTTAAAATTTCGGATATGTACCCTGTGTAAATAATAGAGTTGGTTATGCCAGAGAAGGAAAGTGATGAGCTCAATATTAAGTTTCATGATGCTCTCACAAAAAATAGGGAGTTGTAGGACCATGTTACACTGCTAGAGGAAAAATTATAGAGAATGAAGGAAAAAATAAATGAAAGCATGCAACAAATTCCTGATGTTCTAATTGGATAGGTAGAGTCACTAATGGTGCCTGTGGAGACGAGGAAGCTAAAAATCCTACTATCATCTAGAGACATTGAGTTAAAAAATAAAGAGCAAGAGTTACAAGAGGTTAAGATGGAATTTTATTGGGCCCATGAATGCAGTGACAAGATTGAGGCTAAGTTGAATGCCTTGAGTAGGAAATGCCCCACGATGTCAACTTTTAAGGTGGCTACGAGAAATATCTAGGAGAAGATCATAAAGATAATACACAAATGGTGAGAATTCCTAGAGCTCATTCGGGAAAAAATAGAAATGGTTTGATCATATCACATAGAAATTAGAGATCTTAAAGGATCCCTTGGGAAGAACCCAGATATGGTAGACAATATTGTCAGTTATTTGAACCAACTGACCAAAACCGAAGTAGTGAAAGCATGAATCAACTAGACTAAATTAATAATCAGATCCAAACAAATGATTTTTTTTTTTTAATAGAACTGATGAAAGAAAAAGCAGAGAATATGTGGCAGGAGGTCAAGGAATTCAAGAGAAAATGTGAAGTATAATATGACATGAAGTTTCCTCATCTCTTTGATGGGAATGGAAACATATATCTAAATGAAGTATTAATGAACAATAAAAATTCCCACAAGGAAGATCAATGTGGATTCATAGAGGAAGACCTCCCTCTACAAGGGAAATATATTGTTGAATTATACAAGAACTAGTTCAAACTACTTTTAACATTGAGAAACATGTTTAAACAAATGGGGAGGATATACTATGGACTAGTCATGATACTTGAGTAGCCTGTACAATATGGTTGAGCTTTCTAGGTGCCGATATGTCCCAAGTGGAGGATTTTATTGGGATTTTACAAATTGGCCCTTCAGAAAGAGCTACAAATACCCTTAATACCAACTCCAATGGAAGTTGGCTCTAGCTCCAGGATGTCATCACAATCAATGCAACAACAATAAGCATTGATTACCATGCCATGAGCACCCCTGGTAGTGTTCTCACCCTACTACCCAGCCTATTCAGTGCCAAGAGTTGGAAGTAATGCTCTGCCCAACAAGGAGAGAGAAGGTTGGACTTAAAGAAAATCTTGAGGGGCCCACTCTACAACCAACACAATCCAAATAAAACTTGTAGAAGAAGTTAGTTATAATACAACTGGAAATTTTGTAACCAATTTGAGTGGCTTTTCATATACCACTGGTAGTTTAGGGTAGGGCCAATCTCTTGTAGTGCCTATATATATGCCTCATTTTTAAATGTAAAATGGGGGGGATCTTGGTTGTTGGGAAACTCTGCCAATTTTTTTGGTCAATTAATAGGAAGCCTTGAAGCAATTTTGAGGAAGAATTTTGAAGTAACCCTTGGGTTGTTTATCTTTTCTCATCATGTACGTGTTCATCTCACATTGTATTTTCAAGTTTACTACTAATATGAAGCGATTTTGTGTAATTTTCATCGCACTTTGAGATGTAAACCTGATTTGTTGTGTGAAATGTGTGGAATTATGTTAATATCTTGGCTAAAATAAATTATGGCATCAATATGATAATTGGCTTCAGTTTTACAATTTCTATCAAGCTAGTGTGAAGAGTATCTTGGCTTTCTTGATATTTCTTGCAATGTTTTTAAAGAAACAAGTAAATTTCAAAATTATATGTTTTCTCGTCGTTGAATTCTTACTTTCTCATTCATTCACTAAGGTTTATTTGGCCTAAAGGTATTCTTAAGTGACCCTTGTTGAGAATTTGGAGGGGTAGTAATTAATTCAAATTCTCTTCTTGATAATTACTTGTGAGCTTACTTCTCTTACTAATGTTTTATCTTCGTAGCTTATTAAGTATTTAATCAATTAAATTATTAAAAACACAAGAGACACAAATTTAGGCTCGTTGAGCCAGGGCCAAAACCTCTCCTTGTTGGAGAAGAAAAACCTGAAAGAAATTATTCTTATAGACTTTTAGATGGCAAGTACCATGACACATACCCTTGACCCTTGTATGCCTTCAAGACTTTGTCACTACTTCTTCATTGACTCCTTGAGCTGATCATTCTTTCTTGAACCTTCCTGCACCGTTCTGCACCAAGACTAGAGAGCTCAGTCTCTACTTGGCTTCTTACTTATGATACCAACACCGTATCATAGATTGTCTTCCTTTGTACCTTCACTTAACCTTTTTGACTGTACACTTGTCTTATTTCCTTAAATTAGCAGTCCTCAACTTGACATAGCCCTTACTTTAGTACAATCCCTTTTTTCATGTATTGTAGTCCTTAACATAGTCATATATATGCACTTCAATGCACCTTAACACAATTATATATATCTGCACTTCAATGCACCTTAACGCAGTTATATGTCTGCACTTCAATCCAACCTTCCTTCGAATTTAACCATAGTCTTATTTACGCACCTTAACACAATCCCCTTCTTCACATGAACATAGTCTTATTTCACACCTATTGGAGATAAGTTTGATCACTGAGATCTCAGACATGACCGAAGATATGTCTTCAAATAAAAATGCAGATATATTCTCCCTTTCTATCACTTCTTCTCAGTCTTGTAACTCACACTAAAACACAGAACACTTGACCAAAAACATTTCTCCAAATGAACCACAAACATTTACTTATATAGTGTACACCTTGATTGTGATTTATACTAACCTTACAAACAGATAGTAGGCCGACATGTTCACTGCTTATTTGGCTGACTTGTATATCCTATTAATAGTTTATATGAAGAGTATTCCAATGTAGATCTTGAGCATCATTTGAGTATTGTATTCAAGGCTTATGTGACACAATATTGAGGCATACAAGTGTCACTTGATTCTTCATAAAGATGACTCTTTAATCAGTACAATTTTGACCAATAGACAAATCCTAAAAGACATCATGAAGAAGTATTTTGACCTATAATAAAGCCTTTCTCATGAAACCCATGAAGCAAGCATACAAAAAATATATTTTATTAACATTTTCTCCTTCATTACATAAATACATAATTACATGGACAATATGAAGACTAGTCCTAGTTACACTTTCCAACACTCCCTATTAACTAGGGAGGTATTCATAACAGTACATGGCCAATTCAAATATGAAGAATATCATAAGAAGAATCAGATTGGTAATCACATCTATATAGCATCATATCAACCAACATTTTCCTAGTGCAGCGGCCTTGACTAACAACCCCATCTCTCAATGAGACAATGGGCTACAATGCTGGTGAGACACATGAATTGTAGAAAGCATAGTCATTGTCTCTCCAAGATACATACTCCACCCAGGTGTTTCCAAAGTATGACCTTCTTGGAATATTCTTCTCTTGGGTAGCCAGTCCTCAAATAATATCGGTCCCCAACTACTCTCATCTTAAATTCCCTATCACATTCTCAAAGGTTATTGAATGCCAGATGATTACCCAATCCTTCATTCTGTCTTCTAGGTGAAGACTAGAATGATGTGTCTATCCATTCTCTCCACATGGACTTCACTAAGAATTACAATTGTTAGTCCTCATCTAGTGCATGACACATGAATTAGAGAATTATATACGTCAGTCCCTCTTAACTTAGGAAGGACATACTTTGAGTTTCTTCCAAATAAGAAACTTACCAGCAGGCTCCCTCTTAGCCAGGAACCTACAGCAACAATGGTGAGATACCCAGCTACTCATGCATAATTCCTCCCCTTGATGTCATGGATTTCAATATTGAGGAATGATCTGAAATGACTACATTAGTTTTTTGTGCGAAGTGTCTTTCAGTTTTAAAAACATGTGCATAATTGGTTCATTAGTTTGCATAAGGATTGAAGAGCTTAACCATGATTTATAAATGATTTTTAGTGAATTAGAAGCATAAAAAAAGAATAAATAACACTGAAAAATAGTGTGAAATAGAGAAATAAGTCACCACATGAAATTTACACAGTAGGCATGATGAAGCAGTTCACCCCTCCTGGGCTACATCTGCCGGTCTAGCTCCCAATGGCTTGTAAATATTTCATTATGCTAAAAATGTTTCTATTACATGTAGTTATAGTGCTCTAATGGATTTTTTTTCTACAACAATGGCTTCAGAATACTATAATTAGTCAAAAATGAATCTTCATTCACTCAGAATGGTTGAAAATTGAGTCTCCTACTCTTTTGGCCAGTATCTCCTAGGAAAACTCCACTAAAAGTGGACAAATCTAGTTAACTGGAGTTAAAACTGGGAAGACCACCAAAAATGGCACGTCCCTAACTCCTTCGCTGAATTTATTGCACATTTAATGTCTACGATTGGGTGGTGGCCACATGCGCACCCCCAAACTAGTACAAGATAGGACGATTAGCCAAACTCTCAGTTGGAACTTCGGTTAATTAATTGAACTGTGGTTGAATTTCATTGGGTTTATGCTGTCCACGGGGTTGTGTTAACATTTGTTGGTTCCATGTGACTTAAACACTGGGACCACTGGCGGGTTGGGACCGCCGGCAGTTCCCAACCCCCAAACGCAATTGTAATACAACATAAGTATAACCCGTCGCCTAAGGAGGTTAAGAACTAATGCATAGAGAAGATGGTAAGGTGTTATGTGTGCCCAGAGGGAGGTCATGGGGTCGAGCCCTGCGACCTCTCCTAAAAATTTTATATGTGGTTTCAGGGCCATGTGGTGGCCTCAGGGCTAGCCACGTGGCACCCTGTCATTGGCTCTTCCAAATTGTACCCCAAATCATACATTGAAACTTTTCAACCCATAATTGGCCTAGTGGAAGGAATATTCCAAGGAATATTCGCTTTTTTTACTGATGTATATCCACTTTACTGATTGTGCATCCCAGTCAAACCTGGTCAAACTGTCCTAATTTTACCTGTCTGGCGTTTCGATCAGAACACAATATCTTCCTCATATGACATCAATTTTTTGAACCATTCACAACACCATACTTCGGAAGATGAGATCTACGCAACCATCTTAGATTCAACCCAATCCTGTAAATTTGAATTTTGAGCAAAATTTTTGAACCCTTGGTCATTCCTCCCCATTGGGAAGCTTTTGGACCCCAAAAGACTTGGTTACTTGTTTAGTGGATGAGGGTACATCTCCCCCACCTTTCCAACCTCTATCCATTTTGCCTTGTTTGGTTTAGTGCCTTTGAGCCCAACTTGAAGGTAGTTAACACTTCCCCTCTTTCATGCTCTTGTCCTCCTGTCAAGAATTGTATCTTCTTTGAGATCAACCAGAAATTATGGCGAGAAATCTTCAATAGAATGTGGTTGAGCATCACTTCCTTGATCATCGATCCAAGGAGGCTCATACAAGCGTAAGTTTCAACATTAACAACTGAATACATTTTCATGTAGGAAGGCAAGTCAAGTTGGAATGCATTGTTATCAACTTTCTTTATGATCTTAAAAGTACTATAGCGAATGGGTTTGAGATTTTTTCCTTCCCCTTGCATCCTTTCTTTGCTAATGTGCAACCATACCTCATCTCCCTCTTGAAACTTGTGATCAACCTGGTGTTTGCCATGACTCTCTTTGTATTTTCTTTGAATTTTCTCAAGATGTTCTTGAAATTTTTGATGTATCATCTAAATTTTCTCAATGAAATTTTGAGACTTATCAATATCACTATGTCCATCAATTGCAACATCCTTCCCAAAGATGAAGTCTAATGGCGATTTTGGAAAATACCCAAAGCATACTTCAAAAGGTGAGGTTTGTATTGAAGAGTGCTTTGACTAATTGTAAGTGTGCTGAATATAATTCAGTTGTTCATCCCAGAACTTAGGATGTTTGCTGCAATATCCTCTCAATAGATGCACAAATGTTTTGTTTACCACTTCGTTTTGTCCATTGGTTTGTGGATGAAAAGCGGTACTCTTTTTCAATTTTGTGTTTATCATTCTCCATAGATTTGACCAAAAATTCCCAATGAACCTGGAATCCCTGTCACTAACAATAGAAGTGGGCAGTCCAAAATGAACCCAAACATTTTGAAAATAAATTTCAGCAATTTTTTTAGCAATAATGGTTTTCTTACATGGCATAAGTATACACATTTTACCGAATCTATCCACAACTACATAAATATAATCATGTTGCTTTCTTGACATAGGTAGAACTCCAACAAAGTCCATGGAGACACTCTCCCATGGCCTTGATGGTACCGGTATTGGTGTGTAAAATCCAAGCTTCCTATTACTAAGCTTACTTGTTGCACACATAGAACAACCTCTTATATAACGTAACACACTATCTATCATGTGAGGCCAATAACAATACCTCTGTATATGTGCCACTGTTTTGCTTACCCCAAAGGGTCCAGCAATAAGAGAAGAATGAGCTTCTCTCATGACACTTAGCCTCTCTCCTTATGGAATACATAGATTTCCCAAATGAAACAACAAATTTTTATGTATGTGATAATATTTTTCTTCAACTTGATTCCCTTCACTCAAACTAGCATACACATCTTGGAAATCAATTTCATGTGCATATTGTTCTATGTAACTCTCAAGTACAACAAAATAATTTTTGAGTAAAATAGAAGCACTAATGATTGGTATCGAAAGAATATCTGAAAATTTATTGAATATACCTTTCTTGTACCTTATAACCAAGTGAAATTTTTGAAGAAATCCCATCCACCTGAAATTTCTTGATTGTTGCAATTTTGTTTGCGACTGCAAGTAATGTAATGGTTGGTGATCGGTGTGTACAATAGTCTCTTTACCCATCGAGTAGTGTTTCCACTTCTTGACACTTTGTACAAACGCATATAGTTCATTGTCATATGTAGGATAATTAGTCACAATCCCATTAAAAATTTCTAAATGAAAGGTGATAGGCGTACCATGCTGCAAAAGAACTGTGCCCATGGCATAATCACTAGCATCGGTTTGTATCTCAAATGGTTGTTTCAAATTTGGTAATGCAAGGATTGGAGCTGAAATGATCTTGTCTTTTAAAGCTTCAAAAGCTTCTTGTTGTTTTCCTCCCCATTTGAATCCTTTCTTCACACTTGTCACTGCATGCATAGGAGCTGCGATGGAAGAAAAGTTAGCAATAAACTTCCTCCAATACTGAGTTGCACCTAAGAAACTTCTTACCTTGATAACTGTTTTGGGTGTGGGCCAATTCACAATGGCCTCCACTTTAGAAGGATCAATCCTCAATGCTCCTCCTCCTACAATATGTCCCAAATAGACCAAAGAAGTCTTTCCAAACTCACATTTTGACATCTTAAGAAACAATTTCTCTTTCTTCAAAATATCAAGCACTTTATTTACATGCAAGACATGATCTTCTCTTGTTTTGCTAAAAATTAAAATGTCATATAAGTACACAATAACAAATTCATTAAGGAATAGTCGCAAAACAGTATCCATAACTCTCATAAAAGTGGCTGGTGCATTACAGAAACCAAAAGGAATAACTAGCCACTCAAAGAGTCCTTGTTTTATTTTGAATGCAATTTTCCATATATCACTTTCTGCAACTCTTACTTGATGATATCCACTTCGTAAATCTAGCTTAGTGAAAAAAATTTCTTCTTTTATCTAATCAAGCAAATCATCTATTCTTGGGAGTGGGTCATGATTTTTTACCATAATTTTTTTCAAAGCTCGAAAATCTACACACATGCACCAAGTCCCATATTTCTTTGATATCAGGACTATGGGTGAACCGCATGGCGAGGTGCTTGGCCTTATGATTCCTTTATCCAAAATCTCTTTGATTTTCCTCTTTATTTAAGCATTATCCATTATCGACATGCGATACATACCGATGTTTGGAAGAGGACAATCCTACTGCAACTGAATATCATGTTGAATTTCCCTTTTTGGAGGCAATCCTGTTGGCTCCTGAAACATCTCATGATGCCCATTAACCACATCATATAATTTTGATTTCAACTTAGTATCACATCCCTCAAAAGGTTCATGACTAATATCAACTTTAGGCTTAATCATAACAAGAAAAAAATTCTTACTTGAATTTACCAACCTCTTTACCTGTCCAACATTTACTAAAGCAATGTTTGTCTTCTTGCAATTGCTCTAACAATAAAATCCTTGCCATATTTGAATAAATGATACTTGTTATCATGGAGATAGAAGATCACTTTCCTGTCATACAAGTAAGGAATCCCTAATACAACACCAGTTATGTCAAGCGGACCCACATCTAATTCAACCGTGTCAACAAAGCTTGCAGTGATTGCAAAGCTCGATATACATTTCTTTGAAACTTGTAGATTTGCATCCTTACAAATCCAACCCAATGGATATGATTTTATATGTGGTATGGTCTCAAGGTTAAGTTTCTTGACCAAATATTCAAATATTAAGTTTTATTGTGACCCACTGTCAAATAGTGTGTCAAACTTGGCATGCTTGGATATGACCCTCACATGAAACAATTATATTCTTTCTTCTTCATTTGGAGTGTTTATGTGAAATTTCGATGTACTGGTACTGGGTTTAGTTTCAATTTATTTTCCCTTCATGTTCTTCAATCCCATGGCTGTAATTTTAGTTTCATCACCTGAATCAGATCCTAAATCATGTTGAGTTGTAGTAGCAGTTTTCTGTTTCTCTTTGTTATTGGGTTTCTTTGGCCACAATTAAGGATGTAATTTCCAACAATGAGTTTCATCATGGCCTTATTTTGAACAATGTTTACAAGTTAATTTTTCTCCCTCTTTCTTAATAGATGCATTATTTATTTATTTTACCTTTTGAGGTATTTTCCTTGGCTTTACCCTTAAAAGGTATGTTTCTACCCTCTTCGGAAATGTTCTCCCCTCTAGCTTCTAGATGTATGGCCTGAACAAAAACTTCATCTAGGCTGGTAGGGTTAAACATGAGAATAGTATGTTTTAGGTAGATATGTAAGCCTCTTATGTACTTTAGCAAAGTGTCTTAGCTCTACAAATCCACCCCTAATAAAAGATCTCTTCTCCTAAATTCCTAGGTGTATTCTTGCACATTTTGTCCCTTTAACTACCTAAATTTATGCCAGTTCATGATGGCTTTCTGCATATGAGATAATGGATAAATTTTTTGTTTAATAGCAACAATAAAATATGACCATGATAGAATAATCTTACCATGTTTCTTTATTTCCTCCTTTGTCTTGGCTTCACACCAAACAAGTGCTTCATCTTCCATTCTCAAAGAAGCTAATTGAATTTTTGTATCATCATCTTGAAGGTTCTGTATTCTCAAATATACCTCCAATTATCTAGCTTGTCTGCATTTAATTCACCATTAAACATTGGCAATTTGAACTTAACATCAAGCTTTAATAAAGGAGATTTACCAATGTTCTTGGACTTATGTGGCTGATGTACTGAAGAAGAAGTAGATGATGATGATGATGATTATGATGATGATGAAGATGGTGGCTCTCCATTGCCTCCATTTCCTCCATTTCCCTTCTTTGACCTGTCTTCATCATGTTGACCTCCTGAAGATCCTTGTCATTCCTTGTGAAGTTTAGATCCTTCTCCTTCCAGTCTCTCATGTCCTTATTGATAAATAATTCTAACCATCTCAGTCATGTCAAGAAATTATTTCCTGAACACTCTTTCTTCTTCCTTAGGGTCAACTTCTTCATGTATTTCTCCTTCCTCATGAGGTATGCTTAATGGAGCTTCTACTTCTTTGGGAGGTGAACTAGGTGGTGGAGATTGTGGAAATCTTTCTCTCCTTTGCTTTGGCTCCTTTTGAGACCCTCCTTCTTCCACCAGTTTGCCTTCTCCTCTTTTGAGCTTGAGCCTTGTAAGCATCTAAAACTTGCAAATAGCTAAACAATTATTTTCACTAAACAACACCAGAGAAAAACTCTATCTCTGATACCAATATGATATAAAATTATTGTATTAGTTTTTTTGTGATAAGTGTCTTTTAGTTTTAAAAACATGTGCATAATTGGTTCATTAGTTTGTATAAGGATTGAGGAGTTATCGATGATCTATAGATGATTTTTAGTGAAATAGAAGCATAAAAAAAGCATAAATAACACTGAACAACAGTGTAAAACAGAGAAATAAGTCACCACATGAATTTTACACAGCAGGCATGATGAAGTAGTTCACCCCTCCTGGGCTACATCTACTAGTCCAGCTCCCAATGGCTTGTCCATCTTTCATTATGCTCAAATTTTTTCTATTACATGTAGTTATAGTGCTCTAATGGTTTTTTTCTCTACACCCATGGGTTCAAAATGCTCCAATTAGTCAAAAATGACTCTTCATTCACTCAGAATGGTCGAAAAATTGAGTCGCCTACTCTTTTGCCCAGTATCTCCTAGGAATTAAACAATTCTTTCCACTAAACAAAACTAGAGAAAAAATCTAGCTCTGATACCATCTTATCTGAAATGACTGTATTATTTTTGCTATGCTAAGTGTATTTTAGTTTTAAAAACATGTGCATAATTGGTTCATTAGTTTGCATAAGGATTGGCGAGTTTATCCATGATTTATAGATTATTTTAGTGAATTAGAAGCATAAAACAAGCATAAATAACACCGAACAACAGTGTAAAATAGAGAAATAAGCCACCACATGAAATTTACACAGTAGGCATGATGAAGCAGTTCACCCCTCTTGGGCTACATCTGCTGGTCCATCTCCAAATGGCTTGTCCATATTTCATTATGCTCAAAATTTTGTTATTACATGTAGTTACAGTCCTCTAATGCTTTTTTTTATCTGCTCCAATGGCTTCAGAAAGCTCCAATAAGTAAAAAATGACTCTTCATTCACTTAGAATGGTCGAAAATTGAGTCTCCTACTCTTTTGCCCAGTATCTCGTAGGAAAACTCCACTAAAAGTGGAGAACTCCAGTTAACTGGAGTTAAAACTGGGTAGACCGTCAAAAATGGCGGGCTCCTAAATCCTCCACCGAATTGACTGCACATTTAATGTTTGCGGTTGGGTGGTGGCCACATGCACACCACCAAACCACTACAGGATAAGACGGTTAGTGGAACTCACAGTAGGAACTCTGGTTAACTGTTTGAACCATGGTTGAATGCCATTGGGCTTATGCTATCTGCATGGTTGTGTTAAATTTTTTTGCTTCCATGTGACTTAAACACCGAGACCATTGGCAGGTTGGGACCACCGGCAGTTCCCAACCCCCAAACACAATTGTAATACAACATAAGTATAACCCGTCGCCTAAGGAGGTTAAGAACTAATGCGTAGAGTGAATGGTAAGGTTTTATGTGTGCTCGAAGGGAGTTCAAGGGGTCAAGCCCTGCGACCTCTCCTAAAATTTTAATATGTGGTTTCAAGGCCACGTGGTGGCCTCAAGGCTGGCCACGTGGAACCCTATAATTGGCTCTTCCAAATTGTACCCCAAATAGTACATTGACACTTGTCAACCCACCGTTGGCCCGGTGGAAGGAATATTCCATTTTTTTTTTACTGTACATCCACTTTGCTGACTGTGCATCCCAGTCAAACCTAGTCAAACTGTCGTGATTTTACCTATTTGGCATTTTTCTCAAAACACAATATATTCCTCATACGACATCGGTTTTTTGAACCTTTAATGGCACCGGAATCAAGAAGACGAGATCTACACAACCATCCTATATTCAACGCAAACCTATAACTTTTAATTTTGAGAAAAATGTATGAACTCCTGATCAAGGAATCTTCAACTTTTGGCTTCATAGGCATACATCATCCATCACTTTCATCCATGAGTCATGTCATCCACCTGAAAGTTATTCATTAGTCCTTCTCATCTGGTCCAACTTTATGCCATGCTGCTTTCCTTTGAAGCATCTCCCAAGCCTCTTACATCCTTCCACATGATTGGAAACCCTGCATAAACTTATCCAGATAAAGATATACATAAGAAATTTTAAATCAAAAGTTACCTCAGTGGTGATATTTCAACATGACATCTTCCTGTAGGCATCAAAATCCTTTATTCAAATTGACACATATCCTAAATATTAGTTTTGTCAAGGGTCTTATTATTTATGATACTTTTATCAGGGTCCACATATATTCCTAGGAGATCTCCTAGTCACATCTTCTTGGATTTCGGATGATAACCACCTCTTTACATGGTTTCACTTCATGATCTCTTCCATTATTTCTTTGCACAACTTCATCCCATGAAATTCCAGTACCCAGTTCCTTATTTTTATATAACCACCTCATATTCTGTATGAGTACATATTTAACTTCATATGTTAGTGGAAACATGTGCACCAGAGGAGATTCTCCTTCCATAGATCATACTTCTAAAGATAGAAGTCCATTACCTGCAACCTTATGACATGACTCCACAACATCCAGTGTTAGCAGATGTACCTATCCTTTTCCTTTTGAGTCACCCTGCATCAATTTTAATAGAGTGAATAACTTCATTCCCTTGACCTAATTCATCAATATGTCATCATATTCTAATCCTATAATTATGTAACATAGAATTCTCGATGAAACCTTTTTCTTTATTTTTAACCAATGAATCCATAGAGAAATCCATTAGAAAATGTCAGCACCTATTTCCATATCGATTATTGAATGATGACCCTTGATCTTGATGGCTGCCTTCCATCAATGTTGTTATCAGTGAGGTTCACAGGAGCTACTTCTTCAAGTGCTCCTTTAATGTTTTATCACACTTCTATTAATATATGTTACTTCCTATCATACTATTTTACAACCAATAGAGATCACTTAAAGAGGAAGATGATGTCAATCATAATAGAGATATTTCGATTCTTCTTCCTTAGATTTATTTGCATCAAGTTCTTCCCTTACATCTGTGACATGAGATTCTTCCTTTTTCCTCTTGTCCTTCCCAGATTTAGAACAATCCATTTTATAATTCCCAAGTTCATTACCTCCAAAGCATCATACTTTGTTCATATTTCTTCTTTTATTTTCAGGATAAAATTTACAGAATCTTCCTTTCTTCCTGGATATGGTTGTAAAGGCTTGATTCCCTTCACTTGATCATGTATCAACTTTGGATTTCAATCTTGCTTCTTCTATTTTACGTAGAGACCATAAATCATGGAATGGTGTTGCTTCTTTCTTCCCATATAAGCTTGAAGGGATGTTTCCCCTTTCTTCTGGTAGAGAATTCAACACTGATGTAGTCATCTAATTATTAGACATTAATTCTCCCAATTCTTGCAGTTGCTCTATTATTTCATAAATCCTCATAAAATATGAAGTGATTCCTTCCTCTCTTGACAATTTCATCTTGTATAGTTCTTGTCTCAGATAGATTTCTTCTCCTGCAGTACTCACAGAGAATAGTTCCACTAGTTTCTGATATATTTCTTTTGTAGTTTCCAATTTTGATACATAGGGTATGAGTGAGTCCTTAATGGATTCTATGAGAATCATTTCGGCTCTAATTTCTCCTTTCATGTATTTGGCTTGAGCTAGGGCATCTGATTTTGAGGGTTGAACTATCGATCCTTTGATGTAGCCCATAACTTCCTCTTTGGCTAGATTCAAATCTGCCCTCTTTTTCCATGCACTAAAGTTTGATGACCTAGCCATTTTTTTGCTCTCTTTACAATAAGTCATTTTGAAATATTTAGATAATCTCATATATATTTACTTGAGTAGGGTGACTTCCTCCTTCAAAAAAATTCCTTTATAATGATGAATATGAAGTTAGGAACTTCCTCTTGAATTCTGTAGAAATTTATTAATACTGATGTACTGCCATATTCTCCTGATCTAACAATATTTATCTTCTTGCTAAATACAAAATCCTTCCACTATTAATCTTGCGGAAATTAAAACTCAATTGCAAACACATGTGAAGAAAATCAATCGCACATAAACACAATTGTTTAACGGGAAATATTAAAGCTAAAAACCCCAAATATAATATATTATGTATATCAATGGAATAATGTAATAATCTCATAAAAATATTAGTACATCAAGCTCTCAATACAATCAACAATCATTACACACTATCATGCAGAAATTTGCATCTTTATGCACCAATTTCTTGCCTCCTGACAGCCTGCCTCCACTGCGCAATCCCTGCTGAAGAAGACCCTTGAATGAATTC
This sequence comes from Pinus albicaulis, assembly GCA_034641835.2. Lineage (NCBI taxonomy): Eukaryota > Viridiplantae > Streptophyta > Pinopsida > Pinales > Pinaceae > Pinus > Pinus albicaulis. The sequence goes on from CM076577.1 coordinate 584,432,797, forward strand.
GAATTGGCCTTGCCTTGACTATGCAATCCTCATTGGCATCTCCAATGTGTGTCAAATTCATTGAGTGCATCACTAAAGTCACAACATATAGTCCATCTCACCCTTTCACCTATCTCTCCACTGGTTCTCCATTGGAACTGATATGCAAGTAGTTAAATGCTATATTTGTTCAGTTGTTAGTGAGTTATTAGTTGTGAATTAATTAACTAATTAATTCACTAAAATCACACTAATTTATCTTTCAGTTAGACTAGATACAACTAGCTCAACTGAGTTTAACTCACTTAACTGAGTTAAACTAAATAGAAACTCCCATAACTACTCTTCCAACTCTGTCACAACTCTGCCACTTCAGTTCTAACTGAGTCCTCCATGCATGAGCCACCAATAACCCTAGGAATGTAATTCCTTCAGCCTACTGATTTGCCAAATCATTTCACTAAAATAAAGTGCTCCAAGAGAATAAGTTGATATTTATTGTCAGATTATTATTAAGGGCTAATAATAATTGACATGCATCTATTTTTAGATTGAAGATCTATAAATAGACTTCGCCCAATATTCTAAAAAAATAATTTCATATATTTTTCACATTTGATCAACCATCTACAAATAGCATCCTGCAACTTATAGAATATGCTCACCATGTCTAAAAATAGACATACACCTAAAAATAGCCTGTGGGCCCCACTTACTGAAGGTGCTTACTTTTCGCTAAGATCATCATCTTGTTGAATCTCAACACTCCATCTCAATAAGATAGGTATTATCATTCACCCCGATCCTACCTCTATGGTATTCAAATTTTCTCCTACCGAGCGCCTTCGTCAGAATATCTACATCCTAATCTTCTATAGGAATGTACTGAAGCAACATGATCTTCCACTACACACAATCTCTGATATGATGATACCGGATATCAATATGTTTAGATCTATCATGAAACACAAGATTAATTGAGATTTTAATGCAACTTTGATTATCACAATGTATCACTGTAGGATCTAAATGAGAACCGAACAAACCAACCAGGATCTTCCTCATCCAGATAGCCTCACATGCAGCTTGACTTGCTGCCATGTATTTTGTTTCCGCTGAACTGAGTGCGACAGATATTTTTTTCCTGCTATACCAAGAAAATGCTATAGATTCGATACTGAAAACCCCTCCTGATGTGCTCTTTTTTTCCATTGGGTTGCCTGCCCAATCTGCATCCGTGAAGCCATGCAACTTCACATCATCCATATATCTGTACCATAAGCCATACTCATATGTGCCCCTGAGATACCTCAGGACATGCTTGCCTACCTTCCAAAAGAGCTTGGTAGGCTTAACCATTGCTTGAGAATTTTGGTTCACCGCATAGCATATGTCTGGTCTTGTATTAACTAAATACATGAGCGAACCCACCAACTGTCGATAAAAAGTGGCATCCACTACCTCTGCCGATGTAGCATCCTCTTTCCTCCAATTTCTTGGAATACGAGTATCCATGGGCTTGCAATCCCCCATGTGAAACTTACCAAGTATCTCCCGAGCATACTTGCCTTGAGACACAAACAGTTCACCTTCTCGCTGCCATATTTCCAATCCAAGGAAATAATGAAGGAGGCCCAAATCCTTCATCTTAAACTCCTTTGCAAGATCTGCCTTGCATGAGTGTATCAGCTGCTCATCACTCGTTAGTATTAAAACATCAACATAAATAACAATGATTATAAGTTTACCCTCCACCACAATTTGGTACAGGTTTGCATCTACCTCACTCTTGGTGAAGCCAAGTCCGGTGAAATAGTTGTCGATCCATGTGTACCAAGCACGTGGTGCTTGATTTAGTCCATAAACCGCTCTTTTGAGTCTGCACACATGAAACTCGCTACTGCAGACCTCAAATCCTTCAGGCTTCTCAATGTACACCTCTTCCTCAATGATCCCATTAAGGAATGCAGTATTCACATCCATCTGATGAATGTGCCAACCCATCTATGCTGAGAGAGAAAGGATGGTCCTTATGGAAGAATACCATGCGACAGGTGAAAAGGTTTCTTCATAATCAATCCCCTCGATCTATGAGAAGCCTCAGGTAAAAACTCTTGCCTTATGCTTCTCGACGCTCCCATCAACAACTTGATTTAACTTGTAGATCCATCTTGATCCTACAACTGATTTACCCACCGGCCTTGGAACAATCTCCCAAGCACTGTTTCTGACAATGGAGTCATACTCCTCCACCATGGCATCTACCCATGTGGGCTCCTGCACTTCTTCTTCAAATGAAGATGGCTCTATCACGATACACTTGCTCATAAGATCCATGTATCCAGTAAATCAGTCAGGTGACTGTCTCTATCTGTGTTGTGATGTAGAGACTCCTAAATTCTGTGTCACATCAAGCTTCAGTCTCTCAGCTTCTGTGGTATGCTTTCTACCAATTCTTATGTTTGGTTCTACATGAGTGGACTCCTCCACTCCATGAATCTCCTCCTGTGGCTAATCCACATCTAGAGGATCATCTTTGGGAACAAGTAGCTCCTCCTCTACATGCAAGTATAGCTCCCTCTCAATAATATCTCATACAATGCCCACGATCATTCTGTTCTTCCTCTCCACGACCCCATTCTGCTGTGGGTTATGAGGCGCTATGAGTTCTCTTCAAATTCCTTCTTTGCTACAAAAGTCTTTGAATTTGTTCGAGATATATTCACCACCATTATCACTCTGCAGAGCCTTAACTTTCTTCCTCGACTCCTTCTCCACCAATGCTTTAAACTCACAGAACTTTGAGAATGTTTCTCTCTTCTTCTGCATGAAGAAGATCCAGCATCTACAAGAATAGTCATCAAAAAATATAACATAATACCTGTGTTTTTCTGTTGAAGCAACTGAGAAAGGTCCACACATGTCTGTGTGAATTCTCTCTAGGATCATCGAAGCACGGTTATCCTTCTCATGAAAGGTGGTCTTCACAAACTTACCCATAGTACATCCCTTGCATTGATCTGACTATGCAAGAGTACCCTTGGGAAGTCCAGTAGAAACATGCTACAAAATCTTCAAGGCACCATGGTGAAGATGACCCAATCTCCTGTGCCATAATTCGCCCTCATCCCAGCTCACCACTTCTTCTGCTTTGTTCATCATTTCAGCCCAACCATCTACCTCCAGCTTGTAGATATTATTAACTCTAATCCCTATCCTCTTTGTTTGACCCGTTGTTTTATGTAGCAGGAAATATTTTCCCTCACTGAAAAAAATGTCATAACCTCTGTCCTCCAACATTACGACTGAGACCAAGTTCTTCTTCAGACCTGGAACATGCATAACATCTTTCAAAAAAAATGGTTTACCTGACTCCCTCTCAAAGGTAATGGTTCTAATGCTAGTTTCACTGTATCTACGATCATTGCCCATCTCTATATGCATTTGGAGATCCTTCTCCTCCAAGTCACTAAACAACTCCTTGTCTCCCGTCATATGGAAGGAAGCACCACTAACAAGATACCACACTAACCCCATTGCGCTTGAAACCAAGCATGTGATCAAAGAGAAATCAAGTTCAAATTGTGAGGCTAAGGCCTCACCCACTGCAGATCCAAAAACCTTCTTGTTCTTCTTTTTCTGTGGGGAGTTAGTGGCGAGATGCCCATGTTCGTGACAGTGAAAACACTTCACTTTGGACAAATCCAGCTTCTTGCCTTTAGCCTTAGATTTTGGATGGGATTTCTTCCCCTTCCCTCTCCTTGCTTTGGCAGCCAAAGCACAATTCTCTTCATCATCATTCTTCAATGAAGAGCCATCCCTAGTATTCTGCCTTATCTCCTCCTACACGAGATCCGACCAAGTCGCTCCCAATATGGCAGTTTCTCTCGTCCATTGACAGAGTCTTCGTAGCTATGCCAATTCTTAGAAATCCCAAGGAGAGCCAAGCTCACCAAGTCATCATCTACAGCTGTAATCCCCACACTTCCCAGCTCATCCCTACATTGGAAAAACTTCGTGAGATATTTTGGAATATTGTCGCCCTTCTCCATTTTGATTTTTCTGAGCTTATCCTTCAGCGCCAACTTCCTATGGTCGCTGCTGCTTTGGAAAAGATCTGTCAAAGCCTTCCACATTGAAAATGCAGTGGCTTTCCCATGAAGGCTTGACAAAATATGGTATTTCACACCTTCCAACAGAATTTTTCTTGTCTTTGCTACCTTCTTTTGCCATGCGTCAAGTACTGCAACATCGCTAGAAGTAGGCTTAGGAACATCGCTATCGATGAACTCCTTTAGTCCATTATTTTCAAGCACCACCTCCATCCTGTCCTTCCAGGCTATGTAATTTGAGCTACCCTCAAGGGCATACTCCAATCGCAACCCATTGAAAGACATTTCAATGAATACTCAATTGTTGCACCAAGAAATTTCTGCAGCAAATTCGAATTGTCCACCAACACAAAACTCAACACCTCTTCACAATTGCAATCTCCAGAAATTAACACTGCTCCGATACCATGAAGAAATTATTAATACTGATGTATTACTAGATTCTCCTAATCTAAAAATATTTATCTTCTTGTAAAATACAGGATCCTTCCACAGTTAATCTTGCGGAAAGTAAAACTCAATTGCAAACACATGTGAAGAAAATCAATCACACATAAACACAGTTGTTTAACGGGAAAGCTTAGAGATAAAAACCCCAACTATTATATATTATGTATATCTATGGAATCATGTAATAATCTCATACAAAGCTTAGTACATCAAGCTCTCAGTACAATCAACAACCATTACACACTGTCATGCAGAAATTTGCATCTCTATGCACCAATTTCTTGCCTCCTGACAGCCTGCCTCCATTGCACAATCCCTGCTGAAGAAGTTCCCTGAATGAATTCGAATTGGCCTTGCCTTGACTGTGCAATCCTCATTTGCATCTCCAATGTGTGTCAGCTTCATTGAATGCATCACTATAGTCACAACAGATAGTCCATCTCACCCTTTCACCTATCTCTCCACTGGGTCTTCACTGGAACTGACATGCAAGTAGTTAACTGATGTATTTGTTCAGTTGTTAGTGAGTTATTAGTTGTGAATTAATTAAATATTTAATTCAATAAACTCTCACTAGTGTATCTTTCAATTAGACTAGATACAACTAGCTCAACTGAGTTTAACTCACTTAACTGAGTTAAACTAAATAACAACTCCCATAACTACTCTTCCAACTCTGTCACAACTCTGCCACTTCAGTTCTAACTGAGTCCTCCATGCATGAGCCACCAATAACCCTAGGAATATCATAATTCCTTCAACCCACTGATTTTCCAAATATTTTCACTGAAATAAAGTGCTCCAAGAGAATAAGTTGATATTTATTGTCGGATTATTATTAAGGGCTAATAATAATAGACATGCATCTATTTTTAGATTGACGATCTATAAATAGACTTAAAAATAGAATTTCATCTATTTTTCACATTTGATCAACCATCTACAAATAGCATCCTGAAACTTATAGAATATTCTCACCATGTCTAAAAATAGACATACACCTAAAAATAGCCTGCGGGCCCCACTTAGTGAAGGTGCTTACTTTTTACTAAGCTCATAATCTTTTTGAATCTCAACAAATTCTCCAATGTAGGTGACCTTGGATCTTTGATGATAAAGGATGTCTTCAAAAATATGATGCCACTTAAATATGAATCTTTGATGGAAAATACTATCTCCAAGTGATAAGTGAATCATTTAAATGAGATTGAAGGTCTTCTTTGCAAACTGATTTGAACTTTTCAATGTAGACTTTGATTCTAGCTTTCTTGATTGTCTCCTTGTCAAGTATCCCTTGTTTTCAACACCTTAGCTCTAATACCATGTTGAGAATTTCGAGGGGTAGTGCTTAATTAAAATTCTCTTCTTGCTAACTACTTGTGAGCTTACTTATTTTACTTATGTATTCTCTTCTTAGCTTATTAAGTCTTTCATCAAGTCAATTACCAAAAAACACAAGAGACTCAAATTTAGGCATTTTGAGCCAGGGCCAAAACCTCTCTTTCTTGGAGAGGAAAAACCCGCAAGAAATTCTTCTTATAGAATTTCAGATGAAAAGTACCATGACCATCACACAAACCCTTGAACCTTGTATGCCTTCAAGACCTTGTCAATTCTTCTTCATTGACTCCTTGAGCTGATCATTCTTTCTTGAACCTTCCTGCACCAAGACTAGAGAGATCGATCTCTACTTGGCTTCTTACTTATGATATTAGCACTGTAACCTATGCTATCTTCCTTTGTACCTTCACTTAACCTTGTTGACTGTACACTTGTCTTATTTCCTTCAATTAGCAGTCTTCATATTGACATAGCCCTTACTTTATCACAGTCCCTTTTTTCACTTACTGCAGACCTTAACATAGTCATATAGCCGCACTTCAATGCACCTTAACACAGTTATATATATCCACACATCAATGCACCTTAACATAGTTATATATCTGCACTTCGATCCAACCTTTCTTTTCACTTAACTGCGGTCTTATTTAAGCACCTTAACACATTTCCTTTCTTCACTTGAATACAATATTATTTTTCACTTATTGCAGATAAGTTTGATCACAAAGATCTCAAACTTGACTGAAGATATGTCTTCAAATAAAACTATAGATATATTATTCCTTTCTCTCACTTCTTCTAAATCCTGTAACTCACACTAAAACATAGAGAAATTGACTGAAAATATTGCTCCAGATGAACCACAAACATTTACTTATATATTGTACACCTTTATTGTGATTTAGGCCAACCTTACAAAGAGATAGTAGGCCTACATGTTCATTGCTTATTTAGCCGACCTGTATAACTTATTGATAGCTGATATGAAGAGTATTCCAATGTAGATATTGAGAATCATTTGAGTGTAGGCTTCAAGGCTTATGTGACACAATATTGAGGCATAAAAGTGTGACTTGATTCTTCATAAACATGAATCTTTAATCAATACAATTTATGACTAGTACACAAATCCTAAAATACATCAAGAAGTATTTTGACCTATAATAAAACCTTGCTCATGAAACCCATGAAGCAAGCATACCAAAAATATATTTTAGTATCATTTTGTTCTTCATTACATAAATACATAATTACATAGCCAATATGAATACTGATCCCAGTTACACTTTCCAACATTAGGTTGGGTGAAATCTTATTCTCCATTTTCATCCACATTTTATTTTGAAAATTTTCATGTCAAACCCAAGGATTATATATTCTCCTACCCAAGATCAATAGAAAAGTGTCTTAGCAAAAGACATAATGTAAATGGTGTTTTTTTCCCAATCTCAATCCCAAAACCACTCTCAAAAGTAGCAGAAATTTAGAACAAATTTTACAAAAGTTAATGACCTAAAGTGTGAACCACACGCCTATAAATAACATTCAACGAAACTCTATGTGAATGATTTTGATATCACATATATTTTTTCTTTTTTAGCAACCTTATCATAATAGAATAGTTAAAGGGAAAAATTTACATCTGCGTGAGGTTTTGATGTTATGGATGTGATCGAAATTAGACATGTTGTTTCTTTTCTTGTGGCATTTAAAGGTGAAATGAAATGCATTTCACTTAAATGTATGGCCTGTAATTTCTAGTAAATTCTCGAGTTGAATTTAACAGTCATATATAAGTTTTTGTAGAAAATATAACAATGAAAGCTAATCTTGTAATGTGTTAAAAATATATATTGAATCCTTCTACAATTTGCAGAAACAAAACATGATCACACAATCACGTAACAAGTAAGAGAAAGAGGCAGTCACTCACACAACACAAGATATATCTGGGGAACACACACTTCCTAAAACCCCGTTATCTGTATATTGTATAAAGTCAAAATCATGAGACAATGCAATGCTTTCTCTTTCAGAGAAATTCCTACACTCTACCAATTGTCTCACTCTGATCTAGGAAAAATCAGTCAATTACTTGACCAATTCTCAACCTCTTCTCAACTTGCCTTGCTCATGCATTCTTGGAGGAATTGTTGCCCTATTAAATAGGATATTCCTTTGAATTGATTTCACAATGCTTCCTTGGCCTCCACATGACTCTATAACTAACATGTACAATTTTATAATTATAGAACCAATAGTTATCATCCCTTTAACCTCAATATGAACTTCATCTTCCTTGGAACTGGCATGCAACAACTATTTATAGTGAATTATCAGTTAACTGATTGATCACTACCTGTGAATTAAATCATATTTAATTCACTTGACCTCTCACTAGCTCATCTCTCAATTAATTGAGTTAACTAATTAAAACTCACAAATAAATATAACTAGACCCCCTTAAATCATGGTAGAACTCTACATGCCTCCTCTATGACCCTCAAATCGAATATCCTAAGATAAATCAATCATTATGACTTAGATAACTAATACAAGTTATCATGAGATAGAATTACAATTTCTCTTCCAATTTAATTAAGGGAAAATTAAATCAAAAGCCCCCTTTGGGTTCCATTTCAACACTCCCTCTCAATAAGAAATGGATTATCTGCTACCTCGATCCTGTCTCTATGGAATTCAAATTTTCTTGTTTCCAGTGCCTTCATCAATATGTATACAACCCGCTCCTCCGCGGGAATGTACTCTAATGACATAATCCGCCTATGAACACAATATTTGAGATGGTCATACCAAATATGAATATGCTTGGAGCAGTCATGGAATATTGGTTTAACTGAGAGTTTGATGCAACTTTAGTTATCACAATGTATCATCGTCGGATTCATCTGACGACCAAAAAAACCAGCAAGAATCTTCATCATCCAGATGGCCTTGCATGCTGCCTGAATGGTTGCGATGTACTCTACCTATGCTGAACTGAGTGAAACTAATATTTGCTTCCTACTCTACCAAGAAATTGTTGTTGATCCTATGCTGAAGATGTCTGCTGATGTGATCTTCCTACCGAATGGAATCCCCACCCAATCTTCATCGGTGAAGCCTTGAAGCTTCACTCCCTCTGTCTATCTATACCATAATCCATACTCTGTAGTGCATATGAGAGATCTCAATACATGCTTTCCTACCTTCCAAAAGATCTTGGTAGGCTTAATCAAAGCTTGGCTCAACTATTTAAATGTGTAGCATATGTTGGGTTGTGTGTTCACCAAATACATGAGTGAACCCACAAGCTTCCTGTAAACAGTAGCATCCACTACTTTTCTCGAAGTAGCATCCTTCTTCCTCTAGTTTCTTACTAGAGGAATCTCCATGGGTTTGCTTCCCTCCATGTGGAACTTCCTCAGAATCTCCTATGCATACTTGCACTGAGATACAAATAGCTCCCCATCTCTTTTTCATATTTCCAATCCAAGGAAATAGTGTAAGATACCCATGTCCTTCATCTCAAATTCTCTTGCAATATCCTCTTTGAAAGACTTTATGAACTGATCATCACCTGTCAGTATCATATAATTGACATAAAGTACAATAATCAAAATCTTACCATCAACCACAATATGATATAGGTTCACATTTACTTCACTCTTGGTGAAGCCCAACCTGGTGAAATAGTTGTTAATCCTCGTGTACAAAGCATGAGGTGATTAGGCTTTAGCACATACAATTTTCTCTTGAGTCTCGACACATGTGACCCCTGTCTGAGGTATCAAAACCTTCCGACTGCTCAATTTACACTTCTTCCTCAGTAACTCCATTGAGAAAGGTTGTCTTTACATCCATCTGATGTATCTGCCATCCCATCTGGGTTGAGAGTGCAAGGATGGATTTAATGGATGAGTACCTTGCAATTGGTTTACAAGTATCATCATAGTCAATACCCTCCACCCGAGAGAACCCTCTGGCCACAAATATACCCTTGGGTTTCTCCACACTCCCATCTAATGCCTGATTCACCTTGTAGACCCATTTGGATCCTACAACTAACTTCCCCACTTGTCTTGGGAAAACTTCCCATGCATAGTTTCTGATGATGGAGTCATACTCCTCAACCATGGAATCAACCCACACTAGTTGCTTCATTTCTTCCTCGAAAGAGGATGGTTCTATCTCAATACCTTCGCTCATAAGAGCCATGTATCTAGTGTACCACTCTGGGGACCTTCTCTATCTGCACTATGATGTGGGTGCTCCCACGTTATCTCTTGCATCCAACAATAATATGTCAGCCTCTTTGGTTCACTCCCTTCCATCTATGGTAGATGGCTCTACATGAGTAGTTTCTACCACTCTCTTTTCCTCTTCTTGTGGTTGCTCCAAATCCCGAGGTTCATTCTTTGGAGTCAAGATCTCCTCAACTGCATGCAACTCAATGTCCCTCTCAATGAAAAATCACATGGATTTTTCTTCATCAAATTTCACATATCTTCTGACCACTTTCATATTGTGTGCTGGCAAGTACATCCGATAGTTTTTAGGTGTATCATTGTACCCCAAAAATATCCCCAAATCTGTTGTTGGCTCTAGATTCTTCTTGGAATCTTTGGTTACATGTCAATGAACATATGAACCAAAATTTTTAAAATACGACCCATCCGTTCTCTTACCTGAAAAAGCCTCCTATGGTGTACTCATCCCAAGTATCCAAAGAGGACTTTTTTTCTACACAAATACTATTGTATTGCATGATTATGCCCAGAATTGCAACGATAGGCCCTGATTATGAAACATAGCTCATGTTGCTCCCACAATAGTTCTATCTTTTCTTTATGCAACCCCATTCTATTGTGGGTTATGAGGTGCAATAAATTATCTTTGAATTTATTATGAGGCACAAAATTTCTTGAATTCATTAGAGATGTATTCAACACCATTGTTGCTCCTTGGAGCCTTGACCTTCTTCCCTATATCTTTCTCGAAAATTTCTTTGAACTAACAAAACTTGGAGAATGTATGATCTTTCTTATGCATGAAGAAAATCCAACACATTCTTGACAAATTATCAGCAAAAATCACATAATACCTATGATATGTTGTGGAAGTTAGCGATTATGATCCACACACATCTTAGTGAACTCTCTCAAGGATCGCCTTGGCTTGGATTTCCTTATCTCAAAAGGTGGCTTTAGTATACTTCCCTAATGTACACCCTTTTCATGTGTCTCTCTACACAAGCGAACCCTTTGGAAGTATATATAAATATGTTGCATGATCCTTAAAGTGATATGGTGTAGATGACCCAACCTCTTGTTCCATAACTCACTGATGTCTCAACTCTCCAAATTCTCTACTTTAGTGCTCAGTGCTACAAATTATTCCACATGCAGTTTGTAGAGGTTCTTTACTCAAACCCCAAATGTTTTCTCTTGTCCCATGGTTTTGTGACGAAGGAACATCTTTCATTCATTGAAGATCACATCATAGCCATGATCTTCCAACATAGCAACATAAAACAAATTATTCTTTAAACCAGAAACACATATGACATATTTTAATGTTAGTGGATTACCTGAATTCCTTTGAAAGGTAACTATACCTACACTGGTGGCACTATACTTCCCATCGTCACCCATCTCGATGTGCATATGCATATCCTTCTCCTATAAGCTACTGAAGAATTTTTTGTTGTCGATCATATGGAATGAAGCTCCACTATCCAAGTACCACACAGATCCCATCAACGATGACACCATGCATGTGATGAGAGTGAATTCCACCTAGAATTATGAAGCTAGTGCTTAACCTACTGCTCCTTCTAAGGCCTTCTTGTTGGTATTCTTTTGTGGACAATTTGTGGCATAGTGTCCATGCTCATGATAATAGAAATTTTTTACCTTTGATAAGTCTCACTTCTTTCCTGCCTTTACGGACTCAAATTTGGAATGGGAAGCCTTTCCTTTTCATTTCTTCACCTTTCCAACCAAGGAAAAATTATCCTCATCATCAGTCTTTGATGAAGATCCATCTCTGGTGCTCTATCGGATTTCCTCTTATTCCATATCAGACCATAGTTGCTCCCAATCTGGTAGCTTCTCTCTCCCATTCACAGAGTCCTGGTAACTATTCTAGCTCTTAGGAAGGCCTAGAAGAGCTAGGTTCACCAAATCATCCGAGTCAACAATGATCCCAACGCTTCCAAGCTCATCTCGACACTGAGTGAACTTTGTCAATTATTTTTGGATCATGGCACCCTTCTCCATTTTGATCTTCCTAAGATTGTATTTCGGTGCGAGCTTCCTATGGTCACTGATATTTTGATATGATCTTGAAATCCCTTTAACAAGATCCTTCTCGCCTTTTCTACATTCTTCTTCCATGCATCAAGAAGTTGAGCATCTTTTGTTGTGGGATACAAGACATCAATATATATGAAAGCCTTCAGTCTGTTTTCCTTGAGCACTGCCTCCATCCTATCCTTCCATGAAATATAATTCTAATTTTCCTCGAGTGTGTATTCGAGTCTCAAGCTATTGAAAGAAATCTCGATCTGTTGTTGGATCTTGAAGAATAAATCTGCAAATTCGAACATGATAAAAAAAAACTATGTTATTCTCTTCTTATTGTGATTCTTGGTTCTCTGATACCATGTATAAAATCTAAAAACAAGATCCAAACTGATCTTGTAATGTACTAAAGCAAGATACTAAATCCTTCTACAATTTGCGAAAAGAAAACACGATCGCACAATCACATAACAAGTAAGTGAAAGAGAAAATCAATCGCACAACACAAGATGCATCTGGGGAAATAAAATTTTCTAAAACCCCTCTATATATATATTGTATAAAGTTAAAATCGTGGAAAAATATAATTCTTTCTCTCTCAGAGAAATTCCTACACTTTTCCAACAATCTCACTTTGATCTATGCAAAATCAGTCAATTACTTAACCAATTCTCAGCCTCTACTAAGCTTGCCTTGCTCATTCATTCTCATAGGAATTGTCACCCTATTAAATAGGAAATTCTCTTGAATTGATTTCACAATGCTTCCTTGGCCTCCACATGACTCTATAACTGACCTGTACAATTTTCTAACTATACAACTAATATTTATCATCCCTTTAACCTCAGTCTCAACTGGTCTGTCCTTAGAACTGACATGTAAAAACTATTTATAATGAATTTTCAGTTAATTGAGTGATCACTACATGTGAATTAAATCATATTTAATTCACTTGACCTCTCACTAGCTCATCTCTCAGTTAGAACTAGTTAAACTGATTTTAACTCAATTAGTTGAGTTAGCTAATTACAACTCACAAATACTTGTAACTGGATCCCCTTAAATCATGGGAGAACTAAAAGGAAAATAACCTCTAGTAGAGGTTATAAAGGAGGTTTTTAGTGTTATAAAATTGGCCAAAATTGTCAAAAAAACATTTGCTACAACATCCATTTATGGTTACAGAGGTTTTTGCAGAGCTTTTAACGGAAATTCAACACAACTAAAAAAAAATGGGTGGCCAGAGTTTATTACGGATGTTTTTTTCATCGATGCCTTACTCTAGTTTTAACACACCAGTGCATACATGTAGAAGGTGCCCAAGGGCAGTTGAAGGAGAATGCACTAGGCCATTAAGGTATAAAACCGCACAGGGCGTAGTGTTGGTGATACAATGCACGGGGCTATTCTAATTGGTCTTGGGATTTGTGCGATGCCTTTAGGTCGTATCAATGCACCAGTGTGTATTATCACAAAAATGCACCGAGATTTATAATTGGTATCGGTATTTGTGGGGTGCCCATAGGTTGTACAAATGAACCAATGTGTATTAACACATAAACGCCCCGGTGTGCAGTATCACACAAACGCACCGAGATTTATAATTGGTATCGGTATTCGTGCAGTGCCCATATGTCATACAACGGAACTGTGGCATATAGACACATAAATGCACTGATGCGCCATACCTCACAAACGCACCGATATTTTTAATTGGCTTTGGTATTTGTGTGGTGCCCATAGGTCGTAGAAACACACTAGTGTGCTTCATAATACAAACACACTAGTGTACAGTAATTGACACGCACCGGTTTTCATTTTGTATTTCTTAGAAACATTGACCTGTGATAGTGCAATTATTGTGATTGTTTTAAACTCATTATTCATCAAAAGTTGACACATCTTATAACAATATTCATATTAATTAAATTTTTATTAATGCATTTGAATGTGATGTTTGGATTAATTTGTTATATCATATCATAATTATTGTGGTTTTTTAAAATTCATTATTCATCAAAAGTCAACACATATATATCTTATACCAATATTCATATGAATTAAATTTTTATTAGTGCATTTGAGAACGAAAATGGAGAATGCAGTAGCGACAATGGAGAACGCAATAGAATAAATTAAAACATATTTTATTATATATATATATATATATATATATATATATATATATATATATATATATATTTATATATATATATATATAAGACAATATATTTCATACAAAATGGGACAGTTATTGGTATCCCTTTGTCTTTCAATTGGGACACTATGTCCATTACATTAAACAAAATCTCTTATTTCACAAACATATTTCAAAAAATACAACGCCTTCATTTCAAAAAATGCAAATGAAAATGAATTGTCTGATTTCATGAATGTTTTGTTTACGGTGTTGATTGTTATCTTCTTCTTCATCTTCCATCTACAAACATAAAAATAAACTGAAATGAGTGTATATACATTGGTGAGAATAATGAAAATTGAAATATTAAATAATATACATCAATGTAAATCGAAAATAAAAATGGCGTACCATAGCAACAATTGAGTCATAAACTACACACATTCTTTCAAAACCATGTACCATGCCATCTTTCAAAATTTCATCTATTGGCGCAGTTCCATACTTTGTTTCTTGCAAGTTTTATACCCCATAACAAATCATATATTTAATATAAAATATTTTTTTTTTCTATTAATTATAGACGGAGCTAAGTAAAACAAGATTGATAGATGCTTAGAAATTCCACAATTAATTTCTGATATGCCAACATATACTCACAACCCATATTTAATCCAAATTAACTCAATTCCTTTTATGGTTCTTCTTTGTATGTTAGCACCTGTTTGAAGACATTCAATGATAATTTTTGTAAAACAACTTAAAAAATAAAAAAATGAAATCTAGTTAAGTTGTTATAAGGAAGTAAAAATTACTCACAAACTTATATATCAACCTTTTTCTTCCTTGTCGTCCTGTTTTATGTGTTGAATGGGTTCCATTTTCTTTTCTTTTCTGCAAGAAAATAATTGGAAATTAATATTTAATGCTAAATTATTTATTTATTGTACCTAATGATTGAAAAATTCAATGATTACATATTACATTTGAATCACGTTGTTGTTGAGATGGCTCCTCCTGCGATGCAATTTTGTCCATTTCTTTGACCATTTCCTTGTACACCTTGTTGGACATTCCTACTAGCATATTTATGATATCAGCTCATTCATATTTTGAGATTTTCATAATCTTCCTGAAAATGTAACATGAAAATAAACTATTTAATTTTTATATTGATATATGAAATGTAAATATAACAAAAGTGATATTTATAAATAATTCTAGACAAACATTTAAAGGAATATTACTTTTTCATTCCTTCTTTTTTGTTGTTGTACGTTTTTGCTATTAAAATTCTGACATGTCTCATTGACCAATTCTCTAGAAACTCTTCCTATAGTTTAGATAAAATTTGGTTCTTGAAATCATTGGATTGGTTTTTGTATTGTAAGTGGAAAGAAAGTCTATACATTCATTCCACTAGATCCCTCAAACTTTTGTAAAAGTTTTCCCCCCTTTCGTTAACCTCCAGCACCACTCCAGATGAGCTAAGGAGCAATTCATTTTCATTTGCATGTTCTATTTTTTTTTTTTTATTAGAACAACATTCCTTTTATGAGTTGTTGGTCCTTGTAGAACATTAAACAGATGTGAATTAATAGACTGTTTGACACATGTTATCTAATAATTTTAATTATATTATTAATGAAAATTAAAAAAAGAAACTCATATTGGATCAATAGTATTTTTTCATTCCCCTGATTCATCCTTTTGTAATTTTTCCATCAAGATTTTATGCTCTTCTGGTCCTAGATTAGAAATAATCTTATCAAGATTTGTCATTTTGTGGCTCTGGATGATACACAGTAAAAAATACATATTAGTTAAACTTACATATAGTTCAAAAATAATATTTTTTGTAAAGAATTTACAAAGAACTTGCCTTTTTTTCTTTTCCTAATGTGTTATCAGTATTTTTGTTACTTGATATCTTGTCAGTAATTTCTTTATCAATCTCAAACCTATACCATATCATTCATTAATATATTTATAAATAAATTGTCAACTTTTTAGGTAAATAAAAATCTCAAGAAACCGGTGCGCCATTCATGGTATATGCACCAACTCTAGTGCGTGGGGGTCTTCAAAACGTGCCACACAAACAGTATAATAGACCGTAAGGTGCTCTATGTCAACAAGGAACACCGGTGTGTTACATGTCAACCACTGCATCGATTAACCATGATAAAATATTAAAAATCGTCCAGTGTTAGTTTTTGTAGCATAAATCGGTGCCATATTTTACATATGGCACACTGATAAAAAAAAATTGTTTTTTTATTTTTTATCACATTACTTTAGCGGTGCGCTTGTACAATAGAGACTGAGTGCATCGATGAAAAAAAAAATCTGTTTTTTTTAAATTCACGCAAGGGACGACATGGATTGGGATCCGACTATGAAAATCGTCCCGTCTATTGGATGTCTTAGTTCTATATATAGCAATACAAACTCTATAAATCTAAATTGAAAAGCCCTAATTATGAAATCACAAAAAGAATGTAGGGTTTGTATTTTTTGAAAGTGTATTTTTTTTCGAAACAGAACATTCGCAGTGCGGCATAATGAAATAGTGCACCGACTACATATTTTACAAATGGTGCACTGAGAAATTTTATTTATTTTATTTTATTTTTATTTATTTTTTATTTTTTATTTTTTATCACAGTACTTTCGTAGTGTGCTGGGATAATAGAGTGCACCGTTGCGCTAAGTTACACAGGGCGCATCGATGAAAATATATGGGCTTTTCAATTTATATTTATAGGGTTTGTATTGCTAAATATAAGCCTAAGACATCCAACCCACGGGATGACTTGCATAATCAGATCCCAATCCATTTCGGCTTGTGTAAATCTGAAATCATAAAAAGAGGGAGAAGAAAGGGCAGAAGAAAAAAGAATGTAGGGTTTGTTTCTAAAATGGATTTTTTTTGTGCAAAACAGCACGTTTGTGGTGCGCCATAATGAAATAGCGCACCGGTGAAATATTTTACATATAGCGCATTGATATATATATATATATATATATATATATATATATATATATATATATATATATATATATATATATATATATATATATATATTATGACTGTACTTTCGCAGTGCACTGGTATAATAGAGCGCACATGTGCGCTATGTTATGCAAGGTGCACCGAGGAAAAAAAATATGTTTTTTTTTAAATTCATGCAAGGGACGACATGGATTGGGATCCGACTATGCAAGTTGTCCTGTGGGTTGGATGTCTTACGACTATGCAAACCCTATAAATCTAAATTGAAAAGCCCTAATTCTGAAATCACAAAAAGAGGGAGAAAAAGGGGCAGGAAAAAAATAATCTAGGGTTTATTTCTATAAATGGATTTTTTTATTTTATTTTGTTTCTGAAAACTGTAGAAAAAGTTAAAAAAATTGTAGAAAAAGTAAAAAAAACAATAAACTTTGATTTTTTTCTTTTTGCATAAAAAAACTGTAGAAAAAGTGAAAAAAAACAATAAACTTTGATTTTTTTCTTTTACTCCATAAAAAACTGCAAAAAAAGTAAAAAAAAATAATAAAATTTATTCATGAGATTGTTTGAAATTCTATGCTACAGGGTTTCAATCACGAGAGGTTTGGAATTATGATTGTCTGAATACTTCTGTTTGAACGTATTTCCCTGATCCACAGTGCTCTCATGCTCTGTTTTCTCCAGGGATGTCTCCTGTAAATCTCTGGATGAAAAGTTTTGCAAAAATAGTGAAATAATGAAAAGTGTTTAGTATTTAAAGAAATGTTTTATGAAATTAGATTTTCGAAAATATTTTGCTGCACATTTTTCAATTTACCGCTTTTATTTTCACTTAAAAAAAATAGAGTTGCACTTTTTTTATTTGCGATTATTCGTCACCGGTGTGTCCCTTAATCACACCGCACTAGTGCATCTGGGTATAAAATGTCATCGGTGCACATTACCAAAAACACACCGGTGCGGTGATCAGTACATTAGGCACCGAAATTACATTTAGGTGTGTGCACCAAAATTTATTGTTGTTTTGCTCAAATGCAGGGAGAAAATATCATAATTATATCGAATGGACAATTCTTCAAAATCTAGCTCGTTCCATAATATTTCTCAAATTCCATCGCGGAGTTCTTCCTATCCATCTCAAGACGTAATATTTACTTCAAATTTTATTTATATTTTCACTATCTAATTGAATTTTTGTTTTTTATCCATGTAGTCAATCATGCACAGCTTAATTAAATTTATAATGTATACAAATTTGCAGGTTCATGCAGATTCAACATTGAGTTTATATGCAAAAAATATTCAAACTGCTCCAAAACGTCAGAAGTTCTCATCAGGAGCTGCATACCGCAAGGCACATTTGGTAGATGAAAATGGACAGCCGCTTCACCCTACCAATTGTAACAATATTGCATCTTCTAGCCACAATCCTAGGACAATGATGGTAATAATTATAAATTTTTGGTATACATATTGATTAATATGTAATTATTTCAACGTCAGACCAATTTATAATCATGCAATATTGTCAACGTGGTTACTAATTGATATCATATATTTTGTACTAATCACGTTCAAATAATTTTTTTTAATTATTAGGATTCTAGTGATGATAAATGGCCTACCTACCATCTTCCGTTGCACCCCATGACAATGTCAAATCGAGAGAAGACTGAATTAAGAGAAAAAATAAGAGAGGAACGATACCAAGAATGGTTGAATCAACCACCGATTCAATTCCCGCTACATCCAGATTCACCAATTAGGAATGACTACAGCAATAGTAGTTCTTCACAAGCTGGCAATGGAGGAAATCAAATAGAGGTTGGTATGGATGATTACTTAAGGGATACGACTGCCATGGAGAAAATGTTGTTAGATGCATTCCAAAATGATGATCAGCTAGGGGATGATGCTCATATCGCTGACACCTTTTTCAAAAGCCTTAAATTTGCTTCCACCACCCCTCTCCTTGGACTTGGCAGTCAGTCAAAGTCTACCCAGTTGGGGACACTGATGTTACTGTACAACTTGAAAGCAAAGTTTGGCTTATTGAATGCATGTTTCTCGGAACTTTTGAGGTAAGTTACCATAAATTACTCCCTTATATAAATTTGAAATATAATTAGTACACTACAATGAACATTACAAATGGTAAATTTTATGAACGTTAATAATTATATTGACATTAATGTACATTTATTAATATATTTTTCCATGATCACCAACTATAGGTTATTCAAATACAAGGTTCTTCCGAGTGATAATGTCATGCCCAGTAGCTGCGAAGAGGTAAAGAAATTGTTGAAAATGTTGGGTTTTGAGTACATATCATATCATGCATGTCAAAATGATTTTATTCTACACAGAGGAGAATATGCACATAAAGAGATGTGTCTGAAATGTGGGCATGGCAAGTATGATAAATTGAAAAAGAAGGGTAAATCACGTACTGGTCTTGCTTTTAAGATATTGAGGCACATGCCTATAATCCCAAGGATTAAAAGGCTCTTTCGTTGCAAAGAATTAGCTATGTTGCAGGGAGGGCATGCCTCACATAGAAGTGAGTTGGGAGTTATGCAAATCCCAACTGATTCAATAGCCATGAAGCATATAGAGGATACATGGCCCGAAAAATTCAAGGATGAAGTACGAAGTCTATGACTTAGCATATCCATGGATGGCATCAACCCATATTCCCTCCAGAACACCAACTATTCTGTTTGGCCTGTAGTAGTGATCAATAACAATATTCCCCCATGGTTGTCCGTGAAGAATGAACATCTTATGTTTGCTCTCATAGTCCCTGGTAGAAGACAAGTGAATAATATGGATATCTACTTACAACCATTGGTAGATGAATTTAAGGAATTATAGGATGGGATAAATGTATACGATGTAAAAGAGAAGAGGAGTTGCTCCAAACGAGTGGAAAAAAGTGCTTGATAAAGAGTAAGCGACTTATAATTTTTCAAATTTACAAAAATTAATTAATATTCATGTTGAACTTCGATATAATGTATATTTTGATCTCTAAGTACTATATAATGTTGGTTTGATTTCATCAGCGAATGCAGAAATTGAAGCAATCAATAAATTCGTTCTTTACAATTCTGAAGTGACACAACTGTGGGTCGCATTGTACGAACAAAAGAGGATGAAACGGGATAGTGATAGGAAATAATTCAGATGGTTGAATGGTATAAGTGTGCCTTATCCCGATCATTTAAAAGAAAATATGCCAAAAATATGCCCCAACAGTTGGGTTGCTGACCAAGTCAGAGATAAATGCGGTGCTACCGGTCGTTGCCCGCATGCTGAAGAGGATGAGCTAAACGTAGGGATTAGGTGTAGCAACTCAGTAATAATCTTCTTAATATATATGTAAATTTGAAACTTATAAGACATCTAGATTTCATATTTTAACTGTTGGGTTATTATAAGACACATGACACTATGATTTTTTTAACTTTTTTATAATAGGTTAATTTGTTCCCATCTATGTGGGCATATGGACACCATTTTCGCACAGAAAATGCTGATGCTGGAAACGTCACACAAGGTTGTGGAGTGGAAGTCGAGTTCGATCAATCTAGTCGATGATCAAGACCTAGTACGAGGGATGTTAGGCTACATCGGAAAGATACAAGAGATTATTGAAGTGGATTTCTCTTCTTTGCAATGTGTTATTTTTAGGTGCAAGTGGTGGAACACCTTTTATCAGAATAATGTAAAGGAAGATCATGATAGTAGGCTGATATGTATCAACTCTAGAAAGATGTGGGATGAAGCTAAGGAGCCCGATGTTTTCCCCAAACACTGCAACCAGGTGTATTTTTACCTAGATGTGTTGAATAGGGATTGGTGGTTTGTATTGACGCATGACCCTAGATCAAAACATATTTTTGAGAAAAATAGTGTTATCATGCCATGCGAGCTGGAAGATAATGAGGGTGATCATGAGAACCAAGATTGATATGGTACATGTGTTATTTCATCAATATTTATACTTTTTAAGATGGGTTTTTGAAATATTATAATGTGTATTTTGAAATAATTGGTAATTTGCATTGTGTTAATGTTAAAATCAATAATTCACTTGATAATTTGCAATTATGTTGATCTCAAAAACAATGGCATACTGTATAAATTAGTTCTTTTTTTTGTATCCAAGATTATAATAAAATAATGATAATTCTAAAGTACATGAATTTATTTAAAAATTTTAATAAATTCATTTCACATTAATACAATTAAAATTTTACAAATATTTTACATACAATTACAATTAAAATTAGAATTAGAATTAGAATTGCAATTACAATTATAATTACAATTTAACAATTTCACATACAATTACAATTAAAATTTTAGAATTTTACATACAATTACAATTTTACAATTACAATCAATTCGCAGTAATACAATTAAAATTTTACAAATATTTTACATACAATTACAATTACAATTACAATTACAATTTTACAATTTCCGTACAATTACAATTACAATTTTAGAATATCATTATATAGAATTATTATATCATTATTTTACAATTACAATTTCTGTACAATTACAATCACAATTACAAATGAAAAAATTACAATTACAATTGCAATTTTACAAATTTACATATATACCATTACAATTACAATTTTAGAATTTTACATACAATTAGAATTACAAATATTACAATTTTACAATATCATTATCATTTAATATTAAATTAATTAATAAACATCACTTTCATGATAACCATCGCTAACATCATCGTGATCATGATCATCTAACAAAACACAATTAACATTATATATTAACATCATCACAACATAAACATCAAATATACATCTCATGTCAAATAAATCATGCTATCACATACACATCTATCTGCAAGCTCCACATTAAATGAACATATATAATATGATGATCACCAACATGTAAATTAAGTACAATTGCAACATGAACATAAAATACATGGACCATATATATATATATAAATGAATAATGTTAAAAATATACAACTGTAATATAAATGTCATGGATCAGCTGGTGGTAGTACAACATCAATATCAGTACTAGTGGAGGCCTGCTCGGTCAAAGGTGCAGCCTTGATGGTCGATGGTCCAACCTGCTCATGATCATGAGTACTGATGGATGCTACAGGCTGTTGACTAGACGTGGCCGATGGTCTAGCCTCATCTCCATTATGACTGCTGCTAGATGCTAGTGGAGGCTCATGCTCATCTGGCGCGGCGCGACGCTAGGTGAACGATCATGAGATGATGAGTCGCTACTCGCGGACTGTCCATCACGTGCTATGGCTTGACCATGAGTATAATGTGCAACAATCCTCCTCAATCACGTGACAATTGTCGTAACTCCTACGACATGCCGCATCAGGCTGTACATGTCACGCATAATGCCTCTCCACATCTATAATAGCCTATCTTTGGCCTGTATGTCTCTCTAATGAATGGGCCTGATTCCCACCTCAACAATCAATGCACTGAGTTGGTCACCCAACTCCATCCTGTATCTAGCATCAAGTCGACTGTGCCTAGCAAAAGGTGGTACCGGCACACCAGTAGGAGCAAGTCTCTCTGCACCGGCCTCCTGATGATCCTCGACATCTGGCATGCCCTAATCATCATCTGGATCTAGACCTGGATCATGTGGTGGTGCCAGCATGTCTTCTCCATCAAAAGAGCCAATGTATGCAAAAATATATACAAGTACATAACAATAATTAGGCAATTTAATTATACAATTTAATAAAAACAAGTTAAAGAACATGCTAGAATAAATTTAAATATATAAAACAGTAATGTTACCTCTATCATCTGGTGGCTCATCAACTGTGAAGAGGATGTTGGCACACCCTCGCCAATCCAAACCCGCGTAAGGACAGGGGACCATAATGAAGGGATGCTCATCAACACTGGCTAGCAACTCCAGTGCATCATGCGATATCCTCATTGGAAATAGAGTCTCGTCCCTCTTGGGTATCATCTGCCCCCACGTGTGCATATGTGCCTCAAAAATCGGCCTACGAGGCTGCCGAAGAAAAGTAGGCCTCGTCTCTAGAAACCTCTCAAAAAATAAACCAAAAATCTCTGAAGAAAAAGGGAAGTTCACCCTCCCTACCAAATGCACCAATATATAACTGACCTCCAGCGACCTGAAACTCTGCAGGAGACAGTACATTTTATCCAATGTATCTATAGGAGTAAAATAATTGACTCCCTGCTACATAGCCAGCTGGAACCTCTGGGAACAAGGGAAAATCCACCCGTCTCCTCGATAGCCCTGTAATGAAATATATATCCTCCTTAGTGGGTGTGTACCACTGGTTAATACCAACTCGGAAAGCCTGTTGCTAGGCATTCCACCTTCGAATAAGATGTCTAAAAAAAAACTATGGCCATTTAGGGAAGTAGCCTCCTCATAGAATTTGAGGAGGCCTACCTGCCTTAGGAGCCCCTACATAGCTGCTATAATAGGGTGAGGGTATGCATCTCTCTCCCTCTCTCGTGCCTCCCACAGGCAAACCATGTTATACTGCTCTTCACGTCTATGAATAATTGACATATTAAAAACAATTTTTTTTATTAAATGAGACATGTATTTAGAAATATACATATATAAAAAAAATTTGAAAACGAAAAAAGAAAAAAACAGTCAGTACGCCAAAAAAATAGTCATGCACCAATCCTGGTGAGTCTTTCTATGGAGCGCACTGGCTTCGATGCACCTAATAATATTAAGCACACTAGGGGTGATACTCCAGAAAAATTTGTAGCGCACCGTTGACTATGTACGTTGTCATGAGGGCGGTGTGCTGACTAAACTCTACAGCGAACTGACCTCCTACCATCATGACATAGTGAATGGTGCGGTATTTTACAAGGCCACAACATTGATGTAGGAGAAATACAGAAAGCCCTGTGCTAACAAAAATAGCCGTCCCAGGGTGACTATTTTGGTCAACGCACCGCGTCGCTGCTATTCCACTAGGTCAATGGTGCAGCCGAGTAACCAACCACACCGCACTTTTTAAAAAGAATTAAAATAACACGGTGCGCCTTTGGTACCGCCCTAGAACCGATGCGGATACCGTTAGTACCAATTTACCAGGCCGAATAGTTGACCATTTCAAAATGTGGTATGTGGTGCACTGACAACATTACCCGCCTCAGGGCGGATAATACAGTCAACGCATCATGTTGTTGCTATTCCACATTGTCAAGAGTGCGGCCTGGTAAATGACTGCATCACACTTTTTCTTTTTTCTTTTTAAATAACACAGTGTGCCTATCGGTACCGCCCCGGAACCAGTGTAGATACTGTTAGCACCGACTGTGGTGTGGCCTGTAAATTTACAAGCATCACCGCAAACTGGTGCGAGTCGAATGGCTCGAGCGCACCACGCAATTTTTTTTTTTAATGGTTAATTTTAAGGTTATTTGAAATTCTAATCCGCTAAAAGGCTTAATTATGGAAAAACAAGAAAAATACCTGTAAATTTGCCCGCCGAGGAGGCATATTGGCTGTAGAATTTGCAAAAGAAAATTTGTCCACCGTTTTGCAAAATTCAAGCTAGAGATTGGTGGGCAATGCACAACAGCAATGCATGCAATGAGTGCAATGGGAGCACCGATATTAGGGCAGCTTAGACAAGGATAAATTGCACTGGTTCTTAATAGCTCTGTAGCACTGATGAAAGTAAAAAATGCGGTTTTTTGGCCGTAATTTTTTTTTATTTAACCCTGTTCCGGTGCGTGGGGTTCTTTGGGCACACTGGTGCATTTTCTTCATTCCGCACTGAGAAATTTTTGTTTTCGTGCACTTTTTATGAGGCACCAAAGTGGACATTTTGTAAAGCACTGGTGCACTACAGTAATACAACGCACTGGGAGGGTGTGTATGGAGCGCACGGTGTCCGGTGTGTCAATGTTTTGTGCAGTTTTTTAGCGGTATTTTTTTTTTATTTAACCCTGTTCCGATGCACGGGGTTTTATGGGCGCACCGGTGCATTTTATTCATTCCACACTGGACAGTTTCTGTTTTTGCGCACTTTTTATGAGGCACCGATGTGGACGTTTTTTAAAGCACTGATGGGCACTCGGTGTCCGATGTGGCAATATTTTGTGCGGGTTTTTGGCCGTAATTTTTTTTTTATTTAATCTTGTTCCGGTGCGCGGGGTTTATGGGCACACCGATGTGTTTGCTTCATTCCGCACAGGGTGGTTTCTATTTTTGCACGCTTTTTATGAGGCACTAGTGCGGAAGTGTTGTAAAGAACCGGTGTGCTACATAAATACAACGCACCGGGTGGGTGTGTATGGACCGCACAGTGTCTGGTGTGTCAATGTTTTGTGCATTTTTTTGGACATAATTTTTTTTTATTTAACCCTGTTCTGGTGTGCGAGGTTTTAAGGGCGCACCGATGTGTTTTCTTCATTCCACAACAGGTGGTTTCCATTTTTGAGTTCTTTTTATGAGGGACTGGTGTGGATGTGTTGTAAAGGACCTGTGCACTATAGAAATACAGCGCACTGGGCCAGTGTGTATGGAGCGCACGGTGTGACAATGTTTTGTGCGCATTGGTGCTTTCTCGTGTTGAACGCACCAATGTGTTTTACAGTAATAAGTGCACTGGACAAAATACATCCGTAAAAACCTCCTCTTGCCAACCTCCTCTAGTAACCTCCGCTAGAAACAGATGTCTGGGGTATTTTTATAAGGGGTTCCTAAAAAACATCTGCTAGAGGGTCTTTTCCTTGTAGTGGAGAACTCTACATCCCTCCCCTTTGACCCTCAACTCGAATTTCCTAAGATAACTCAGTCATTCTGAATTAGATAACTAATACAAGTTGTCATGAGATGAAATTACAATTTATCTTCCAATTTAATTAAGGGAAAATTAAATCAGAAGCCCCCTTTGGGTGCCATTTCAATGGTTTTTAGAGAATTACGAATGTATGGTTTTTCTATTTTATGAAATGCCATCTTACATCAATCATTTTTTTACCAAGGATAGATACATTGATTCCACGAGAATGTAAAACAAAAAATGGCAGACATAGGATGATTACAAATCAAATTTAAATCCCTTATCGTTTTAACAACATATAGAACCCATTTATATCTTCCCAATATCTGCATCACAACACAACATGGTGTGACCCTAGGGAGCCAACACATCCATCGTTTTGAAAGTGTTATTTGTTCATATTCTCTAGAAGCATTCTTTTGGTTTTCATTTTTGGTATTTTCCCAAATTTGTGAAACCATGCTACCAACATTGGAATGATTGTTATATGTATCTCGCAAAAAATTTGAACTTTCTATATATCCATCATAATTTCAAGAAATAATATGAGTACTAGCTGAGTACTTGGGAAGCTTGTTCTCATCGTAATTTTTTGTAGGTACATACATCCTTCCTTTTGAAGGAATTGATTGGTTGTATTTTCTAGAACATTTTTCTTGGTATTCATTATTTCTTGTTCCATGAATTTATGACACCATACTACCACCATTAGCATGTAGTTTTTTGTTTGCACCCTAAAAAATGTCTTGATTCACTATGTTAAGCATCATCTATTTGCATGTAACTGATAATACTTGCTAAGTAGTGCTTGGGAATCTTCCTTTCAATATGATTTTTGCACATACACCACAACCTCCCATGTTAGATGTGTTAGTAAGTGTTTGGATGGAAGACCGGGCCCGACCATTTGACATTTTATTCTTCTTTTTTGACTTTAAAGAAAACCTCACAATGTTTCATACCAAAAAAATTGTTGTTTCTCGGATTATTTGGTTGAATGCTACCTCAAGGACAAGTTGACTAAAATATTTTTGGTATCCATATACTCACAATCCAATAAGGGTGCACTCTCTATAAGTTACTTGTTGAGCTCCTTGATATCGCTAGTCAATATTATTTAAAGAGTGCTAGCCCAATGGAAGATCATCTTCCTTATAAGAAGGAGATTGGTGATTCTTTTTCACTATCCCATAACATGAACTAATCAATGACATTATAGTTTATTTTTAATTAAAATATTTTTTTATATTAATTTATTTCAATGGTGAGATATTTTTTTGGATTCATTTCTTTATATTGTCTCTAAAGATACAGAAGTGATATTGTATTGCCTTTAAACATAATTTTTTATTAACTCTAGAGAGAGAGAGACTAGGATTAAAGGCATATTATCTCTATAATGACAATATGTCTTTAATCCCAACTATTGTCTATGGAGAGACAATAATGAAATTGTCTCCTGAGATACAATAATGTGTATGTTATATATTGTCTTTATACATATAATTTTTTAAGTAATACTTTAAGGTACTCGCTTAAAGAAAATATTTAAGAACATACAATTTTATTTTATTTTTAATCTCAAGTTAAGACAATTTACCCAAAATTTATCTCAAATATAGTCTTAAAACCCCCTTCTATGTTGTACTTACTTAGAATATGAATTTGTTTATCTAAAATCTATCTGTATAATGAATTTCTGGAAGAATGGTGTGGGTGTCTTGAGAATAACAATCCACTTAAAATTTTTTGGGTAGCATCCAAAATACACAATTTTTGTTGCAGTAAACTTCTCCAATACTATGTCACATGTTGCTCAATTCACCAAATGAGAATGAAAAAGTTCACTATAAGTATCGTCGTTAGAATAAATGGGTAACATGTATCCATAGTTAAACCAATGTTAATATTTTTCAAAATTATGTGTTACAACTAAGAAATTTACTATTGCAAAGTGAACAACAAAAAAAAAATTGTGATGTGACAAATAAAGATTAGTTTCAGAAGCTGA
Organism: Pinus albicaulis; assembly: GCA_034641835.2. Taxonomy (NCBI): domain Eukaryota; kingdom Viridiplantae; phylum Streptophyta; class Pinopsida; order Pinales; family Pinaceae; genus Pinus; species Pinus albicaulis. The sequence goes on from CM076577.1 coordinate 584,460,981, forward strand.
CGAATGAAGATTAATGTTGCAATGTGAATACAAAAAACAATGTCACAATCTCATGAACAACCAACAATGTCAGAATGCAATGAATAAAATATGACATAAATTATTGTGAACATGCTTTATAAATTTTGAATATGGTTGGCCATGATGTCTATGGGTGATTATCATTTACAGAAGATGGACATGCTTGACCATATATACCATGGTCTATCATGGTTGACCATCATTAATTATGGTTGACCAAAGTTGTTCATGATTAACTAAGATTGATTATAGTCAACCATGGCCAATCATAGTCAACCATGGTCAATATTAGTCAACCATGAGAAAACATAGTCATCTTCTATCAATCATAGTTTTCATAGTAAACCATCATCAACCATGTTCCACCATCGTCAATATAGTCAAATTTGTTGTATATGGTTGATTATGATTAATTATGGTTCACTATGGTTGGTCATGGTCACCATGTCAAGAATTGTCAACCATATTTGGATTTGGTTAGCATGGCTAACCATAGTCAACCATCGACAACCAAGGTTAACCATGGAAAACAATGATCATCTATAGTCAACCATAGTCAACATTTGAAAACCATGGTCAACCCCATGGTAATCCATGCTTAACCTAGCCAAAATTGCTAAAATATGAACAAAATCTCTATAGAAAAGAGAGAAATTCATCATACATAACACTCATAATTAAAAATATTATCACATCTAAATGGAAAGAAAAATTTCATTGCAGTAAGAATTAGAAAATAAAATAATATTAACAAACTACAAGGATAAGGTTTTCCCTAATATAAAAGACCAAAAGTGTCTCTTGGTGTTGATATATGAAATGAAGAAAATCAACATAGCTAATATAAGAACAAACTTTTTATAGAAAAGACAAAAATAATTATATATAACACTTATAACAATGAAAATATTATGACATTTAAATTTATTGAAAATATTTGTTATAACAAAAAATTTGATAGTGACCCCATAGGGCATAGAATAGATGGTGATGGGGGTGTACTGTTAATGAAATTTGTGATGTGAAAGTCACGAGTTCGAATCCCCATGGGAAAAATAAAACCATATTAAGCACTGATGTGGCCCAAGCCGATGTCGATCCCTAGGTGATTTTGATGGCTTATATGCCCTTTGATCGTGGTTTCTCAAGCCAAAGTTCAAGCATGTAATCATCTTAGGACTCGCAAAGCTTAGAAAACAAAAAAAAATAGATAGTGAAAATTTGAAAAAATATATTATAAAGATATCGTCGACCCTACTAAAAAAATCCAAATGTATCTATTAATTTTAAGAAATGTATAGAATAAAAATTAACATCATTAAAGGGATCATGATCATTATCTTCCTCATCATGATTTTCTCCGTATTCATCATCAACATTCTAATTCAAAACCATCCTCATCATCATGATCATTATTGTCTTAATCATTCTCTTCATTGACTTATTCATCATCGGTTCTTTGTCATCCTAAATTAAGTACTTTATAAATATATAAATTTACATAATTTAAGTGTATATGGTATAAAAAAAATTAACACGCACACAAATTCAAAACTAATAAATGACAACAAAATTTAAATGTTCAAATATTTTGTTAATATACATATGTTTTTGGTATATATTTAACCTTATATTTTATTGAAGCATTACACTTCTAATATAACTATTTCTAAATATATGGATATATATAATGTAAGTGTGTATCGTATAAATAAAAAATTAACACACACATATATTATATTAAAAAATAATAAAGAACCAGAAAATTTAAAGGTTAAAATATTTTTTTAATGTCGATATATGTTTTGTATATATTACAGTTCTACAATAATTTTTTATAATTATATAAATTTATATAATTTAAGTTGTATGTATATATAAAAAGTTGATACACATATATATTCAAAAATAATAAATGAAAATTAAATTAAAGATTAAAATATTTTTTAATTTGCATATGTTTCTTGTATATATTTAACTCTTATATATTATTGAAATATTACAATTCTACTATAAAGATTCATAAATATATAAATTTATATAATTTAAATGTGTAAGATATAAACAAAAAATTAACATATTAAAATTGTGAAAATGAAGATTAACCAATAGAAAAAAAAATATTATTAAAATAGAAATGGAAATTATTATTGTCCTGAAGTTATTTTAAACCATATTGATCTCTTCCTTGTTTTCAAGTTTTAAATTTAGAGAAAACATAATCTAAGAAACCTGGATTTTTCTTTTTAAAATAAGTAGGTTTTAGCCTTGAGTTTTATTGGTTTTGTTAGATTTTTATTACAAACCTTTTTGAATTTCATGTGATTTATAAATAACTTAAACTCAATTTCGATAGATTCATGGTTGGCTTATTAGTGCTCGACCATAGATTTATGAATCTCATGGAATAAACCCCCATAATCATAATCCAACAACTTTGAAATTAATCAGTTTTGTTCACAGAACCTTGTGACATAACTTATATTATAACTTATATAATTATATAAATTTATATCGTTTAAGTGTGTGGTATAAATAAAAATTTAACAATACACATATATAATGAAAAATAATATGTAACAACAAAGTTTAGAGATTAAAATAATATTTTAATATAAATTTGTTTTCTTTATATAATTAGCTTTTATATTTTTTTGAAATATTACATTAAATTTAATCAATTTTGTTAGTCACATATCTTATATTATAATAGTTTATAAATATACAATTTTCTATAATTTAAGTGTATATGATATAAATAAAAAATTAACATACACATATATATTGAAAAATAATAAATAGTAACAAATTTTAAATATTAAAATATTTTTTTAACACGTATGTTTCTTTTATATATTTGACTTTTATATTTTATTGAAATATTACACTAGATTTAATAAATTTTGGTCACCAAATTTGGTGACATAGATTTTATTATAATGTTTTATAAATATATAAATTTATATAATTCAAGTGTGTATGGAATAAATAAAAGATTAACGTGCACACACATATATTGAAAAATAGTAAATAACAACAAATTTTAAATATTAAAATATTTTTTGTTAATATGATGTTATTTAAGCTCGTTGACTTTAATTAAACAAGAAATAAAATGCACAAAAAGTAGGAAAATGAATTCACAAGATAAACTCGAGATTGACGTGGTAAAACCCTTACAATGTGTCAAGGAAACCTCCTTGGGGATAGGGATTGGAATACCTTATTATTCAAAGTCAACAATGACTCTCCAATAATACAATAATCCTCTCGTGCAACAACATTTTAATAGGAAGGCACTATTACAAAAAATTGTCTATCATTATGCAACTACCTGAAAGGTAAAACAAAGCTTACTTAGGTGAACTACATTTTCAAAATATTTTAATTGTTTTCATTATTAACAATATAAACCTTGACAACTTTTTTTCCTAATCCCTTTCCCATGTGCATTCATCATCTTTTTGCAAGCCAAGAGAAGCAAAACACCACCACAATTTCTCTAACAAAATTGGTTTCATGAACATGTATACTCAATTTTCTTGTATGTGGACTTTTTTTAGAGCTACTTCACTACCTTCAATTACATGTCTTACAAAATGGTATTTTGCATCAATTTTTTTAGTCTCTTTGTGATAAGCCAGATAATTATCCAAATTAGTAGCACTCTTACTATCATTGAATACATACAATTTCTCCTACATCCTTCCAAGCTCACCCAATAGACCCTTCAACTAGATTTACTCTTGATAGGCATTTGAAGTAGCTATATATTTTTCCTTAGTATTGGAAACACCAACTATTTCTTGAAGCTTTGACATCTAACTAATTGTTGCACGTACAAAAGTAAGGACATATGCATCTATAGTATATCTCCCCTTGTCCAAGTCATCAACATAATTCGAATCAACATATATGAATAAGAAATCATTGCAACCATTAGATATGATACAATGGTCACTTGTGACTCTCAAATACCAAGCCACCCATTCCATTGCTCAACAATATTATTTTCCTAGATTTTCCATGAACCCACTGACAAATCCAACTACATGTGGCATGTCAACTCTTGTAGATACCATCACATACATTAGATTCCTTTTTCATATGGTACCCAAAACATATACTCCTTTTCTTCCTTATAATACGACTTAAACCCAAATAAATATTAACAAGGGAAGCTAAAGGAACAATAATAGTTTTCACATTTGAAATTTGCAAGTATTTTCTCCACATATTTTTGGTGTGATAACCAATGATTTCCATTTTCTTTCTTTCTTTGTGTATCTCCATGCCCAAGATCTATTTTGCAGCTCTAATGTATATCATATCAAATTTCCTAGTAAGCTAAGCCTTTAACATGTTGATCTCTTCCATGTTTTTTCCTACAGTAAGCATATCGTCAATATACAAAACCAAAATAATCAACATACCATTGAAAATTTTAAAATACACAAAATTATCATATTCAATTCTAGTGAAGTTTTGTTTCACCGGAAAGGAATCAAAATTCTTATACCATTTCTTGGGTGATTGTCTTAGACCATACAATGATTCCTAAGCTTGCAAACTAATCTCCTATTATGAATTTATACAAAACATTTTTGGTTGTTCCATATATATATCCTTATCTAAATCTCCATAAATGAAACTTGCTTTAACATCTAGCCGTTCTAGCTCAAGGTCAAGTAATGCAATTAGTCCTAGCACCATACAAATAGAAACATGTTTTACAACTAGCTTAAAAGTATCATGTAAGTCAATAATCTTTATCTGAGAGTGTCCTTTTTCTACCAACCTTCCTTTATATCTTTTCATGTTCCCATAAACATTTCTCTTCAATTTGAAGACCCATTTACATCCAAAAAAATTTCTCCCTTTATGAAGTTCTACAAGCTCCACGATTTTTTTCTTGGCCAAGGAATCCATTTCTTCATCCATAGCCTTCTTCCATTTTTCATTATCCATATCATTCATTGCTTCCTAATAAATCAAATGTTCCTTATCCTCAGTAATCAAAGAAAGATATTAAGAAAAATATTCATACATATTAGGTGCTCTTCCATGCCCTGTAGACCCCCTAAGAGTGAATGGTTTCTCAATTTATATGCTTTCCTTTATACCTCTTTCACTTTTTTCCTCATAAGATTCTTCTTGCTTCCAACTTTTCGAAAAATGTTAAATCTATAACTACATTTTTTGATTTTGTGTTTCTCGTTACTTTTCAAAATTTTCAAAATATCCTTTTATAAGGGAATATTCATCAAATGTTACGTCTCTACTTATGATGATATTATGTGTAGAAGGATCCCACAACCTATATCCTTTCATAGCATTGTCATACCCAAAAAATACATATATTTTTTCTTTTGGGCTAACTTAGAACATTGATTCTTTGGAATAAGAGCATAACCATTAAAATAAAAAATTATTAAGTATGAATAATTTCAAGGATGACACGAGAAAACTTCCTCAGGAATTTTATAATTAATAAAAACTGAATATTATTTATTTACAAAATAGCTAGTGTATATTTCTTATGCCCACAACTCCTTTTGCAGATTAGCATTGTTGATCATGCGTACTTCTTCAGATTAAAAAATCTCCCACAACAAAATCAAATTCTAGAGATTTGGACGTGCTCAATCTTATGGAAGCCACAAAATGATCCCAAGACTCGCATAAGGAGAAAAGTTAAGTGATGGTTTTATTTTATTCTTCAAATTTGACCTCCATATCAGTCAACTGGAAAATAAGGGTATTAAATACATTTAGGTGACCTGAAATTTTAGTTCCTTCCTTCATATGAAGGTTATAATGGTCTCTTCAAGTAAATTCTATTGGTTAGAGACTTGGTCATGTATAAGTTTCCAATTTACCCCACATACCTGTTGTTGAAGTTTCTTCAACAATGTTGAAGAGAACCTCATCCCCTAGGAAAAACATGATGGTATTGAGAGTTCAAGTGCCTGAGCCCTCCCATTCTAGATATGTCATGCCAACAGGTCTCTTTCTTACCCCATCTAATGCTTTGTGAAATCCTTGTTACATAATAAAATATCGTACCTTTAGTTTCTGTTAGTGTCCAAATTTTCAGTGATCAAATGTACTCTTTCAGGTTTACTTAGTAGTGGTCCTAGGTCAAAATTTCATGTTTCAAGTCAGTTTTCAAATAAAATTTTGTTCGCTAAATATTTCTAGGTCTGAAAAAATACTCCTTCACTCCATTCATGGTCATCATAATTTAAAAGGTCATGTCATCCATAAATAATCTAGGGTTTGAGTTCATTCACCACACCTTTATTTAGGTCAAAGTCTAGGTCTCATTTGTTTCGCCACCATAAGAGTCAATTATGTCATAAAGGAAAGTGAACAAAATCTCATTTTCACCATACAAGTCATTTGCATAGGGAGTTAGAAAATATAGGGAAATAATTAAAGAGATCCTCTATTCTCACCATCATACTCCACAATTTACATGGGTTGAAGAAAAATAAGCAAATTTGTGCCAATACTACTTGTGTTGTGCTTTTCGGTGTGTTGCGTAGGTGTTGAGTTTTTGGTGTTTGAGCTCTAAATTAGTTCTCCAAGGTTCAAAACCACTGCATAAAGGTTCATACAGTTCCTAAACAGTAATTGGAAACCCTCGATACCTCGCTCAAGTAAAAATTCATCAGCAAATGAGTGGTTTCCTTCATTAGGTTACCTCCACTACGTTTTTGGTGTTTTTTATATTTTGTTTGTTTTAGCTAATAAAACCATAATATAACCATATACAACCTTAATATAACCTTAATAAACCATACCAGAACATATCCTATCACTCACAACCCTCTTTTCCATCAATTTCATTAAAATCTAATTTTCACTACATTTTGGCCAAAAAACTAGTGAAACCCCGTGTTTTGACCTTTTGGGTACTTTCACATGCCCATTCCAAAAAATTCCACTTGCATCCTGTATCCAAATAATTTCCCTACTTCCCAAAAAAATTTATGTATTTTTCCTAACTTCCTTCCACTTCATTTCTTCCCCTAAAACCACTCTATCACTATCCCCTATTTTCCTAATTTTCCACCTTCCCTATCCACTACATTAAGCTAGGGCTTTCCTTGTTGAAAAAAATCATGTAGGGTGAGAAGAAGGTACATAAGGGAGGTGACCATTCTAGGTTTGAGCCAACTCAGACCCATGGAATCATTTTTAGAGCTTCGTGATCAAGCTGGGGTTTACATTATACACAAGGACAGTTTCGCTTCAAAATCAGTTTCTGAAGTAATGGAGATGAATTTTCTAAACATGAAAGAGGTTTTGGTAAATAATAGGCCAAAGAAAAAAAAATCCTTTAGTTTATGCACATGTGTTATGGTTTGAGAGAAATGCTCAAAATACAGTTTCTCTAGGTAATTTTCTGGACTTTTGGACGGGTTTTCTTCAAATCAATTTTTCAGGGTTTGGAGTGTTGAGATTCAACAAGATGATGAGCTTAGTGAAAAGTAAGCACCTTCACTAAGTGGGGCCCGCAGGATATTTTTAGGTTTATGTCTATTTTTAGACATGGTGAGCATATTCTATAAGTTGCAGGATGTTATTTGTAGATGGTTGGTCAAATGTGAAAAATAAAAGAAATTCTAGTTTTAGAATATTGTGCGAAGTGTATTTATAGATCTTCAATCCAAAAATAGATGCATGTTTATTATTATTAGCCCTTAATAATAATCCAACAATAAATATCAACTTATTCTCTTGGAGCACTTTATTTTAGTGAACAGATTTTGAAAATCAGTGAGCTAAAGGAATTACACAATTCCTAGGGTTATTGGTGGCTCATTCACGGAGGACTCAATTAGAACTGAAGTGGCAGAGTTGTGACAGAGTTGCAAGAGTTGTTATGGGAGTTGTTATTTAGTTTAACCCAGTTAATTGAGTTAAACTCAGTTGAGCTAGTTTTATCTATTCTAACTGAGAGATACAGTACTAGTGAGAGTTTAGAGAATTAATTAGTTAATTAATTCACAACTAATAAATCACTAAAAACTAAACAAATAAAACAGTTAAATACTTGCATGTTAGTTCTAGTGGAGACCCAGTGGAGAGATAGGTGAACGAGTGAGATGGAGTATCTGTTGTGACTATAGTGATGCATTCAATGCATCTGACACAAATTGGATATGCCAATGAGGATTGTGCATTCAAAGCAAGGAAAATTTGAATGCATTTAGGGGTCTTCTTCAGTAGCGATTGCACAATGGAGGCAGGCTATCAGGAGGCAAGAAATTGGTGCATAGATATGCAAATTTCTACATGGCAGTGTGTAATGATTGTTGATTTTATTGAGAGCTTGATGTACTAAGCTTTGTATGAGATTATTACATGACCCATTGATATACTTAATATATGATATTTGGGGTATTTAGCTTTAAGCTTTCCCGTTAAATAACTGTGTTTATGTGAGATTGATTTTCGTCACATGTGTTTACAATTGAGTTTTAATTTCCGCAAGATTAACAATGGAAGGATTCTGTATTTAGCAAGAAGATAAATATTGTTAGATCAGGACGATCTGGTAATACATCATAATTAATAAATTTTTACATGGTATTGGCACAGTGTTGATCACTGGAGATTGCAATTGTGAAGAGGTGTTGATTTTTGTGCTGGTGGACAATTCGAATTTGTTGCAGAAATTTCTTGGTGCGACAATTGAGTATTCATTGAAATGTATTTCAATGGGTTGTGATTGGAGTATTCCCTTTAGGGCAGCTCAAATTATATAGCCTGGAAGGACAGGATGGAGGTGGTGCTTGAAGATAATGGACTGAAGGCATTCATCGATAGCGATGTTCCTAAGCCTACTCCTACTGATGTTGCAGTACTTGACGCATGGCAAAAGAGGGTAGCGAAGACAAGAAGAATTCTATTGGAAGGTGTGAAAGACCATATTGTGTCAAGCCTTCATGGGAAAGCCACTCCATTGGCAATGTGGAAGGATTTGAAAGATATTTTCCAAAGCAGTAGCAACCATAGGAAGTTGGTGCTGAAAGATTAGCTTAGAAAAATAAAAATGGAGAAGGGCGACAATATTCCAAAATATCTCACGAAGTTTTTCCAATGTAGGGATGAGTTGGGGAGTGTGGAGAATACAGTTGCGGATGATGACTTGGTGAGCTTGGCTCTCCTTGGGCTTCCAAAGAGTTGGCATAGCTATGAAGACTCTGTCAATGGATAGGAGAAACTACCGGATTGGGAGCAACTTTGGTCAGATCTTGTGCAGGAGGAGATAAGGTGGAATACCAGGGATGGCTCTTCATCAAAGAATGATGATGAAGAGAATTGTGATTTGGCTACCAAAGCAAGGAAAGGGAGGGGGAAGAAATCCCATCCAAAATCTTAGGCTAAAGGCAAGAAGATGGATTTGTCCAAGGTGAAGTGTCTTCACTGTTACGAACATGGGCATCTTGCCACTAACTGCCCATAGAAAAAGAAGAAAAAGAATGCTTCTGGATCTATAGCTGGAGAGGCCTTAGCCTCACAATTTGAACTTGATTTCTCTTTGATCGCATGCTTGGTTTCAAGCGCAATGGGATCAGTGTGGTATCTTGATAGTGGTTCTTCCTTCCATATGACGGGAGACAAGGAGTTGTTTAGTGACTTGGAGGAGAAGGATCTCCAAATGCATATAGAGATGGGTGACGATGGTAAATATAGTGCAATCAGCATTGGAAGCATTACCTTTGAGAGGGAGTGAGGTAAACCATTTCCGTTCAAAGATGTTATGCATGTTCCAAGTCTGAAGAAGAACTTGGTCTTGGTTGCAATGTTGGAGTATAGAGGTTATGACGTTGTTTTCAACGAGGGAAAAGCTTTCCTAGGACATAAAAAAATGGGTCAAACCAAGAGGATAGGGATTTGAGTTAAGAATATCTACAAGCTAGAGGTAGATGGTTGCGCTGTAATGATGGGAAAATTAGAATAAGTGGTAAGCTGGGATGAGGGCGAATTATGGCACAGGAGATTGGGCCATCTTCACCATGGTGCCTTGAAGATTTTGCAGCAGATTTCTATTGGACTTCCCAAGGGTAATCTTGTGCAGTCATATCATTGCAAGGGATGTACTATGGGTAAGTTTGTGAAGACCACCTTTCATGAGAAGGAGAATCGTGCTTTGGTGATCCTGGAGAGAATTCACACAGATGTGTGTGGACCTTTCTCGGTTGATTCAACAGAAAAACACAGGTGTTATGTTATTTTTGTTGATGAATATTCTCGTAGATGCTGGATCTTTTTCATGCAAAAGAAGAGAAAAACATTCTCAAAGTTCTGTGAGTTTAAATCATTGGTGGAGAAGGAGTTAGGGAAGCAAGTGAAGGCTCCGTGGAGTGATAATGGTGGTGAATATATCTCGAAAAAATTCAAAGACTTTTATAGCAAAGAAGGAATTCGAAGAGAACTCATAGCGCCTCATAACCCATAGCAGAATGGGGTTGCGGAGAGGAAGAATAGAACGATCGTGGGTGTTGCACGAGCTATGATGCATGACCAGGGCCTACCGATGCACTTGTGGGCAGAAGCATGCAACACTGCGGTTTATGTGAAAAACCATTGTCCTCATAGAGTACTTGGCATGAGCACACATGAAGAAGCTTTTACTGGTAAGAAGCCTGATATTTCTCATTTGAAGATTTTCGGCTCATCTGTTTACATTCACGTGACAAAGAACGCCAGGAAGAAGCTAGAGCCGACTGCAAAAGTTGGGATATTTGTGGGGTAGAAAGAAACACCACATAATTATCGTGTGTATTTTCCAAATAGTCGAATGACTGTGGTGTGATGGGATATAAAATTCAATGAGGTGAAAGCCATGAAGTTTTCGCTTGAGAGGGAGCTACACTTGCATGCAGAGGAGGAGCTACTTTTTCCCAAAGATGAGCCTCTATATGCGCATCAACCATAGGAGGAGATTCATGGAGTGGAGGAGTCCACTCATGCAGAACCAAACATCATAACTGGTAGAAAGCGTACCACAGAATCTGAGAGACTGAAGCTTGATGCGGCACAGAATGTAGGAGTCCCTACATCACAACACGGAAAGAGACAGTCACCTAACCGATTTACTAGATACATGGCTCTTATGAGCAAATGTATCATGACAGAGCCATCTTCTTTTGAAGAAGCAGTGCAGGAGCCCACATGGGTAGATGCCATGGCAGAGGAGTACGACTCCATTGTCAGAAACAGTGCTTGGGAGATTGTTCCAAGGCCGGTGGGTAAATCAATGGTAGGATCAAGATGGATCTACAAGGTAAAGTAAGCTACTAATGGGAGTGTTGAGAAGTATAAGGCAAGATTTTTTTCCCAGGGCTTCTCACATATCGAGGGGATTGATTATGAAGGAACCTTTGCACCTGTCGCACGGTATTCTTCCATAAGGACCATACTTTCTCCCTCAGTGCAGATGGGTTGGCACATTCATCAGATGGATGTGAAGATTGCGTTCCTTAATGGGATCATTGAGGAAGAGGTGTACATTGAGAAACCTGAAGGATTTGAGATCTTCAACAGTGGGTCGCATGTGTGTAGACTCAAAAGAGTGTTGTATGGGTTGAAGCAAGCACCACGTTCTTGGTACACATGGATCGACAGTTATTTCACTAGACTTGGCTTAACCAAGAGTGAGGCGGATGCAAACCTGTACCAAATTGTGGTGGAGGGTAAGATTTTAATCATTTTTCTTTATGTTGATGATTTAATACTAACGGGTGATGAGCAGTTGATACACTCATGCAAGGCAGATCTTGCAAAGGAGTTTGAGTTGAAGGATTTGGGCCTCCTTCATTATTTCCTGATTTGAATATAGAAGAGAAGGTAACTATTTGTGTCTCAAGGAAAGTATGCTGGGGAGATACTTTGTAAGCTCATGGAGGAATGTGTAAGTCTGCTGGATACTTTCCAGAATGAGGAAAGAGGAGATGCTAAATCACAGAGGTAATGATTCTATTTACTCCATTGAAGTAGCTGATTCACTCATATATTTGTTATTACAAGATCGACATATGCTATGCAAAGGAACTGCTTAACCGATGGCTGTTTACCAAGCTCTTTTTCAAGGTAAGCAAGTATACCCCGAGGTATCTCATGACACGATCTGCAGGCTTATGGTATTTATAGATGTATTGAGGAAGCTGCAGCTGATTGTCAGATGCGCATTGCGGGGTGCACCAATAGAAAGAAAAGAGCAAGACTTATATGCCAAGATCGGATCTACAACAGTTTCTTGGTACAGTAGGAAACAAAGATCCATGGCACTCAATTTAGTGGAAGCAGAATACATGGAAGCAAGTCAAGCTGCATGCGAGGCTATCTGGATGAGGAAGATCCTGGTTGGTTTGTTCGGTTCTCATTTAGATCCTACAGTGATATATTGTGATAATCAGAGTTGAATTAAACTCTCGATTAATCCTGTGTTTCCTGATAGATCTAAAAATATTGATATCTAGTATCATCATATTAGAGATTGTGTGCAACGGAAGATCATGTTGCTTCAGTACATTCCTACGTAAGATCAGGATGCAGATATTCTGATGAAGGCGTTCAGCAGGAGAAAATTCAAATACCATAGAGGTAGGATCAGGGTGAATGATAATCCCTATCTTGCTGAGAGGGAGTGTTGAGATTCAACAAGATGATAAGATTACTAAAAAGTAAGCACATTCACTAAGTGGGGTTCGTAGGCTATTTTTAGGTGTATGTCTATTTTTAGACATGGTGAGCATATTCTATAAGTTGCAGGATGCTATTTGTAGATGGTTGGTCAAATGTGAAAAATAGATAAAATTCTGTTTTTAGAATATTGGGTGAAGTCTATTTATAGATCATCAATCTAAAAATAGATGCATGTCGATTATTATTAGCCCTTAATAATATTCTGAAAATAAATATCAACTTATTCTCTTGGAGCACTTTATTTCAGTGAACAGATTTGGAAAATTAGTGAGCTGAAGGAACTACGCAATTCCTAGGGTTATTGGTGGCTCATGCATGGAGGACTCAGTTAGAACTAAAGTGGCCGAGTTATGACATAGTTGGAAGAGTAGTTATGAGAGTTTTTATTTAGTTTAACTAAGTTAAGTGAGTTAAACTCAGTTGAACTAGTTGTATCTAGTCTAACTGAAAGATACACTAGTGAGAGTTTAATGAATTAATTAGTTAATTAATTCACAACTAATAAATCACTAAAAACTGAACAAATACAATAGTTAACTACTTGCATGTCAGTTCTAGTGGAGACCCAGTGGAGAGATAGGTGAAAGGGTGAGATGGACTATATGTTGTGACTATAGTGATGCATTCAATTCATCTGACACACATTGGAGATGCCAATGAGGATTGTGTAGTCAAGGAAAGGCCAATTTGAATTCATTCAGGGGTCTTCTTCAGCAGGGATTCCATAGTGGAGGCAGGATGTTAGGAGGCAAGGAATTGGTGCATAGATATGAAAATTTCTGCATGACAATGTGTAATGATTGTTGATTGTACTGAGAGCTTGATGTACTAAGCTTTGTACCAGATTATTACATGATCCATTGATATACATAATATATGATAGTTGGGGTTTTTAGCTTTAAGCTTTCCCGTTAAACAACTATGTTTATGTGCGATTGATTTTCTTCACATGTGTTTGCAATTGAGTTTTAATTTCCGCAAGATTAACAGTGGAAGGATTCTGTATTTAGCAAGAAGATAAATATTGTTAGATCAGGAGGATATGGTAATACATCAGTATTAATAAATTTCTACATGGAGCATGGGTTTGCAGTGCTTGATGACTCCATTATGTAGCAGAAATTCTAATATTTCCATCCATACCACTTGCATCCCTAAACGCCTCTGTGAAGGCCTCCAAACTAATTCTCAAAGTAGGTGTTATGCTTCTACTCAGAGTGCACTACGCTTCTGGAAATTTTGAGTGATCAACTCCAAACTTGCATTCTGAGCAAATGGGAAAGTATTTTGGAAAAATGGAGGAGGTTGTTTTTCATAACATGCAAAAGAACAAGAAACTCTCTCAGTTTTGAAAAAACGTTATGGTTATAGAGATATTAATCCATCTCTAAGCCCTATTTTTGCAGGTTTTTGGCAATTCCTTTGTTAAGTTTCTGGAATTAGTTATTATGCTTTTGGGAAGTGTTGTTACGCTTCTGGGAAGTGTTGTTACACTTCTATAATTTGGTATTACACCTCCAGAAAGAGTCCAAAATTAGGTTTTTGGATTCAAATCTCTTCAAGCAAGCTCAAGGCTTCTGACCACTACTCTCCGGACCTCTCACAAATAGTAACTCACTACTCTCATAGCATCCCTTGGTCAAGTTATTGAGTTTTCAAATAATTTTCATGCTTAATCTATATTTCTCCATATTATCACTTCTCCATGACTAGAAATATGTCATTTGATAAACCCTAACCTACTCCAGCTAAATAAACCCTAACCCTAGTACCAACACACTATATTACACCTCTCATATACCTAATCCTCACATCTCCCACCATCCATATCATCCCTAACATGTCATTTTCATCAAACCCTAAATTATAGTTAATTTTCAGAGTAAAATTTTGGAATTTATTGTGTTTTCTTGATTTCATCACCCTCCTCACATCCATTTCCCTACATTCCACCCACAATATGCAACTAACATTCCACCTTATCTATTGAATTTTTTGTAGAATTTCCCCTAGCTCCATAACCCTCCATATCACCCTCTAAACCTACACTATTCTTACACTCTTTTTTTCCATATTTCACTACATATACCCATCCCATCAACTGTAATATCCCAAAAATGGAATTTTCTACAACAATAAGAATACCTTAAGGTATTCCAAAGTTGGATAAAAGAAATTAATAAACTAATGTAATGTGTTTGAACACATATCCATCATAATAATAATCCCAGCAACAAACTATGCATTTATACAGTTCACCGAGTGGGGAAAAGCAGCTATTTTTTCCTTAAAAATGCTATTTTATGAGTATTGAGATAAAATAGTGGAAAAAAATGGTTGTGTCCCTTAGAATAGACAATATAGGACATGCATGCAGAATTTTTTCATAAAAAAATGCAATTAGCTAAGTTAAACATGCCTCCCATGCTCACAACTGCTAAAAATGGGCAAAACCCCAAGACTACAAAATGCCGGAGTAGCTGCACCAGTGAATGCGCAGTAAAAAGAGAGGTAAACTCAGAAAATAGAGAAATTTATCTGATAATTTTATTAGAATTCTCATTGAGGTACAAAAATA
Organism: Pinus albicaulis; assembly: GCA_034641835.2. Lineage (NCBI taxonomy): Eukaryota > Viridiplantae > Streptophyta > Pinopsida > Pinales > Pinaceae > Pinus > Pinus albicaulis. Next base: position 584,476,303 of record CM076577.1, read on the forward strand.
GATATATAATCTCTTTTACACAGATCCAAGAAGACCTGGCAAGGGTTTCTTGTCATAAAAGATGTACATGAGAAAGATGCTGCAATTCTATGGCTGAATAACGAGGTATGGCTGTAGCTATGAAAAATAATGGCTTAAAATACAAATAAATGGCTGTATAATCCTTTTCTAGTTCTCCCAAACAAAGGCTAATCCTTCTCTTGGGAAACTAGCTCCTCAAAATGGGGTTTCAACCCCTTCCACTGCACACCTAAAGAAATAACACAGTTTTCTAAAGAGAATGCATTTTTTCTGAAGGTAGATGCTTGGCCCAACACCAAGTAGTGTAAAATTCAGATCAGAAACCTCTTCTTAGATTTCTTGAACAAGATCTCCAAAGAAGAGTAGGGAATTCCCACCTGGGTAAACCCTTGCACTAAGCAGTGCAGCAACTTAGCTAAATAGCTAATTATGCAGAATTCTAAGAATAAATCATGAAAATATAATCTCTAATATGTCCATATGATTTCCATATCCTTCATTATATAATTTATGAGCTTCCTCACCAAGGGTCCCACCCACTACGAGGTTGCTTTCATGCAAAGGCTCCTCCACAAAAACTACGTTGTCCAACAAGATGGTTCAATGCATCTAGAAAGTTTTGTTGACTTGGTAAACCTTGAATGATTATTCATGCCTTGTCTCTTTTCACACTCAAGGTGCCTTCATTTTATCTAGATAGATTGGATCCCCATTCACATTGAGCTGGCTTTATTTAGAATATGCTTCTTTGAGAGTAATTTATGTTGAGTTGGTCAAACTTGACCTTGCCCACATAGTTTAGACCTTGTTCACACATGTGGATGTTTGAACTAGTTATTACATGATCCCCTTTCACATTAGGAAGGATTTTTATTCATATTTGAGCAAATTATGAGTCTCCTTGACCATTTATTCATCAATCTAAGTTTTAAGTGAAAATTAATATTCCCATTAGCTGAAGCTAAATTAGGAATATTACATCAACATACTAGGGTTTTTATCCTTTTATTTATAAAAAATATGGAGAGTGAGAAGAAATGCTTCAAGGGAGGGCACCACCTCAAGTTAGAACCTTTCACTATGCATGAAATCAATGCTTCACCCTTGGCCAAAAGATGTTTTGAGAGGACTAGATGTTTGAGGTTGTGTGAAAATCTCATGGAGGAAGGATATCGTTTTCAACTGAAAATCTTATTTTCCACAAGATTTAGCATGGGAAATATCAAACGCAGGACACGGAGGCTAAAACACAACCACGAAGGCCAAAAACAAGAGGCCTCAAAAGGGCGTTGGAGCTAGAAAGACATTCAGCTCATCCACCTGAAGAGTTGAGATTTGATGAGCTTATAGCCATGGAAATTAATCAAGACAGAGAGCTTTGGTTGTCAAGGGTAAATGAACATCTGGATAAGCTATTGAAGAGGACTAAGAGAGACAATAAACTTCAAAGACACATGGAAAATCATTATCGCACCAGGAACACAATTTCTCAAATAAGGCTAAAACAATTGAAGAAAAGGCTAAAATAAGCACAAATGAAGCTTAAAAATAAGGATAGATTGGAATTGTTGGTTTAAGCTTCCTTTGTTGTTTAGCTCATCACTCACAGGTGATATAGAACAAATTTTGAGAGGTTTTGAACAATTTTGGTATTTTTTGTGATCTTTGCACAATTATGGAAATTCCTCCTCACAGAAGAGTAAAAAAAAATTGTTACGCTTATTTTGGAGGCATCCAAATGATGGTTTATTTACATGTATGGATGCATTTTGATGAGTAAATTATAGATCAGGAACCCCCTTAGCATGAAAATATTTGATTTTACAGAAAAGGACCAAAAGGGTTGCTTTGAAAACTAGGCATGCAAGGCTAGTTGACCATTCTTTCAGAAGTGGATTTGGACTCTTAAAAGTGCCACAAAAGTGCCTGCAAAATTCTGTTACACTTATGTAAAAGTCAGTTACCCTTATGTCAGAAATGTTACAAATCAACATTGGATTCATCAGGACACTTGTCAAGCTCAGAAAATGTCACAAATTCTATGTTTTTCTGTCCTATCAGTTGGAATAGAGTTCTTGAGTTAATTTTTGCCTCCTATCATGAGGTAATATGTAATTTAATATAAGTGAAAAACACTCCTAGTTCATAGTTGAAATTCAGGGAATGGTTTCTAACCTCCCTAGAATCTAGGAAATGACTCATCTTGTGTATTTATGCTCCATTTTGGATGGGATTTCGACCTAATGAGGTGCCATAGTCCATATTTTCTATAAGTAGAATCTCTTTAGTTTTTTGTGGCGTTGTATAGTCTTATTTTGGAGTGGATATTTTGTAATCAACACTTTGGAATGAAATCAAAGAAAAATTTGCAGAACTTGTGTTGAGAATCATGTGGTATGCATTGGAGCATTTGTTCTTCTTATGTATGCTTATATATTCATTCTAAATGATATATCTTATTCTTTCAGATACATCCTTCCATATGTTTATCTTGTAATTTTATGAGCATAAATCACGTTTGTTCATGCTCTGTTTTAGGAAAGGTTTACATGATATGTCTATTCACTTCTAAATGAATGAATTCACCTATGTGATCATTTAGATTATCTCTTACTTCATACTATACTAAATGACCTATTAAACATGATTTCAAACTACCTATCTATCCTCACACATTCTCTAAAAATTGACCTTGGAATTCAGGTGCAAAAACCCTACACCCAGCCTTCTCAATGACCTTTCTATCCAGCACTTAAAACATCAAACAAATCCTATTTAATGAGCTTACATAGCTAGCCTAATATCATTAGATACTCGGTCATTCCTTTGACTGCAAAAGTGACAACGAGAGATCCTTCTCTGGTCTTGGTAGGGCTAGCTACCTGACCTAAATCTTGGTATGTGGTTACCTTCCTTCAGCTCCATTCATCGCCTTGGGACGTGGGGGGGGGGTGAGTGATAAAAATCTTGAAGTCATTGCCGGGGAGTGAAGGTTAAATATTTCCCGGGAAAGAATGACAAATATTAGCTATAATTTTTGATGGTGAACAATGGTCAGGCACAAGAAATGTTGTGCATCTTTCACCTGACGACTCCAGTGTCGAAGAATCCAAAAGTTCAGTGTGTTCATGGCAACTCCACTGTTCAAAAATCAGTAGCTTCAAGAACTATTGGTGACTTCACTATTTTCAAGATGGATTAAACTGCAAGAAGGAATGCTAGGTATGGTCCTATGCGTCGAGATCATATTCCAGGCTTTCCAAATCCTATGCCTCAGGTAGATTGGCAAACATACTTGCCAAAATTTAGAGATGGAAAAGGTGATGATGCTACACTTCATTTAATAAGATTTCATATGCATGTAAGTAAGATGAAGTTTAATTTTCATGAATATTGTTTAATGAATATTTTCATGATCATATTAGAATAAAAAGCACAGTTTTGGTATGAAAGCATGCCTCCTGCTTGTATTTATTCTCTCAAGGATTTTCACTCGGTATTTTTTAAGAAGTATAGAGAAACCTATCATTTTTTTCTTTTCATTGAGGATTTTTGTGATCACTTCGAGAATTTTATTCAAGATATAGAAAGTACTTATGGTGATGAAGATTTTATGAATGATGAACTTTTGGATGCTTTGAATGAAAACCCTTTTCACCGCCACCCTTTTCACCGCCATGAGAAGATCATGGATTTTTCCATGGATGACAACAAAATTGAGAATAATTCTTCAAAGGTTGACATTGATCTTCCATATTTCGAAGTTGATGATAATTTGCAGCAGTCTTTCCAATATTAAAGTGATCAAGATATATATGAAGATGTTCAGTCCAGCTACCCTTAATCCCTATCCTCTTCTGAGTTTTTAATTCAGGAAGAAATATGTGCAGATTATAATTTTGAGTTTTCTTGTAAAGAAACTCTAAAGATTCATGATTTATCCATTGAGGTCAAAAACAATGTAAAATAGGTTTGTTATCTTGATTTTGATGAACATGTTTAGCATCCTTCAAAGGATCAAGATGTAGAATTTTTTCAGAGCCAACACAATTCTATTTCTGATATACATGAAAATCCACTTGTAGATATTTGTGTTGATGCTGATTTGGCTACCTCAATTAAATATATGAAAGAACATACAAATTTTGTCTCTAATATGGATGATATGGAAGGTAACAATACTGCATTTCTATTTAAGAGGGGTCAACAAAATGAAGAAGAAAAATCATCCATTATATTTGAAAGCATTTCCCTTCTTTTTGTTGATCAACAAGAGGTAATGTTTCATGATTTTCAAGACCACTTGCACAGTCTTTTGGAAGCATCAGAAAATATGGAGTTTGTTTTCTTCGCCAACATAGAGATTGGGTTCAATTTTCAGTGGGGTTATCATTACCACAATGCTTTTCTTTTGAGGAAAGTAGGAGGATCAAGAAATCATATAGCCATTTTCTTTCATGGTTGCAATGGATCTTCGACTTCACTTGATCAAGTGATTTATTGATCAGTTAGAGTAGGTAAGGTGCGATGAATAAGCTCAACATTATGAGCATATTTTTTAGTGTCATTTTCTAGTAAATTTTGTTGTTGATGATTTACAATTCAACTTTCAGTTTTATTTGAGTCATTTTGAGGATTTTAGCTGTAGTGAATCCATTGCCCAATGGATGAGGCTACTTGGTCTACATTGTTCTTGACACCTCCTGAAGGAGCTTCCATCCCCACCTGGAGAAAGTGTTAGTGTCCAAATGTTCAATGATGAAATGTACTCCTTCAAGTTTAATTAATAGTGGTCCTAGGTCAAAATTTCATGTTTCAAGTAAGCTTTCAAATAAAATTTTATTCACTAAATATGTCTAGGTCTAAAACGCTAATCCCTTCACTCCATTCATGGTCATCATCATTTCAGAGGTCATGTCATCCATCAATAATCTCGAGTATGAGGTCATTCACCACACCTTCATTTAGGTCAAATTCTAGGTCTCATTTGTTTTTCCACAATAAGAGTCAATTATGTCATAAAAGAAAGCGAACAAAATCTCATTTTCACCATACAAGTCATTTACATAGAGAGTTAGCAAAGATAGGGAAATAAGTAAAGATCTCCTTTCTTCTCACCATCATACTCTGTTGAAATTCAACAAGAAAATGCACCACATGATAGTGTGGGATTCCAGGTCACACATGAGTGAGGAATTCAGTGACACATTAGAGTTAATGTGGCTGACCAATTTTTAAATAAATTGTAATCTTATCTCATAACAACTAGTAATAGTTAACTAAGTGTGATAGACTTAGCTAGCTCAAAACTTTCGAGTTGAGGGTCAAAGGATAGGCATGTAGAGTGATTCTATTATTTACAGGGTCCAGTTGCAGTTGTAGCACTAGTGTGGTGTGAGTGCAATCAGTTAATTCAAATTAACTGATTTAAAATCAATTTAACTAGTTCTAACTAATTGATGAGCTAGTGGAAGATCAAGTGAATTAAAATAGATTTAATTCACAAGTAGTGATCTACCAAGTAATTGATGATTCACTATTAATAGCCGCATGCATGTCAATTCTAATGATGACCCAGTTGAGACAAAGGTTAAAGGCAAGTAAACTATCAATTGTATTATTAGCGAACTGCCTAGGTGCAGTTATAAAGCCATAGGAAGCCCATGATGGATTGTGCAGTAAAGGAAGGTTGGAGTTCCTATTTAATAGGAATTATTTTGTCTAGGAATTGTGTGAGCAAGGCAGGCTGAAGGTGGGCATGAAAAGGGCTATGTATTGGTCCAATTTTGCCTAGATCAGTGTGAGACAATTGGTAGAGTGTATGAGGTTGTGGTGAGCACACATGTATTGTATTGTTTCATGATTCCTTGGTTGATTATACAATAAATATGGAGGCCTTTTGAGTAGTTTATTTCCCCAGGAAAATATTGTGTTGTGTGATTGATTTACTTATTTCTCTTACTTGCATGTGATCGAGAGATCGTGATTTATATTCCGCAAATATTGTAGAAGGATTCGGTATCTTGTTTTCGTACATTGCATGATTAGATTGAATCCATATGTGCAACTTATTCATGGTATCAGAGCACCAAGAATCACAATAGAACATAATAAATTGAGTCTATGTTGAACAATATTCAAATTTGCAAATACTTTCTTTGGAGCTAGAAGTGGATCAAGATGTATTTCAATGGCTTGAGACTCAAATATGAACTCGAGGGCGGTTCAAATTCTATTGCATGGAAGGACAGGATGGAGGCATGTTGGAGGATAATGGGTTGAAGGAATTCATAGATAATGATATTCCCCAGCCCGCAACAGTAGATGCCCAACTTCTTGATGCATGGCAGAAGAAGGTAGCAAATTTGAGGAGGATATTGTTAGAGGGAGTTCGATATCATATTGTCTCGAGTCTCCATGGAAAGGAAACTACATATGCTGTGTGGAAGGCCTTGACATATTTGTTTCAAAGTAGTAGTGACCACATAAAATTGGCAGACATGGACAATCTCAAAAAAATCAAAATGGAGAAGGGTGACACAATCTAGAAATAATTGACCGAGTTCACTCAATGTCAAGATGAGCTTCGAAATTTTGGGATTAATGTAGATGATGATGAATTGGTGAGCCTAGCACTTCTAGTCCTTCCCAAGGTCTGGCATAGTTACTAGTATTCTGTGAATGGGAAGGAGAAGTTACCAGATTGGGAGCAACTATTGTCAGATTTGGTACAAGAAGAGTTTCGGTGGAATACCAGGGATGGATCCTCATCCAAGACTGATGATGAGGAAAATTGTGCCTTGAATAGTAAGGTAAAGAAGGGGAAGGGGAAGGAGTCCCATTCCAAATCTAAGACCGACAAATAAGGCAAGAAGCATGACATGTCAAAGGTGAAATGTTTTCACTGTCATGGTCATAGACACTATGCCACAAATTTTTCAAAAAATAAGAAGAACAACAAGAAGGCTCTAGGAGTTGTAGCAGGTGAAGCTTTCGCCTCACAATTTGAGTTGGAATTCTCTCTCATTGCATGTATGGCATCAAATGTGATGGGATCTATGTGGTAGTTGGATAGTGGAGCATATTTCCACATGATGGGAAACAAATAACTCTTTAGTAGCTTGGAGGATAAGGATCTTCAGATGCACATCGAGATGGATGATGACAGGAGGTACAACAATACCAGGATTAGTACAGTTACTTTCCAGAGACATTTAGGTAAACCTTTCATATTAAAAGATTCCATGCATGTACCAAGATTGAAACATAATTTAGTTTCAATTTCCATATTGGAGGATCTTGGATATGATGTGGTTTTCGGTGAAGGAAAGGCATTCCTTCATCACAAAGCCACATGACCGGTAAAGAAGAATGGGGTTCGTGTGAAGAACCTATAAAAGCTTGATGTAGATGGTTGTGCAACATTCAACAGTAAATCAAGGGAGGTGGTGAGCTGGGATACAGGTGATTTATGGCACAGGAGATTGGGCCATCTACACCACATTGCTTTGAGGACCATGCGACAGATTTCTACAAGTCTTTGAAAGGGTACCCTTGCACAAATAGACACATGCAAGGGATGTACCATGGGGAAGTATACTAAAGCCAATTTTCATGAGAAGGAAACCGAGCAGCGAAAATCCTTGAGAGAGTTCACTTAGATGTGTGTGGACCATTCTATACACCTTCCACAACAAAGCACATGTATTATGTGATTTTTGTTGATGATTTTTCTAGAAAGTGTTGGATCTTCTTTCTGCAGAATAAAGATCAAACGTTCTCCAATTTTTGTAAGTTCAAAGAACTGGTAGAGAAATATATATGGGATATGGTGAAGGCTCTAAGGAGAAAAAATGGTGGTGAGTATATCTCTAATGATTTCAAGAACTTTTGTTCCAAAGAAGGAATTCAGAGAGAATTGATTGCACCTCATAACCCACAAAAGAATGGGGTTGTAGAAAGAATGATCCGGATTTATGTAGGAATGCAACAGAATACACATATAACCATAAATACAAATATGAAGTGGAAATAACACTTCATTTCATTAATATCAAAGAACTGAAATTTGCTTACAGACAGAATGGAAATAAACTAGCTAGGGCGTTAGTAGCTTATCCTGAGAAGAGATGTGGCGGCTATAGGTCTCTGAATTTTTTTACAATGAGGCTCCAGGGCATATTTATTATTGAGAGACAATGGATAACTCTAAACGTCCAAAAACCTAACCCTCGGAGATGAAGTGCCAAAACTATGGGCCCCATTTGGGTAAATTGGTATTTCAACTTCCCGGGGACGTAACTTTGGCATCCAATCTCTGTTTGACACGCTCAATAGCTCGTTAGAAATATATATCCGAGGAATAAAACTTTTGGTATGCGAAACTTTTGTTATGAAAAAAATGTATCCCCGTTTTCCAAAAAAGCGTCGTTTAGGGCCTCAAAACGGCTCCAGAAGTTCAGGACCCGAAAAACTGCTAAAAATAGTAAGTTGAGCTGCAACTTAAAAAATGAAAGAACTAATGGTGGGGGTTCAAATGGAATATTTGGGTGGCCACCAATATCCACCTGGATCATTCCTCCCTCCTTAAGAAGCAATGGTCCCCATTACGTTGAGATCTTGCATGAGATGAGGCACGTTCTGTTGTTGAAGATGTCATGGACCTGCGGGCGAACATGCTGGATGCAATTAGTAAATTTGGTTTCTTTATAAACCTCATATAGTACATGTGTGCATTCTTCCTATGTATTCACATGAGGTATGGCAACATTAAGCAATGGTGCGTCGGGGGTCAGATCAATGGAGTGCTTGTCCTCACAGTGTAGAGGAACCTCTGTGAGTGAGGAGAAAATTTCCTCGTATTCCTTCATGAATTTTCTACAGACGTGCAAGGGAGCCATGTTTCAAGGTTGTGACCACAATATTCTTCTTTCCCTGTGAGCAAGTTGTAAGGAAAATAAATTTCCTGGTTTGGGAAACAATCTTACTGCGTTGTTTTGCAGCAGTCAAAGAGATTACAGGAGGCGGTACTACCTACGGTATCCTGTACAAGTTATTTCCCAAAGTAATAACAACAGCACGAGGCCTAGACTCATATACAACATGTCTCCTCCACAAGTATGGTTGGCCCAATAATACATCATCTACATCAAGAGGAGCAATATCACACAATACCGCATCCGTGAATGGCTTCATACTTTACAAAAGGCAACACTACTGGCGGATGTGGAGATCTCTCCCCAGGTGTAGCCACCCAATGGTATATAGCTGTGGGTGTGCTATGGTTGGTAGGTTGAGCTACTTCATGACCTCTGCTGAAATGAAGTTCTTTTGGCTTCCGCTATTGACAAGAAATTGCAGTGGAGAACCCTTTGCCCACATCTGCGAATGGAAGAGGCGCTCCCCCTCCTCTGGATCCTCCCTCTAGATCTTGGAGGTGGCAACAATGGCACTGGGATCCGCATCAATGATCTGATTCCCTTTGTCATTTCCTTTGTCTGGTTCTGAATGAAGATCAGAAAATGCATCTGATTCAGGTGCCTTTAATTCGGCCACCAATGACTGTCTAGTCCAACACTTGTTTGTGCTCTGAATGGGGCTGTTATGAAATTAACACCACTTCCTTGTGTCCTTATTTGGATTTTTGGTGTTGTTCTAAGTGGAACCTCTTTGGCCTTGCCCCTTGTTATTCGGTTCAAGGGCACCTTTCAAATTCATAGATCCAAAGTCTCGCTTCTTCTGTTTAAATTTCTCCTCGACCTTGGCAGCATACCAGTATATCATACCAAGCGAGGAGATTTCGAGGAACTACATTTCCTCCTGAATGTATCTGTGTATAAAACTACGATACTTTAGCACCAAATGTTTCTTTGAATCTTTGATATCCAACTTTGTGCGCAAGGTATGGAACAAATTCGTCAACTCATGCACATCTCGATCCCTTTGTTGCCGCAGCGTGGTCCACTGTATGTACTTGTCCTCATAGCTCCCCATGGGATAATATTGTTCCTTGATGGCATCTCAGAAATAATTCCAAGTGTGTATGACTGAGAACAAAGAGGGTTTTGTCTCGTCCATTTTCTCATAGTAGGTTTCCCACCAGTCCTTGACATGGGGGGTAGCTTTAAGGAGTGCAAAAATAATCTTCTCCTGGTCGGAAATGTCATGAACCGAGAAATATCCTTCTAATAGATTCAACCATATATCTATGACATCTGCATCTATTTTACCCTCAAATATTGGAATGCCAAAGTTTACTTGTACCTTAAAGGGATTTGTACCTCCAGAGTGGTTTCTGGATGTAGATGTGCCATCGATGGGCAGTCGTTGAAGGATCTGGGCAAAGTTATCCATCATCGCGTTCCTTTGTTTTTAGAGGGCCTCCTCGAGAAATATTTTGATAGGATCTCCTACTCCCTCATATTTCTTTTCGTCCCCCATGGGCGTCCGTCGAGGCTTGTGAGGCTAATCTTGCAAAGGTTCCACAAGATTGAGCCCTAACTCCTTATACCCTGACCTCATTGGGGACATGCAAAGAAGGATCAAGAAAAAGCAGACCGCTCTGATACCACTGAACCGGATTTATTCAGGAATGCAAAAAAATACACATATAACCATAAATACAAAGATGCAATGGAAATAACACTTCATTTCATTAATATTAAAGAACTGAAATTTTCTTAAAAATAGAATGGAAATAAACTAGCTAGGACGCTTGTAGCTTATCTCTGATAAGAGATGTGGTAGCTACAGGCCTCTGAAATATATTACAATGAGGCTCGAGGGCCTATTTATTATTTAGAGACAATGGAGAACTCTAAAATTCCAAAAACCTAACCCTAGGAGATGAAGTGCCAAAACTATGGGCCCCATTTGGGTACATTGGTGTTTCAACTTCACGGGGACGTAACTTTGGCATCTGATCTCTGTTTGACGCACTTAATAGCTCATTAGAAAGATCTGACCAAGGACTACAACTTTTGGTGTGAGAAACTTTGGTCCATTGACCCATGTTGCTCCCATTTTTCCCAAAGAACGTCGTTTAAGGCCTGAAAATAGCTCTGGAAGTTCAGGACCTGAAAAACTGCTAAAAATAGTAAGTTGTGCAGCAACTTAAAAATTGAAAGAACTGATGGTGGGGGTTCAAATGGAATAGGTGGGTGCCCACCAATGTCCACCTGGATCAAAGAAAGAACATAACAATTGTGGGAGTAGCACGAGCTAAGTTACATGATCAGGGCCTAGCGTTGCAGCTGTGGGAAAAGGCATGCAACACACCGGTATTCGTGCAGAACCATAGTCCTCATCGAATACTTGGAATGAGTACACCAGAGGAGGTTTTTTTAGGTAAGAAACTAGATGTTTCATATTTTAAATTTTTTGGCTAATCTGTCTATTGCCATGTGACCAAATATGCGAGGAAGAATCTAGAACCAACAATGGAGGTTTGGATATTTTTGGGGTACACTGATACTCCCCACAACTATCAGGTGTATTTGTAGGCTAACAGGATTACAATTGTCAAGAGTGATGTTAAATTTTATGAGGAGAAAGCCATGTGATTGTCCCTTGAGAGGGAGCTTGAGTTTCATGTAAATGAAGAACTCTTAGTTCTAAAGGATGAACCTCAGGATGTGGAGCAACCACAATCATAGGATCATGAAGTGGCAGAAACCACTCATGTAGAGCCATCCACCAGAAATGGTAGGAGGTGCACCAGAGAGGATGACAGATTGATGCTAGATGCAACAGAGCATGTAGGTGCACCTACATCACAGCGTAGGTAGAGAAGGTCCCCAGATAGGTATATTGGATACACGGATCTTATGAGCGAGCGTATTGTGACATAACCATCCTCTTTTGAGGAAGTAGTGCAACACAAACATGGGTTTATGCCATGGTTGAGGAGTATGACTCTGTTATCAGAAACAGTGCATGGGAATTGGTCCCAAGACCAGTGGGGAAGTTAGTGGTTGGATCTAGGTGGATCTACAAGGTGAAGTAAGCAGCAAATGGGAGTGTGGAAAAATACAAGGCTATATTTGTGGCCCGAGGATTATCACAGGTACAGGGAATTGACTATGAGGAGAATTTTGCACCAGTTGCAAGGTACTCGTCGATTAGATCTATCCTTGCACTCTCACAGTAGATGGGGTGGTAGATAAACCAGATGGATGTAAAGACAACCTTTCTCAATGGTGTTATTGAGGAAGAAGTGTACATTAAGCATCCATAAATTTTTGAGACCTTTGATAGGGAGTCACATGTATATAGACTCAATAGAGAATTGTATGGACTAAAGAAAACACTCTGTGCTTGGTACACCAAGATCGACAACTATTTCACCAGGTTGGGCTTCACAAAGGGTGAAGCGGATGCGAAACTATATCACATTGTGGTTGATGGTAGTATTTTGATTATTGTAATTTATGTGGATGATCTTATACTGAAAGGTGATGAGAAACTCATAACTTCTTACAAAGAGGCTCTTGTAAGAGAGTTTGAGATGAAGGACATGAGGCTCTTGCACTATTTCCTTGGCTTGGAAATATGGCAAAGAGATGGGGAGATATTTTGATCTCAGGACAAGTATGCCAAGGATATTATGAGGAAGTTCCACATGGAGGGTAGAAAACCCATGGAGACTCCTCTTGCAAGTAACTGGAGGAAGGAGGATGCTACTTCAGCTGAGGTAGTGGATGCTACAATTTATAGGTAGCTTGTGGGTTCACTTATGCATTTGGTGAACACACAACTAGACATATGCTACGTAGTTAACCAGATTAGCGTACCAAGCTATTTTGGAAGGCGGGGAAGCATGTGTTGAGATATCTTAGGGGAACTACAGAGTATGGATTATGGTACAGATGGATAGAGGGAGTGAAGCTTCAAGGCTTCATTGATGTAGATTGTGCAAGTAGTCCATCAGACGGGAAGAGCACATCAGGGAGCATCTTCAACATAGGATCAACAGAAGTTTCTTGGTACGACAAGAAGTATAGATTAGTTTCACTCAGTTCAGTCGAGGAAAATTATATGGCAGATAGTTAGGCTTCATGCGAGGCCATTGGGATGAGGAAGATACATGTTGGTTTTCTTGGTCATCACATGGATCCGACGGTGATACATTGTGATAACCAAAGTTCCATAAAACTCTCAGTTATTATAGTATTCCATGACAAGTCTAAGCATATTAACATCCGGTACCACCATCTCATATATTTTGTTTAGAGGCACATTATATTGTTGTAGTACATTCCGACGGAGGATGAGGATGTAGATATCTTGACGAAGGCACTTGTGAAGAGAAAATTCTAATACCACAGAGGCATGATCGGGGTAGTTGATAATACATTTCTTGTTGAGAGGGAGTGTTGAAATTCAACAAGAAAATGCACCACATACTAGTGTGGGATTCCAGGTCACACATGAGTGAGCAATTCAGTGACACATTAGTGCTAATGTGGGTGACCAAATTTTAAATAAATTGTAAGACAAATTGTAATCTTATCTGATAACAACTTGTAATAGTTAACTAAGTGTGATAGACTTACTTAGCTCAATAATTTTGAGTTGAGGGTCAAAGCAAATGCATGTAGAGTGATTCTATTATTTATAGGGTCTAGTTGCAGTTTTAGCACTTGTGTGGTGTGAGTGAAATCAGTTAACTCAAATTAATTGAGTTAAAATCAGTTTAACTAGTTCTAACTGATTGATGAGCTAGTGGAAGATCAAGTGAATTAAAATAGATTTAATTCACAAGTAGAAATCTACCAAGTAAATGATGATTCACTATTAATAGTTGCATGCATGTCAATTCTGATGACGACCCAGTTGAGACAAACATTAAAGGAAAATAAACTATCAGTTGTATCATTAGAAAACTTGGCAGGTGCAGTTATAAAGCCATAGGAAGCCCATGATGGATTGCACGGTCAAGGAAGGTTGGAATTCCTGTTTAATAGGAATTATTTTTCCTATGATTGCGTGAGCAAGGCAGGCTGAAGGTCATGGGCAGGAAATTGGCTATGTATTGGTCCAATTTTGCCTAGATCAGTGTGAGAGAATTGGTAGTGTGTATGAGGTTGTGGTTAGCACACATGCATTGTATTGTTTCATGATTCCTTGGTTGATTATACATTAAATATGGAGGGGTTTTGAGAAGTTTCATTCCCCAGGAAAATCTTGTGTTGTGCGATTGATTTACTTCTTTCTCTTACTTGCATGTGATTGAGCGATCATGATTTATATTCCACAAATATTGTAGAAGGATTGGGTATATTGTTTTAGTAAATTACATGATCGGATTGAATCCATATGTGTAATTTCTACATACTCCACAACTGCCATTGGTTGAAGAAAAATAATCAAATTTGTGCCAACACTACCTGTGCTACACTTCTGGGTGTGCTGCGCAGGTGTTGCGCTTTTGGTGTTTGAGATCCAAATCACTTCTCCAATGTTCAAAAACATTGAAAAAAGGTTCATACACTTCCTAAACAGTATTTGGATACCCTCCATACCTCTCTCAAGTGAAAAGTCATCAGAAAATTAGTGGTTTCCTTCATTAGGTTACCTCCACTACGTTTTTTGTGTTTCCAATATTTTGTTTGTTTCAGCTGATAAAAACCTAATATAACCATAAAAAAACTTCATATGACCTTCATACACCATACCTTAATATCTCCTATCACTCACAACCCTCTTTTCCATAAATTTCATTAAAACCCTATTTTTCACTACATTTTGGCAGAAAAACTAGTTAAACCCTACGTTTTAACCTTTTGCGTACCTTTCACATGCCCATACCCAAAAATTCCACTTGAATCCTATAGCCAAATCATCACCCCGCCTCCCTAATTTTTTGGGGATTTCCCCCTAACTTCCTTCCACTTCATTTTTGTCCCTAAAACCACTCTACCACTATCCCCTGTTTTCCTAATTTTCCACCTTCCTTATCCACTACATCAAGCTAGGGCTTGTCCTTGTTGAAAAGAAATCATGAAGGGTGAAAACAAATCCATAAGGGAGGTCACCATTCCATGTTTGAGCCAAATCAAAACCATGGCATCATATTTAGAGCTTCGTGATCAAGCCAGGGTTTACATTGCACACAGGGACAGTTTGGCTTCAAAATCGTTTTCTGAAGTAATGGAGATGAATTTTACAACATTGAAAGAGGTTTTTGTAAATAATAGGCTAAATAACAAAAATATATTTCATTTTATGCACATGTGTTATGGTTTGAGGGAAATGCTCAAACTACAATTTCTCTAGGTCATTTTCTACACTTTTGGACAAGTTGTCTTCAAATCAAATTTTTATGGGTTTGGATCAAGGGTTTACAATTCTTAATGACTTAATTTTGTATCAAACCTCCTAATATTTCCAAAAATACCACTTTCAGCCCCAAAATCCTCTAGGAAGGCCTCTAAAATCCCTCTCAAAGTACGTACTACGCTTGTGCTCAGAGTGCACTACGCTTCTGGAAATTTTGAGCGATAAAATTCAAACTTGGATTCTGAGAAAATGGGAATTTTTTTGGAAAAATGGATGATATTTTTGTTAAAAATGTGCCAAATAAAAAAAACCTCTCTCATTTTTGCAAAACACGTTATGGTTAGAGATCTATTGATCCATCTTTGAGCCCTATTTTTGCATATTTTTGGCAATTCCTTTGTTACGTTTCTAGAATTAGTTTTTACGCTTCTAAAAAGTGTTGTTACAGTTCTTGGAAGTGTTTTTACACTTATTTTAATTGTTTTATGCTGATGGAAAGTGTTTTTACACTTCTGTAATTTGGTATTACACCTCTAGAAAGGCTCCAGAATTAGGTTTTTGATTTCAAATCTCTTCAAACAAGCTCAAGGCTTGTGACCACTACTCCCTAGACCTCTAAAAAATAGTAAGTCACTACTCTCATACCCTCCCTTGGTCAAGTTAGTGAGTTTTCAAATCATTTTCATGCTTACTCTATATTTCTCCATATCACCAATTCTCCATGACATAGAAAGACTTAATTTCATAAACGCTCAACTGCTCCAACTAAATAAACCCTAACCCTAGTACGTACACACTATTCTACATCTCTCATATACCTTATCCTCACATCTCCCACCATCCATATCATCCCTAATAGGTCATTTTCATCAAACCCTAAATTATAGTTAATTTTCACAGTTAAAATTTGAGAAATTCTTTTGTTTGCTTGATCTCATCACCCTCATCACATCCATTTCCCTTCATTACACCCACAATATGGAGCTAACATGCCACCTTATCTACTAATTTTTTTTTAGAATTTTCCCTAGCTCCATAACCCTCCATCTCACCCTCTAAACCTACACTATTCTTACACTTTGTTTGTCCAGATTTCACTACAAATACCCATCCCATCAAAATAATAGGGTTTTCATCCTTTCAGTGATAAAAAATATGGAGAATGAGAAGAATATCTTCAAGGGAGGGCACAACCTCAGATTAGAATCTTTCACTATGCATGAAATCAATGCTTCACCCTTGACCAAAAGATGTTTTGAGAGGATTGGATGTTTGAGGTTTTTTGAAAAGCTCATGGAGGAAGGATATCATCTTCAAATGACAAGCTTATTTGCCACAAGATTTAGCATGGGAAAGATCAAATGCAGGAAATGAAGGCTAAAACACAACAAGAAGGAAAAAAAAAATGCCTCAAAAGGGCTCTAGAGCCAGAAAGACAGTAAGCTCATCCACCTAAAGAGTTGACCTTTGATGAGTTTATAGACATGGAAAATAATCAAGATAGAGATATTTGGTTTTCAAGGGTAAATGAACATCCGTTGAAGCTCTTGAAGAGGGCTAAGAGAGACAATAAACTTCAAAGACACATGGAAAATCACTATTGCACCAGGAACACAATTTCTCAAATAAGGCTAAAACAATTGAAGAAAAGGCTAAAGGAAGAAAAAATGAAGCTTAAAGAGAAGGATAGATTGGAATTGTTGGATGAAGCTTCCTTGGCTATTTAGACCATCACTTACAGGTGCTACTGTATCACTTTTGAGAATTTTTTAACAATTTTGGTATTTTTGTGATATGTGCACATTTCTAGAAATTCCTGCTCACAGAAGAGTAACAAACTTTTGTTACACTTATTTTGGAGGCATCCAAATGATGATTTCTTTACATGGATGGATGCATTTTGATGAGTAAATTATATATTAGGAACCCCTTAGCATTAAAATCTTTAATTTTGGAGAAAAATCCCCAAAACCACTCCTCTTTCATGTTTTTGCCACCTTTTTGGAGCCTCTATTACATTTTTTGAGTAACCCTGGGAGAATGGGTTTTTGAAGGCCTTCCCATGGGTCATTTTGAAAAATTCAAGATGTTATGGAAACTAAACACATAGGGATATTTTACCGTTCTTTCATAAGTGGATTTGGACTTTAAACATGCCTCAAATGTGTCTGCAAACCTCTGTTATGCTTCTATAAAATTTTGTTACCCTTCTGTCAGAAATGTTACAAATTAGCATTGGATTCCTTAGGACACTTGTAAAGCTTAGAAAATGTCATAAATTCAAGGTTTTGGTTTCCTATGAGTTGGAATTAGATTTATTGAGTTGGATTTTTCCTCCTATCATGAGGGAATAAGTAATTTAATGTAAGGGATAAAGACTCCTAGTTCATAGCTGAAATTGAGGGAATGGTTTCTAACCTCCCTAGAATCTATGAGATGCCTCATCTTGTGTATTTATGATCCATTTCAGATGGGATTTTGAACTGATGAGGTGTCATATTCCATATTTTATATAATTATACTCTCTTTAGTCTTTTTTGGGGTTTGATATTCTTATTTTGCAGTGGAGATTTTGTAATCAATACTTTGGAATCAAATCATAGACAAATTTGCAGAACTTGTGTTGAGAATCTTGTGGTATGCATTGGATCATTTTTTCTTCTTATGTATGTTTATCTATTCATGCTAAATGATATATCTTCTTCTTTCAAATACATCTTTCCATATGTTTATCTGGTAATTTTATGAGCATAAATCATGTTTGTTCATGCTCTTATTTAGGCACGGTTTACATGATATGTCTATTCACTTCTAAATGAATGAATTCACCTCAGTGCTCATTCAGAATATCTCTTAATTCATCCTATATTGAATGACCTATTAAACATGTTTTAAAACTACCTATCTAGACTCACACATCCTCTGCAAATTGACCTTGGAATTCAGACCTAAAAACCCTACACCCAACCTTCTCATTGACCTTTCTATCCAGCACTTAAAATATCAAACTAATCCTATTTACTGAGCTTACAAACATAGCCTAAGATCATTAGATACTCAGTCATTCCTTTGACTGCAGAAGTGACAATGAGAGAGCCCTCTCTGGTCCTGGTAGGGCTAGTTACTGTCCTAAAGCCTGGTCTGTGGTTACCTTCCTTCAGCTCCATTCATAGCCTTGGGAGGCAAGGGGAGTGATAATAGTTTCCAAAATGAAAAATTATTTTTGTGAGTGAATTTCTCCACCTTAAACTTGGCATTGGTATTTTTTTCCATTTTCCTTGTACACGGGCTCCTTCAATAATTTTATTTTTAATGACGTGTTTCTTTTAAAATTTTTTGATATGAATCCTTCAATTAGGGTTTTCCTTTTGTTTTTAATTTTCTAGTTTTCCTCCAAGGTTTTCAACTAGGGTTGTAAAATTTTGTTTCTCATTTTTTTAAATAGAATTATCGTTCTTTAAGGAAAAATCCCAGATTCCTTTTTCAAGAAACACAAAACTTCAAATTTATTTTAGAAAATAACTTCTACTAGGGTTAATAAAAAAATTACATGGACATGCGCCTGCTTCTTCTGGAACCCAACTTATTTAACAACGGCTATGGCTTTTTGGTTGAGTGTAACAAACCTGGGTTAATAGCTTCATGTAATAAATTCATTAAAGGAAAAATAATACCATGGTCATGGGACACATATTCCAAGTTGAATGTTGGGAAAAAACATCCTAGTGTGGGTGTTCAGTTGGTTTATTATAGCTAAGGGAAATTGGAAAAGACAATGATAAATGCTTTGGAAAGGAAAGAGAAATTAATTGGAATTTTATTTATGAGGAAAATGAAGGAAAATAATGGAAAATTGAAGAAATTAGAGGCCTCATTGATAAAAAGGCTTCTGAGGAACAGTTCACAATATTTTGTCAGTTTTAGCTCTCTCTCTCTCTCTCTCTCTCTCTCTCTCTCTCTCTCTCTCTCACAGACACACTTAGAGTTTTCTTGGAGCATTCTAGCATTGGATCAAGAAAATAAAGGAAGGACAAAGAAGGAAAAGGAAAAAAAGATCAAGCAAGGAAGAGCAGGATCAAGCGGTTACATCTGGATTACTTACAGGTATCTAGTTGTATGTATGCTTTCCTTTCTAGTTTTGGCATGCATGGTACATTGGCATGGTAGTTGTATTTATTTATATTGCTATCATTGGCAAGGTATTTTCTAGGTGTGAAAATGGTTTCCATCCTTTCCTTTCCATTTCTGGATAGCCATGCTGTAATAGAGTTCTTTCTACTTGGTTGAGCTGGATTTCTGGATGTTTCGAAACTGAGTGGGGTGGTCTTAGGAGAAGAGCACAAGGCCTAGGAATCCCTAGAATATTGAAGGTGAGATTATCGTAAAGCTCAATTGTGCTTACCTTGATTAGGCCTAGGAATCCTTGACCAATGAATGGTAAGATATATGGTGAAGCCTAGAGACTGGAGAAATAAAAATTCCTCGTGGTTTAGGTGGAGATATCCAGAGGCATCCACACTTTTTTAGGGCCTAATGATCCCTTGTTGGGATTGTGGTAAATATTGTATTTTTGTTGGTTGTTTAGGCCTAGGAATCCCTTGGTGGGATTGCAGTAAAGCCTAAGGAAGCGTTGATGGTTTTTGTTGTGAGTCCCACATTCATGCTTGGAATATGGAACAAGGGTGATTGGCTGAAAGAAATATTTGGTTCATCCTAATCTATCGTCGGGCGGTATGTGGAAGTCCCTAAACTGGTTTCATTTTTCATATGTTAATAGGAGCTCTTTCCTCTTAGGTATTATGTGTAAATGTATCTACTATTATGTGATCTTAATGGTTGTTCTATTATTTATATTTTGTTGGTTATATGCTGGTTATAACCATGGTTTTATGATATATCTTATCCATGGCTCTCATTATGTTTTTTTAGTAAATGAATGAAAAAATAATGTATGCCCCAATATATGGTAATGAAGATATCATGAGAGGGAATCAGACCTTCTTGGCGATTCTCAGATAATTATGAAGTCCCTATGCTCAGATGTGTTTATATGACCTATAGATTACAAGTTCATAATGTGTTTGACGAAATGTATGTCATGGATAGGCCTTGCCAGATTAGGTCCTTCTTCAAATTTTGAAATAGAGGTTTTCTCATCATGCTATTTATCATTTCTAGAAGTTTCATGAAGTTCTGGGCATAGGCCTGAGTCCTAGCCTTGAAAAATTGGTTCACATTTTGGGGTCGCTAGAACATAACTACCTGGAAAAGTATGCAGTCACATGGATGCAGGCTTGTGCATGTGACTGGAGTTATTCATCCGCATGGATTTCTTTTCATCGGTGTGACTGGGGCTCTAGATCAGTAAAACAACAAGTTGTATCAGGGGTTAAGCACCTGGAAGGGTTGGTTGGCTCCTGAATGTCCTATATCATCTGAGGAAGGTTAGAAAGGTCTTGTTTCATCGATTCCACTTCCTTAAATATACTTGGGGATTTGAATCATATTATAGTAAACCTTCGTCACATGTTTACCTAGGTGGAACGATTAGCTTTGGTAAATTTGGGAGGATGGTGTTACAAAGTGGCATCAGAGCATAGTTCACCCCTTGGACTAGATGGGAAAAATGTTTTTTTTGTGCATACATGCCAGTTTCATATGTGTTCATTATGCTTGTGGTCCATGTGATTGCTGTGTATGAAAGGTGGTGGTCATTGTTGCAGTTGTGTTGTCATGTAACAAATGATGATGTAGTTTTCGGGATGTGTTCGTCGTGAATGTATGGTGGTTTAAAATTCATAGTTGTGAATTTTTGTTGCCCATGTGGATGTGTGCATGCCTTGTCATGGATATAGTTTTCGTGCATGAGGTCATGGTATGCTATTGGTATTTTCATGCATGGTAACTAGATAACAATCGAGATGATATTGATATATTAGTTACGATTATGATTATACATGTATCGTGCTAATTTGGTTGATCTTGCAGATGATATATCCTCCCTTGAACTATATTGAGGTATGTTGGTTATGTTATATTTTGGTTTATTTGACATGGTATGCTTATAGGAATAAGGTCAAAGATGAATATCAAGATGGTAGACTACAGTTCATGAGATTCTCCCTATAGATTAAATAATAAACATGGTGATAGGTACTCTCCTCATATAGCAGACACTTTGATAAGTTTGAAGGTAGAAATACGAAGTTGCAAGGAAGATAATGACGAGATCATTTAGGCAGAAAAGAAACAAGTTGAGGTCAATGCATTATTTCTTCATAATTTATCATGATGAGATCGGATTGAGCATGATGATCTTCAGTCGATTGAAGGATACATTGGTAAATTGAGGCATTGTTATGAGCAATCAAATCATAAGGCAGAGTCTCAACAAGGATGGAAAGGGAAATATGAAGGTAAAGGTAAATGGTAGATGAAGCAAACAAGACCCAAGATGCAAGTGAGAAAGAGAATGTGGTTCCTTAAAATAATTTAAATATAGTTTGATAGGGACATGGGTCACAACTAGGAGGGGAGCATAATAGAGGTGATGGTAAGGTTTAGTTGCAGTGTTGGACATGTGGCAAGGAGCATATCAAAAGGGATTTTCCACATAATTAGGGTGGTAGGTCTTATATATACAATGCACAGGAAGCGTAGAATGTTGGGGATGTTTGGCAGATAATTCCATGTATCTATGAAAAATTGGATAATAGGAAGGTGGATTATGATGCATCTATTATCGAGATGGATGGTAAGCTTTGTGATCAGGTTCTTTCTATTTTGATTGGTGATGGATCTAATTATAGTTATGTTAACCCTGAATTGGTGGATAAGTGTGTTTTGAGTAAAAAAGTGCATGAAAAATATTGGTTAGTGCAGTTGGCTATAGGTACAAAGAAAAAATTTCATTATTGGGTAAGAGATTGTGCATTTGATTTGAATGGTATGCCTACATCAACACATTTGAATGTACTTCCTATGGGATCATATAATATGATTTTGGGTATAGACTGGTTGTATCTTCATAAGACTAAGGTGGATTTTTATGATAAGGCTATTGAATTCTTGGATGAAAATGGGGAACAGAGGATATTACAGGGTAAGAATAAGGCAACATCAGTTAGAATAGTCACATCTATGCACAAAAAGTGCATTCGTAGAAAAGGGTGTGTGTTATTTGCAATGCATATTTCTAGTGATAAAGGTAAGGATGTTGAGGATGTGGAAGTCTTAAGCAGGTACCCATTTCTAAAGCAGCTTCTGGATGTGTTTTCCGCAGAGATTTTAGATTTTCCACCTCAAAAATAAGTGGAATTTTCTATTGAGTTGGTACTAGGGGTAGCACAAACATCAAAGGGATTGTACATGATGAGCACTTTAGAGTTAGTATAATTGAATTTACATTTGAAAGAAATTCTTGAAAAGGGTTACATTAATCCATGTGTATCGTCGTGGGGTTGCACCAGTGTTGTTTGTGAAGAAGAAGGATGGTAATATTAGGATATGCATTGATTACAGGTAGTTGAACAAGGTAACCATGAAGAATAGGTATCTGTTGCTGAGGATTGATGATTTTTTTGATCAGTTGAAGGGAGAAACAATGTTCTTGAATATTGATTTGAGATCAAGATATCCTCTGGTATGCATCAGAGAAGAGGAAATTTACAAGACAACTTTTCAAATCAGGTATGGGAATTATGAGTTTGTTGTAGTTCCATTTGGTTTGATTAATTCTCCGAATATTTTTATGTGCTTGATGAATAGTGTGTTGCATCCTTACTTGGACAAGTTTGTTATTGTGTTCATTGATGATATATTGATATCTTCTAAGAATGAGGAAGAGCATGCTGAACACCTAGAAGAAGTATTGAGATTGTTAAAAGAGCATCAGTTGGATGCCAAGCTTAGAAAATGTAGTTTCTTTCTGACAGAGGTACATTACTTGGGTCATGTTGTCTCCAAGGAAGGCATAACAGTGGACCCAGAAAAGATAAAATCTATCATGGAATGGGCATCTCCTAGGAATGTGGATGATGTAACATTCTTTATGGAGTTAAGAGGTTATTATAGGAGGTTTATCATGAAATTATCATGCATTTCTTATCCTATTATATCATTGCAAAGGAAAGGTAATAAATTTGAATGGAAAGAGGAGTGTGCAACAAGTTTTGACCAGTTGAAGCAATTGTTAACAAATTCTCCAGTTCTCAAGATTGCAGATCTCGATAAATATTTTGCGGTGTGTAGCGATGTTTTCAAGAGAGGACCTGGTAGAGTCCTTATGGAAGAGTGAAAATTGGTATGTTATGAATCAGGAAAGCTAAATGAGCACAATCATAACTATGTTACACATGATCTTGAGTTTTTAGCGATAATTGATGCTTTGAATATGTGGAGGCACTATCTTCTTGGAAGGAGGTTTGTATTAATGAGCGATCACAATGGATTGAGGTACTCATTTGATCAATCGAATATGAATTTCAGACAAGCGAGATCATTGGAAACGATCAGTGAGTTTGACTCTGAGATCAGGTACATTAAGGGAAAGGAAAACAAAGTTGCATATTCTCTTAGCAAACGGATACAGGAAAACCAAGTAGCAATTATGAGTTCTTATGGGACATATTTACATGATGGAATATTGTAGGTAGGATGACAAGATGATATGTACAAGGACATTAGGAATAGGTTACAACAGGGTACGGGTGATCAAGATGTGGATTATCATCTCACAGGAGATGGTTTGGCGAGATTTAGGGATAGGATCTAGGTGTCGAACAACAACGAGCTTAAGAATATTATCTTGAGGGAATTTCATGCTAATTTGTATTCAAGTCACCAAAGATATCAGAAGACATTGACAGTGGTAAACAAGTTCTATTATTGGCCGAATCTGAAGAAGGAAGTGGTAGATTTTGTGGGGAGATGCTTCGATTGTCAACAGGTAAGCGAATATTGCAAGAATCTAAGTGGTCTACTACATCTGATTCTGATTCCAGAGAGAAAATGGGAGGTGATTTCTATGGATTTCATTACAGGTTTTTTGAAGACATCTAGACAACATGATTCTATAATGGTTGTGGTGAACATATTGAAAAAGGTAGCGCACTTCATTTCGGTGAAGTCTACGTATTCAGATAGTGATGTGGAATAGGTATTCATCAAAGATGTAGTGAGGATGCATGGTGTACTGAAGAATATTCCGCCAGACAAAGATGCTAAGTTCACTTCTATATTCTGGAAAGAGTTATTTGCAGGTTTGGGTATATAGTTGGCCTTCAACACAACTTATCATCCATAGATAGATGGACAGACAGAGAGGGTCAACATGATTTTGGAGGAAATGTTGAGAATGTATGATATGCATCAGGAGAGAAATTAGGAAGAGTATCTACCTCTGGTTGAGTTTTCTTACAAGAATGGGTATCAGGAGTCAATGAGGATGAGTCTCTTTGAGGCACTATATGGGCGGAGTTGTAACACTCCTAACAATTGGAGTGATCTAGTGAATAGGGTGTTGATTTGATCGCACATGTTAGTAGAGATGGAATAGGAAATGCAGGCCCAAATAAGAGGAATCTAAAGGCAACGCACGACAAACATAAAATTTATGCAGATTAGCATAGGTTGATTAAGGAGTTTCATGTTGGGGAACATATGCACTTGCGCATCAAACCCAAGATTATCTCCATGAGGATTGGGTCATGTGTGAAGCTAGAATCTCGGTATTGTGGGCCTTTCGATATCCTTGAGAGGATAGGACCAGTGGCCTATCGACTTGCACTACCTCAGACAGTGAAATTCCATGATGTTTTCCATTTTTCATTGCTTAAAAGATATGCAAAGGATGTTGATCATGTTATTGATTGGTTTGTATTGCAGGTGGAACTAGAAGGATAATTCAAGTTGTATTTTGTAGAGAAAGATGCTCATGCTATGGAACCAAGCAATCAAGCAGTTTAAAGTGCAGTGGAAGTACCTTTGGCCTAATGAAGCTACATGGGAAATGTTTTATTAGATGTGGGCTATGTATCCTTCCTTGTTTTCCAGTTGAGGCAAAACAATTTTGGTATATGTGTATATGTGTATGTATGTGAATACAACATCAAGTTGTATTATAAAGCTCCAATAAGTGGTATGGTTGTAATGTAGTTATGTTTCTCATGTTGGTGTCTCTTTTTAGTTGGATGTTCATTGTAAATACTTCAATGAGCTAAGTTATAAAGCTTGATGGGAAATATGTTTTGGTTTTCAACGATCTTGCTCGTAGTAGTTGTCATTGAACACCGATGAAAGTGTTCCCCTAAGGGTGAGGGGTTTGTAACAACCATAGGTTAAAAAATTATGTAATAAAGTTACTAAAGGAAAAATAAGACCATGGTCATGGGACACATATTCCAAGCTGAATTTTGGGAAAAAAATTAGTATGAGTGTTGATTTAGTTTATTACGACTCAAGGAAATTGACAAAGACAATGACGCGGGATTTGGAAAGGCAAGAGACATTAATTCGCATTTTATTCATGAAATAATGGAAATTAGGAGAAAAGGAAGGTGAAAGGCCACAAGTCACCATGTAAAGAGGAAAAAAATAAAATAAAATGGAAAACTGAGAAAATTAGAGGTCTCATTGATAAAAAGACTTATGAGGATCAATTCACAAACTTTGTCAATTTTAACTTAAAGAAAACACAATTTAAAAAGTATTTTTTTTTTAAATTTACATATATTATTTTTATATATTTATTCAATTGATAATATAGTTTATATTATAACCATTTATAAATATATAAATTTATATAATGTTATTTAAAAAAAAAATAACATACATATATATTATTGAAAAAAATAAATAAAATCAAATTTTAAAAATTAAAATAATATACATATATTTTTTATATATTATTTTATTTATTATTACAATTACACTATAATTATTTAAATGATTATATGTATGTAGAATAAATAAAAACAAAATTTAAAGAGTAAAAATAATACTTTTATATATTTAATTTGAAGTAATATATTTAATTTCTATAATTTTTTTGAAATATTATAATTCTAACTCTTTACAAATATATAAATTTATATGATATAATTTAAGTGTATAAGATATAAATAAAAAAATTAACGAGTATATATTAAAAAATCAGCTGTCACCCCAAGACAATATATAAATCAAAGTTCAGTTCTCACATTTTGAAAGTGAGAAAATAATGCTTAGTGTTCGCCAAAAAAGGAATTTATTTTTTGTTGCGTATTCCAGTGAAATTTATGGAGTTTATGTTTTCCATGAAGGGTAGAAATGAGGATTCAAGCTATGTGACAAATTCATCCGTCGAGGTAATCCCATTAATCTAAATTCTCATATCTCATAATCTCAATTTGTATGAACTAGACTAACCGATTTCATTGTAACAATGCTTGTGCAGTGAAACATGATTCGGCCTTTAAGCCTCTTTTGGAGTGAAATTTTAGGCAAAGGATTTTTCCCTCAAGACAACAGTCATAGAGGTTAATTAACAATTGAATTTTTTTTTCAAAGAAAAAATCGAACTATCTATTAAGTATATAGAAAGTTACATCGTATATGCATGTAGCATTCAAAGAACTGCATTTTTCCTTTTTTACAGAAAAGGAAAAAATGGAGTTGCAGCTAATGAGGAGAAAGAAGCATCAATCCTCCCAGCCCTATCAAAATGATGAAAAATGATGTCTCCTTTTAGCCCCCGAGCTTCCCTAGTGATAGGAAAGTGTACGCCTGAAACAGGGATGAAAACAGACTGAGCCTATTTGTTCACACCAAAAAAACTAAAACTGGCTCGTAAACACCGATTCAATTTTTGTAGACTTTAGTCGCACAATATCTAAAAAAGAGGAAAATACTGTCTCTCGGATTTCCTCATAGAGGAAAAACAATCCGAAACAGAGACATGGAAGTTTTGTATATGTTCAGTGCTAAAGGAAATATTAAAAAAGAGTCTAAATTTACCAACAGTTTTGAGTAGTTCCATGCTGATCTGAGATAACAGAAAAAATAAAAATAAGGGTAGATGGAAACTATCGAGTGAAACGAGGTTGTTCGATAGATCGAACCAGTCCTCCATCGACCTCAAAAGCTACCCAGTGCCCCATATCTTGTCGAAAACCTTCCTTAGGTAGGAGGTCTTCTTCACTGTTCCGTTCCCTATAAATGTGACAAGCAGTAATCTGGTTAAAAAAGGATTTTATATGTATCACCTCATCTATTAAAGGAGACAAAATGTAATTTAGACATCTCTGTGAACCATTAAACCACTTTATGATTTTCATAGAGTCCCCAAAAATTTGAACATCTCTCATCTCAAGGGATGAGAGCCAACATAGAAGTAGGTGAAGAGATTTTAATTTTGCAAAGTTATTTGTTCCCTGTCGAAGGCCAACTGACGCTTTGAGGATTTTTCCTGATGGAACATGAATGGAAAGGCCAGCTCCACATTTATTTCGAGGTTCAGATGCCCCATCGAAATATTCCCACAAAATGTCACCCCTAATGTTCTCATGTTGAATGACTCTGGATTGATGGGATTCTGATGGAATTGGAATATATTCAAAGATGAATACTCCTTCCGCTGCTAAAAGGTTAACGAGAAAGAGAATGTCTTGAAAGATGACACGGTTTCTTGCTATCCAAGTTCCCCAAGCAACTATCAGTGGGAGGTTCTGTACCTTGTCATTTGGAGAACCCTGCCACCATCTTTGCCACGCCTCCGACACATCACTGCCTTCCTATTTTTGCATAATTTTAAGTAGCCTCAGGGTTTCAATCCAGAGCCTAATATTAAATGCGCATGTAAGGAAGAGAAGGTTAACTGACTCAAGACTAGCCTTGCATAGGGAGCACCATCCAGGGCCAATCTTGCCCCTACGTTGAAGAAAGTCCCGGGAGGGAACTTTGTTTTGAAGAATGCATTAGAAGAAAAATTTAGTTTTTGCGAGTCCCTTTAGCTCCCACAACGATTTAAACCACCACTCTATCTCCCCCCAACCTTTCTAAGACATTAGCCATTTGTACCCAATTTTGGGGAGTACAAACCCGTTGGAGCATATACCCATCTGAACTCATTTGACATCTCCCGGATTCTGATATTTTAACTTTGAAGGTCACTGATGAACCCCTGCCACTCCTCTATCCACCTGTTTTCAAGTTGGAGGGCTTCCCCTATCATCCGTGCTTGCCTCCACATGGTTGATGGACCTTGCAGGGAAATATGGCTCAGATTTCTGAAGCCCCTTTGTTCGAGATGTTCTATTAGTTCTTTGGATAGGGTGTATCTCCCAGAGTAGCACCCCACCCATGGGTCACAACCCAGTCTTACCTACGCACCATCCCCAACATGCCAGGCTAGACCTTGTTCAATTATCTTGACCGAAGCTAATGCGACTTTCCATACAATTGATGTGTTTTTTAATTTATTATTTGGCATGCACAACCATTCATTTATTGGCATTGGGTCAATTTATTTCCTTCGTATGACGGACGTCCAGATATTTTCCAGGGTGATAGTCTACAACCTAATTTTGCAGCCAGAGAAGTCGTGAAGGAGGGGAGCTCCTTGATTCCCCATCCTCCCCAAGCTTTCGGACGCACTATTTTCTCTCATGGCACCCAAGGCATAACATGTTCCAACTTTGAACCTGCCCATAAGAACCTATTGCATAGTTTATTAATTGAAGAGAGAATAATTTTTGGTAGCCAAGAGAGGGCAGCCCAATACACCTAGCCATGGCTAAAGATTTAATTAGCACTAGTCTCCCTGCTCGAGATATCCATTTAAAACTCCAGTGTTTCATCCTTGACTCAATTTTTGCAATAAGCCAGTTTCAATCCTAGATACGATAAGAGTCCAGCTTTAGATGGAAACCCAAGTATTTGAAAGTGTCCTGCAAGGTCTTTACTTCAAACTGTAACACTTCCGAAATTCTGCCCACTTCAGCTATGGATAGGCCTGTCGTTGTAATTGTTGATTTCTGACTATTTATACTTAAGCCTGTAGCCTTTAAGAAAATATCCAACACCTCCTTTAATCGATGACAGTCTTCCAAACTACCATTGCTGAACCGGAGAATATCATCCACAAAAAGCAGACGAGTGATGAAAAGGTTGACAACCACCTCAATGCCTTTTAGTTACCCGTTTCCTTTTGCGTCATGAATCATCAGACTGAGTCCTTCTGCAACCAAAAGAAATAGAAGGGGAGAGAGAGGGCATCCCTGAAAAAGTCCTCTTTGTACATTGAAAAAATTGGAAGCAGCCCCATTGATCAGAATAACAATACTTTTAGAAGAGATGCACCCCATCACCCAGTTAATGAAATCATTCCTGAAACCGATATGGGTTAGGAGAAGTCGAAGATACATCCAACCGATTTTTTCATATTCCTTGGAGAGGTCTATTTTAACAATATCTCTTTTTTTTTTACTTCTTTTTATACTGTGAAGAGTTTCTTGGGCCACCCCCACAGCCTCATGAATTTTTCTTTTTTCCAGGAATTCGAACTGTTTTAGTGAGATAATTCGAGAGAGAAAGGGCTTGAGGTGGGTAGCTATCACTTTTGCAATGATTTTATATATGCATGAACAAAGAGAGATTGGCCTAAAATCATCGAAAGACTCTGGTTGCTCCTTTTTGGGAAAGAGGGGAAGGAAAGTAGAGTTGAAGGGTTGATAGATGGTTCGTGATCTTCTCGACTCTTCCACCACCGCAAGTAGGTCATCACCCAAGAATTAAAATAAGTGTTGGAAGAACTCCACCATCCAACCATCTGACCCTGATCTCTTGTCTTTCTGCATTGACTTGAGAATACCCTCCACTTCCTCCTTTGAGACAGGCTCAATTATACTGTCATTTCCTTCTTCGTCATTATATCTAAGGAAGAACTATGCTACCCTGATCACTTTAGCAATGGATGCATCCGCAGGGTCTCTCTGTTGGCTCCCTGTAATTTGCAATATTGGCAAATACAAACTACAGACACAACACTTGAACCACTTTGGGATTCTAGGATCTAGCCCTCCTGAATCTAGAGAGGGATCTCTCTATAAGTGCAAAGATTGATTTATCTTTAAGGCTTTTTGTGTGTGATATTAGGCTAGTTATTAAAAACAAGGGTTTTTGATTGGTTTTGGATGGTTGAGCATGATTTCTAGTTGAGTGGAAAGTCCTAAAATGAAAGAGTTTTAGAGGTGTGAAGTTGCAAGCAATCAACACAAGATTTGGCTAATAGGATAGATATAAAACTGTTTTTTAGTCCATTGGGATATGGAGTCATAAAAGGGTTTAATTATGCAACAGTTTCAAGAGTGGTCCAAGGGGCAAGTCATCTATATCACAAGATCTTTGAGATTAAATTATGGAATGGAACAATAAAAGTGTTGAAGGGGTGGAAACAAACAATAATTTCAACTAGGATTTATCAGTCTGTCCAAACAAGAAAAGCCTTTTAAGTAACTGTTTAAAACCAACCAAAGGATAGGGCTAACCATAGACTTCTTTGGAAATGTTCGTATTAAAGCCAACTTAACAGGCAAACAATCCAGTAATCCACATAAATAATTTTAGAAGGGATGAAAACATATAAGAAAAACAAAGTGCAGCCTAAGATCAAATAAGATACTTTTAAATCTAAACTGCTTTCAACATTCTCTTAGGGAAACGTTCAGAACTACCTTTGGAGAAAGAAGCTAGAAAACAGGGCACACCATCACTTTTCTAGTCTAACTTTACTAAGAAAATAATGAAAATAACATTCAAGAACAATTTTTATGTTTAGATAGTAGGAAGAGGGAACGCCAGCATTCCTAACTACTTAGAATGTATTGAATCATTCTTAAATACACAATTTGGAGGAAAACATTGAGATAAAGCTTATCGGTCAGAGAAGGGTACTGTAAATAGTAAGTCCTAACTCTATGCTTGCTGTTCTTTATCAGAGAATAAATGGAAAAAATGGCATACATGAAAGGAAAACAATAACATAGAAAGAAAAAATTCACCAGTGATATAGACCAGGATCCCAAGAATCAGGTTGTATATTGATGTCAATCCAGTTACATTCTTCAAGTCCAATGTTTCAGTTCAGCAATCAGCTTCTCTTCTCAGCCTAACTTATTTGATTACAAACAGAGCTTCAAGAGCCTTTGAACACTATTTACACATAGAAAGTTTCAAGCACAAGTATATTTCAAAGTTTTGCAACCAACACAAATCCAACCCTTTACAATGAGCTCCTCATGAAGATTTTATAGGAAAATGAGGAGGTGGAATGAGGGGAAAAGATCTATAGGTTCAATTAATACAGTATAATGCTTCTTGGCCTTTGAGGGGCTCAATGGAGAATATTTCAGATATTTCTCTATATTAATTGGCTTACATTAAGTATTAAGCTCACTGGGGAGATTTTTTGACTTCTAAGGCTCTGTGTTA
Organism: Pinus albicaulis; assembly: GCA_034641835.2. Lineage (NCBI taxonomy): Eukaryota > Viridiplantae > Streptophyta > Pinopsida > Pinales > Pinaceae > Pinus > Pinus albicaulis. The sequence continues at coordinate 584,508,070 of CM076577.1, forward strand.
TCCTTGCAAGAACTCTGCTGACAGATTTTAAATTAGTTTCTTTGATTCGAAATAATTGTTCAGCTGTATTGAGGCATATATATTTGACTGAGGCAATAAATCTGCCTCCTTTGAATGCTTTGAGGCTTGTAAGTGTCTTTTGGTAGCTGAGAGGATTCAATTAGCCTCTGATGTGGCAGTGGAGGCTTTCTCGGACTGATAGATCTAATTGTTTTTCTTTAATCACTGTTAATTTGCTTTAACTCCATGTTTTAGGCATAATTAGGCCTAAATTCTATATTCTGTTCTTTAAACTTCATTTAATTGAGTGGATTAGGCATTTGATTGTTGATTCATGCCATAATCCCTCAAAATTGTGCAAACAATCTTCAATTCTTCATCTCTGCTGAGACTAGATCTTCAACACTGATATTCTTTATTTGTTTTAATTTTGTTGTGTCTTGTTGGTGTGCAGATGTTACAGGGGCTTATATAATTTTGCTAGCATTCATGAGGCATCGACAAACGCTGATGGGAAACCCTGTGGAAAAATCCTTTTAATGAATAAAGGCCTGGGGGATTGTCATCCCCGACCTTTGTTTTTCTTTTATCATAATGGAAAAAACCATCGAAACCTGCACAATACAAGAAAAATTAGAAAAATCCTGTGTATTTGGGTTAGACTGCTTTGGAGGCTCAGGTTTAGAGTGCAACCATTGGATGAAAGCATCCAACGGTGGAGATTGATCGTGGGGGGTCAAATGGAGGCGGTTGGAACAAACGGTGGGGAGATTAAGTTAGGGCCATTGATCTTGAAAAGATCAACGGTCGGGATTAATCGGGATAGTATAATGCAAAGGGGTCATATATTTGCGAAATGTAAGAAATACAAAGGAAAAAGGGTGAAAATCCCTTCGGCGGAGGAAATAGGTTAAAAGGAAATTCGGGGTTTCCGAGATGATTCTAGGCCGTTGGATGAGATCGGCCTCAGAGATCAATGGCTAAGGTTGATCGACAAAGTCCATTGGAGGATGGCAGAGGGCGATAGTTCAAATATCAGATTGAATATGAGCCATTGATCTGCAGAGATCAACGACGGGGAAAGAACACGATGAAATGCAATAGAAAATGGGGAAAGCAGTTTCAGACAAAGAAACCACGGGTTTCGTGTAGCAAAAAGGCGGATAGGCAGTTTAACCTATTCGAACACGATATACTTTAGATCCCGACACGTGGCATTTCAAAACCACTTACATCGCATGATTTTTAGGAATTATTTGTCAAGCTTAAAGTTACGCGAAAATGCGCATCTTCCGTCAGATCTAGGGTCTTAGATCTGACGATCGTGGAAAGAGCGCGATAAAGGATAGATGCGTGAGCGATAAGATGTGGGGTAGGGGAAGGCGGTTTCAATCTTGACCGTTCGATCATGTGAATGAATGGCCTAGATTAAAACTCAGGATTAAATTTAATAATATATGAGGCAGAGAAAAAGTCAGTGTGGGCCGTTGATCTGCAGAGATCAACAGCGGAGATTGGCCGAAAAAACATTATAAAGCGGGGTTCATGATTTTAACAAAGGTTGGAGAAGTGATCTAGACCGTCGGATCTTATGCAATGGACTGCTCAGATGCAATCAGAGATTTGTGATCGAAGGAGGCAAGGGATAAGCGGCACCGATGCGACTAGATGTGGACCATTGATTTGAGAGCCAGATTAACGGCGGAGGATGAATCAGAGGAGTTCACATGTGGGGGAATGAGCTTAGGGATGGAGCGATGTGGGCCATTAGATCTTGAGATGGCGGGGGAGATCAACGGCCGAGGATCCATCGGGAGAGGCCAATCGGAGGGGGAAAATAAAATATCACAACATGCCCAATGGAAATCTCTGATGTGAGATTATGAAAGCCGTTGATTGGTTTTGGATCAACGGTTGGAATCCGTGCTAACCAATGAACCGTCGGGGCCTTTTAAAACATAAAAAAATCTGATTTTTAACAAAATACAAAGGGAAATGGCTTCGGGGAGGGTTTTATTTTATGATTAGCGCCCGATTGTGGGGCCTTAGGGTATATGAAAAGATACGAGGGATCAGGGGTTTATACAAAGGGAGCCAATCGGCATCGGAACTTTTATAAAACAAAAAGACATGCGCCCGTCACAAATGCCCCGATGCGATACTTTATTGATCGTCAATCGGCCTTTAAATCAACGGTTGGTTTATGTTAGAAACAATGACCTAGCCGGTTTAAATATAAACATAGGAAAGTGGGTTTTTTATGAAATACAAAGGGAAAATAGGATCGGGAAGGGTTTATATAATGTTTTTTAGCGCTCGATTGCGGGCTCCAGGTTTCCTAAAGAAAACAAAGGATCGGGGCTTATATACAAAGGAGTCAATCGCATCGGGGGTTCTCGCTTAAACAAAGAAACACGCCCATCAAAATTTTCCGATGCGATAAGCGCCCGTGACTATTAGCGCTTGGTTCCAGGGAGTGGGTATATGGTGGGGAAGTGGTTTAGGGCTTAGCCCAAAAGGGGCTTAGGCCTGTAATACAAAAGGCTGTTTTTTATGAATTTTCAAGACTTTTCAAAGGATTTTGACGGTTTCGAATGAGGTAAAAAAGGATTTTTTAACCTTATAAAGGGGTTTTATGAAGGGAAGAAGGGAATAAATGAAAAATAGGGGAATTTTATGGGATTAAAGGGGATAAAAATGAAGGGGTTTCTGAGTGAAAAGGGGAGGTAAAAATGAGGGAAAAATGGATTTTTTGCAGTAGTCTTTTATTCAGGAAAACAACAGAAATTCAGAATCAAGAGGGAAACAACATTGAAGATTAATCAAAGAATAAGATGTCTTCATAAAACTTCAAGAATTAACAATTTTTCAATAAAACTTGTTTCTTGAAGGCTTCAAAAATGATTTAGCCACCATTTGATATGACAAATTTTATAGGTGGCTAACAGTGGCTCCACATGGGGATGGTGCCTTCTTGAAGGCATCAAGAACTTTAGAATTGCATTCTCTAGGGGGTTGATCAGTGCCTCATCCATTGGGCTGCAACTTTCTTCACTTGGATGACCTTCTTTGTTATGATAATGTCAGCAGCCATGAAAAACAATGGAACTCTATCAAAACAAGCTTTCTACCTACCCAATCCTACTGATCTAACATTTTTTCTTCTTTCAGAGTGCACTTGGATTGGAAAACTCTTTTACAAACATTTTATTCTTTTGAAAGCAAAAAAAAATAATCTAAGTCTACTTCTTATTTCTCCATGAACTCAGATTAAACAGTTGAGTTCATAAGATTCTCTACCTAACTACTATCTGTTAAGATTAAACTATCTAACAGATTTTTATTCACTAATTTCTAAAAAAGAAATTTAAAAGCATACAAGTTAGGATTGAACAGTCTAACTTGTTGCTGATCTATGGCATAAAAACAGGATGCACACAGATTATTATTTGGCAGAAAATCAAATCAAAATGGTGAAGGCTTAAGATATGAAAGTTCAAAGCACAGCCTTCTCTTTTCTTCAGCTTTGTTTTTGAGTTTATTTGAGCTATTTTTTCCTTGTTATCTGGTTCAGATTTTGGACTTATTAGAACCAGTTTACTTCTGTCTTTTGACTCAAAATTAAAACATATTAGAGTCATTCTTCTATTTAAAAATGAGGTTCGTATTTTGAGCTTGTTTGAACCTTTTATTTTCTATCCTAATCTACCTAACTGATAAGCCAAGATTAAGCTGTTTGGAAAATCTAATTCACCAACCTATCAGCAGTAAATTTAAAACTAATTAGCCATGATTAGGCTGTATGACTAACTAGGAGTGTGTTTTTAGGAGTGGCATTTGAGCTTGCACACTTTTAGACTTTGTTTCTCTTTTTGGTATGGGGTTGTACCTTTATTGTTTTTACAATCTGCCCTCTTTTCTCTTTGTATTGTTTTTGTATTTTTTATTTTTCTAACTTTGAATGCAATGATGGATGAAATATTTATAATGGGAAAAAGATAAAAAGGCTTCAAAACATGATAGGATCAAGAGAAATAATGTTTGAGCATCCTGCCATTGACAGGACCCCCAAACAGTTCAGCTCCGTTCAACTCCTGAAAAAAATAAGCATTGTTACCAGCAGTAGAATGAATGAGATAAGGGCCAAGCCATAAGTTATCAAATTCCCCATGCTTGTCCTTATCTTCTCTCCTTGAATCTCACTTTAACACTTTTTCCCCAACATTGAAATTGCTGGCCTTTGTTCTTCTGTCAAAAAGCTTCTTAATGCTCTCTTGATTTTGTAATGCTCTGTTGTAGACCTCCTCTCTAGTTTCTCTGGTTTGTTGAAGATGTATAGTCTAATTTATCCTTCTGAACATGTCATTGTCTTCAGACTGTAATTCTTGAATGAACTTCATAACTGGTACACCAAGGCTGGTTGGAAAAATTGCATCAGTACCATAGACAAGTTGGTAGGGTGACATTCCAATAGATTTCTTAAGTGTTAATCTGTCAGCCCAAAGTGCATGTACTAGCTTTGTGTGCCAATACTTCTTCTTGTCCTCCAGCAACTTCTTGATTATGTTCACCAAAATTTTGTTTGAGGATTATGCTAGCCCATTACCTTGAGGGTAATAAACAGTAGAATGACCCAATGTAATATGATATTTGTGACAGAATTCAACCATCTTCTTTGATCCAAATGCTGCAGCATTGTCAGTGATGATCTTCCTAGGACAGCCAAATCTAGAGAGGATATGAGTCTTTATGAATTTTATGATGACAGAGTCATTGGCTTGCCAAGAAGGGATGGCTTCTATCCATTTCGTAAAGTAGTCTGTTGCAGTGAGAATCCATTTATGTTGGGAAGATGAGGGTGGATGGATTTCTCCTATGAAGTCAAGTCCCCACTGTTGAAAAGGAGCTTCAACAGTGTTTGGATGCAAAGGTAAGGGCAACAACTTCCTTCTTCCTTCAAAACGTTGGCATTTAGGACAGGAAATTATCATTTTATGTACATCTAGAAAGAGGGTGGGCCAATAGTAACCAGCTCTAAGGATTTTGTTGGTTGTTGTCTTCCAGTAGAGGTGGCCTCCACATTCTCCTTCATGGAACTCGTGCTTAACCTTTTCTACATCATTCTTAGGCAAACATTTAAGAAATATTCCACTTGCATTTTTCCAATAAAGACATTTATCTATAATGCAGTAGTTTACATATTTTTAACTTTAAAGACCTTGCCTTTGTTTTTGATAAACCAGGAGGTGTATTTAGATTGAGAAAAACATATAGAATATCAGCATACCAAGAGTAATTCATAAAATGGTCTTCAATAATGGGAGTGGACAGTTCCTCTTGTTCATATAAAGCATTAATCATATTTATATCAAGAACTTCAAAATTTGATTCAGCCATTAATCTAGCTAGACCTTGGCCTTTAATGAGATTAGTGGGCTTGATTTCTAAATCATATTCAAGTATCACAGCTATCCACTTACCTCTCTTACCATCTGGGTCCTGTGTTAGAATGTCTTTCACAACTCAATTCAGGACAGAGGCAATAATGTGTGAGTGAAGGATGTAAACTCTGAAGTCTTTTAATGCTTTGACCAAAGCAAAAGCTTGCTTTTCCATAATTTTGTACTTCAAAGGTGCATCTCTCAATGCCTTGCTAAAGAATGCAATAGGCTGCTCTTGTACCTGTAGATTTTTCTGTAAAAGGACAGCAGCTATTGTATGTTATGATGCAAATGAAAAGATATAAAAATATTTTGAAAAACCAGGACTTATTAGAACTAGTGTTTTGGTTAATGCTTGTTTAACCAACTCAAAAGACTTCTTTGCTTCCAAGGTCCGCTTAACCCCTTGCTCCTTTTTCAGCATGTTTGTATTGTTTCTAAGGAGCTCGGCTAAGTTGGGTATGAACCTTCTCAAGAAATTGATCTTTCCAATGAAGGATTGTAGTTATTTGATGTTTCGAAGATGAGTGATTTGCAATATATCCTCAATCCTTTTTGGGTCTATCTTTATCCCCTCTTCTAAAATAATGTGCCCAAGTAGTTTACCTTCTTGGAGACCAAATAGTGTTTTCTTAGGATTTAAAGATATCCAAAACTTTCTGCATTTCTCGAATACTTTTCTCAAGTGTTCTAAGTGCTCTTCATCTATCTTGGAAAATAAAGTGACATCATCAAGGTAAATAATGATGAAGTAGCCTAATTCTTCCGAGAATGCAATGTCCATGGCTCTCTGGAAAGTAGCACCAGCATTCATTAAACCAAAGGGCATTTTCACATATATGAAAGTGCCCCAAGGTGTAGTAAAAGTTGTCTTTAGTTGATCATCAGGATGTACTAAAATCTAATTGTATCCTGAGTAGCCATCTAGCAAAGAAATTCTTTTAGAACCAACTACCCTTTGCAAAATATGATCCATCTTGGGCAAAGGGTAGTTTTTCTTTAGTGAGGCTTTGTTTAAGTCTCTAAAGTCGATACAAAGCCTGATCTCTCCTGTTTTCTTCCTAACTGACACCAGATTAGATACCCACTAAGAATATCTAATAGGGACAATAATACCAGCTTCATACATTTTCTTGATCTCCTTCTCAACCAAAGGTAACTAAATAGGGTTTATTCTGCACAGTTTTTGTTTAAATGGATTTTGGTTTTCCTTGAGAGGTATCTTGTGCTGAATTATTTCAGTGTCATAGGATTTCAGATCCTCATAACTCCACGCAAAAACATCAGAAAATTCTTCAAACAACTCTATGTATTTGAGTTTAGTGTGAGCTGGTAAAATTTTAGACAGTTTGATCATTTTCGATTTTAGTTCACTGCCTATATTACACTCTTCAACTTCAGTCTAGACAGGCTCTAGTTTCGGTTTCTTGGCCACATCATTGAAATCAAACAACTCTTCTAGAGGGGCCAGACCTTTTGGACTCTGCAATAATTTCTGTTTTTTTTTCAAGTTTGTTAGACAGTAGATTTACATCAGCTATCTCTGGAGACTCTTCTTCTTCATCAAGCAGATTTTCTTCACTGGGACAGTCTGTTTCATAGTCTGCATCTGAACTTGGTAGTTCAAATTCATTTCTGGACTGCATGAAGTCTTATATTTATTTGTCTCCATCAAACACTTGCCAATATTTCTCGTTATCAGGAACAACTAGTCTGAATTTAATTTGAGTTGTACATTGTTTAGTTTCATAAGGCGTTAAGCACGTTCTAGCAGCAAAAGCTAAACTGCGGGCCATGATATTCTTTTGTCTTGGGAAAAAAACAAGTTGGGATTCCTCAAAGGTTTTCAATAAATCCATGACGTCGTTCTTATAGGCTCTTAGTCTAGGGTGTTTAGCAATGTATTCCCCATTCACTTTCTTAATGATTAATTCTCAATCCCCATGCACTTTTATTCTTTTGGATCCTAATTTCTTCAACAAATGTAAGCCTAAAAGAAGAGATTCATATTCCGCTATGTTATTCGAACACTGAAAGTTTAATCTATAGGAATGGCCTTCTGTATGATTATTTTCAGTGTTGCGTATCCAGACGCCTACACCAGCGTTGCTCCTAGTTCAGGATCTGTCAAAGTTCATACTCCAAAGAGGACTAGTCTTGGGTTCATTTGTTTGATTACTATCCTCTTAAACTAGAGTGCTTTCGATTTGTTCTTGAATATCGACACTTTGTTGAATTTTTTTTAATTCCCCAGGTTTTTCGTTGTGTTGAGGACTGCTTTCTTGACTCTTAAGGTTTAAAAGCAAAGGATGCATGATTTGTAGCTCAAGACCTGTGTCTGGTTTGCTATAGTTTTCGAGTTCAGCAAACTGTTTTGACACTTCTGTGTTGTCTTTCTCCTCCTCTCTTTCTGCCATTAAATCAGTTAAGGTCACTTGTTCATTGAATGTTTCATCGTTAAAAAGGATAAATGAATCAAGGCCTGTATTTACAGAATAAAGGGGAGAGTTTTGCGGTCTCTCTTGGTTGGTAACCATGTATTGCATATGAGACTCCCTATAAAGTCTTCTAGTTTGATTGAAACCAGGGATGGTCGCATATTTCATGTCCATCTGCATAGTTCCTTGTAACTTAGCTCCCCAAGATCTTGATAACAACATACCATATTTTGGGGGTACATCATCCACTACAATATCCATTACTAAACATTTGGCTGGGATTTGTGCTAAGTTTACACAGAGGTATTTGATTAATCCTAAACATTTCACTCTGCTTGAGTCAAAAGAGTAAAGATCTTTGTAAGGTCTGGTGATTTGAAGGCCTAGGCTCTCCATTACAGCTTTGGGCATTAAATTGTGAGAGGCCCCTGAATCATGCATAGTGTTATGTAAAATTTTGTCATGAACATTTAAACTAACATAAAAAGGAGGAACTGGTCCCTCTTGATATCTACCCTCAATCTTAGGACCAAATATGAGCTTTGGCTGGTCATCGTTAAGATTGACAGTGTCATTATTCTCTTCTATGTTTAAAGCCTTCAAAATTTGGGATCTATATACATTTTGGGCAGCTAATTCAGTGAGAGGAATAGAGATTTTAATTCTGGAAATTTCCTGCTCCAAACTAAAAGGCATCTGATTCTTTGAAGTGATTGTTTCATCTTTATTAACTGCCACTCTATCAGCAAAATCAGTTTGCTGATTTTCTCTATTTACATTTGTCAAAATTGTTTTAACAGGAGTACTAGCTGAGGTACTAGTACTGCTAAGATCTGCACTCTGTTTTTCATTGTTTTGAGTGCTTTTCTCTTTGTTTTTATCATAATTTACAACTACTGTTTTGTCTTTCTGTTTTACAATTTTGGGTTTATTTACAGTGTTGTTTTGTGCAGATTTGTCAAGGGTTTTGTTGTTGGGGGTTTCCAGATTCTTTCTACTTCTAAGGTCATATTCCTTTGTGGTTTCTATGACGACATTTTCCATTTCCTGATAGTAATATTCATCCTGTGGTCTCTTGTCATCATAGGGTGTATATAGACCTTGTTTTCTATTGTAATGGACTTCAAAGTCATCATTATCTACTCCCAACATATTTATATCATCCTCCTCTATTTTTTCTAAAGTTTCTTCAACCTCACTCACATAGTTTTGATGAAAAGGAGGAGTGATTTGTTGATCATCCTCCCTTGGTCTGTTTTGAGGTTGGTTTCTCCTAAAATTCTGATTTTTGTTTTGATTTCTGTTTTGAGGAGCTGTTTGGTTTTGACTTGCTTGTGCTCTCTCAAGTATTCACATCTTTTTCATCATCTCCTCCATCATTATTTCCATCTTTGAGGTGGATGTGGAATGTGTAGATTCCTCTCTAAAGGAAACTCTTTTATTATTCTTCATTCTTGCTCTTTTCTCCATTAAGTTGACTTCCACGGCAAGAGATCCCTTTTGCATATCTTCAAGAGTTAAAGGATCTCTTTCTCTCAGCTGATAGGCCATTTCAAGATCAAATCCTTCAGGAAACTTGTTTAATGCTGAGCCTTGTGGAGGTTTTAGATCTGGGGGAAGGGCATTATAAATGCTGTTAAACCTAGTGCAATAGGCTTGTACACTTTCCCCAGCGTTTCTTCGAAGATTCTTATAATCAGAAAGTATTTGGAGAGGGTTTTTTCTGACTTCCCATTTGTTCAAGAATAATTTATGGAAGGCTTGGAGATCATTGATACTGTGGGGGGTTAAGCCTTTGAACCATTTTCTTACTTCTCCCCCTAAACTTTGAGAAAATAGTCTAAGTTTGACAGTTTCATCATCAATTTCATTTCTGTCAAAGTAGTCATTCATCTTATCCACATGTTATGAAGCAGTAGTAGCATTACTAGCATCGTACAATGGTATCTTGGATTGATATTCCTATGGAAGATTGACTAAGGGTAAAGGAAGGACCAACGGGGCATACCATGTTGCCATGATAGGAGGTGGAGGTGGATTTACAAGAGGTGGATGAACAAGAGGGAAAGCGGGCTAGAATGAAGTGGTTTGGATAGTGGATGTATGATGAAAGGATGTGGATGAAGCAACAGTAGATTGTTGAGATGATCTTGGATGAGAGACACCTAAAATGTGAAGGAAATTTAAATCAGGTGGTGTAGTTTCTCTACTACCAGGATGTTCACTTCTATCTGGGGATGAAAGTGAAGACTCTGAATCTAGCTGATCTAAATCATCAAGTGACCTAGTTCTAAATGTATTTCTTAAGTCAACTTGTGATTTTTGTAGAGCTGCAAGGTTTTCAGGAACAAAATTAGCTCTAAAGGGTGATCTGAAAACAGTTGAAAATTTAACCTCAAGAGACTTCCTAAGGATTCTTTCAGGATTATCAACTATCTCAGGAGGGTTTGGGTCAGGGTAGGCTCTAGTATGAATCTTTCTAGGAGCCACTATGTTGTGTTTTTTAGACCCAACTTTACAAGAAGAGTTTAACCAAATATGAAAATATTTAAAAGGCTAACTAATCTTTAAACAAGAAAATTTTAATCCTAAAGTCCTCTAACTGATTTTAAATGATTTTATGATGATAATGGGTCTTCCCAGTGGAGTCTTAAGGTCTATTTAGGATTGTGGAGTCACCAGGTGGAAATTTTTAGCTCTTTTGGAGGTAAAAGGTTTTATGGTCCAACACCTGTTTATTGAATACCAATATGAAATATTTTTGGGTTTTTTCTGAGTTTGTTTCAGTCCTATGTGTTCTAAAAGTATCCTAAACCAGTTTCAACACTTAGCTACAGTGATGAGATAGAGAAAGTTTACTATTATGGCTAAGCTAGCTAATCCTTCAAGGTTTGATAATCTCTTATGAGAATCCTAAGGTTTCCTTAGTTTGTCACTGATTCAAATAACTTTTATCATGATTATCACTTGTTTGGTAGTGCTTGAAGAGGGCTACTTTTACTCACTGCACAATGTTCTTGAATCAAGGGTAGTCTGAGATCTTTAAAGGTATATCTAGGATGAAAAATACTCAAATCCCCAGTGGAGTTGCCAGAAATGTTAGCTCCCTTTAATTTGCAATATTGGAAAATACAAACTGCAGAGACAACACTTGAACCACTTTGGGATTCTAGGATCTAGCCCTCCTGAATCCAGAGAGGGATCTCTCTATAAGTGCAAAGATTGATTTATCTTTAAGGATTTTTGTGTGTGATATTAGGCTAGTTATTAAGAGCAAGGGTTTTTTATTGGTTTTGGATGGTTTAGCATGATTTCTAGTTGAGTGTAAAGTCCTAAAATGAAAGAGTTCAGAGGTGTGAAGTTGCAAGCAATCGGAACAAGATTTGGCTGATAGGATATATATAACGCTAGTTTTTAGTCCATTGGGATATGGGGTCATAAAAGGGTTTAATTTTGCAACAATTTCAAGAGTGTTCCAAGGGGAAAGTCAACTATATCACAAGATCTTTGAGATTAAATGATGGAATGGAACAATAAAAGTGTTGAAGGGGTGGAAATAGACAATAATTTCAGCTAGGATTTATCAGTCTGTCCAAACAAGAAAATCCTTTTAAGTAACTGTTTAAAACCAACCAAAGGACAGGGCTAACCATAGACTTCTTTGGACAAGTTCGTATTAAAGCCAACTTAATAGAAAAACAATCCAGTAATCCAAATAATTACTTTAAGAAGGGATGAAAACAGATAAGAAAAACAAAATGCAGCCTAAGATCAGATAAGTTACTTTTAAATCTAAATTTCTTTCAACATACTCTGAGGGAAACTTTCAGAACTACCTTTGGAGAAATAAGCTAGAAAACAGGGCACACCATCACTTTTCTAGTCTAACTTCACTAGCAAATAATGAAAATAACATTCAAGAACAATGTTTATATTTAGACAACAGGAAGAGGGAACGCCAACATTCCTAACTGCTTAGACTATATTGAATCATTCTTAAATACATAATTTGGAGGAAAGCATTGAGATAAAGCTTATCAGTCAGAGAAGGGTAATGTAAACAGTAAGTCCTAACTCTATGTTTGTTGTTCTTTATCAGAGAATAAATGGAAAAAATGGCATACATGAAAGGAAAACAATAACATAGAAAGAAGCACTTCACCAGTGATATAGACTAGGATCCCAAGAATCAGCTTGTATATTGATGTCAATCCAGTTACATTCTTCAAGTCCAATGTTTCAGTTCCGCAATTAGCTTCTCTTCTCAGCCTAACTTATTTGATTACAAACATAGCTTCAAGAGCCTATGAACACTATTTACACGTAGAAATTTTTTAGCACAAGTATATTTCAAAGTTCTGCAACCAACACAAATCTAACCCTTTACAATGAGCTCCTCAAGAAGATTTTATAGGAAAATGAGGAGGTGGAATGAGGGGAAAAGATCTATAGGTTTAATTAATATAGTCTAATGCTTCTCAGCCTTTAAGGGGCTCAATTGAGAAGATTTCATATATTTCTTTGTATTAATTGGCTTACATTAAGTATTAAGCTCACTAGGGAGATTTTGTTGACTTTTAAGGCTCTGTGTTATCCTTGCAATAACTCTGCTGACAGTTTTTAAATTAGTTTCTTTGATTCGAAATAACTGTTCAGCTGTATTGAGGCAAATATCTCTGACTGAGGCAATAAATCTGCCTCCTTTGAATGCTTTGAGGCTTGCAGGTGTCTTTTGGTAGCTGAGAGGATTCAATTAGCCTCTGATGTGGCAGTGGAGGCTTTCTCGGACTTATAGATATGATTATTTTTGTTTAATCACTTTTAATTTTCTTTAACTCCATGTGTTAGGCATAATTAGGCCTAAATTCCGTCTTTTGTTCTTTAAACTGCGTTTAATTGAGTGGATTAGGCGTTTGATTGTTGATTCAGGCCATAATCCCTCGAAACTGTGCATACAGTCTTCAATTCTTCATCTCTGCTAAGACTGGATCTTAAACACTGATACTCTTTATTTGTTTTAATTTTGCTGTATCTTGTTGATGTGCAGATGTTATAGGGGATTATATAATGTTGCCAGCATTCATGAGGCACCGAAAAATGCTGATGGGAAACCTTGTGGAACAATCCTTTTAATGAATAAAGGCCTGGGGGATCGTCATCCTCGGCCTTTGTTTTTCTTTTATCATAAAGGAAAAAACCATCGAAACCTACAAAATACAAGAAAAATTAGAAAAATCCTGCGTATTTGGGTCAGACTACTTTGGAGGCTTAGATTTAGAGCACAGTCGTTGGATGAAAGCATCCAACGGTGGAGATTGATCGAGGGAGGTCAAATGGAGGCAGTTGGAACAAACAGTGGGGAGATTAAGTTAGGGTCGTTGATCTTGAAAAGATCAAAGGTTGGGATTAATCGGGATAGTATAATGCAAAGGGGTCATATATTTGCAGAATGGAAGAAATAAAAAGGAAAAAGGGTGAAAATCCCTTTAGCAGAGGAAATAGGTTAAAAGGAAATTTGGGGTTTCCGAGATGATTCTGGGTCGTCGGATGAGATTGGCCTCAGAGATCAACGGCTGAGGTTGATCGACGAAGTCCCTTGGAGGATGGCGGAGGGCGATAGTTCAATGATCAGATTGAATATGAGCCGTTGATCTGCAGAGATCAACGGCAGGGAAAGAACACGATGAAACACAATAGAAAATGGGGAAAGCAGTTTCAGACAAAGAAACCACAGGTTTCACGTAGCAAAAAGGCGGATAGGTGGTTTAACCTTTTCGAACGTGATATGCTTTAGAGCCCGACACGTGGCATTTCAAAAGCACTTACATCACGTGATTTTTAGGAATTATCTGTCGAGCTTAAAGTTACGTGAAAATGCACGTCTATCGTCAGATCTGGGGTCTTAGATCTAATGGTTGTGGAAAGAGCACGATAAAGGATAGATGCGCAGGCAATAAGATGTGGGGCAAGGGAAGGCAGTTTCAATCTTGACCGTCTGATCATGTGAATGAACGGCCCATATTAAAACTCGAGGTTAAATGTAATAATATATGAGGCAGAGAAAAATTCAGCGTGGGCCGTTGATCTACAGAGATCAATGGCGGAGATTGGCCGAAAAAATTATAAAGCGGCATTCATGATTTTAACAAAGGTTGGAGAAGTGATTTGCACCGTCGGATCTTATGTAATGGATGACCCAGATGCAATCGGAGATTTGTGATTGGAGGAGGCAAGGGGTAAGTGGCGCCGATGCGATTAGATGTGGACCATTGATCTGAGAGCATATCAATGGTGGAGGATGAATCTGAGGAGTTCAAAGATGGGGGAATGAGCTTAGGGATGGAGTAATGTGGGCCGTTGGATCTTGATCTGGCGGGAGAGATCAACGGCTGAGGATCCATCGGGAGAGGGCAATCGGAGGGGGCAGATAAAATATTACAATGCGCCCAATGGAAATCTCCGATGCGAGATTTCGAAGGCCGTTGATTGGTTTTGGATCAACGGTTGGAATCTGCACTAACCAATGAACCGTTGGGGCCTTTTAAAACATAAAAAAATCATATTTTTAACAAAATACAAAGGGAAATGGCTTCGGGGAGGGTTTTATTTTATGATTAGCACCTGATTTTGGGGCCTTAGGGTATATGAAAAGATACGAGGGATCAGGGGTTTATACAAAGGGAGCCAATCGGCATCGAAACTTTTATAAAACAAAAAGACATGCGCCCTTCGCAAATGCCTCGATGCGATACTTTATTGATCGTCGATCGGCCTTTAGATCAACGGTTGGTTTATGTTAGAAACAATGACCTGGCGGGTTTAAATATAAACATAGAAAAGTGGGCTTTTTATGATATACAAAGGGAAAATAGGATCAGGAAGGGTTTATATAATGTTTTTTAGCACCCGATTACAGGCTCCAGGTTTCCCAAAGAAAACAAAGGATCGAGGCTTATATACAAAGGAGTCAATCACATCGGGGGTTCTCGCTTAAACAAAGAAACACACCCATCAAAATTTTCCGATGCGATAAGCGCCCGGGGCTATTAGCGCTTAGTTCCAGGGTGTGGGTATATGGTGGGGAAGTGGTTTAGGGCTTAGCCCAAAAGGGGCTTAGGCCTATAATACAAAAGCTATTTTTTATGAATTTTCAAGACTTTTCAAAGGATTTTGAGGGTTTCGGATAAGGTAAAAAAGGATTTTTTAACCTTATAAAGGGGTTTTATGAAGGGAAGAAGGGAATAAAGGAAAAATAGGGGAATTTTATGGGAGTAAAGTGGATAAAAATGAAATGTTTCCTGAGTGAAAAGGGGAGGTAAAAATGAGGGAAAAATGGATTTTTTGCAGTAGTCTTTTATTCAGGAAAATAGCAGAAATTCAGATTCAAGAGGGAAACAACATTGAAGATTAATCAAAGAATAATATGTCTTCATAAAACTTCAAGAATTAACAATTTTGAAATAAAACTTGTTTCTTGAGGGCTTCAAAAATGATTTAGCCACCATTTGAAATGACAAATTTTATAGCTGGCTAACACTCTGAACAATGATTTGAAATTTTTCACTCCAAGGGAGGTTAAATCTTCAAAATATCATGTCGTTTCTCCTTCCTCCGCCTGCATTCCCCAAATTGTATTAATATTTTTCCTTCCTTTGGCGTATTTCTAGAAATATTTTGTATTCTCATCTCCAGCTAACAGCCAAATAGCCCTACTTTTGAGGCGTCAACCTTCCTCTCTCTCCATTAAAATTTTCTTCCTTGATGCTTCAAGTCTCCTTATTCTGTCCCTTGATTCAATGGAGACATATCCGACCCCCTTCGGGCTTTCAAGAAATTCTATTTCTTCATTTATCTTCCATATTTCTTCCTCCTCCTTTATTTTTTTGGCCTTTGCCCATTACAAGGTAGTTTTTTTCATTTTCTTTATATTATCCATAAAATGCCAGCTCATATTGCTAGGTTCCCTCCACCTTTCTTTCTTCCAAGTTGCATGAAACAAAGAGTTGAAGGATTCATCTTTCAGCCATGAAGAGTTAAACTTGAAGGGAGCCCTTGGATTCTTATATGGGCCTTTGATCTCTAGAATAATGGGAAGGTGGTCAGATAAACCCCCTTCCCCGACCCAGTGCCTAAAAATAGAGGATCTGGCCACCAACGCTTTGTTAAGGAGAAAATGATCCAACTTATTTGCCACCCTATACTCACCCATTCTTCTGTTCCTCCAAGTGGGTCTAGGCTTGATCAGGTTTGCATCCACCAGATGTGAGGAGGCCAAATTATTGAGAAAAAATCTGTAAGAGGATCTGCACGAGCTGAGGGTCCCCAGAATTTAGATATCCCTAGGGAAAAATTCAGGTCTCCTCCCAGAATAAGATTTGAGTTATTCAAGCATGATTTGGAAAAAAGTTTGTTCCAATACTGCACCCTATCCAAGCATGATCCATAAGCATTTAACAGAAGGATAGGGTGATAGAGCTCGTTTGAGTAGAATTCCATGGCCAGGGAATTTTCAAAGCCCCATGAATATATTTCCTTCAACCTCCCAGTTTTAATGCCCAATGCCAAGCCCCCAGATCTTCCGTGGGCATTCAGAGCCTGGAAATTCCATCCCAGGAACATCCTGGACAGAGTACCAATCAATTCATCTCCCAAACCCAAGTTTTCTTGAAGCATAAGGACGTCTAGATCATAGGACCTCATCAGCTCCCTCAATGCTAATTTTTTGGGTTGACGAGAAAAACCCCTGCAATGGTAATAGAGAATGATCATCGATAACCTAGGGTGGGGGTCTGCTCTGATCTAAGCACCCCTGAAAGGGAATGTTTCTTCCCATCAGAAATGTCGATTTTTTCCTTGACTTGTGCCTTGGAAAGGTTTGATTTTCTACCCCACACCTTTCTAGGACAAACCGAAATAGGATTAGACTCCAATCTGCCTATAGCCTCCTCTTTCCAAGGTTTCTTCATTAGGGATCTTAAATTATAAGGAGGCTTTCTAGGGATACAGGGTGGAGGAGGGGGCAATCCTATATCAGACACAGGGAAGGGATCCAATGGGGGGGTCGGGATTGATGTAATGATATAATCAAGGGACTCTATGACATCATGCGTTTGAAAATATTTCATTTGTGGAGGCCAAGAAGGACCAGGCTTTGAATACGAAAAAAAATAAGTACATATAGAGGTGAAAAGGGAAGGAGAAGAGACTAGAGTCATACCCTCCAGAGAAGTTTCATCGGGTTCAGCTTCGAGGAGAGGATCAGATGCCGGAGGTCGCTCCTATTCTTGTTCCATGGCTAAAGGGTTGAACTGTTCTGCTAGTTGTTCAAAAGGAGTTGTTCCAACCGTGTTGGCACTTGGTCCATCAACCCCTTCCATCATCTCCCCCTCTGATGCCCTGATCTCTTCTGTAGCTGAGGATCTCAAGGGCACTCGGTTTAATCTTTTTTTCCTCCTTCTTCTTCGATGCCCAAGAAAAAAATCCTTTGCCAGATGACCATATTTATGGAGATGATGACATTGGAAAGGCATGTGTTCATATTCTAGAGTCTATGTATATTCAAATTCCTTGTAATTAAGGCACATTTCCTCTGCTAATCCTTCTTTAGGATTTAGGTTGACCAAAATTCTGGCTGCACTCAGATCCTTGGTCTATAGGAATGACAGATCTTCTTCAAGGAATTTACCCAGCGTGTTCACAATTAAACGGAAAGCTGAGTCCGTCAAAAATGGTATTGGGAGTCCTAGGATATTTACCCAAACCAAAGATTCTTTGATTTTTTCCCTCTGGGCATCAAAGAGCGGTGTTCATTTCTTGAACAAGACAAGCCTCTTCTCAAAATTCTAGTTCCTTTCTAAAACCCATTCCAAGTGCTCATTCTTCTCAAACTTAATCATAAACCACCCCTAGGCTATGGTTTGAATATCAGTGGGGCTTCCCGGGCATCCGTCCATTCCGAGGTTGTCCACTCTGTGATATAGTTGACATAGAATTTCCTTACTCTGACTTTGCCAACTAGGATGGTTTTTGTTGCTTTCATTACTTCATCAATGAGTATGTCTACTCCAAAGACACAACATGGTCTCTCTTATTTTCTCCTGATAAACTTGGTATTTTTTCATTTTTTTTCTGCAACCCCACTTCTTCCACCTTCCTCACCTTCGAGCGGCCTTTCGATCCCATCTTGTTCTTCAAGAACAGGCGACCCTGGTCACCCTTTCTCAATGCGATGAGTAGCCTCCCAAGAAGAGCTTCCTGCTCCTAGAGATCCTTCTTGTTTTCTGGTAGCCCCTATATCCTCCTTTTGAATTTCTCCTCGATGAGACACTGAAGACCTTCCTTGTTCCTCCACTAAAGGCATAGAGTGAAAGGCCCCTGCTTGACCCAAGACCGTCTGTCTTAGCCCACTAGGGTTTCTAACCAAACCCTTAGCTACCTCCAGCCCTAAACCCGCTGCTTCACTCCCCTGCAAGAGAAGGAAGTTTTCGAGGAAGCTAATACCCTACCACTAATGTGGGTTGCTTTGATTGCTTGGAACTTCCAGATGAGATCCCTTGTCCCACTTTGGAACTATGTGGATTTCTCCCAAAAAAGCTTTAAGACCAACAGAACTCTGAAATCCACAGCTAGCAACTATATCGTCTAACCCCCCTAAAAGAAAAGGGATTGATGAAATATCTGGCAGAGTAGGGTTTTTCAGGTTTGTCTGAGGTTGTTCACCTCCAAGCTTCTCAGGGAATGATGAAGGCTGGAGTGACCCTTATTCTTACCCTTCCTTCCACGCACAGTTGAATGTACTCTGAAGACTTTCTTCTAGAAGAGAAACCTCGTTCAAAAAAACCCAGACGCCTTCAGGAGTTTTTTTCTTTTGGCCTGTATCTCCAATGGCCAGAAAATAGCAGTCCAAATTTATCACCGACACTTTGTGTCCCTAGACTGTTAGAAAATCTTCCGATGCCAAATCTAAGTTCACAGATTCCCATTCAAAACCCATATTTACCCTGTGCTTTAGTGTTTAAACAAAACCTCTGATAACACAAAACCCTCTCCTTCACTAAACTCTCGTGCTCACACCGCCATCTAGCAAGTAGGTTAGGGTTTGTGAAACCTGAAATGACCATCCTAACCCAACTTAACCATATGAGAAAAATCAAACCCAAAATGCAGCGTGGGCACTTGCCAGATGCACAATTGTCTGTAGGGTTCTGACAACCCAAGACGACTGTCACGTTGAGCTCCCTCATGTAAAAGATTTCTGTGGCCAGTTTCAGAGCACCTGCTATCTGTTGCTGCTGCCATGATTAGGGTTTTGCCCCAAAAAAACCTTCCAAAAATTCATCGCCGCTCCTCTTGTCTCCATGTACCAACTAACAGTTGACTTGCGCAACTAAAATGGAGCAAAAAATTCAAATCTTATGCCCAGGAAAACAAATTAAAAAAAAACAGAGTGGTTGTGCAGTAAAAATGATCTGTATATGAAAACTTGAGATTTTATGGTGTAAATTGAAAGTGAAATGTTTAGGGTTTTTAACAAATTATGTGAATTTCATTAACACATTAAACATCCCTTTAAACTTAGTTTTTCATAGAATAAAGAAGACATCAATACCATAACAATATACAAAAGACAATAAATGATGAAGGGGTTCACCGCTCTTAGGCTACATCTCTTGGTTCAGCTTCCAATGTTGGGACTCTTTCATTATTCCCAAAATATGTGTTTACAACAAGTTATAATGCTCAAAATGCTGAAACAATATCTCTAATGGCTCCAGAACAGACAAAAACCCCTAGCTGGGCTCTTTCTGCACAAAAAATTTAAAAAGTGACTAAGTTATGCTCCATAGAAGTTTTTCTGCTAACTGTCCTAAAATTCGCACTCACTTGCAATTTTTTCTACAATTCCTGCTTTTGTAGCCATGTGGAGTGACAATTTTGCACCGCTTCGGTGAGATTCTCATAGGTTCGGGTGCAAATTTTTGAACATTTAAATGCACTCGGTCGACCCTAAACCGAATAAAAAGATGCCAAGTGGCGCGATTTAAGCCATTGATTGGGGGGTTTGAACTGATCTCCTACTGAAATCTAAACTACAGGTTATAACCATGGTTGAGTTGAGTTTGGGTTGGGTTCCGTTATAGTTCACGCCAGTTGGTTGGCTAACCGAAACATTTAAACTTGACCACTGTTCACATGAACTGTAACCATCGGAACCATTGGGCTTGGTGTCAACAACTTAACCATACTCCATCATCAAAATGTCATTGATCATGTGGGCTAAGGTAGGTTCCTGCCTATTTACAACAACACTAAAATTAAATTTCAACCACATGCCACTAACCATTCATATGTCGTGGTAAAGGTTGACCACCGGTTAACTACTCTGAACTTTGGCTTATGATTTTAACATATGGTTTGGCACTTTTTATTTACCATCGATATCATATGTTCTGGAAACTTTGCAACATTGTGTTTAATACATGGTCTGTTGGAATATAATATGTGTTGGGGCCAAGGTTAACCCCGGGCCCTGTCCCCCTACCACTTGGCTTGGTTGGGTGGACCGGGGTCCAGGGTTAACCTCGGTCCCCACTCTCAACTCCTTTGCGATTAAATTTAAAATATAACCCATAACAATTATATAAGTAGGAAAAATGGTAGGTGAGGCAGTAAAGAGCCTTGTTGTTAGCTAGAAAGCCATGCGTTAGAACCTGTAGAGTCTTGCTCTGGCCATACAAATTTTACACGGCCAAGAGGAGACCATGTGGCAGCCATCGATTGGCCCACGTGGCTCTCCCTCATTAGGCCACCAATACAGCCAATGAACCAATAAAAAAATACCAATTTGAACCAATAAAATCATGACACTTTTCATCTAACCATAGGGCCACATAATACATAATCAAACCCAGTCAAATTCCCAGTCATAGTACAGACTGCTGACTGGGTGTACCTGTAACCCACATTCAGAAATTTTTAGTTGTTTTCCAAATCGATCAGAACAAAATATCGGGAGCATACAATATTTGTTTTGAGTGAAATGAGTTGCGTTGGATTCAGGGCGATTAGATCGAATTCACTTTGGCACTGGTTTCTAGCCAATCTGAATACTTTGAATTTTGAGCATTAAACTGATCCACCAGATCATTTCTCCCCACTGGAAGCTTTTGGACCTCCAAAATATCATTATCAATCAAAAAATAGTGAGGGTACAATTACCTCACCATTCCAGTCGCAATCCACTTATATTTTCTTGAATTTGACACTTCTAGATTTTCACGAAAATATATCACTTTCCTTGATTTTGGAGTCCTGGACTTTCTGTCAACAATGATATCTTGCTGCAATTTTTCAGAATATGCAAAACAAAAAAATACCTTTGAAGGAATCTGAAAATTCCCTCCTTGGTCTTCAATCAAAGAAAACTTATGCAATTTCAAATTCACCTCGCCTTGCACATTGTCGTTATGACGATGCTTACCACGTCTAGTCTTTCACTTGGCTCGACTCTTTACCGAATGTGATCGCCATCACCATGCACCATCCTTCTTCAAAGCCAAAAAATTATGAAACCCACAAGAATATTTTTTGGGACCAATTTTCTCTCTGTCAAATAGCCTTTTCATATGCTTTTCGACCATTGCATTCTTTAACACTGACATCTTGTCCACACCAATGCACAACAATGATGCATTTTACTGCAATTTCACTTCATGTTATTTACCTCTTTTAGGAGGAAACATGTTAGACTCATGAAACAACTTATCACTTGAATTAAAAAACTCAATGAAATCAGATTTCACATTTGGTTCATATCCTTGAAAGGCTTTAGGTTCCTCAACATCTTTATGCTTGAACATTAACAATGAATTTCTTTGACTAGTATTAACAATTCTCTTCATTTGTCTATCATTAACAAGAGACAAACTCAATTTCTTGTTATGTGCTCTAACAATGTACTCAACCCAATTCTTGAAAAAAAGATATTTATTCTCATGGTGATGAAAAATATCTCTCCTATAATAAAGATACGGGATTCACAAAACAACACCACAGATATCAAGTGGAACTACATCAAGTTCAACCTCATCAAGAAAGTTTGCAGTGATTGCAAATCTAAGTATGTACTTCCTTGTCACCTGCAATTTTGCATTCTCACATACCCAACCTAAAGGATAAGGTTTAGGATGAGGAATGGTATCTAATTTCAACTTATCGACAATGTATTCAGAGATAAGTTTTGCTTGTGAACCACTATAAAAAATTGTGTCTATCTTGGTATGTTTAGAAATAGGTCTAATGTGGAAAAAAATTATTATTGTTTTTTCATTTTGAGTTTGAGTGAGACAACTTGAATAACTAGTACTTGCAATGTCCTTGCCTTTCAAACCCATGGCTATGATATTTATTTAATCCTCGGAATCAGAACCTAAATCACGTTGTGTAGTTGCAAGTGTCTTCTCCTTCTCCTTGTTCTTAAATTTTTTGGGTCTCATCTCTAGATGAAGTTTCCAACAATAATATTCATCATGGCCATATTTGGAATAGTGCTTGCATGTAATTTTTTCTTTCTCCATCTTGATGGCAACATTCTTCTTTCCTTTTCCTTCAAAATTTCCCTTTCCTTTTTCTCCAGACTCAAAGGTGTTCTCACTTGTTTGATAAGAAACATGTTTCCCTCTTTCTTCTAGATGTGTGGCCTATACACAAACTTCATCTAAAATTGTAGGGTTAAACATGATAATTTTATGTCTCAGGTAGCTATGTAAACCTCCAACATATTTGATAAAAGTATCTTGAGATGAAAAATCTACACCCAATATATTGCTCTCCTTCTAAACTCTTGGGTATAAATTTACACACTTTGACCCTTTAATTGCCTAAAGTTTTTCCAATTCATGACAGATTTTTGCATGTATGCTAATGGATAAAATTTTCTTCTTATTGCAGCAAAAAAATAATTCTAAGAAGATAAAACCTTACCAAGTTTCTTCATGTCCTCTGGAGTTTTGGCTTCCCACCAAATGAGTGTTTCATTTTTCAACCTTAATGAAGCAAGTTGAATCTTGGTCTCATCATCCTTGATCCTTTGTATCCTTGAATACACTTCAAGCTGACGAACCCAATTATCTAATCTCTCAGCATTTACCTCTCCATTATACATAGGCAATTCAAACTTTATGTCAAGTTTTAAAAGTGGAGTTTTTCAATGTCCCTTTGGAGAATGTGGAGGTGTTTGTGAAGGGGTAGATGCAGAAGATGATGATAGTGAAGATGGTGGTGAGGATGGAGGTGAAGAGAAAGGTGGTGTTAAAGGTGATGTGTCACCATTCCCTTTTAGAGGCTTGTCCCCATCTCCTTTTGCAGACTTATCTCCATCTCCATTTGGAGGATTGAAGCTCTCACCTTGTTTTTGTATTCATCTCTTCGTAGAGAACTTTCACCATTTATGTCATGTCAAAGAATGATTTTCTGAAATCCTTCTCATCCTCTAACATATTGTCAGGCTCTTTTTCATGTGCCATGACTGGTGAAGCTTCTGGTGAAACTTGAGGTGAAATTTGTGGTGGAGATTGTGGACAATGTGCTCTCCTTGGCCTAAATTGAAGACTTAAAACCACAAGCTTTACTTCTCTTTTGAGATTCAACCTTGTAAGCATTAGAAACACTTGCCAAAAAATTAAACCCAGAAAAAAAATTAAGAACCAAAGCTCTGATACCAAACTGATACATGTACGAAAAGTTGAGAGCTTATGGTGAAAATTGCAAGTGAAATGTTTAGGGTTTTTAACCAATCATGTCAATTTCATTAACACATTATACATGTTTTTAAACTCAATTTTATAGGAAAAAACAAGAATGCATCAATACCATAACAATATACACAAGACTACAAATGATGAAGGAGTTCACCCCTCTTGGGCTACATCTCCTGGTCTAGCTTCCAATGTTGGGCCTCTTTCATTATTCTCAAAAATATGTATTTACATCAACTTAAAGTGCTCAAAATGATGAAAAAATGTCTCCAATGGCTCCAAAATAATAAAAAACCTCTAGATGGGCTCATTCTGCACTCAAAAAGGTCAAAAACTGACTGAGTTATGCTTTATAGAAGGTTTTCTACTAACTGTCCTACAATTCACACTCACCTGCAAATTGTTCTACAAATTCTGCCTTTTGCGGCCACGTGGTGTGTCAAATTCCCCCCACGCTGACGATATTCTCACTAGTTAGGGTGTGAATTTTTGAACATTCACTAGTACAAAATGGCTAATTAGTTACCAAAAAAACAACTAAAATTTGCAAATAAACAACTATTTTTCTGTCGGTGACCAATAGTAGTTAATTTACAGTATCTTATAACACGACCAACTTTTGGTCGTTTTTAGCTTACTTATTAATTGGTTATCTCATTTTTTTGTCTAGTTGTATATCTGGTCATTAATTTGGTCATTAATTTAGTCACTAATTTAGTCATTGATTTAGTCATTAATTTAGTCATTGATTTGATCATTAATTTAGTCATTGATTTGGTCATTGATTTAATCTTTGATTTGGTCATTAATTGTCACAATTAATGACCAAATATACAACAAAATATATTACTATATCATCACCCGAAAAAATAATTAATGACCAAAGAAATATGACCAAAATGTTGGTCGTGTTATAAAATACTGTAAATTAGCTACTAATAGTCATATATATGCAAATTTTAGTCATCATTTGAAACCAATTAATGACCAAAGAAATATGAATAAATTTTAGTCGTGTTATAAGATACTGTAAATTAGCTACTAATAGTCATATATATGCAAAATTTAGTCGTCATTTGTAGTCACAAATTTATCATTTGCAGTAGTCATTTATTCATTATATATATGACTAATTTAGTAGTTTATATTAATTTCATTTACTTTCATTAACAATAATTATAAATGAATAATTTAGTCGTATATTCATTTTATTTTTGTTCATCATTAATCAATATAAACTACTAATTTAGTAGTTTTAAATTGATTTTGTGTTCATTATTAATCAACATAAATTAATTTGTATCACTTAAAAAATGTCATACAATGTGCATGTTCATCTAATATGAAAACACAAAGTCACATATTTTTATTACAATACTAAACAAGTGCAACTATAAATAATTTCAACCACATAAATTATATTATATGAAATGTTAAATTATTACAATATGATTTTCCAACTTAATACTGGTTGGACTACAATTTACACATGAAATGGTGTTTAATCACTTCAAAACATTAGCGTTGTTTTTTCAAGCCATTGTAGGTGAATTCACCAACTCTGAAGACATGACCATCAGTGTTTATATGTGTCTTATGAGGGATTTTGGCTCTAAGAGTATCACCGGACCAATTCTCCTCTCTCTCTTTTTGCAATTGTCTCTCTAATTTTATTGCTCCCATATTTTTTCAATTCATGCTTCTTGCCATCAATATTGAGTTCATTCTTTGAAAACAAAGGAAGATGCAATGCAAAGTGTAAAACATGAAAGAAAATTAGCACTAGAATATAAACTAAATTAGACTATAAATAGTTTATACAACATATACCTCAACATCAGCAATGTCAAAGCCATTTTCCCCATACAATTAAGAAACTCAAACAAATTTTCTTCATTGGGGCGATAATTGCTACTATAGTGAGGCCAGATAACCTGTATAAACAAAACAAATAAAATGTCACCATATATAGAAAATAACACCTTAGTAACTTAGTATTCAACTTTCAAGGAAATCTTAGGAACAATCATGTCAACTAAGTTATATGCTAAAAAGCTCAAGTTGTAGATAACTTGTGAAAAAAAATAATCTAAGGTGTGATGTTTAATCCTTGTTGTTTTATTCACAACAAAATTTCATTTTCTAACGCATGAACTTAGTCATGCATATAAACATGTACTCAAATAACAACATGAAAGTAACTATTTATGATAGTCATGAAAATATTTTAACACAAAATAGCTATAAGGATTCCAATCAATATAGTATAATACTAATTTCATCTTCAAGCTTTGGTTGTTGTTTAAATGGACATGTACTACTTATTTTCAATTTCATAGTTAAAAGACAAAAAAATCAAAAGAAACATCCAAAATTCAATCAAACAATAAAGAGAGGATATCATGGAATGGAAGTTGGAATTATAAAAAACAATTTACCTATCCACCGATGTTGTGTCTGGCATTCCTAAAACATTTTCTTGCCCAAAATAACCATGAGGTGAAATAATCAGAACATTAAATTCCATAGGAATTCCTACTAGAAACATTTCCAAAGTTGGTGGCTTAGGTGTCTAAGAAATATCTAACAACGAATGAACCATATCCAAGATGTGATATGCATTGTCTCCCCATCCTTTTTCCAATCAGATTTCCTGTAACCTACCCACAACAGAGTCAAGTAACAATCAAACAAAGACATTGAATTTTTTTTATCTTTAATATTTATAAAATTTGAATTTGATTTGTTTCATGAACATATTAATTCACATTTAAAGCCTTCCTGACATATGAGAAAGTATCAATCAAATAGAACATCACAAAAATCAACCTTAATGACGTCCTCAAACAATTTCTACAATATCAATATTTTTCTTGTTGTGATATCTTGGGTAGAAAAAAGAACATATCTGCAAAAGAAAAATGCATATATTACTTATGGTAACACTTTGTATATGGTGTATTCTTAAGCATTTTTTTAAGATGTTCCTCCGCCTTTACCAAAGTGAATTGTAGCTTGGTTAAACTATGTATCCTTTCATTCAACTCATTCAACATCAATTATGCAAGATAAATGTCACACATTATTCTTTTCCATTTCTCAACATGCTACAGATGATACATTGAAAGTCACATAAAACCAAGAGCAAACCTTTTTCTAACCAAAACAAACAAACAAACAGTGTCTCTAATAAAACTTCATTATAATATTAGAAAATGAAAAGAGAGTGGACCATTTTTGTTGTTTGCCTATTTTTGTTATGAAAGTGCTCGAGTTTCAAGAAACAACAAATGTGAGGGAAGTTGTAAATGTGCAAAAAATTATGTTGACCTAATTTGTAGACTTCTTCAAAATGATGCGATTGATGCCATTTTTGGATGTGGTAAATCTCATAATAAGAAATGGCATGTATTCTAATAAATTAGATTGAAATGACTACCATGGGCCTCCATTGGTTCATTAGGGGAATTTTGAGGTCTAAAATGGGCCTCCCAAGGAAATTATAAAATACTAGTGGAAATAATAAAATAAGATTTGATTACATCATCAAATTTTAGAGGGGAAAAAGAAAAAACTACTTTTTGAACTCGTATTTTCAACTTATCTCGCAAATGTTTTATTCAAATTTCGAGCGGCAGTACCCGTTGGATGCAAAATTTAATTCCTCATCCATGGAGTACCCATGTTGCATAATTTCGATGGACTCTTCTACACGAAAAATGAGAAATACATGAAAAACATGATTGCAATAATGTTTTTTCATGTATTTCTCATTTTTCGTGTAGCAAGGTCCATTAAAAGTATTCAACATGGGTACTCCTTGGATGAGAAATTAAATTTTGCATCCAACGAGTACTCCCACTCGAAATTTGAGTAAAAACTTTGGGAGATAAGTTGAAAATATGAGTTGAAAAAGTAGTTTTATTATTTTATTATTTTTTAATATTTTTACCCTTTTACTTAAAAAATAGTGAATCATCCCCATGGTTGACATCATCATCTTAAATCCTATTAGTTCTTATAAAGTTTATTTTTCTTGTACATTTTTCTTAGGAGTGATCCGAATGGAAAATGGCATCAACCCATGGTATTCATCTACCCATGTTATCCATCCACCCATGGAATTTACCCATGGTATTGTAAATGGCATCAACCCATGGTATTCATCCACCCATGATATTTATTCGCCCATGGTATTTTAAGTGACCCATGGTATTCATCCACACATGGGATTTACCCATGGTATTGTAAGTGGTATCTACCCATGGTATTGGCCTATGGTATCTACACATGGTATTGTAACTCAAAAAAGGCTATGAATAACAAGCCTCAATTTGTAAAAGGACAGATTGTCTGCCACAATGTAGCTTCTATATTTATTCTCCGTTTTAATAAAACAAGTTTTTTTGTGGTTTTATTTTCTTTGTGTTCTCTCTTTTTTTCTGGCATTCTAATTTTTCAGATCTTGTTAGATCCATTTCAATTTTCTTAGATCTTGGGGGCCTCCCCCAAAGATCCTTATCAGTGGTATCAGATTCAGGTTACGCCTCCATGGGAATGAGGGTTTGAAACATATTTTAGTTTCAATGTTTTGCAACAATCTTCAGCAAAATCCATGAATTTTTTTTGGGCGGCGAGTTTTCAGCTCAGATCTGAAACTGCTGGTGAAAAATTTACACAAAAAAAGACCAGATCTGGATTCCTTGCAAAAAAAATACTCAAACTCGAAAAAAAATCAGCCAAATTGGAGTTCGGATGAGGGAGATATCGTTGATTCAAAATCAGCAATGTTGAAGCAATTTTTCTGATGACAATTCATGGAAGACGGCTCTCCTGTCATTTTTCACAATTTTTAGTGAAAATTTTCAAAAGAATGGATATAGATCTGAGCTCCTCTTGAAAAATCACCCAATTTCAAAAAAAAAAAATCGGTCGAATAGGAGTCCGGATGTGGGAGTTATTGTTGATTTAAAATCAACTATTTTTTTCAGAAATTTTGTGACAACGAGACATTTCTAGCGCAAATCTAAGAGTCTAGAGTCTCCAGACAGTGGTTTCAAACACATGAGAAGATGCAGTATGATCATTCCATTTCCAAAAATAGGTTATAATAAATATTCTGAGTTATATTGACCGACTTATGCTCATTTTAAATCTGGAGCAGCATTCAGAGCAGGTTCCCTTTGGAGACGTGCCCTCCCACCCCGCTTTAGTAGGCACCTGCTTCACATTCATCAGTTTTAGTATAGCAGCATTCAGCTTGGGTTATTTGGAGACATGGCCTCCCACCCCAAGCTATGTAGGCACCTGCTACTTCATCAACAATCAGCATCACAGTTATGGGTCAACCGCACAAAATCATTTTCATCGAAGTCCATTTTCTAGGCCACACACTGTTAGTCACATAGTTGGTCACACGCATTACAGGGTATCTCTATCCTCGGATCTTCGTTTGTCATTTTTTTGGTTCATCAACAAACCCACACTTCATTGAAGTCCATTTTCTAGGCTGCACAGTGTCAATGTCACAGTTGGTCACAAGCATTACAGGGTATCTCTATCCTCGGATATTCGTTCATCACGGTTATGTGTTAACTACACAAAACCCTTCTCTTCAGTGGCTCTTCATATTCAACAAAGGCTTCTTACGAGGGAACTTCACACAATGGGGACCATTGCTTCTTAAGGAGGGAGGAATGATCCGAATGGAAAATGGCATCAACCCATGGTATTTATCTACCCATGTTATCCATCTACCCATGGAATTTACCCATAGTATTGTAAATGGCATCAACCCATGGTATTCATCCACCCATGATATTTATTTTCCCATGGTATTGTAAGTGACCCATGGTATGTATCCACCCATGGTATTCATCCACACATGGGATTTGCCCATGGTATTGGCCTATGGTATCTACACATGGTATTGTAACTCAAAAAAGGCTATAAATAACAAGCCTCGGTTTGTAAAGGATATATTGTCTGCCATAATGTAGCTTCTATAGTTATTCTCCGTTTTAATACAACAAGTTTTTTTGTGGTTTTATTTTCTTTGTGTTCTCTCTTTTTTTCTGGCATTCTAATTTTGCAGATCTTGTTAGATCCATTTCAATTTTCTTAGATCTTGGGGGCCTCCCCCGAAGATCCGGATCAAGGAGGCTCATTTTAGACCTCAAAATTCCCCTAATGATAGGTCCTCAGTATATTAATCTTGATTATGAAAGAGAGATGGCAACGATAAGTATGAGTGGTCCTAGTTTGTATGGTTGATATCTTCAAACCAAGGTCGTCATCTCAATGAACCTAGGTTATGACATGGTAAACCTGGATCTGGTCTTCACCTGATTTCATTCCATCATACTTTGTCAAGACTCAAGAAGACATAATGGTCCTTCAACTTATAATAGGGTTGCTTTTGAGGTTATAAATAATGTTTATCCAAAGAAAATGGATTTTTGGGCTCCAAGAGATATGGATAATTTAAATTATAACAATTATATGTTTTTTTTCCCAAGATTCAAATGTAGGGATACATTTTGTGGATTTTACTAATAAATAGAATGAGACAAATAATCCATGAGGAGAATCTACTCGTCATTGTTTTTATGGAAATACTCGGAGATAATAAGACTATTTAGGTTCAAATGAAAGATGGTGTTGATTCTTGTAGCTCCTCAGTTGTTGGTAGTTTTTAAGGTGGGAATTTCAGTTCTTCAAGGGTGGGGTCCTTCAACATAATTGCATTTGCCTTAGTCCTATCACCTAAAAGAAAAACATAATTAACAAAGAGTAAATATGTCAAGTTTAGGGAAATTCCTATTTGTATAGTTGTCAAGCTTATAGTTCTTTTTGACTCTGTTATAACTCTGTTGAGACCACCTACTCTACAGTAAAAAATGGCAGAGGATCCATTATTCATACCTACCCATGGTCTCTTATAGTCATGACAGAAGAATAGGTTGAGCCATTAATTAAAATTTCACATATATTGAGGAAAGACAGTTCATTATCTAGTTAACCAATTGTACATTGAACCCTATATGGATGAGTAGCCCTAAATAAAGCAATTTTTCTCTATCATATGCCTTGGAAAGACAAAATGACTAACATTTCTTGTAATTTTTTGGTTTCATGTTATAAATTCCTTCTTGGTCAACTCATATTCCACAATGGATTTGTTTCCCAAGAAGGATGCAAAATTGTTCTAATGACATGGAATTAGCTTAGTATATTTAGAGTGAACATTACCAAGGAAATCAGGAACCTTGGCTGCATCAACAGTAGCATCCTCCAATGAAAATAGTATAGTCTCCAACCTAGAAACATCAAAATTATATATAGTTATAATTCATAATCGCAAATGACCATAGACTGTAGCAGTCCTTAAATAAATTCAAACTTGAATAAGAACAAACACAAAATTTCACACTACCCTTTAGTAAGTTGTCCTTGATTTAGCAAGAAAGGCTCAGACTTGCATAAATGTGTAAGTAGATTCCCCAGAAGATCAATTTCAACATATTTCCTGAAAAAATAATCTAATATCCAAAGCGAAACCATAGTTGAATGGAACAATGGTGCTTTAAGGTCATCTACACAAAAATTTGTCTCCTTCAAATCTCTCACACTGAATGGTATGTCATGAAAAATTAAGAAAAAGTCAGGGAAACTTGTCGACTTCTCTAAAATAAATAAAGAAAATACATTGAATCTTTGTAAAGGAATTCACCTATAATATTCTTTGATTGCCATTTCAGCCTTTTTCCTAAGTTGAACCTCAATGACTTGTGAACTCAAAGTTCTTTGAGAAGAATGTTATTATAATTGAAATTCGGCATTTGCAGTCTTCCCACGTTTGTCACATGATGTGCATGAATTCTTAAACTCTCTTATGTCATTAGCCAAAACATTTCTTTCCTGGACACATGATTTTGCAAATAAAGGCTTTGTTGGGGTCTTGTGTTTTGATAGATTGGCTAACCAAACGACAAGGCAACATCAGAACCAATATTTAGAGTTCCAAGATCTAGTCCTCCTATTCTTAGAGAGGGATCTCTCAAATTTTTTGTAAAGATATGTCTTGTTTGATTTTAAGCATTGATTTTTAGACTAGTTATTAAGTGTAGGTTTGTTTGGTTTGTTTGTTTGGTTGAATTGGTACAACAGAATATGAAAGGTCTAGGAAAAGATAGGTAGAAAGAAGGAGTGTCAGTTTCATTGGGCAATGGAGTCAAATTGAAGTTGGTAACAGGCTCATAAATGGATATGGGATATCAAAGGGCAAATCTAACTTGGCCACAGGATCCTTTAGTTTTTGTGAATGAGATGGACATTAATGATTTGAAAAGAGAGTTTGAATTCTCAACAAAGGGAAATTAAAAACATAACTTGAACATAAAGAGGTATTTGATAGACACGGCTAACCATGAATTCTACAAACCACACTTTAAGAAAATGATGACTTTAAGACAACTTTTAAAATGAAATCTAAGATTCGGGAGCACATCCTATTTCCTCAAAGATTTTATTTCAAAGGAATTAGAAAACATGAAAGATTCAATGATAATTGGAGTCATAGAAGAGGGAACACCTAACACATCTATGATCACAACTATAAAGACCTTTAAAACAATTGTTCAAGCAGGGACAAAGGGTATGATCAAAACAGACCTCCTTGGCTAACTATAAACAATGGTACTTCAAAGGCAGACTTCAATAACAGTTTTCAAGTGGTAGCAGACAAACAGGGAAAACCATAAATCATGCTGGAACCAACTATTTGAACTATTAGAGAAATAAACAAGCATAAGGACTAAAGAGAAATATTAAAGACTCTAAAATACCTCAGCAGAAGAAAACATAAAACAATGAAGGATAAACAGGTCTAAGGTGCTTCCAAGAGTCATTTCTTAGCCTAAAATTTTCATCCTACTGTAGTAAGAATTTATAAAACATAATGAAAATAGGAAAAACAACAGACAGTTAAGAATACATCATCAACAAGAAAGCTCAGGGATCCAATGATAGAGCCTTCTCAAGAACAAGCATGTCACAACATCATCAAGCTTCCAAGACTTCAATTTCTTCTTCAACTTCAAATAGACTATGTATTATTTCAGAGAGTTTTAGTGTTACAACTATTGACCAACCAACCCTTTACCATGTGCTCCTCAAGGAGATTTTATAAGAAAATGAGGAGGTGGAAGAGTTCCTAGGGTTGAAGTGCAATTAATTCTACACTAAATGAAACTCCTAGCCTTGAAAACCATGCAAGGCATAAGGCAGGAATGCATTGAATTACAACTCTGTTTTATTTACTCTATTTTCTGCCTTTTAGGCTCAGTAGATAAAAAGATTGACTTTAAGGCAGTTTGTTATCTTTACAATAACTTCCGCTGACAGTCGAGATATTTTTTTTTCTTGTAATAACTGTTTGGCTGCCTTTGGCCTTAATGTTTTTGGCTAAGATTTGATCTGTGTATTCCTTTGAGGCAGAGAGGCTGCAGGTGGCAATCTTGGTAGCTGGGGATTCAATTAGCCCCTTTGATGTGGCTCTGAGGTGTCCTTCAACTGATATTTCTATGTTTTATAAACTCAGTGATTTATATTTGGATCTGTGTTTAGGCTTGATTAAGCCATAATATTCATCTTTGATACTGATACTCTTTTATTAATTAACTCTGACTGTGTTTGTTGTTGCAGGTGCACAGAGGGTTTGTCGAAGAAATTGTTCAGAAAAACTGATAATCATGACTTATCGATCTTCTAAAAATATGTAATTATCACTTTAAACCTTTTAATTTGTATTAAAGGCCATGAGGATCGTCATCCTCGGCCCATAATAACACTGTAATGGTTGCAGGAGGGTTTACTTTAATCTTCATTAAACCTGCATAAAACAAACAAAGTTAATTTAAATCCCGCAAAGATTTGGTTTAAAACCGCATTGGAAGGTTCGTGGAAGTGTTTCGGGGTAGTGAGGATGAGTGGTTGCAGCAGTGGGAAGAGAAAAACCATGGCAAAAAAAACAAAAAATAGGTTTAAATTTGATTTTGGGTGCGAATTGAGAAGAAGTGGTTTTGGGAAAACCGGCAGCGATTTTCGCATAGCATTTGGGGGGGTAAGTGGTATTATATTTTGGAACGAGATATACGTTAGCGTTCGACATGTGGATTTATAAAACCAAATTTTTCACACGGAAGTAGCGCACTGTGAAAAGGGGCCAAAAATTACGCAATATGGATTCTGGTCCATTGGATTGGAGGTTCCAAATCCAACGGTGTGCGTTGAGCGCAATAGGTCCAAAGGTGTGCGGGAGATGTATGGTGGGACCGACATTTGTTTTTGTCATGTAGCAGAAAGGCTTTGGGTAAATGATGAGCGCCTTGGGTTTATAGTGTTAAAGGGCTATAATCAAGGCGAGGGTGTTTATACAAAGAAAAAGAGGTGGAAATGGGAGGGAGCGCTGATTGCCGTTGGATCAACTTCAATAAATGGTGGAGATTGATTCAGAAGGGGGAAGTAATGGCGGGGTGAAAACACGAGAGAAGGGAGGGCCCACGTTTTTATAAAGGGCAGAAGGGTTTTTTCTTTAGCAAAAAAGGTTTTATAAGAGCGGCGGAAAGGATCAATGAGAGTCGTTGAATCATGAGGATCAACGACCGAGATCTATCGATGGGGGAGAAAAAGAAGTGCAGGGTTTGAAAAGTAGAAGTATTGCGGGCCATCGAATTTGAGAAGATCAATGATGGAGATTAAAGATGGTGGATGAAGGGTTAGGAGGATGACGAAACTGCCATGAAGCGTGGACCATCGGATCTGGTGGAATGAATGGCTGAGATTACATCGCATCAGAGAAAAGAAAAGAGGCCAAAGCACCGGGGTGTTTGAGTTTGTGATGTGAGATTAAGCGCTGGCTGTTGGATCGGGATGAGAGATCAATGGTTAGGATTAAATTGGCGGAAGGCATCAACAGAAGGCGAAGGGAGCCTGCGATGAAGCGTGGGTCGTTAGATCAGGGGAAATGAACGCTGGAGATCTCATCGGAGCATCGCATCGGAAGAGGTCAAAGGGTAAGGGACTAAGCCTTTTCAATATGTGATTATGTGAGGGCCGTCTGATCTGAAGGATGATCAACGGTCAGGATTTAATTGGCAGGAGTGATGTCAGAGGGCTTATGAGAAGAGCGCAATTTAATCTGGGCCATTGGTTCTTGTGGATTTAACGGCTAAGATTAAATCGGGGAATCGGTATCGGAAGAGGAAAAGTGAAAGGATAAAGGGAATTTGCGATCACCGATTGTGAAGGGATGAATATTTGTGATGCGATGACCGCTTTGCACTCATTAATAGCGTGGGTTATATGCAGAAAGGGGCTGGGGCTTAAGGCCGAAATGGGCTTAAGGCCTTTAAAGAAAAATTAAAGTTTTTTAGGATTTTTGAAGGGTTTTTTGAGGAATTTGGAGGTTCCGATAGGGGAAAATACGGGGTTTTAAACCTTATAAAGGGATTTCACAAGGCTTTGAAGGGGAGATTGAAGGAATGAGAGGTAAATGAAAGGGTTTATGGATGAAATGGAGAAGGAAATGGAGAAGTGTAAATAATAAAAAATGGAGTTTTTAAGCAGTATTTCTCTTAGTAAACAACAGGTTATTTGAGGGTTAATAGTGAAACAGAAATGAAGGTTTACACCAAGGAAAAAGGTCATCATAAGACTTCAAGAACTCACAATTTGGAAATGAATTGTTTCTTGAAGGCTAAAAAAGATTTAGCCACCATTTGGTATGACAAATTTTTATAGGTGGCTAACAGTGGCTCCACATGGGGATGGCATCTTCTTGAATCTGTTAAGAACTTCAGACAAGTTATCTCTGGATGCTGATCAATGCCTTTGCACCCTGACAAACCTTTCCTCTTTTTTAATCAAATGCTTGAAAGATGATTAGAACATTTGATATCAGTAGAAAAATTCTTCGCCAAACAACTACTTACACAACCTACTTCCTGAAATTTTTTCATCAGAAGGTGCACTTGCACTTGCAAACCTTTTCATCAATATTTTATTCTTTTATTGAAAACATAAAACTAGTCTAAGTCTACTCTTATTTCTCCATGAGTTTAGATTAAATAGTTTAACTCATAAATTCACTACCTAACTATTATCTGTCAAGATTAGACTGTCTGAAAGATCTTCATTCTCTAACTTCTAAAACAAAAATTTAAAAATAGCCAAGCCAGGATTAAGCAGTCTGACTTGCTATTGATCTATGGCATAAAAAAAAGCTGCGCATAGACTAAAATTTGCAGAAAAATTTAAAACGAAATTGTGAAGGCTTAAGATCTGGAAATCAAAAATATCCTTCATTATTCTACAACTCTGGATTTGATTTTGTTTGAGTTGTCTTCTCTTTCTTTTCTGGTTCAAGTTTTGAGCTTTTTAGAACCAATTCTTCATCAATCTCATAGGTTCAAGATTTGAGCTTGTTTGAACCTTTGTTTTTTTATCCTAATCTATTTCTACTAATAAGCCAAGATTGTACTGTTTGGCTGATCTAATTCACTAACCTATCAGCAGTAAATTGAAAAGATAATTAGTCATGATTAGGCTGTATGACTAACTAGAAGTGTATTTTTAGGAGTGGCATTTGAGCTTGCACACTTTCAGACTTTGTTTTTCTTTTTTGGAATGGGGTTGTACCTTTCTTGTTTTCATTCTGCCCTCTTTTCTATTTTTATTGTTTTTGTATTTTTTCTTTTTTTCAAATTCAAAAGCAGAATTAGAAGACTAACTAAATTCTCATAGGCTGAGATTTATTGACATTCCTATCTAACCTACTCTAACTTGGAATATTTACATTTTTAACTTACAAAATCTCTTTTCCAATACATCCGGTCAATAAGATGGTTCCATGACTGGTATTTTCTCATCTCTTTGAGCATGTAGGACAGACAAAGGAATTCCCATTTTCTTGGTTCTTTAGCAGCAGCTCTTAAAAATTTTGTTGCACTTCGTGAAATACTGTTGTTTGCAACCTTTATCCCTTCTTCAGATGTCTTCAGGAAATCAACATAGGGATCTTGAAATAATGCCTGGTTAAGAGTATTTGGAATATGTGTTTCAACTAGGATCATCTCTTCTTTCTCCGCTGGATCAAGGCAAAGATTCTTTTGAGGAAGACAAACTTCCTCATCTTCATTATTATCTAAACTAGAGGACTTATCATACACTGCAGTGTTGTGCTCTAGAAGTCCTAGTGTGTCCTGTTTTAATGGACCGAGCTCTGTGAAGAGGTTATTATATTCTTGAGCAGGGGTATGTTCACTTTCTTTCTCTTTTTCAAGGGAAGGCTCCTTGGTTTCAACCTGGTCAACAATTTCTTCATTGCTTTCCTCCTCAACCTTTGAGCTGAAAGGCTGCTGATTCCCAATCACATGGAAATTATTACTGATGGTCTGAGATGAAGTAGAGTAAAGATCCAACAAATTGTTACTTACTTCCAAGCTTTCGTAACTTTCTTCATTAGTATCATAATTAGTTTGCACTGGCCCATTACTTCTTTGAAGGAACTGATCTTCATCCCATAAATCTGCTAATGATGGTCCTGCAAGGTTAACTTCTATTTGGGGAGCATCATCACTAGATAGATCAAAGTTAGGAAAATCATAAATATAAGTAATACTACCAATCAAACATATTGGGTTATCAGGAGGTCCTTCTTTATTCTGATCTACAAAAGAAATTTCTAAATCTGTACAAAAAAGTTCTCTATGTGAATGGGCAAGAGTATTCATTTTGCAAAAAGTTTCAGAGACTGGCTGTTTATTAATAGTCTGATCTATCTCTTTTTCTGTCAAAGGGGAAGATGTTTCTATGTTCCTTTGAATAGGAGTACAACAGTTCTCTGTCTCTTGTGAAGACTGATTTTGAGGCTGGATGCCTTCTTGAGCCTCAGCTATAAGAGATGATGAATGACTATTTTGGTTTTCAAAAATATCTTGAGGAATGTCCTTTATTTCCTCCTCAACTGATTCATCTACATTCTTATAATTTTTTAATAAGATATTAAACTCATGAATGGCTGCTAAAAGATCTTTAGGATGTATTTCTTCCAAATCCTCATCATTTTCTATAATGTATTGGGTGATGTTTTGTGATGGATCATAATGTATTCCACCCCATGATAATGATGTAGTGTTTCCTTTATAGTTCTCATAAAACACATATTCAAGGTCCTTTAAAGAAAACAAACTACCAGATTTCAGCCATTCATACAAATCCCTAGCTTTTCCTTCTAATGTTAACATAAACATTTTCATAAGTCAGTCTTCATTCCATTCTACCTTCAACCTCCATACATGTATATGAAATTTGATGAGATGTAATAAAGGGTCATCAAAATTTTCACCTTGAAAAACAGGCAGGTTGTCATCCCAATTCACCTGGGGCATCTTATATCGAAACCCTGGGATATGATCTCTAATCATTGGGGCATATGATCGTTGTATCCTTGGAATCATTTTGCAAATTGGATAAGAGGTCACTATATCTATTCAATCAGTTCAAGGTCTTCTACCAGTGAAGTCATTTGGTCTTTTGAGAGTTGTGGAGTTGCCAGGTGGATGATTTAAACTTTTCTATCCACTAACAGTATGATTGGGTTTGCTCAATGCATTCCCAAAGGAGTCTACAAAAATTGGAGGGGTAGTAGGCCTACTGGAGGCCAGTGGAGTCACCAGGTGGAAAATGTTTAGCTTTTGGTGAAGGTAAAATGTCTTATGGTTCCACCACCAAGTTTATTATGAAGCCAATCTGAATTTTTATTTTTTTTGGATTTTGTACATTTCTATGGTTATGAGAGTGTCCTATGTCTGATCTTAACACTTAGCTAAGGTGCTC
Source organism: Pinus albicaulis (assembly GCA_034641835.2). NCBI lineage: Eukaryota > Viridiplantae > Streptophyta > Pinopsida > Pinales > Pinaceae > Pinus > Pinus albicaulis. Next base: position 584,546,602 of record CM076577.1, read on the forward strand.
AAACAAACAGAGTCTACTCTATGTCTTACTAACTGATTTTCTTAGAGATTTGTAGGACTAAAGAGTTTATAATAGTTTGCTAGGCTATCATAGATTCAATAGGTCCCACCGTGATCGCCATTATGTTTGGGTCCTGTGTTTTGATAGATTGGCTAACCAAAAGACAAGGAAACATCAGAACCAATCTTTAGAGTTCTAGGATCTAGTCCTCCTATTCTCAGAGAGGGATCTCTCAAATTGTTTGCAAAGATATGTCTTGTTTTCTTTTAAGTATTGAATTTTAGACTAGTTATTAAGTGCAGGTTTGTTTGGTTTGTTTTTTTGGTTGAATTGGTATAGAAGAATATGAAAGGTCTAGGAAAAGATAGGTAGAAAGAAGGAGTGTCAGTTTCATTGGGCAATGGAGTCAAATTGAAGTTGTTAACAGGCTCATAAATGAATATGTGATATCAACGGGCAAATATAACTTGGCCATAGGAACCTTTAGTTTTTTTGAATGATATGGACATTAATGATTTGAAAAGAGAGTTTGAATTCTCAAAAAAGGGAAATTAAAAACATTACTTGAACATAAAGAGGTATTTCATAGACAGGGCTAACCATGAATTCTACAAACCACACTTTAAGCAAATGATGACTTTAAGACAACTTTTAAAATGAAATCTAAGATTCAGGAGAACATTCTATTACCTCAAAGATTTTATTTCAAAGGAATTAGAAAACATGAAAGATTCACTGATAATTGCAGTCATAGAAGAGGGAACACCTAACACATCTATGATGACAACTATAAAGACCTTTAAAACAATTGTTCAAGCAGGGACAAAGGGTATGATCAAAGCAGACCTCCTTGGCTAACTATAAACAATGGTACTTCAAAGGCAGACTTCAATAACAGTTTTCAAGTGGCAGCAGACAAGCAGGGAAAACCATAAATCATGTTGGAACCAACTATTTGAACTATTAGAGAAATAAACAAGCATAAGGACTAAAGAGAAAGATTAAAGACTCTAAAATACCTCAGCAGAAGAAAACATAAAACAGTGAAGGATAAACAGGTCTAAGGTGCTTCCAGGAGTCATTTCTTAGCCTAAACTTTTCATCCTACTGTAGTAAGAATTTATGAAACATAATGAAAACAGGAAAAACAACAGACAGTTCAGAATACATCACTAACAGCAAAGCTCAGGGATCCAATGATAGAGCCTTCTCAAGAACAAGCATGTCACAACATCATCAAGCTTCCAAGACTTTAATTTCTTCTTCAACTTCAAATAGACTATGTATTATTTCAAAGAGTTTTAGTGTTACAACTAGTGACCAACCAACCCTTTACAATGTGCTCCTCAAGGAGATTTTATAAGAAAATGAGGAGGTGGAAGAGTTCCTAGGGTTGAAGTGCAATTAATTCTACACTAAATGCAACTCCTAGCCTTGAAAACCATGCAAGGCATAAGGCAGGAATGGATTGAATTACAACTCTGTTTTATTTACTCTATTTCTTCTTTTTAGGCTTATTGGATAAAAATATTGACTTTAAGGCACCTTCTTATCTTTACAATAACTTCTGCTGACAGTCGAGATATTTGTTTTTCTTGTAATAACTGTTTGGCTGCCTTTGGCATTAATGTTTCAGGCTGAGATTTGATCTCTGTATTCCTTTGAGGCAAAGAGGTTGCAGGTGGCAATCTTGGTAGCTGGGGATTCAATTAGCCCCTTTGATGTGGCTCTGAGGTGTAATTCAACTGATATTTATCTGTTTTATAAATACAATGATTTATATTTGGATCTGTGTTTAGGCTTGATTAAGCCATAATCTTCATATTTGATACTGATACTCTTTTATTAATTAACTCTGACTGTGTTTGTTGTTGCAGGTGCGCAGAGGGTTTGTCGGAGAAATTGTTTAGAAAAACCAATAATCATGACTTATCGATCTTCTAAAAATATGTAATTATCACTTCAAACCTTTTAATTTGTATTAAAGGCCATGAGGATCATCATCCTCGGCCCATAATAACATTGTAATGGCTGTGGGAGGGTTTACTTTAATCTTCATTAAACCTACATAAAACAAACAAAGTTAATTAAAATCCTACGAAGATTTGGTTTAAAACTGCTTTGGAAGGTTCGTGGAAGTGTTTCGGAGCAGTAAGGATGAGTGGTTGCAGTAGTGGGAAGAGCAAAACCGTGGCGGAAAAAACGAAAAAGAGGTTTAAATTTGATTTCAGGCACGAATTGAGAAAAAGTGGTTTTGGGAAAACCGACAGCAGTTTTCATGTAGCATTTGGGGGGGGGGGGGGGGTAAGTGGTATTAGCTTTTGGAAATATACGTTAGCGTTCGACATGTGGATTTATAAAACCACTTTTTTCATGCATAAGTAGTGCACTATGAAAAGGGGCCAAAAATTATGCGATATGGATTCTGGTCCATTTGATTGGAGGTTCCAGATCCAACGGTTCGGGTTGAGCGTGATAGGTCCAAAGGTGTGCGGTGGATGTATGGTGGGACCGAAATTTGTTTTTATCGTGTAACAGAAAGGATTTGGGTAAATGATGAGCGTCATGGGTTTATAGTGTTAAAGGGCTATAATCAAGGCGAGGGTGTTTATACAAAGAAAAAGAGGTGGAAATGGGAGGAAGCGCTGATTACCATTGGATCAACTTCAATCAACGGTGGAGATTGATTCAGAAGGGGGAAGTAATGGCAGGGTAAAAACACAAGAGAAAGGAGGGCCCACCTTTTTATAAAGGGCAGAAGGGTTTTTTCTTTAGGAAAAAAGGTTTTATAAGAGCGGTGGAAAGGATCAATGAGAGCCGTCGGATCATGAGGATCGACGACTGAGATCTATCGATGGGGGAGAAAAAGAAGGGTGGGGTTTGAAAGGCAGAAGTATTGTGGGCCATCGGATTTGAGAAGATCAATGGTGGAGGTTAAACATGGTGGATGAAGGTTCAGGAGGATGGTGAAACTGCGATGAATCGCGGACCGTCGGATCTGGCGGAATGAACGGCTACGATTACATCGCATCAGAGGAAAGGAAAGAGGCCAAAGAACCGAGGTGTTTGAGTTTGCAATGTGTGATTAAGCGCTGGCCGTTGGATTGGGATTATAGATCAATGGTCAATATTAAATCAGCGGAAGGCATCAACAGAAGGAAAAGGGAGCCTGTGATGAAGCGCGGGCCATTAGATCAGGGGAAATGAATGGTGGAGATCTCATCGGAGCATTGCATGGGCGAAGGTCAAAGGGTAAGGGACTAAGCCTTTGCAATATGTGATTATGCGAGGGTTGTCCGATTTGAGGGATGATAGACGGTCAGGATTTAATCGGCGGGCATGATGTCAGAGGGCTTATGAGGGGAGTGCGATTGAATCTGGGTCGTTGGTTCTTGTGGATTCAACGACTGAGCTTAAATCGGGGAATCGATATCGAAGGAGGAAAATTGAAAGGATAAAGGGAATTTGTGATCGCCAATTGCGAAGGGATGAATATTTGTGATGCGATGAGTGCTTCGTGCTCAGTCATAGCGTGGGTTATATGCGGAAAGGGGATGGGGCTTAAGGCTGAATGGGACTTAAGGCCTTTAAAGAAAAATGAAGGTTTTTTAGGATTTTTCAAGGGTTTTTTGAGGATTTTGGAGGTTCCGATAGGGGTAAAGACGGGGTTTTAAACCTTATAAAGGGATTTCACAAGGCTTTGAAGGGGAGATTGAGCGAATGAGAGGTAAATGAAAGGGTTTATGGATGAAATGGAGAAGGAAATGGAGAAGTGTAAGTAATAAAAAATGGAGATTTTAAGCAGTCTTTCTCTTAGTAAACAACAGGTTTTTTGAGGGTTAATAGTGAAACAGCAGTGAAGGTTTACACCAAGGAAAAAGGTCATCATAAGACTTCAAGAACTAAAAATTTGGAAATTAATTGTTTCTTGAAGGTTAAAAAAGATTTAGCCACCATTTGGTATGACAAATTTTTATAGGTGGCTAACAGGCTTTTCTGCAACATAAGTCCTAGTCAAAATTTCATCTCTCATACTAATTGGAATCCGATCAGAACTGCAACCTGAAATTGGACCTACACTTGTTCATCTATTACTTAGAGATGTGAATGGTGTAATATCTGCTAGAGCACTCTTAGCATATGAGAGAGGCTGAGCCCTCCCTCCTATTCCCTTACCAAGACCTCCCTTAGGACAAAGAGTCAAGTGGCCCATCAGAAGCTCTGTGTGTTGAAGGGCTTGGCATAAACTGATTTTCAAATTGAGCCTTATCCAAAATTCGAGCATATTGACTAGTGAATCCATGGTCACATGGTCCCATATGGGGTTGTGGCCCTTTAATCCCACCCATAGGTGGAAGTGAACCTATCTATACACCTACCATGTAAGGTGTAATTGTAGGTCCTCTCACACCATGATCAAGTGGTATCACAAGTCTCTGATCTGAATGTCCCATATTGGTACCTCGAGAGTGGCCTCCCTATCCATGTAGTTCTTGCACGACATCCTGATGCACTTCCTCTATTTTCTTGGGGCCCTCAAATTTCCTCCTTTGTTTCCATCCATTCCTCTTCAGATCAATCGGATCCTTCAACATGAACCTCAACCTAGAGGGAAGCCCTTGGTTATTGGACATTTTTGTCATCCTATCGAAGTAAGCATCAATATGTTCCTTGACCTTTGAATGGTCAATCATATGACCAATAGTGCTCATCAGTTTGCACAAAGCTTCAACATTTTCCTCCTCTGGATGTTGAAATTCAACAATTAATTTATTGATGCATGCATGCATAAGTATTTGGGTCAGCATAATTTCTTTATAAAGCTCACCAAATCACCTTATATTTCCTAGCATTCATCGTCATGCTGCAGCCTTCTTCTCCCATCCTTATTCTGCTAAAAGAATTTTTTCACCATGCTCTTCTGCTTTCTCAGCCTCAGCCTCTTCTCTCTCATATTTTTCAAATTCTTCGTGGAATTTGTTCAAAAGAACTTGCTTGAAAACAACCTTCTCAATATCTTCATAAAATTCGAGTATTCCTGTAGCAAGATGAAAACATGATTTTGCATACATTTCACAAAAAGCCATCTCCATCAAGGCTTTGTCAAATATTCGAGACATTATACCATGAATACATGATGCAGAGTCAATTTTCACTTCTTTGACCTATTCAAAAATTTTCTCAAAGTTTTGGGGCATTAATTTATTACGAATGGATTTAATTTGTCTTTATTTCAACTGATCCTCATCAGAAACCTTGCCCATTTCATATTGGTTCTTTGATATATGAATTGTGGGAAGAGAAGGATGTGGAGGAGGAATTAAACCCTTCTGCGAACCAGAAGAACGCTGCCACCTATCAGCATCAGAATTATTTCTCACTAGTCCAACTTGTGGAAGAGGTGCTTCCGCATAAGGCCCTCCAGGAAGGATGACATTCATACTCATTTGTGTTGCACATGTATTTCTTGAAAATCCAGTATTATAACCTTGGCCAAGTCGAAACACAACAGAGGAACCACTAAGATCTGCATCCATCCGCATATCACAACCATCATCAAAATCATCCACTGACTTGGCCCATCTATCATCATCCAAACTAGCCATATTGCTCCCACGACGTTCAAGTAGATAATTCCCACTCAGCCGCCTGTCAAGTCCTCTTGCAGTGCTTGTTAATGCATCAGCCTCTCCTTGCAAGTGCTTTCTGCACACCATAATGTTAAGGGGAAAATTTGATCAAATCAGTCACCTCACACACCTTTACTGTGATTTTACCTTAAATAGTCCACTGGAAGAAGCCCCAATTCTTGCAAGCCTCGGCTTATCCTTTATACGATTATCTTACTTGAGCTTTATTTTAGGGATGATCGTCGGCGAAAGTTGTGAACTACATTTTAGCTTTGAAGTCATACCGCGATTGGAAGAAAACTGGTGGAAATGGATTTTGGAAGTATGGGGGTAGCTTGAAGCCACCTAGTGTGGTAAAACCACCCATTAAACCGAGGAGAAAATCTGATCCATTCACCCAGTCTATATTGAATAATTATCATCCAGCTGTAGATTCAAGTAATCTACTGAATAATATTGGTTTAAATTTACCAGAAGGATATCTTGCTAGGGAGAATTTGAATCAGGATCAATCCTTGAATTCAAATGGGATGGTATTTAAGAGAACCCCTTATAAATTCATCTTTGTTATTTTGTTCACTTAAGATGATCTATAATGATGCACACAATTATTTCTGTTCGCACTAAGAAAATGTTTGGGAATTATGTTGAGTAGGATCCTTCGTCATAACCACTTAATCAACTCATTCTGTCAATTTTTTCTGACAAAAAACTAGAAGAAGTGCCTATAGTAAGCTCTTCAATTTTTTCTTCAAAAATAACAAGATGTTCACTTTTATTTCCTCTACATATCTGTGATCTTCACTGATATCCTTTAATACTCCTATAGTTTTCTATCATCTTGTGGAATATATGTTAGCGAAAGTAATGGAAGATTTTGAGCGGCATCTAGCCACGCATGGCGAGCAAGTAGACTACTGAGTCTCCTTTATAATTTTGAGGATTTTTTCTCTTTGGGGCTTTGTATCGGGGAAATATGATTTTCTCAAATGATAATTTTACATGTTTAGCTTGTATGCTCCTAGGTTCTATGATTACACCTCAATTTTGGAGGGTGTTATAACGAACTAGTGACAAGTTTTTGTAGTGTAACTAAGGGATTCTTGGATTTTATAACGTAACCTTATCCTGTTTTGACTCATCATTACACCTTTCTTACATTTTACGGTGTTTCTCTGGGAATATTTCATTTTATAACCTAAATTTGTCCTCTACTGGCTCATTATTATATATTTTTCCATTGGAAAGGGGAAATATTGAACACACCTGAAATGCTTGGTTAAATTGGAATATTGTCTACATATAAAAAATAGAAAAGAACCTAATTCATTTGATGAGTGTTTTCTCGTGATTTAAAAAATTACCTAACCTAGACCATAGGAGTCAAGGGGTTAAAGGGCCGAGTTATTCTAGTGACCATATTCGCTAATCAGGTATAGGATTTTTAGAGGCAAAAGCTTTTGTGAAGATGGAAATAGTTGAATTCCACCATAGAGCAGGTGGTTCTTATGATTAAATCGACGATATCATGCTTCCACAAAAAAAAAAATTCTCTATGTGAAAAGTTAACAAGAGAGGCTCTTTGGAAATGCATAGAAATAGATGAAAAATAACTTAATAAGTGACTTATCATATGTTGTGTTATTGTGTCCTACAGCTGAAGAAGGTGGTACAAGACCCTATTGTTAATGGGGATGGAAATTATTTCCCACAGTCAAAAATTTTTGCAGCAGTAACAACAACTTCAGGAGAGCCCAAGGTTTGCTCAGAATCCTTACTGCAGCATATGTAAAAGTTACTTTAGTTTAAAGTTGCTAGGATATAATTATCTGTGAATACAGAAAATGTTAACACTTATGCTACAAAAAAGCTAAAATTGAATGCCTGAAATGGATTTGACTACAGATGTTTACTAAAATGGACTTTGATAAATATAGGATTGAGATTGAGTTGCAATATTGTTGTGTTCATCACTAAATACTTGTAATAGATGTCTATTTTTAATTAACATCCGAGACTGAAACTTCAATCTAAAGGTTGATGACAGCAAAAAAGAGGGAAAAGAGGAAATTTATGGTGTTAGATGAGGATAGCATGAGGATTTCTTCTCTAATGGGCCAAGTGATGCAGATGAGGATGAAAAAACTGTTCCAAATCTGCGAACACGTTTTTATCTTCAACAAAGGGGAATTGGAGTAAGTATTTAAATCTTACAAGAGTGTGTGAGATTGTGATTCAAACATAGGGATTGTTCTGATTTTTCCATAAAATCGACAGGAACTGAAATGGATGCTACATAACACGAAGGAAGGTGTTCAGACAATGTAAATGGAATGGAATAAACAATTGTAGAATCTTGGTGAGCTTTTCACAAACAATTTTTATTATTTGAATCACGCTTTTCTGCATTCTTCAATTTGGACTATATTTATTTTCTGCACAGGAAAGCATATGCGTGGACTAGTGCAGGTTGCAGCAGGACACCACAAAGTTCTAGAGGAAAATTGACAACTATACAATTAAGTTTGGGATCTGAATGGTGTGCTTCCTATTCTTCTTTCATAGTGTTATAGTTTAACTGACATGTCTCAAAAATATTATAATGGATTAGGAATTAGGAGTCTCTTTAAATTTTATATATCAAATCTATAGCATCTTTATTCCCAATTCAGTGCGAATGAATAGTTTTAGCTAATTTGATGTGGGGAAAACATATCCACAGCTTGTAGTAAGAACATAAAAGGCCAAAAAATGGTAGAAAAGGGCAGTTTACTGTGCATTTAAAGAATCATGTTCTTCCACTAATTGGGAAGTTGGAAATGAGGTTGGTTCAATAGAGTAGGAGATGGATGAATGCACTGGGTAATATTTCTTTTAGACAGGCGTAGATGTATGAAGAACTTATCTATGCTACATATTCCTGTGACTGTGGGCTCTGTGTTTGAATTGAGTGTTCGAACTTGCATCGGGCATGGAAGATGAGCATTAGTAATTCTGGGAGAGAATTTCGAATTATGTAATTTAATTTCACTCTGGCCTCTTCTTGCATGGTGTTGTGTTATCTTATTCTACTTATAAAACATAAAATTAGAAGTTGAGGCATGGCATGCTTGACCAAGCTGGTAGTGAAAGCGCAATAGATGCCATTTGATAGGATAACATATTTATGTTATTTTTTATATCTAACTTCATGATGAGTCTGTGTTTCTTATTATTCTTAGGAAGCATAAGGGCGTATTTCCGAGTCAGAACATTCTTTCCTGGCCAATCCAACTGTCAGAGTACAGTGGACTATATTGGGGAGGATGGTCAAATTATGATTGAAAATCATGCAAAGCAAGGAAAGGATATACGTAAATCATTCACATTCAAAAAATTATTTGGAGCATCTACTACTCAAGGTTGGCTCTCTTTTTAGAGTGTTGAAAACCTTTTACATGATTGTAAGGTGCAATCTCTTAAATCATAACATTATTCATGTTGAATTGTAGAGGAAGTGTTTTTGGATACCAGGCCATTGATCATATCAGTTCTGGACGGTTACAATGTTTACATTTTTTCATATGGGCAAACGGGTTCTGGAAAGACATACAAAATGGTAATAACAACCATCTTCTAGTTAGTCAATTGCAGTTTGAAGCATTTTCTTGCAAAACTAATAAGGGAATGAGTTCATTGTTGAAGAAATTATTGTTTAGAAATAAGTTTCTCTAATTTTTGTCCCTTGCTTGTCTAGAATGTTCCTAACTTCACATTTGTCTGGGGTGATATTTACTTCTAGAGCTGAACTGAATATGGACATCAGTCATCTTGTCAATTGTAGGAAAGGGGATTAGGATTATATCCTCATTCATAGTTTCCATTGTACTTTCTGAATTCAGTGTATTGAAAGGCAATGATCTATAGAGAAGTTATGCTGCGTACAGTTGAGTGATTGCTCTTTTGGATCCCATGTTGATTTTATTTCATGGTCGAGCTGTTGGGTCCATTTGGAAGCTTTACAATCTAGAATGATCTTACTTCCATCTTCAAAATTTCTCAACAACACAATATTATGAGGGCTATATTTTAATCATTGCCCTAATATGGTATTTCTAATAATGACGACTCACACATACGTTCTATGCATTCTGATTATGTGTATTTTGATTAATTGCAATAGTTGAAGCCTTGCCTCTTTATATCTAGTTAGTTTTGTATATGGTATTTCGTTCAGCTTTGAAATTCTCATTGTATATATCATTGGGCCTTCCTTTCGAAATTTCTTCTTAGATGGAGACTCTATTGTTCATTCAAGATTTCTCCCAACAATTATTCTTAACACTAAGTAGGCATGCCAAGCTAGAAGATTTACATTTTTTCAAGATATTCCTAACTATTATTCCTTAACTCTCTGGGCTAGGCACATTTGACACCTGCTGGTGAAGATATGCTATCACACAATAAAAATATTCTATCACTCCAGCCTAAAATGTAACAAAATTTGACAATTCAGTAGCACAAGAGCACTTCACTTATTTTGAAATATTTGACAACTCAACAACACAAGAATATAGAGGTTTGTGCCAGATAAATCTCACAAAATCAACCTGCAGGATGCTATAGAGATTATTCTGCACACAAAGATTTTTTCAGTTTATGAAATTTTTTTGAAGCTGTGTTTTTTAATTCATTCTAAAATTATGGGTAAAACTGAAAAAAACAAATTAGCTTATAACATGTGATCAGTTTTTCTCATACTAAGAAAAAATTGATCCCGTAGAGAAGGAAACTGCCTTGGCACCTCAACGGGCAGAAAATGTTTCACATAAGGGTTTTGAATGCTTGCAGCATATTAAGAAAAAATGGCCAGATGAAGATTTGAGAGGTTGGTTCTCATGCTTCGGATCCAAAGGAAAGTCTAAAAGGCCAAAGGGTAAATTTGTGGAAATTTGAAAGAGAGAATTTATTTATCTATTAATGCCCTTTCTTCCTTTCAAAAAGTTGGTCTCAGAGCCCGCTCAACAGTTGGTGATGTTCTTGCTAACTCCTAAGGTGATTATAGAGGACATTTGGGGTGTGAATCATCGATCCTTGAATTACTTATTCCAGATATTAAAAAAAAGAAAGGATACCTTTATATATGAGGTTGTTGTTCAAATGTTTGAAATATACAATGAACAAGTTCGGTATCTTCTTGTTTCAGACAGTTCTAATAAAATATATCCTTCTTGATCATATGGAGTTGTCTTTCTTGTTTTTAAATATTTGGATTTCAGTTTCTCAAAATAAAATAATCCTTGACTCATAGTACATTGGAAATCCGCAACAATTCATAGCAGAATGGACTCAATGTGCCAGATGTAAATCTAATACCCATTGCATATACATTTTTTGTGATGGAGTTAATGAACCTTGGACATAAGAACCGTGTTGTGGGAGAAACTTCTCTGAATGATCAGAGTAGCTGTTCGCACAGGTTTGAAACACAATCTTCGAAGAATTTCAATAATACTGGTCTCTCTTGAAACCTTTCTTCAAAAAATAAAAATATTGTTTTGTTTGCAGTGTTTTGACAGTGCATGCTCAAGGCAGAGATATTACTTTTGGAACAATTCTTCGAGGGTGTCTTCATCTTGTTGACCTTGCTAGAAGTGAGAGAGTTGAAAAATCTGAGGCCGCCAGAGATAGGTTAAAGGAGGCACAACATATTAACATACCACTTTTAGCTTAGGAGATGTGATTGTTGCTCTTGCACAAAAGATTTCCCATGTTCCTTACTGAAATAGCAAGCTCACACAACTACTTCAAGATTCTTTAGGTAAAAAATTCAATCTTTTCCTTAATGAATCGTTATGGAAGGAAACTACCACATTTCTCTAGTCTGGGTTGGTAATGGTGTTGGACTTTGTTCTTCAAGTGGATTGGAAAAAACTCTAATGTTTGTGCACGTAAGTCCTGAATTAGATTCCCATGGGGAGAGAATCGACACTCTAAAATTTGCAGAGAGGGTTGCAACTATTGAACTTGGTGTTGCATGTTCCATCAAGGAAAGTGGTGAATTAGGGACCTAAAAGAACAAGTTTGTGTTAGAATGATTCTTGAAAAATATGTTGCTTTCTGAATGATAGTCTTATTTTTTCTCCATGGATCAAAAGGACTAAAAATGAAGGATATTTTGGTCTGTTTGTTTGAGGACCTATGAGTAGTTGAAGAACCTTGATAATGAATTTTGTCCTCTAGAGCACTCAAGAGTCGAAGGTTTCCTGATATTTGATGTTGCATATTGCTAGCTTGAAGAATGCACTGTAAGGTAGCAGAAGTTGAGCAGAGAATGAGGATTGGTGTGTCACCAATAACTAGGGATTCCAGGAACAGTCCTGAAATACAGATAATAAGGACTGGTTTCTCACCAATGCATAAAAAAATGTAGACCATTTTGTGATTATATATGTAAACAATCCAATGATATTATCTGAAAAGTGATAGATATTTTTTCAGGGTTTTAAAAGCTCGCACAATATATAATTGGAACAAACTTTTATTACTAGAAATCAATAAATTACTTCTACATTCCACTAAAAGTGGAAAAATCTCTATAACCTTTGATCACCTTGAACATCAAGCACACTAAAACCTTTAAAATGGGGTATAATAACATTGCCAAAGATCCATAACTGACAAAGCACAATTTAATGAGTATTGATTAGTCAAAATTACCATGTGGATCAAATACTCATGTCGAAATGATGGTATATTGTATTAGGTGTGGGTTGCACTTGCATTTTAAAGAGTGAACACAACGTGGATAAAGAACATTGACTACACTAGGAACCTAGACAATGGGGTTCTAATAACATGGCCAAAAATCCAAGAAAGTTGACTAGGTTGGCCTTAGCCTAAAATAATCAATATTGAAAAAATTCAATTTCTTGCCACCTTTAAAGGGTTTATGGAAAATATATAACATACTCTATTCACATTGCAATTGAAAAGAAATCTGAGAACTAATTTGGATTTTTTAGAGGAAATATGGCTTGCCATCCATTTAAAGAAAAGTTAAAACACTCTCAAAATGATTCATTATAGGTTGTTTAACATGTGACACTCACACATCATCTGGAATAAATAACCTAGGCACCTTAAAAGAAAGTATTCTTGCAACTTTTGAGATGGAAAGTTGATAATTAGTGTTGCAAAATTATTTCACTAGATCCACTGTTTTGAAACCAAAGAAAATTTTACTCCCATTAATTTGTTGTTCAACCTATTTTATGCTCTTAATAGGACTAGAGCCTTCAGTGAGATTTGATGGTTGAGCAGAAAAAATCAAAGGAAGAATCCCATTTTCACCCTCACTTGTCAAGATATTTTGAATGTCTAAAAATCAATAATTTGCAACTGTTATATTCAAATAAGCCACATATTGATTTTGTTGGACTTCCCAATAAGGATATGAAACATTGTCTCTAATTGTGGACAACAAATCACATTTCCCGGGTATGGTGCTAGTGAGCTCCAACACTTAAATACCATTCCACTTACTATATATGTTGTTTCTTAAAAAAATTGAAAGCACAAAGCCTTGATATTACTGGGACAATTGAATTTTGAAAGAAAGGGTGTAAGGGAGAAGGAGAAAGTAATGGATTCAATGCATATGGAGAAACACTATGGGAAGAAGGAACAAGAAGAATATTTATTTCTGCCTCCTTTTGGATTGCATCTGGATCAATTAAAATGGGTGGTTTTGTATCTCTGGCATTTGGTTTTTCCTTTGATTTTTGCATTGATGGTAATCTTACCAAACAATGGAAAGCATCTCATTTATGTTAGAGGCGAGTGCATATCTGTGGAACAATCATCCCCAGTTGTAGCTCCAGGTTCTTACGTTTTTTATGCTTGAGTTGTTGAGCAAAGTTACAATTATTTTGATAACCAATTGGGACTTGGAGGGAAATATGGGTGGTGGGCCATGGAGGTATGCTTGATCAAGGCACTTATTTTATGCTGAAGGAGCTAAGGATATATCTAAATATTTATCGCATTGTATGTATTTTCCACTTCATAGTTGCATTCACCATAATATTCTTCATGCTGATAGGTCTTCTACTAAAAATACTTATCTTGATCAGTTTGTAAAAATATCTTTTGTTTCCAATGAGGGGATGATAAAGTGGAAAATGTTGGCACTGAATCTAGAGATTTATATGTCTCAGATTAGTGATACATTCTCATTTGAAATTTGAAAAAATAATGTTCCCATTAGAGAGGGTATTTATGGCTTAGTCGATTTCACCCAATATGGTGAGATAGACAAAAAATTTGGATGCTATAAACCCTTTCAAACTATCCAATCAAGTGAAGTGATTCAGAGAAAGGCTTCTAAAAGATGCCAAATTCTTTCCACCCATATATTCTTTACAAAAATATTAGTAAATATCATATTATGTTTCTTAGCATCTATGCTAAGATGAAATACCAAAATAATTACAGGTCCTCTACTCGATTAAATAAGAATTGAAAGCACTTTTCTGAATCTCTATACCCCTCATGGTGCCTCAAATGTTTTAGAAACAAGTTTTTTGTGTGATGTGTTAAGAAAATCTCATTAACTGACAACATTTCACCAATCAAAACCTCTTAACTATGGCCAATACTTCCTAAACGTAGTAAATATAACCAAATGAATGTCTTACTGTATCATCATTCATATCTTTCTCACTCACATAGAACAACACTCTTTGGATGAATTCCCTCAAAAGTACTAAGAAATGGTTGAAAGTGCAATTAGAAAGAAGCTATAAATGCATGATTCATTGCCAATCAAAAGAAATTTCAGAAAACCAACACAACACATTCAAAATAACAATTCAACTCTTATAATAAGATTACATAAAGGACTCAAAAACACTATTTTTGTTTTTCTTCAATGAAGAAAAAAGGAGAAGAGAAGAAATTTACTCTGTAATCAAGCTAGAGAACCTTCACCAGATTTACAATTCAAGAGTAACTTCCATGATCATCATTCAGACAAGTCTCAACCATAATTTCATTGGGATGAGTTCTCCACCACTACCTATTATGACCGACTCAACATCTTCAACAACTTCTCTTCTCCTCATCAAACTCTTGAAGAAGATGAAACCTGCTCCAAAGACCATAAACGATGCATGTTGTCAAACGAGTAACTTTGATGCAAAATTAATTTGGTCTTTAAATAGTATCATTTACATTATAAAAGAGTTATTTATTTATGTATTATTTATGTAGATTCTCATGTTATTTATTCAAAATAAATAACATGCGGTGGTTGATAATATCTTCAGAAAGAGATCCAAAAACTAAAACATTAAAACTTCCACAAGGATGTTGGCTTGCAAGGATTCAGAATATTGTCAAACATAGCCCTCAAGGTTGCTGACTGGTATTATCTTGAAAGAGAAAGGCATTTAAAAATGATATGAGACCAAATAGAAATTTAGCATTTGCAAAGTTGTTGGGACAAATTCATTCCATCAATTAAGGAGAAAAGCACTTCATTGCTACCTCTAAAATTTGTGCTTCAAAATATAGATTCAATTATCAACTACAAACCCTAAAGTTACTCGAGGACATCACCCATTGTCAGCTTGGTGACCATCCTTCTCACATAAGGCTAGCTCTCCTCCAAGATAAGGGAGGAATCCATGATAAGCCTACAGATATGTCCTTCAAATGATTAAAAAATAGATTTTAAAAATGATATTGTTTTTGTCTTTTAAGATTTAAAATGGAAAGCTAGGTAAGACCTAGTTCCTAATCCCTGGGCTATAAACTCTAGGCAATAAACAAAACTTCAAAATTGATGAAAAAGATGTGATTCATCACAAAAAAACCACACAGCAAGTGTTATTATTCAATAATATATCCAATTAATATGTAATAGTGCTATCTCCTAATAGATGGAACATTTGAAGACAATGTGCTCCCAATCACATAGCTGAAAATTCCATTTGAGGTATGTGATGCAGTGAGCTATCTCAAACCAAAGCTAGTGGGAGCCCACTTTGAATGAACCAAGGGGAATCTTAAGGTTATGCCAATGTCTATTAGTATAGATAGGCACTTATCTACATAAATCACTCAATATAATAAAATGACATATTCAAACTAATGCCCTCAAGGTGGGAAATCCAAGTGATTTGGATGTAGTTTGTAGATATCCTCTCTAATATCCTAGGTTAAGTTACATTTAGATAGTAGGAGATGACCTAGAGTGTCCAAATATTACCTAAAAAGGGCAAGTTGATTGATATAAATGACCACTATCTAAAGCAGTTAAGAAGAACCCACAACAATTACACCAGGGAGGGGTCTATTGAAGCAATACCCTGAACCCCACCTAGATGATAGATTGAGGAATTTTATGTTAGAAGAAGATGAAGCGTCATAATATAAGGTTTTAGAATCTCTCTATCCTATCCCAATCAACCCAAAGAAAGCTAGGTCCCCAGACCTTGAAGCCATAACGGGTCATGGCTCTAATTATCATGTCTAAAGAGGTGCATCTTGAAACAGATGTCCTAGAGAACTATCCCTTTAGCCAAGAAAAACATATTCCTTATTAATTTGGGGCTAGAAAGCATGCCTCAATCTAAGCTAGACTCCTAAGATCTGACCCCCAAGTATGTGTAGGTTGTAGTAATTTGAATCCCATCTCCTTGTTGAGTCTCAAATCTGCATCTTTTCCATACACTTTTCTATACCTTTTTCATCCACCTGAACCTCCCAAGTTGTCAATATCATTGTATATTAATTGGAAAAGATCATCTAACATGGTTTTTAACTATATTTTTGTGTCTGCTGTTTTATTTAGATTGTGTTCATCTAGCTGCGGAATCTTGCCACTTTCCGCAGCTGCTGCAACTTTCCGCAGCCATTTTGTGAAACTCTATGTTACAGGTGTCTACAGGAAAAACGAGCCACATGGGCAAGTCTGAAATGATGTGGACATGGATCGTGTCCTATTGGCTCGAGCAAATCCATCTAAAGAGGCTGCGGTCAAAGGTGTCCAAATGGAAGTCAACCGTAGAGTCCCACGGTGACAGGACTCTGTTTCGTGTCACGTGAAGGTTCATATGGCCGTTTCTGAGTTGTGGAGGATAAATCAACATCTGTACATGGCTCCTTAGCCGAATTCAAACATCCACTCCTCATAGATTTACTTTTCAATACGGCCATGATCCTAGATCCGTGGACGTATTGGTCTACGTGTTCTCCACCAGCATAAACTTTAGGAATCGGTTATATTTCTTTTGCCTTTGTTATAATAACGCGTTTGTACGCATATTGAATTACCTCTCTCTTGTTGGTTTTATTGGTCTACTGCGTAATGTAATTACGCGCCTTTGTGTCGTATTCACCTTCTTATTGGTACATTTTTCATATAAGAATCATCAGTGTCCAAACGTAATTAGGTTGCAATTATTTGCCAAAGTGCAATTGTAGAAGACACACTCGCGAGAGGTTACGTACGTATTGTATGAATTCTTATTTTTATTTCTTTAAAGCTCATTGTGCCATAATCCATTCCTGTGTTTATACATTGCATCTTTCATGGTATATATGCTTCATTGGTATAAACTTTCATGCTTTCATTTTCACTTGTCTTTAATGTTTTATGTTATTGATTCTTTTGATCGATGTTCTTGTTTTCGAGTTATAGATAGGCTTGTGCAGGAATTTGCATAACTTTTTTACTAATGACATGGAATTAATATTGTTCTGCTGCTAATTTGCTTTTCTTAGTTTCTGTTTAATTTCAGTACTGCTTTGTTTATTTCAGTTTTGCTCATTTGCTTCAGTAGTTAGATTTAGAATATATTAAATTGCTCATAACATCTTCAGTTGCCTCCGAAAGCCACAGCTGGACTGATGGTGAGGGATTGAATTATGGATGTGTAGTTTGATATTAGTTTCCTTTCTGCAAGTTAGAAATATTAAATTGTGCATGACATCTTTAGTTACCTCCGAAAGCCACAGCTGGACTGATGGTGAGGGATTGAATTATGAATGTGTGGTTTGATATTAGTTTACTTTCTGCAAGTTAGATATCAGTTACTCAAGTTTTTTATGGTTACTTCCGAAAATCATAGCTGGACTAATGATGAGGGATCAGAAGACAAGTTGATGTAATCTGATTTAGATTTACTTTGTTGCAATTTTGGATTTCTTTAAGCATAGTTTCTTTTTTGTTTAGACAGCAGCAAGAATAGTTTGGTTTTCATGCTCAATAGTTTACTGTTTTGATTTATTAGACTAGCAGCACCTTTTCATTTCAGCAACACATTTTCATTTCCTTTCAAGTTTTGTCATTGTAAGTTTCAAATTCCTTTTTAAGTTTCAAGTTGGTAAATCATTATAGAGGATATCATTTCCTTGAATAAACATAACCATACTTGTTTTTATTTTAGAATTTCCATCTCACCTTAGAAAACCAAAAACGACAAAAAGTTAAGAAATAGGTTATCTTGCACATATAGTGCGCCGCACTTCATCAGCTTACGAATCCCGGATTGACAAATTAAATGCAGCAATTTAGGACACACTAAATTGACCAAACATTTTGGCACCGTTGCCGAGGAAGTGTAACTAGGTAGTCAATTTCTTAAAAAAAAAAAACAAAATCATAAAAGAAGGGAAAACTTGATAACTTCTTGAAGTATGCTCTCCTCTTGCACCTAGTGTGATCTGGAGGATCAGAAAAGAGAGTTATTGGTTCAGTAATTTCTTAAGTATGCTCTCTTCTTGCACCTAGTGTGACTTGGAAGATCATAAAGAGGATTATTAGCCCAACTTTTAAAAAAATAAAAAAAATAAAAAAATGACATGCATAGAGCAAGAGATTCTAGGGGAAGGTTTATAGCCAAAGCCAAGAGTTCGATTTTCACAACTCCATCTTCTTCAAGGCATAGACAAGAATCACCACCATCTACCCCTAGCCTTAAGATTTTTGGAATTCAAGGAGCAGCTGAATTAGAGGATTCTCCTATACCACCTACTAAATCCCATTTAGAAAACAAAAAGACTCTCTCTCATCCTCCCTTGGTAGAAGAACTAGAGGACTTTAAGGACTCTAAAGAAACTATCATGGCAGAGGAAGTAATAGATGGAGGTAGAGGTAGAGGTAGAAGAGGAGGAAACAATGGAGACAACAATGGTGAAGGAAATAATGGTAGAAATAGGGATGGAGACAACTTGTTTGGATTCCCTATAGTTGATGAGGAAACTCATACAACGATGAAAAATATCTCACCATCTGTTCTTCCTAACTTTTATGGATTGCGAAGTGAGGATCCTAAAACATTTCTATTTGATTTTGAAGTCGTGTGCCGAACTTATGACTATATGGAAGATTCTCAAAAACTCAAACTGTTTCCTTCAACATTGAAGGGAGTTGCTTTGAAATGGTTCATGGGATTAGCTACTCAATCTATTAGGACTTGGAATGATATGAAACAAAAAATTTTGGATAGATACTTGGACTATTGTATGCCCACCAATCACAAGGATGAGGTATTCAAAATGATGCAAAAAGAAGATGAAAATTTGGAAGACTTACTTGAAAGATTTCAATACAACTTGAAAAGAGCAAAGATGAGCAACCTAGATGATGAAACCTTGAAAGCCCTCATATTAAAAGCCATTAGAGATGAATGGATAGATATTTTAAACATGATGGGGAAAGGAGACATTTCTCAACTTCCACTTCGTGATATAACATAACTATGTGTCCATCTCTCAAGAGGAAAATCTAAAACAGGAAAAGGGCCTAGGGATCCTTCTCTTATTAGGGCTAACAAATCTGCAACTGGATCAGTAAGTAGGGCAGAGATTGGTAATATGCTTGATGAGTTAAAAACTGATATCTTAGGGAGCCTTAGTGAACAACTAGACACCCTTAAAATCCAAAACAAGCAGAAAGCAGAAACAGATGCTTTAGCCATCTTTTGTCCGAAATGTAGGAAGAAACATGCTTTAATGGAATGTCCCTTGGATGCAAAAGTTGTAGAAACATGTATGATTTTCTCAGAGAATCATGAGATCAAGGATTGTCCTTCAATTCCTGGACTCAAAGCTGTCTTTCAAGAAGACCCAAATTCAGTAGAATCTCTCTGTTTTTTTGCAAGGAGACCTTGGCAGGGACAACAAACTCAAGGGCTTAACAACCCTATGAATTTTCAAACCCCACCAAATTGGAATCCTTGGCAACAACCTTGGCCCCAACATCAGAATCCATATCAACCATGGGTACAAGGGATGCAAAATCCTTATGGGAGATTTGCTCAATTTTATCAATATCCTCCATGTTTTCAAAATCAACAAGCTCCACAACTTCCAAACCCAAATCCACAACTTTCATTGCCATTTCCACAACAACAACCTTCTCAACAAAATCCAAATCCTCAACTCATGCTCCCATACCAAAAAAAGACAAATCAACTTCCAGCTCAGCCATTTCCAAATCCTAACAATAAAAATCCTCAGAATACTTACATGGTAGAAGGACAACAATTTCCTACCTATATGATTGTTCCTCTCAACGATGTACAACTCAGATCTGGTAGAGTTTTAGAAAAACCTTCTATAGATATTCAAGAGAAAGATACCTCTGAGGAGGACTCTCTTCAAGTCAATAAGGGTTCTGAGGAAGAATCTCTTCAAAATTCAAACATTCAAAAAGAAAAAGAAAATTCAACACCCACAACTCCTATAGTTGAGCAACCTGCATCTTCATCTACACCTCCTTTTCCTGAAAGACTACAAATTGACAAGGGGGTGGAAAAACAAATCTTGTTGCCTAACTATGACTTTCTAGATGAATTGAAGAATGTTTGTATCGATATTCCCTTGCTACAAGCCATTCGAGAGATTCCTATTCTAGAAAAAACAATAAAGGAGTTGAGTTTCAAAAGACCAGGAAGGAAACTAAAAGACACAAGAAGAATCCACCTGGTAGGAAAGATTGCAGATATTATGATGGGAAAAATTACCATGCAGAAGTATGTAGATCCAGGAAGTCCAATTGTCAAGACACATATAAAAGGGATAGAAATTCCAAACACATTGATTGACTTAGGGGCTGCTATCAACATTATGAGTAGACAGATTATGGACCAGCTAAAACTTCCTAACCTTCTTTTTACACCTACTTTACTGCAACTTGCAGATCGATCAATTATTAAACCAGATGGTGTATTAGAATATATTTCAGTCTCCTTAGATTCTTGGGAATATCCAATAGATTTTATGATTTTGACTCCCAAGAGTAATCTAGGAGGGCACCCACTTATCTTAGGAAGACCTTGGCTAGCCACAGCTGATGCTTTTATTAGTTGTAGATCCGGGGACATGTACATTTCTAATGGTAATTCGACAAAGAAATTCAATTTGTATCCTCCAGCAAAAGCAATCACAGAAGTAGGAGACAATGAATGGGTCGATGATGAGGAAATTATACAACCTGTCTTTACCATTTCTGAAATCAGTGAGGATAGTCAAATTCCGAACACATTAGAAAATTTTGAGACATCTTCAGAATATGACCCCACACAATTTCAGTTGGAATCTGACATAGAATATTTATCATCAAGACAAATGTCTCTTTACTCTATGGAAGAGTTTGGTAGTTCTACTATTGAGATTTTTCCAGGAAAAACATCGAATATCAACAAACATTTGGAAAAGTCACAACAAGAAGAACTAACCAAAATCTTGCAAAAACATTCTACTGCATTTGCATGGGAGTATACTGACATGAAAGGTATTGATCCTAAGACTTGCATCCATCATATCTATATTGAGGAAAACAGTAGACCAATCAGACAACCTCAAAGAAGGATGGATCCAAATCTTAGGGAGATAGTGAAAGAAGAGCTCCAAAAACTACTCAATGTAAACTTCATTTATCCAATTTCATATAGCCGATGGGTTTCTCCTTTGGTTATAGTACCTAAAAAGAATGGTAAATGGAGGGTATGCATTGATTACAGGGAATTGAACAAAGCAACTTTGAAGGATCACTTTCCTTTGCCTTTTATCGATCAGGTATTAGACACATTAGCAGGTAAAAAGTACTTTTCATTTTTGGATGGTTTAGTGGCTATAATCAAATTCAGGTAGCACCTGAAGATCAAGATAAGACCACATTTACTTGTCCATGGGGAACTTTTGCCTACCGAGTACTTCCTTTTGGGTTATGTAATGCACCTGCAACATTCCAAAGAGCAGTACTAGGAATTTTTTCTGATCTAATCCATGATTGTGTAGATGTTTATATGGATGATTTTACAGTTTATGGTAATTCATTTGAAGAGGCATTAGAAAATTTGGAAAAAGTTCTCATAAGATGTAAAGAAACAAACCTTTCATTAAGCCATGAAAAAATGCTTTATGATGTTTACTGAAGGGATTGTTTTAGGACATCATATTTCAGGAGATGGGATTAAGGTTGATAGATCAAAAGTTGAAGTCATTTCCAAGTTGCCTATTCCAAATTGTCAAAGAGATGTTAGAATTTTTCTAGGATTTACCGGTTACTATAGAAGATTTATAGAAAACTTCACTAAAATAGCATCTCCACTCTTCAAATTGCTTACAAAAGACTGTGAATTTAAATGGGATCCTGATTGTCAATCAGCTTTTGAAACTTTGAAAACAAGAATATCTAAAGCACCTATCTTGAGAGGACCAAATTGGAAACTCCCTTTCCATATTTCTACGGATGCTTCAGATACAGCTCTAGGAGCTGTGTTGGGTCAAAAAGATTTAGTTCCTTATGCCATTTATTATACTAGTAAAAATTTGACTCCCACAAAGTTGAACTATACTGTGACTGAAAAAGAGTTTTTAGCTGTTGTTCATGCAATTAATAAGTTTAGACATTACATAATAGGCTATGAAACTTTTATTCATACCGACCATTCTGCAATTAGATATTTAATGAACAAACCTGTTACTAATGGCAGAGTGACAAGATGGCTCTTACTTTTGCAAGAATTCAATATTATTGTGTTGGATAGACCAGGAAAACAAAATACAGTAGCTGATTTCTTGTCTAGGATTCAGAATACTAAAGAAGATTCTCCTGTAGAGGATAAGTTTTCTGATGAATACTTGTTTGCAGTAACTATTAAGACTCCTTGGTATGCAGATATTGCTAACTATTTGGTTACAGGGAAACTGCCTTCACATTTATTTCCAAGTGAAAAACGAAAAATTATTCAGGAGAGTTCAAAATATTCATGGATTTCTAACGAATTGTTTAAAATAGGGCCAGATCTTGTGATCAGAAGATGTGTCAGGGAAGATGAAATGCCCGATATTCTTAAGGCATGTCATGATGAACCATGCGGCGGACACTTTGCGGACAAAAGGACGGCCTATAAAATCCTTTCCTTGGGATATTATTGGCCTTCTCTCTTCAAAGATGCAAAACAATATGTCAAAAGGTGTGATAGCTGCCAAAGAGTAGGGAAACCTACCTTTTCAAATGAAATGCCATTGCAAACACAGGTACTCATTGAACCCTTTGAAAAATGGGCTTTAGATTTCATTGGACCTATTAATCCACCATCTAAGCAAAAGAAGTATATATTGGTTTGTACTGATTATGTTACTAAATGGGTAGAAGCCAAAGCATTAGTGTCTGCTACTGAAAATTCAGTTGTTAATTTTCTTTATGAGGATATTTTTAATCGCTTTGGTGTTCCAAGAGAAATTGTGACAGATCAAGGAAGCCAATTCACATCCAACTTGGTGGAGAAGTTGATGGAAGAATACAAAATCAAGCACAGAAGATCTACTCCTTACCATCCGCAAGAAAATGGTCAAATGGAGTCCACAAATAAAGTTCTTGAAAGTATCATCACCAAAACTGTTCATCTACATAGAAGAGATTGGGAAGAAAGGCTTCCTGAAGCCTTGTGGGCCTACAGAACTACATGGAGAAATACAACAAGACATTCTCCCTATGAACTTGTTTATGGGAAAGAAGTCCTGCTCCCCATTGAGTTCCAAGTCAAGACCTTCAAGATAGCAGTTCAGTTGGGGATGGACTTATCAGAAGCCCAAAAGCATAGAATGGAGTAGTTGAACGAGCTAGATGAGATCAGACAAGAAGAAATTTTAAGAACCGATCTAGTTCAATATCAAAGAGCTAAATGGCGTGACAAGTACATCAAAGAGAAGAAGTTTCAAGAAGGAGATTGGGAATTGTTATTTGATTCCAAGTTTAAAGATTTTCAAGGAAAATTTCAGACTCATTGGCTTGGGCCATATGAGATTGACAAGATCTTTAGCAATGGAGCTGTAAGAATCAAGACCATTGATGAGTTTCAAACTCCTCTTATCGTGAATGGCCATAGATTGAAAGTTTATCATAAGCCACTCTCAAAAGAGGATTTTGTCAAAATGTTTCA
The DNA here is from genome assembly GCA_034641835.2 of Pinus albicaulis. Taxonomy (NCBI): domain Eukaryota; kingdom Viridiplantae; phylum Streptophyta; class Pinopsida; order Pinales; family Pinaceae; genus Pinus; species Pinus albicaulis. Next base: position 584,570,672 of record CM076577.1, read on the forward strand.
AGAAAGTTCTGCAATCAGGCTGGTACAGAAGAATTCTTCTTCTCCAACAACCTAGCTTTTGTCCTTTTCAGTTAAAAATAAATAAAAATAAAAATAAAAAATTGTATAAGCCTGAAAACCAGTCACTGATTGGCAGTCTTATACAGAAAATATAGGGTGAAAATCAGGAACACCTGACACTCTATATTTTCCAAAAAAAAAAAAATTCTCTTTCATTTCACAAGTTTTGTGACCACCCACTCCATTCCATTCCACTTCATTCCATTTCGTTTCACTTCATTTCACTCCATTCCACTTCATTTTATCTATTTCATTCCATTTCATCAATAAAATTCTTTTTCATGACCGTTCCCATCTAGTCATTTGTCATCTTTTCATCTCCATTCATCCAAATAATAGCTGTGTCAGTTTCTGCAGCTGACATCTGTTTCCGCAGCTGACTCCAGTTTCTGCAGCCAGAAGCAGATTTCGCAGCTACCACTCTGTTTTCAAAAGAATGTACAGCCAGATGTTATTTCCATAATCATGAAATAAAATGCAGGTGAGAGGATCAAAAATGAAGACATGGAGCATTCAAGACACCAATAAAGAGCAACTAGTTGAAGACCAAGGGAAAAGGCAAAAGATTCCAAGGTATGAGTAAAATTCATTTCAAATAGCATTGAAAAACACATTTTTATATAGTTCTAAACCATAAGCTCCATCCATTATGTGCAATGATTATATTGAAAACTTCCGTAACCCTTTCACGATCTCCATATGATCCTCCCACATTCATTCTCAAATGGTTCCATAATTGAACCCTGGATCTTCACTCATATTCCGATATTCCACCGGTGACAATGAGACGTAATTGATTTGACCACGGACTCTTACAGCCGCATAAATCCATAGTCATTTTTTAAACGTGCTCACATTTATTTCGCAGCCACCAAATTTCAAAACACTGCCGGATGTGTTATACTCTGTTAATCTCACAGCCGTATCTCTGTCGTGCTCACGAAAACCCCTCTCTGTTCTGTCTCACTCCATTTCGTTCTCTATTACGCTTTAGTCTGTATACCCACTCTCTGATATCTATCCACAGTCATTGTGCTCATCTCCGTGCATTCAGCCGTTCTATTTCCATTGAACCCTCACGCAGGCAAATTTGTGAAGAGCAGAAAGAAGAATGGGTAAATTGCTAAGAGCAGAACCGGAAGGACCTAAGTTCATGGAGGGATATCCGCAAGTAAGGGATATATTGAAGAAAGAAAAGTGGCTGCGGTTTATCCAAAAGTTCAGAGGTTATCATAAAGAAGTGACAAAAGCATTTGCAAGGTCGTTCAATGGCCTGGAAGTAGAGATTGGAGACCTTAAGTTTGCAGTGAACGAGGCATCTATAGTAACTGCCATGGAACTTATTCAAGAGGGTGAGCGTTGGTTTAATAATAAAAGCATTAGTGATGAAGCCTGGAGAATAATCTTACGAAACCAAGGTATGGACATAACTATTTTTAAAAGAGGAATTCATGTTCATGCATTGAAAGAGGAATGGGCTACTTTGCTGCTAGTTGTTCAGAAATTCATTACCTGTGAAGGCCGTTTTGGGTCCATGTATATGTACCATACCAGATTGCTGATGAATTTTCTAGATAATCAAACTCTCAATCTCCCATATTTTCTATTAAATAGTTTGAAGAAAATGTCTGTGACTGTTTAGAAGCATTTAGGAGATGTAGAACCACATCTATATCACCACGGTCTTGTAAAAATTTTGATTGAAAAAGAGTTAAAGGAGAAGAAAGACACATGGGAACAATTTTTGGTTAGAAATTTCTTTGAGGAACCTCAGGAAATTCCTGAAGGTAGTACAACAAGAAGGAGTAGAAGAAAAAGAATAAATGATGAAACTCAAATTACTCCTACTCAAGAAATTCCTGAAGGTAGCACAGCAAGAAGAAGCACGAGAAAAAGAACAATTGATGAAATTCAAAATACTCCTACTACTACAATTGAAAGAACTGATAGGGAAGAGAGACTGTCAAAGAGGAAGAAGAAAGAAATCAAGGGTAAGAAGCCAATAACACCAAAAGAGAGAAAAACTATTGAGGCTATACATCAAACCCCTTCTTCTGAAGAAGAAGATCATCAAGTGTTATCTGAAAGATTAGTTTATCTTCAAAAAAAGTCATCTATGGCCAAGAAGACAGAGAAAGGAAAACAAAAACAAAAAGATAGTGTACCACAACGTGTGAGAAGAAGCAGCAGACTTAAGGGGAAATTGAGGAAAATGCAAATGAAGGGTCCTCATTTCATTGATTTAGGAGAGGAAACATCTGAACAGTCCCCAGCTGACCATAGTCCATCTCAGTCAGATAGTGAACTTGGTTCATTTCATTCTCAGTCAGACATTGAACATAGTCCATCCCATTCTCAACAAGATGTTGATGTGAGCCCTTCTCAGCCAGATTTTGAAGATAACTCTCCTTCATGGCATTTTGGGGACAGCCCAATAAGAATTACACCTGATATAGACCCCAAGCAGCAGGAAGTATATGATTATATAGAATCTTTGGAAAAGGCAGCTATAGGTCCCAGTACTTCGTCCATCCAGCCTCACACAGTACAAGATGATCTAGTCCAATCACTAAAACAGGAAATCTTTGAGCTAGAGCTTTTGAATAGACACATTAAAAATGAAAATGAGGCATTGAAGGAACAAGGAAAATTAGACAAAATCATTCATGATAATACCATGCTACATCTGGGAATATGGCAGAAGAAGAACAAGAAATTGAAAAGGAAATTCCAGAAGTTAAGCAGAGCATTGGTTAATATCAAATTTAGATGCCTAATGAAGAAGCCTAGGATGTTGGCAGCACCAAGGAAGAAGAGGAGAGGTTTGGATGTATTGGCTGAAGTGTCAAGGCATATGAACTGAGGAAGGATTATCAAAATTTTGGTTGCATGAGGACATGCAACACCTTCACAGTGGGGGTATGTTGAGTCTCAAATCTGCATCTTTTCCATACACTTTTCTATACCTTTTTCATCCACCCGAACCTTCCAAGTTGTCAATATCATTGTATATTAATTGCAAAAGAGCATCTAACATGGTTTTTAACTATATTTTTGTGTCTGCTGTTTGATTTAGATTTTGCTCATTTAGCTGCGGAATCTTGCCACTTTCCGTAGCTGCTGCAACTTTCCGCAGCCATTTTGTGAAACTCTATGTTACAGGTGTCTACAGGAAAAACGAGCCACATGGGCAAGTCAGAGATGATGTGGACATGGATCGTGTCCTATTGGCTCGAGAAAATCCATCTAAAGAGGCTACGGTCAAAGGTGTCCAAATGGAAGTCAACCGTAGAGTCCCACGGTGACAGGACTCTGTTTCGTGTCACGTGAAGGTTCATATGGCTGTTTCTGAGTTGCGGAGGACAAATCAACATCTGTACACGGCTCCATAGCCGAATTCAAACATCCACTCCTCATAGATTTACTTTTCAATACGGCCATGATCCTAGATCTGTGGACGTAATGGTCTACGTGTTCTCCACCAGCATAAACATTAGGAATCAGTTATATTTCCTCTGTTATAAATTACGCGTTTGTATACGCATATAGATTAGTCTCTATTAGTCTGTGTTAGTTTTTATTAGTCTGCTCTGTAATGTAATTACGCTGCCTTTGTGCCGTAATACCACCTTACTGTTATGACTGCATTTTAATATAAGAAGACTCTGTTTTCCCACGTAATTCATACTTGAAGATTGTTGCCAAGGCTGGTGTAGAGGGCCCCTGCACTCGCCAAGGTTCTGTGCATTATTGTATAGTTCTTATTTTATTTCTTTAAAGCTCATTGTGCCATAATCCATTCACATGTTTATACATTGCATCTTTCATGGTACATATGCTTCATTTCTGTTTATAAACTTTCATGCTTTCCATTTCACTTCTGTCTTTCATGTTTTATGTTATTGATTACCGATCAGTGTTCTTGTTTCAGGTTATAGATAGGCAGCCCGGGAATTTGCATAATTTTTTGACTAATGACATGGAATTAACATTGTTCTGCTGCTAATTTGCTTTTCTTAGTTTCTGTTTAATTTCAGTACTGCTTTGTTTAATTCAGTTTTGCTCATTTGTTTCAGTAGTTAGATTTAGATATATTAAATTTCTCATAACATCTTCAGTTGCCTCCGAAAGCCACAGCTGGACTGATGGTGAGGGATTGAATTATGGATGTGTAATTTGATATTAGTTTCCTTTCTGCAAGTTAGAAATATTAAATTGTGCATGAAATCTTCAGTTACCTCCGAAAGCCACAGCTAGACTGATGGTGAGGAATTGAATTATGAATGTGTGGTTTGATATTAGTTTACTTTCTGCAAGTTAGATATCAGTTACTCAAGTTGTTTATGGTTACTTCCGAAAATCATAGCTGGACTATTGATGAGGGATCAGAAGACAAGTTGATGTAATTTGATTTAGATTTACTTTATTGCAACTTTTGGATTTCTTTCAGCATAATTTCTTTTGTGTTTAGACAGCAGCAAGAATAGTTTGGTTTCATGCTCACTAGTTCACTGTTTTGATTTATTAGACTAGCATCACCTTTTCATTTCAGCAGCACATTTTCATTTTCTTTCAAGTTTTGTCATTGTATGTTTCAAATTCTTTTTTTTTTCAGTTTCAAGTTGGTAAATCATTATAGAGGATATTATTTCCTTGAACAAACATAACCATACTTGTTTTCATTTTAGAATTTCCATCTCACCTTAGAAAACCAAAAACGACAAAAAGTTAAGGAAAAGGTTATCTTGCACATATAGTGCGCCGCACTTCATCAGCTTACGAATCTCGGATTGAAAAATTAAATGCAACAATTTAGGACACACTAAATTGACCAAACACTCCTCCAACGTAAAAATGGTAGTCAAAGAAAGCATGCTGAGACATGTTGAAGATCATAACATTAGTCTTACTAAATTCAAATTTCAACTATCAAGGATCAAAAGAGTTGGAGAAGGCCTCAATTTGTCTCTACAACCCCTTAGGTGAGGTGCGAAGAGGATCGTGTTGTTGAAAACTAAAAGAAAAGAGATTAAGACATCAAGTAGAAGACAATCAAGACGATCCTATATGTGCTCCTAAGAAAGGAGTCCATCTCATCGATATAGAACCAAATGAGAGTTAGTGAGAGAGGGAATTCCTATTTGACCTCTATAGTACTCCTAAGGTAGTCTAAGAAGATGTCGATAGTGCAAAAATGACCAAGCACTAACTCATATAGTCTCGTGATGGAAGCCAATGTCGTATCACATGTTCAGATACACGTTTGAGACCTCTATCTGAGTTGACATACAAGGGTTGTTTTGAAGCATATGAAATATACAACACACAGTGAACTTTGTCATTCAAACCTACAGAGGTATGGTTTATTCTCTTTGAATTTTTGTAGCCATCAATCATATAGTTTTTTTTTGGAATATGGATTACACTAGAGTTAAAGTCCTGAGTATATACTATAAACCTCCAACAAAGAAGTTTTTGTTGTAAGTTATGTTGAAGCAACAACAAATAGGTTTCCAAAACACACATTTTTGAATTTATAGGATCTTGAAGTATTATTTGATCCTATTTATTATAGAAATAAAAGAACTTGAATATTTGGTTCTGTCAAATTTGAAAAGTCCATTTAAGAATCTCGCTTTGTAGCATTTCTCCTTGTAAGTTGAAATATTACCAGAGATAGAGGCACAAAGTAGTAGCATATATTATCAAGGCATCAATTTATCTACAGAGATACTGTATCAAGTCATATTGGGGTATCTGCATATCAAGGAAGTCATCTACAGGAAGAGGCAATAACATATTTTTTTACTAGTATATAAGATATCCTATCAAACAAAAATTTGGTCAAGTACCATCATTATTACATTTTGAAATCTTAAAAGGAGCTTCAATTACTTAGGTGCAAGTGGTTCTATACTGCTATTGAAATCTGTTAGAGCATGTGAGAGAGTTCACCTGTATATTGATGTGGTTTGGTTTGATATCATATCATTTCAAATATGAGGAGCAGATTGATGAAAGCTTTGATGTCCATCTGAAGCAAGAATTCGTAAGGAGCTATATGGATGACTTTGGCACCTAGATCAAAGGAATAATGACAAGAAAAGTAGAAGGATCCAGATAGCTCGATGATTATGATTTTGTCAAGTCACTTTCCCTATATTTAGAGGGAGTTATGGACTAGACGTGTTGATTAGATTATAAGAATGAAACTATTGACGATATCTGATTAAAAGGCTAGGTTAGAATATGGTTAGAATAGAATCCTATTGAGCATATTAATACTATGGAAACCTTTCCAATAAATGATAAACTCTATGGAAATTGGTGGTCGCAAGCTCGACTAAACAAGTATAAAAATTACAAATATGTTTCCAAAACCCATAGAAGGCACTCACTAAGTAATGAACAATTATAGGGGGTCAGATTTGGGAAAATCCTGTCAATATAATCTCGCTAATTGGCAGTCATGAGTTAAATTGCACAGGAATAAAGGTCAAACATATATTTATTTACGGATAAACTTTTCAAAATTTAAATACCAAAGTAGTCATTTTTTACAGTTTAAATATAAAGGAATTTCAACTCTTTCACAAGATGGTGATCATAAATGATTATAGAGTTGAAAATTGTAAGTCAGTGAAAGGTTAGGGTTCATCATATATAATTACAAAACCATTACAACTGTGTATATATATATATATATATATATATATATATATATATATATATATATATATATATATATATATATATATATATATATATATATATATATATATATATATATATATATATACCAAACCAAAAAAAAATGAAGCAAATTATGTTTACTTTGAGGAAGGGATGTTGATCTCATAATAAAAATGTGGTAGAAATATGTGTTGACTGGTGCTTGTAGAGAAAATTAGAAAGGAAACCAATTCCCTTAACGAATGTTTGAAAAAAATGTGGTGTCCCAACATCAAGCATTGCGTGGAGGTGTTGAAAGGCTTGCAGAGGCTCCATGTGACCTTCCTGCACTAGAGAGCAGAGTTATCAGATCCCTTGGTCTATAACAATAGAAAGGGATGATTGCAAGAAATGGGGCAAAGCATCTTCCCCCTCCCGACACTTCAAACCAAGGTGAGGGGTGGGCTCTTCAGCTTCTCGAACACCACCATCATTGCAAATATTTGCATTGTCAGTTGAGGTCGAGTCTTTCCATGAGCGAGGCATACATGGCCATTTTGAAATCCCATTTTAGAAGGATTAATGAGCCTTGGCTTAGCTAATAAACATTTTAGGAAACCTTTTCTCCTCCCTTGACCTTGAATTACTCCAACACACGTCAAATCAATCAAACCCTAGGTCTTATGCCTCCCTTTCTAGGAAGCTTCATAGAAATTGAGTTTCTTCCTTGTGAAGCCCTAAACCAAAATTGTGTCTTTTTAGAAGACCTCCTAGTGAGATCATTTCATACTTTAACCATAGAATACTTATTATGAGTGATCCCTTTCTTACAGAGACTTCTCCCATCGTTGAAATTCCATACAAAGTAGGGGGATTTGGATGTGATGACAGTGGGCCACTACCCCATTGTTGCTTCTTGGTCGACTTTATACCTTGTAGGGTTTCCCTCTCCAAGGCCTGCTAGATTTTGCAACAACACTCTCTTTTTAACCCTAAGGGTAATTTTCCCTTAAGGGATATTATAGGTTTAGGCAATAAATATCCTTTGAGAGTTTCGGGAATATTATATCAGGAAGATTGAAAAACAAACTATCAAACAAATAATAATATACAAAGGTTTCTGAAAAATATTCAAGCTGCCCATTCCTAACACATACCACAATTTTCTGTCGCTAATTCCTAATGATGGAAAGAAAAATATGTATAACTACTATCAAAATTTTACTTTGTGTCCTAAACCTGATTTCTTTAGGTGGTTAATAGAATCGCGCATCACATGTAAAAAGGTCTTTCCATAAAAAAAAACATATTTGATAATTAAGACTGAAGTACAAGGTGTTCAAATCTCTCATACAAGGTCCTATCCCTACATGTGAAGCATATAGTGTCAAACATAAGGCTATATAAATCAATTTCATCATAGGACATAATGTTCTAGACAATGTCATTATTTTGGAACTCGTGAAATGCGCCAGGAGTCTATGTTAGAAGCTAAATTCACTAGAATTGACTTCGGAAAGGCATGTGGAACAATAGAGTGGCCATTGATTCTAACAATATTGATAGATTTTGGTTTTATCCTTTTTCCATATAAGTCATGAAAACTCTTTTATTGAAGCTACCACTTTTCTTTCCATAAACAAGAAAAATTAGAATGAGTGGTATTGTTCATATCTATCCACCAAGTCCCCGCCTAGTGCATACGCTGCATGTGATGGCTATAAAAAATTCTAGGTTATCTACTTCTGAAAAAAATGGCCAGTGGCCTTATCAAAGACACCCACATTGGCACCCCCTTATCCGACCCTAAGGATGACTAGCTTGGGAATGGAAATTTTTTTGATGACTTCTTGACCATCTTAGATGAGAGATATAATCGTGAATACTTTCGAAAGTTTGCAAATTTTATATGAAGCTTCAAGCCCTAGGTTAAAAATGACCAAAACCAAATTCTTTCAAGTTATCTGGCAGGAGGTTCATGAGTGGTTTGTCTTGTGGCTAGAGGCAACCTGACCAAGTTTTCAAGTTCCATATGACTCCCTTTGCTTTCCATGCCCTTCCAAAGGAGTTAAGAGAAGCAGTTCTGCAAGGGACTGCAAAGAAGATTGACAAATAAATTCTTAAACCCATGTCTCTTGCTACTAAATTTTATAATTACATTAAGTGTTTAGCTTCCATGCATATTTAATAATCCTTAATAGGATCCTTCCACCCACACTTACTGTAAGCTAGAAAATTTTCTCAGGAATTTATTGCGGGCTAATTCTGATTGGGTCAAGGGCTTCCATAGAGTCAACTAGATTTTATGTTGTATGCTTAAGAACAAGGGAAAATGGGTATTATTACCATTAGGACTCAAGCTCATGCCTTCTTGGGCACAAAATTTGGAATTATCGAACCCTATAGACAATTTTAAACACACCTGATCCAATCATTATAAAAGGGACCTTTGTGGCCAAAAGCATAAGGCATGCACAAGAGGCCATTACACATAAGCTGGTCTGGAAGTGTAACTCCCTAATAAAGGATTTCATTTAATGACCATGATCTCTGGTGGCCACTAGTAATTCTTGGAGATGCCAACCCACCCACTGAGATAGCTTAGTTCTTAGTCAAGAGATTATTCATAAAAGGGATCAAATATCCAAGGGATTATAACAATCATATTAGATACTGGAAGACTTGAGATGCTTTAAAAGCTCAAAAATCTTGGAAAATTATTACAGAATCCCTTCAAAATATGTTAGGTTGTAATTTTCCATCTCTAGTAGTTGATGAAAAGTATATCAAACATGGGGAAGGCTAAAATAATATTCCAAATACTTCAACCAATAGACATTGAAAAGGGCTAGCATGAAATCCAAAAAATGCATAGCCATAGAGAACTAAAATTGGTCATAGAAATGGTAGATAGATTAACAATCAGGAACATTGACTAACCTGGAAATAAATCTCAGTTGTTTCAAAAGATGCCAAAAGCTACTCACAAGGAAACACCAATTTCATCGCAACATTTTCAAGCATGGATATTGTCTATTGTAACCTTTTTTAGAGGAATGGTCAAAGTAATACTAGTTGAAATAAACAGGTGCTCGAATTATTTTCCAAATCAGTTGAATATAATGCCTACAAAATTGTTGGTACAATTCTACTAATAAGTTGCATTATAATGCACCTTATGTTGGAAAAATATGATATGCAGGCTCTGTGAGGGTCATTTACATCCTTCAAGTTTTATTTGCACTGGCAGCTTAGGGAGAGATTACAAGGGTTTTCCCATTTGGTTAGTTGAATTGTTACATATTGCATGTTGAAACTTGTGTTGGCCAAGCTGCAATTAAATTAGTTGAATTAGTCTATATTAATAAATTTTCTCGACCCAAATGATGGTGCTATGTTACATTTTTGGTTTCCTGCCATGAAATTAAAAAAACCACAAGCTCGCCATACTTTTAGCTCTCGCCTTCTTGTTTATGGAAAAAATTTCAAATGCTTCAATATACATCACAAAATTTTATTTGGGGCGAAAGAAATTCAAATGGAGAACTGTTATGGTCCCTCCCAATATGGAGCATTTCCAACCTAGAAGAAATAACATCATACTCGATAGTGAAGAAATTAAGTTTGAACTCCCAATGTTATGTTAGATACATTAGGAATATCAATATGTTAATTGTTACTTCGCCCTGGAATAAAATGACTTCTCTATAATTAACCTAGAAGAAATATTATTATCATGCTCGGTAGTGAAAAAATTAAGTTGAAATCTCAACTGCATAAGATGGGCTAGGCATACACTAAGGGTTACTTAGCCTTGGAATAGAATGACTGTTATAATTAATAGTCACCTTACAAAAGACACCTCAACCAATTACTTCTTTGTGAAAATTATTTATATATTTTTCATGCTCAATATTTGCATGTATGTGTTGGTTTCATGTAAAGTATGAACAACCATAGAAATTTTCCTAAATTTTTCGCTCATAAAACAAGCACAAACTCAAACCTAATTGACTCAAATCTCAATACATTTCCTGGTAAACAAGGGATAAAAAGTTAACAAAATGATAACTATTCTATTTTTCTAATCAAACAGGTCCATAAAGTTGGATTTGGTGAAATTTATCGATACATCAAAAATGTCACAATAAATTACAATAATTTCTAGCATCCTAATATTTCTATGAGTTCTAGCAATATCACGATAATTTCAAAATTTTATTTTAAATTATAACAAAATTCTGCTTATTTGAAGTTGTTATTACTTTACACATACACATTGTATTTTTTCAAGCTTGTCATTATTTGTTAATATTTCCGATAACACAAGTTTATGACCTACCCCACCCCCCCACCCCCCAGCTGATATCTTGCCAATAAATATATTTGCAACATTGACTTAAACCATTGGTTTTGGTAACTTTAGTGATAATCATGTCTTCTTAACTCACTAGACACTCTTAATAATTTACAAATTAAAATTTTAGAATCTGAGCTCACTGATGTTAGTATTAGATTCACTCTAATGTTCCTTGTTTTTATTCATTCATTGAATTCGCAAGTATCAACAAAATAAACGATTCCTTCACATTTTCTTTCATCTTTATTATATTTATGGTGAAACGTTTAGATTCAAGGCATCCCATGATTCCTGTTAAATTTTATCTGAGAAAACTCAAACAATCTTGAAACTTATGACTCTGCTTCAAACACGTTTCATGACAAATAAGTTACAACACAACAAAACAAAAATTAGATTATATTCTAGATTTTTCTAGCACAATATTTAAGATGAAAATTAAATTAGAAGAACAGTGTAGCACCCTGAAATCTCTACCATTAACTTATTAAAGACAATATTATCAACAAGATAACTCTTTCCCTATCAAAAGATACATGATAGAAAAGGACATTCCAAAATAGCATAAGATAACTACTAAAAGGGAATAATTATAGTAACATTCAAGTTTCGAAGAAATCCAAAAGTTACCTAAGATCCTCTTATATTTGTTACCTGACCAACCCTAAGGAAGTTGTGCAGAATTAAAATTATTTTTATTTGAAGGGGTTCTGAAATCGTTTGAAAGAAAAATTTTCTCAAAACCTTATTCAACATTATCACAATGATTATTAGTTGATTGTATCCCATCTACATGACCTTTTTGAAACTCCCTTTTAGAATTTTCATGAGCGTCTATTGTTGAACTACTTCCAACCTCTTCACTGAATGGGATATATTCTGTGAGCTGCTCCAGATTAATATCAGATTCTTCATTTCTAAATGGATTTCTAGACTATCCCTTCTGTGAACTACTTTTTGAGGGTATAATTCCAGACGTAGCTTTTTCATCATCAAGAGCCTCACAACTTCCATTGTGTCCTCTTCATCACTATCCAACATTTCTTCGGCACCTCTTTCCAACAGCCACAAATAATCTTGTAAATCAGAAAAAATGCCACCTATTCCATCAAAATAGTCTTTTGATGTTTCCTCATCTATATCTGAGAAATGCATAATCTATTCCTCCTATCAACTGTCAAATAACTCAGACAAGCTGGTGGAAGAAATTTCTGCACTTGTAGCTTTCAATATACTAACGATTTCATTATTAGATTTCCCATGTCTTTCTGGACTGTCCTCCATGTCGTGTTCCAACATTCCACTATCTTCCTCATTTGAAATTGAAACATCATTATTATAAACATTCATACCTCCAATCACCAAATATCATTTATCTGTATTCCTCTCCTTTTTTCTTTTGGTCTGTTTCTGAATTTTTTGTTGAATTGTCTATTTCTTCATTTCATTAGGCATTTCCTAAGCTCTGTAACTTGGTCCACCTTCATGTTCTATGTCGGGTCCATTCAGGTCATCTGTTGCTGCATTAATTACTATTTTCTCTACACGATATCCTAATCCTGACCTACTTTCTCCACTTAATTCAATATCAGCACTTTTATTGTAAATACCGAATTCTAAGACAGGGCCTACACTAGGATTTTTGTTAAGAAATACTGCAACATGAGTTTATGAGGGCGGAAGAACAATGACTTGATAGTTGTGGTAACTTTCACTTCAGTTGTTGAATGTATAATATCCTGAGACCAATCACTGGAGATGAATTTTGTATTGGAGTTGATATCATCACCGAAATCAAAAGGAGAAGGCACAGTTGTGGCATCCTCAACGGGATAAGTATATGCAACAGATTTGTTTAACTTCCGTCTAACATCCATTTTGTTGGGAGTAAATCTTGGCCCATGCCTTCGACCCCTTCCTGGAATAGAAATATTGGGTTTATCTATATCAAAAGACCACAACATGCTCCTCCTACCACATCCTAGAGTGCACGAAGGCAGCCAATTAGCCAAAGCTCCACCATCTACAAATAATTTTTGACCAGAACTTCCTACGCGACCACGCAAACAATTCCCATTTTTCCTCACCTGATTACCCACTTCCCTGTGGTTACCCCATGACGAAGCCCCATCTTCTTGCATTTCATTTTCTCTCTTTGTCGAGCCACTGCCACACCTCCTTGTACCCCTTCTTGAGTTCCCACCCATCGGGGTAAATCGGGGTTGGAACCACCGAAGTCCAAACCCTGATCTCAAAAATTGATCAAACCTTGGTCTCACAATAAGAAAACGATGACCATAGAAAGGGTATCAAAATCCCTCCCATCAACGTGTCAAGGAAGAGAAGTAGCTGGAAATTGCGGGAACTTGTATTTTAATAGGTCAATTTTAGATTTTAGAATTGTAGTAAATTATATTTTAATAGGAAGTAAATTTGTATGAGTCATTGCTATGGGAACTTACATTATCCCATTTTAGTTAAGTTTGTGTTTATTATTCTATTTCTTTTCATGAGATTGGTTCACATATAGAATATATCAAATGATTAAGGCTCTGTTAAGTTTGTGTGTGTTCGTTTATTTCTTTTTATGGGGTTGGTTCATATATATATTATATCTAACGATGAAGGTTTACGAGTGATAATTTTGGAATAAGGTTATTAATAAAAATTATAGAATATAGGCAAGTATGTTCATATAAAAAGGGAAATGGGAAATAAGGTTTACACATAACTGAAATATCCACTAATTCTTAAAGAGGTAGCAAATATATTCAAATCTACGAATAATGTTAGCAATATACTCAAGTAGTTGTAGGTAGTCCATTATTTTCAGGGAACTTCACGTAGAGCTCAAAAATACCCTATTAGAAGCTAACCATAGTTTAGAATACCTCCACATGTGTTTTTAAGAGAGACATGGGATAATGTTTGAATAAGCGAAATACGGGATACAATAAGATCGATGTGTAGCACCTACTCAAATTACCAAGTATATACCCAAACCATCAAGAATTACAATATTACAATGCTTAAGTAATCATAATCAAAATAATACACATTGGAGATATCATATAGACATGGATCATACATATCATAATCAATTAAAAATGACTAGCATAAATCACTAATTCATATACTTGTTGCACTAGTTAGTTGGTCATATTTTTATTCTTTGACTATAGTGTTCATTTTCGTTAATCATTTTTATTTTTTTCACTTATTATCTAGTCATATATTTTAGTCCTAGACTAACTTAGTCATTTAAGTTAGTCACTTTTAGTTTAGTCACTTATTATCTAGTCATATATTTTGTCCCTAGACTAAATTAGTCATTTAAGTTAGTCGTGTTTAGTTTGGTCACTTAAAATTGCTCAAATTTAGTAGTAATTCACTTGAAATAATTGCGGTGACTAACTTTTTTATTCACCTAGTCATTAATTTCATCATTTTCTACTAGTGATTTAAATGTACTCGGTTTGCACTAAACTGAATATAAAGGTGTCAAGTGGCACAGTTTAAGCCGCTGATTGGGGGTGGTTTGAACTGATCTCCTGCCGAAATCTAAACTCCAAGTTATAACCATGGTTGAGTCGAGTTCGAGTTGCGTTCCGCTATGGCTCTCACCGGTTGGTTGGCTAACCACAACATTTAAACTTGGCCACTGTTCACATGAACCGTAACCATCGGAATCATCGGGCTTGGTGTGAACGACCTAACCGTACTCCATAATCAAATTGTTATTTCTCTTGTGGTCTAAGGTAAGTTCCCGCCGATTTACAACTACAATAAGACTAAAATTCAACCACATGCCACTAAACATTCACATTTCGTGGTAAAGGTTGACCTCTGGTTAACTGATATAAACTTTGGTTTATATATTTAACATATGGTTTGGAACTTTGTATTTACCACCGGTATCATATGGTATGGAAACTTTGGCACATTGCATTTAATATATGGTCTGTTGGCATATAATATGTGTTGGGGTTAGGGTTAACCTCGAGCCTTGTCTGCCTTCCAATTGGTTTGGTTGGATGGACTGGGGTCCAGGGTTGACCATGGTCCCCACCCCCGACTCCTCCATGATTAAAGTTCAAATAGAACCCATAACGGTTATATAACAAGGAACAATGGTAAGTAAGGTGATAAAAATCCTTAATGTTATCCCAAACGTCATGTATTCGAACCTGTAGAGACTCGCTCTGGCCATAAAACATTTTACACAGCCAAGAGGAGGCCATCTGGTAGCCACTGATTGGCCCACATGGCTCTCCCTTATTGGGCCACCAATACAACCAATGAACCAATAAAAAAATTCCAATTCGAACCAATAAAATGATAACTCTTGTCATCTAACCATAGGCCCAAATAATACATAAGCCAACCCAGTCAAATTCCCAGTCAGCATATAGATTGTTGACTAGGTGTACCTGCAACCCACATTCCAAATATTTTAGTTGTATGCCAAATCGATCAGAATGTGATATCGAGAGAATATGATATTGGTTTTGAGTGAAACGAGTTGCGTTAGATTCTGGGATATGAGATATTTTCTTTAGCACTGGTTTCGATCCAATCTGAGCACTTTTAATTTTGAGCATTAAACTGATTCACCGGATCAAGAAACTAGACGTCAATTTTTGATAAACATATAGAAACAAACCATACCTTTTATTATGATTTCAAAACACAAGAAAATACATTTGCATGGAGGTTGCAACTCCTTCACCAAGTAAAACATGAGTTTTACTAAGATTTACACTTCACCATGAGTTGCGGAGTAACTCACTATAAAACCCAGTAAACAATTTTTTTTACGTGGCCACCAAAAATTTCTCCAGGATTTTCTCTCTAGAAAATTCTTAGACTTACCTCAGCCACTATGAAAAATACTTCTACTTACTCATTTTTTCAAAACATTCATTTTAAATATTTTTAACACATTAATTCATGGTAGAGTCAAAATATTAAGATGCGATTGTACAAAAATGATTTTCTATGTTGCGGAGTACATATATTATTTGCGGAATAAATGTATAACCATACATTTTTACCAAATTTGCATTAAATTCTCGTTTTAATTTAATTATCTGATGTGTTGAGGAATGGGGAATTTGTACTCCTGCTGAGAACTTCATTTAATCAATGTCCTTCAGCCTACAAACAAAATTCACAACCTACAGTTAAAAGTGTACCACACGTATGGATGTTGTTGGTTTAATAACTATGGTGGCTAGGATTAATTTTTCCAACACTCCCTCTTAATCACAACTACCTCCATTGACAATTCCCAAACAATCTCTAAGATAAAAAAAAATTTCACATGTCAATGGATTTGTGAAGATGTCTTAAAAATTTTCTTTTGACACAATTTCACCATTGTTAATCAATTATCTTATAAAATGATATTTAGTTTCAAAATTTGTGCTCCTCTTGTGAAAAAAAAAATTCTTTGATAGTGCAATTGCGGAATTATTGTCACAAAAAATAGTTATTGTTCCCACTTGTTCATGGCATAAATCCTAGAACGCTCTTCTCATCCAAAATACTTGACATGTTGCGTGACAACATATTCAAATTCTATTGTTGACAATGAAACTACCAGTTTCTTCTTGGAGGCCCATGAAATGGCTCCCGAACCTAAATGAAAAACATATCCTAACGTGCTTTCTATCGTTGACACTTCCTGCCCAGTCACTGTCACTGAAACCAACCAGCCTAAAATCATTCGTTGCGGTGTACAAAATACCATATTCCTTTGTCCCATTGACATACCTTAAAATCCTTTCGACTTCTTGCAAATGTGTCTCCTTGGGTGTCCCCTTGAACCTTGACACCAAACCCACTGGATACATTATATTAGGCCTAGTTGATGTCAAATACATCAAACTTCCCACCATACTTTTGTATAATGTCACATTAACATTTCTTCTACAATATTCTTTGCTCAACTTCAACCCCATGATAGTTGGAGTTGGTGCGAGATTGTTGTTCTGCATATTAAACCTCTCCAAAATGTCTATTACATACTTTTCTTGGGAATAAAAATACCATTTTCTATTTTCTTCACTTCTATGCCCAAAAAATATCTTACAACACAAAGTCAATCATTTCAAATTCACTTTTCATGAATTCTTTGAAATAAAAAATGAGGAAATCATCACTCCCTTTAAAATCAAATCATCTACATATAAGACAACAATAATAACCTTACTGTCACTCTATTTGATATAAAGAGTAGGTTCATCATCACATTTTTCAAAGTCATTGTCCATCAAGTAAGCATCTATCCTGCTATACCATGCACGCAGTGCTTGCTTCTTCCCATAAAGATATTTCCTCAGCCTATACACCTTGTATTCTTGGCCTTCTATCTCATAACTAGGTGGTTTCACAACATATACTTCCTCTTTTAGCACTCCATTCAAGAACATTGATTTTATGTCCATTTGATACACTTTCCATTTATGCTGCATGAAAATTGACAACATTGTACATACTGTCTCTATCCTCGCAACTGGTGCAAATGTCTCTGCATAATCTCTTCCATGTTTCTACTTGTATCTTTTGAAAACTAGCCTTGCTTTATGCCTTTCAATATTTCCTTCATCATTTCTCTTGGTATTATAGACCCACTTCACTCCAATGACTTATTTTCCTTGTGGAAGGTCCACTAAATCTCATGTATCATTATTTTCTATTGCTTCTATTTCTTCATCCATTTCCACTACCCATTTTTCTTCTTTGACTACATCCTCAAAATGGATTGGGTCATATACGTGATAAAACAATGCGAACAAATAATTCAAACCAACACTACTATCTACTTCATTTTGCTCATAAATTTCACTTAAATTTCTAAATTTTTGTCTTCTTATGCTTGCAGAAGATGGGATTGACATGTTTCTTGATGTTGTGCTTGAAGTAGATGACGTTGTGGGTCTTTGCGGTGTGCTTGGAGTAGTACTTGCTTGACTTCATGAAACTATCATATTATTTGTTGACGGTGTCACTTGTTGACGCCTTTGTTGAGCTTGATTAGGAGTAAGAGGAGTCACCATTGAGGAATTAATTGTTGTGGTCAATTCCTCTTTGTCTTCATGTGGTATACATGTTTTCACATTGATTTTATTCTCTAAAATTCCATCCCATGTTTCCTCTTCTATGAACTGCACATATCTATTTATTATGACCTTCTTGGTTGATGTATTGTAGAGCTTGTATGCCTTGGATTCATCACTATATCCAACAAATATCCATTTCTCCCCCTTGCTTTCAAACTTCTTCCTTAATTAATCTGGGACATGTGCATAAGCCACACATCCAAACACTCTCATGTGAGTGACACTATAACTCCATGCCTCTTTGGGAACCATATTCTTGACACTTTTGGTTGGACACCTATTAATGATATATGTTGCATAAGCGACAACTTCAACCCAATAGTTATTTGGAAAATTCCTTTCCTTAATCATACTCCTTGTCATTTCCATAACGATCCTATTTTTACTTTCTGCGACACCATTTTGTCGTGGTGTATACCTTGTTCTAAATTTCTTGTGAATTCTATTCTCCCTACAAAAACGAAGGAAGTCATTTGATATGTATTCGCCACCTATGTCAGTCCTAATTTATTTTATGTAGTGTCTACTTTGCTTCTCACAAGAGCTTTGTATTGATGGAAGTGCTGAACACACATCACTTTTCTTTTTTAGGAAGTAGACGCATGTCTTCCTTGTATAATCATCTATGAAATTCAAAAAATAATAGTTTCCTTGCATTGGTCCACATAAATTTGAATGGACAATATCCAAAGGTGTCTTTTCCCTTATTGAATTTCCTGCTGCAAATTTCTCTCTATGTTGTTTTCCCGAGATACATCCTTCACATCAGTTGCCTAGTTTTTCTATGAGTGGAAATCCCTTCACCATGTATTTCCTATGCAACAAATTCAAACCTCCAAAATTGAGATGTCCAAATATCAAATGCGATAACCAGTTTTCATCCTTGACATATGCCTGAAAGTTTATTTATGTGACAGTGGCTACATTTATTTCATCCTCTTGTGAATTCCTTGATAGTTGTGCTTGTGCACCTTCTTCCTTCAAATATGGTTTTATATTTAGGGGAAACATTCTATTGCTTTCATTTGAACTATTGCAATCAGTTGTTTGCTTGGATACTTATCCAAAATTGGGCACTCTCCATTCTTGAAAAATACATTGTAGCCCTATTGCATAAGTTTTCCAATTCGTATGAGGTTACACTACAAGAAAAAAGGACATTGGTGAGGGGTGAAAATGGTCACCATAAGCTCATTGGTGAGAGTCAAAAGAGCCTTCGTCACTAAAGGTGGCATCGCCGAAAGTATAGCTGTTGTGGTGACATTCAAGGCCTGTGACCAAAAATGATTTATAGTGGAGGCTAGTGACCGTCACCATTTCATATGAGCAATGGTGATGGAAAATAGCCTCCGTCACCAAAAAAATGAAGGTCACCAAAGGTGGCGTTGCCAAAAGTATGTGTTGTGGTGACATTCAAGGTCTGTCACGAATATTGATTATAATGACGGATAGTGACCGTCACCATTTCATAGGAACAATAACGATTTTTTGTGATGGACCTTTCATGGCCATCACTATTGGTGCATATATATGGCGACGTTCATTGACCGTCACCATAAACTCATTGGTGACATCAAGGTCCATCATGAATAATGGGTATAATGACAAATAGTGACCCTCACCATTTCATATCAACAACAAAGATTTATGGTGATGAACCTTTAATGGCCGTCACTATTGATGCGTATATATGGTGGTGTTCGTTGACCATCACCATTTCATATTTTGGCGAGGGTTGAAAAATGTCACCATAAGCTCATTGGTGATGGTCAAAAGAGCATCCGACACCAAAAACTGATCACCGTAATTCCCTATGAATATCAGGGCACGATGGAATTGAACCACCAAACTCCTTCTTGTATAGCAGGTGCTCTTCCATTGAGCTAGCACCCATTAAATAATTAGACTTTAAACTAGCAATTGTCCCTAAAGGTGCAAAGATACACCAAAGGAATAGAAAATCTAGGAAGATCAAAAGTTGCTAGAAATAATATGTTCAGTATACATAATGAAAATACAATAAGAATAAATTTTGATATAATCTAAAAAAGCATGTACTATGTAGGAGAATAACTGGAAATCACAACTAGAAATTTGAATCGCAACACAACAATATAAAAGAACATGCAACATGAAAGGCACAACTCCACAGTTTGAGAAATATGAACAATCCTGGGTCTGTTCTTATATATTGATATAGATAACGAAATAAAAATCTAGATTTATGAAATTCAAGTATCACACAATAATGTCTTGAACAAATATCAATATGTAAAATATTATTTTTTGCATTTTGTCTAACGAGAAAGAGGAATTTCCGAGATGGCCAAAATTGGCCAAAATTGGCCAGAAACCAGGCCAATTTTTTTTAAGAAATATTACAGTAATAGTGTTTGAATCATGATTTTGATAGTGGAAATGGATTCAACACCATTAAAAACCTCTAGGGCACCCAAAACATTAAAGTTTTATAGTTATAACTTGGATTTACAAAAATCCCTGCCGGATTTTCTTAAAATCTTACCGGAATTTCCATGCTTTTTAGGGAGAAAAAGCAATCTAGTTAGACTATGGCTTTGGATTTACTTGGAAGAACCTATTGAAAAAGTTTCCACAGAAACAACCAATAAACATAACAACATGGACCTCAGGAGCACTAGAGAAGTATTCAAAGAAAATGATGAAAAGCGTATCTAGAAAGAACTGAGAACCCTCTGAAGTAAACCACGCATTTATCATCGTGACTAGTACACTTGAAAAAAAATATCAAAATAAATTATGAACTATTCCACCAAAAAATAGTGAATTTTTCCACTAAAATACAGTTTCAAATTAATCACTAGCATGATGCTAACTTCTCTGCAAAAATAGGGAAGTTTCAAGACAATGTATAATAGCTTGCATGGAAATCGTGTTGATAAAACCTTCCAAGGAATAAGACCACATCAGTCAACAAGAGTGGCATCATACTTAATACTATCAAAGAGTGGTCAATAGCAAAAGTGAATTGACGAACCTTCATAACTTGCATTGGTTCCTTATCCTTCATCCAACCCTAAAATTTTAGACCAAGGTTAACATTTTCAAGGAAAATTAAGAAAAGTCACATGATCTTGTGAAATAAGATTTTTATCACTACCATTAACTATAATGCAATAGTTTTGAACAAACAATTTTTTTCACAAACAAAGCATCCTTGTCTAAAGTGAAGTGTTCAATGATGATTAAGACTAATTTTTGGCTTATAATTGTTTTTCCTTTTTTTTTGAATTGTTAGAATTACCGTACTTAGTAGTAGAGGCATTCCCACCATGGATTGGGAAGTCCACAACAACCACTTATGTAACTGGGATTGTTGACTATAATCATTTTAACCTTCTCCTTCCTTTTACTTAGCCACTAAAATATGTGTTGAGAACTCTTTTCTTAAGACATCCCTCATTAGAATGGGCAGACCATTAGTGATAATAACAATATTATCGTAACATTTCCACTATCATTACAATTTATTTTGGGCTAAAATTTAGACTTATGGTATATTTTTCATGCCTTGTAAACAAATGAAGATGACAAGGGGAAGGAGCAGAAGAAGAGGGATTAAAAACATCCACTGAGAGGAGCTTGAATTGTTGTCAATAATGCTCCATCTTTAGGGATCGCTTCTATAGCTTGCGTTCGATATTCAAGGCAAGTCAGAAAGCCTTGCCCCAATGAACTGAGGGCATGCAAAGTCAATCTTGTGTTGAATATGAAACAAGAGACACTTGATAAAATTGAAACATTAATCCCCGACGATGAATTTTTCAATATAATAATGAACAATCAATACCAGCAATTGTCAGAGAGTAGCCACCGCTAAGTAGCTCCTTCCTAAGAGGTTAAAAACATTGTCTAATAACTAGTTTATAGAAGCCATCGAAATCACCCAACAGGCACCACATTGCACAAAACATGTTGAGTTGTGGGAGAAAGAATCTTAAATTAGAATGCACCCTTTGGCGAGAGTAACGACATTTTGGAGAAACAAAAATGCCTATGATAAGTGATATACTTGCTGGATGTATAGAAATTCTGCCAGCAGATCAGGAGGTTGGTCCAAACCCCAAGAGATATCTAGGGAATAACCCCAAACCCGAGTAGCTCTAAGGTTATGGAAGAAACATTGAGAAGGAATGTGAAGGCAAAAGTCTTGCAATTAGAAAAAACTCATAGGATAAATATGAACCAAGAGTGACAAAGTTCTAGATAGTTCCTTAGTCTAAAGAGGCTAGAAGCTTATGCAACACTATAAGGTTATTTTATTGGGCAAAGAGAATGTTATATGCATCTTGCAGATGCAAACTGCTCTTGCACATGATGGGAAAAAGGGCTTGCAAAAATATGCCTTGTGTGCAACATCAACGCACACAACATTCTCTTTTTCCCAATGCACTAAGCTTCTAGTTGTGGCCAAATAGCACTTGGGTCACAGTGGCAAGGATTTCAGTAGCATGCACTTACGAAATCTTCCACAATTTATGCTATTGTACCAGAACTAGATCTTGGACCTATGCTAATTTGTGAGGTGTTTCCACTGCAAGACATCAAGCAACGTGTTTAGCATTCAGAGCTTACAAACTTGAGAAACACCTTAACGAGGGAGAAACAGTCAAAAAGAAATGAACAAATAATAATAATAATAACTCTAGAAGATTCAAAATAGGAAACCTTGCTATCACTGCACTGGAGGTGCAGGCCTTCACTTTTTTATTTTTCATTATAATTTGCATAAAATCCCTCCAATCCCAGCCTATCACATTTTTTCATTTAGTAATAGTTAAAGCCTTTTTCATTTGGTCACGTATGAATCCCAATGGAAAGCTGGTATTATATATGACATACATAACAATTAGGAAGCCAAAACAAATAAATTCAATGTTTCAACTGTAACTTCTTATCATGAAATGTTAGTTACAGTAACAACAATGGTATGCCAATTGCATAAGCCATATGTATCTCCTATGGAAAGGCTGATTTTAATCCCCGTGTGAGCCAAAATCTCAATAAATAGCAACATAAAGAACTAATATGCAGCAGAATTGTTGTAGAAAATATTTTATAAATGAGAAATGTAGTGAATTATGGAATAGCATATCATGAATACTACCTATTTAGTTTATTACCCTACAATATCTACTATCATTTTCAGTTGGAAAGACACACCGAGTGAACCTTGGGATTGAATTGTTCTAACGGAGCAGTGCTTGGACGAAGATCAGATCTAAGTGATTCAGTGCAGTGAGGGGCAGAGGCAATTATTGGTCGGAGGATATTCTCTAGGACCAAGAGTACATAACAGAGAGGCATCAGAACCAACAGAAAAATCAGTGGAGCCACTAGGAGGTGTGATACAGTCCCCAAAAGGGGTGACACAGGCCCACAAAGGGACTGTGCAGTGTTTCCATGAGACAATCCGAGTTTTTGCTGGAGATCGTGGTTTCTGAGCTGGGAGGGATGAAACTTGATTTTCCGAGAGGCAAATCAATTCAGAGAAGAGGTGACATAGTTCAAATCCATACCCACACATCCCTACGCATCTACTACGCATATTCAATGTAGAGGGAGCTGGGGTTTCACCAGTTCAGATCCGAATCAACCAGGACTTGAAGTGTGAGGTAACACTCACTATATTTTTTTCTATCATGATTTCTCTACACTGGATAGCCATCAAGGCATCCAGAGATTGTATTCAAAAATTGCTGCTTAATAATACAAATCCTTAGAATTTGCTACACCGGATTTCCCGCATTGAGTTTTTCCTGGGAATTAGTCCAAAATAAAGGTGAATGTGTGATTTCTTTCTTACTCAGTTTCCTTGTTTTAGAATCTTATTTAATTAAGTGTAGGCTACTTCAGTAGTTTACTTCAATAATTCATGATGCAATCTGAATTAATTTTTTAAATGTAATTTACATAATAGGAGAAGTAACCTCAAATAGTTGTAGTAGGATTCCCAACATTATTAGATATATAAATTTTCACATTTTGGGCCACTGGTAGGCCACAGGCCTATTTTCTCCTGATCAGATAACTGGATGACATTCCAAAGGACTATATTCTAGCCTATGCTGGCAGAAAATTTGAATCGTAACAATTGAAGGAAATATGCAGTGATTAAGGAGGCCTGGGTATGAAGAAAAGAGGGTTGTATTTTGCTGATAGAAAACCCTTACTTGTGATCATAATTGCATATTAATTGTTTCAAATTGGCAAGTCATTCTTATTGTACTCTCTCTCTCTTTCTCTGTTGGACATTTGATTTTAATAATAAGAAGAATTGATGAAGGGTTTTCCCCATCTTGGGGTTTTTCCCTGGCTTGTGCCATATACTTGTGTTCTCTTGTCTTGGCTTGTCTTCTGAATCGATCATACATGTTCTTTCTTAAGTTTCTATCAATGGAAAATGATTCAATGCTAATAAAAGTATAATGGGATTATATGGAATTTTAAGTTACTATGTTAAGTAAGAACATGTTAATCTAAATTAACATGGTATAAGAGATAGGAGAGGACAAGCTCAAGCAAGAGTGGGAAAAGAAAGAAATTGCTGGAAGAAATTTGTTGACTATTCTTTATGGATTGTGAAATGTTGCACAAGAAGGGGATCTCGAAACATTCAGACCAGAAAAAGGGAGAAAAACCTTTAATTTTAATAGCCCTAATCAAAGACTCAATTTAATTCCAATGTGTAAAGGATCAATTCCGCATTAGTTGAGCTCTTTATTCGTGATTTGGATGGCAACTGTGATCTAAGGATTCAGATGACAATCAGGTCT
This sequence comes from Pinus albicaulis, assembly GCA_034641835.2. Classification (NCBI taxonomy): domain Eukaryota; kingdom Viridiplantae; phylum Streptophyta; class Pinopsida; order Pinales; family Pinaceae; genus Pinus; species Pinus albicaulis. Next base: position 584,595,703 of record CM076577.1, read on the forward strand.
CTTTGTTTCAAGTTTGGTTGACTCACATTAATCTCTATTTTCTCCCAGTCAGTATACAAGACCTACTTGACTTTGACATTCTGCCACAAGTCTCTCATTCCCTGTTTATTGGTATCTCTCTTATGGCAAGCAAATAAGCAAAGTTTTTTCTGTAAATAAGATCTAAGGGGATTCTTTTGTTTTTTTGTTTTGGCTTGACCTCTTGTATTTTGTAATTTTGGTCTGGAAAAAAGAAGCCCATCATCTCTACAGCCAAAAAGGAATGATAAATATGACTTAGTTGTTTTCTATGGGGTTTCGTTGGTGTCACTTGCACTACTTTATTTCCCAGCTCATTAACGTTGAATGAAGGCCACTCCTGTGGAATTTTCTTTCACTATTCCTGTGGCATTGAAAAAGCTTTTTTCTTGGCTTAAGGTCAGTTTTGGGGCTTCTGGGATTCATTATGTTTTGTTATAGGGCCATTTGCCTTGAAAGAGATATGTGGTTTGAAAGTTTTCAAATTCTAGTCTTGGTTTCAAGAGAATCTGGTCAATCACTGGAATGAAGTGGACTTATGTTGAACTATAACTCTCTAGTTTGAAGATTTTCTACACAATGTATCTTTGGTGACCTCATGATAATTCTTGGATCTGCGAAGCTCTGATCTGTGGCCATATGGAATTAGATCTGCAACTCTTTGTTGTTCGATCTAAATCTTAGGTTAATCTGTATTAATTCAGTGGCAATCATACAAGTTTTAACAATCCAAACTCATATTTGCCTGTGATAGTGACATGGTAGGGTGGCTAATGTGATCAAACTCATAAGGAGGCTGGTTATAATATGTCTTTTTAAAGTCACAAATCTTGCAAATAAATCACTGAGGCTAGTATTTGTCAAGTCTCAGTCCTTAAAGCTGAGTAGACCTAAACATGCTCACTTCTGGAGTTTCTAGAGTCGTTTGAAATTTGTGGAAGGTTCTATATATATACTCCATCACAGTCTCATTGAAGTGGACCATTCAAGCTTCATTTCAATTTCTGACTATTTTAAGGACTGAAAAAATTCTTGTGTTGAAGGAATTTGATTACAATGCATTGCAATCTCTCACCAATAAGGGAGTACCTTCAATGCTAATAAATTTGAATATCATGTGCATTGACAAAATTTCCTTGATATCAAAGTATGAAAATATCACTACGTATCATGCCAGTTTATCTCCTTGACACTGATGACTACACTGTAAATATGATGCTGACTTAGAGGAACACAGTATGACCCTTTTGGTTAGTACATGTATGGTGATCTCTATGTATTGGCAATATATCTAAGCATTGTCTTGGGACTATAGGAGTACCAAGATCAAAATGACAATAAATCTAGGTTGTGGTCCACATGTCACAAGCTTGTGAGTGACAATGATATGCTCGCTAACATATTATTTGGGTACACTTCTCATTTTATCGAGAATTACAGTGAGATAGTTGTCCGATAGTTGGTCATATTACAGTAGGAATGTCATGAATATAGGAAATCTAGTTTTTGACTGAAAATGAGAGTAGGGCATAAGGAAAATCATTGCCACAAGGTAAAACTATGATTGACAACTTCTTATTGGAATGTATATTATTTTGAGTTAAATAAAAACTATGATTATTTGTGGTAATGCTATGGATGTTCGAGAATAGACATTCAAGAAATTTTGTCACTGTAACACGTCTACAATGTAGCTGTAGATTATTTTTCTCCTTGTTTTCTATTTTCTGCAATGGCTTGTAGTGGTAGCATGATGCGTGCATTAGATATTTGCTTCCAATGTTCTAGTGAACCTGGTATTTTCAAGAGGGTCATAACCTGTTAGGAAAGAACTTATTTTTTCATAAGAGGCATTCCTAGAAAAAATTTGTCAAGAGGCCAATCTACAAGACAAAATTATAATATATATGGTGACTTCTCCAAATATTGAAACTTATTCACTGGTTGATACTTCACTAGTCATTCAATAATGCAGCAGTCCTCAAAAACCAAAACACAGTGGTGACTTGTAGGTCATGTTTGCATTATGCTAGTATAAGCTTATTCTATTCAGAGGCCTACCATATGCAAAAAAAAGAGATTTGTAGAGAAGTTTGCCATGTGCACTATTGGAATTGTAGGAAAAATGAAATAGTTAGCTTATATATCTTCAGCGATTTTGAATTAGGAAAGAAGCCCTTAAAATGTACATCCATCATCAGGCTAGGCTGAGTTCAATCTAGTCAAGTGTGTTGCTACTTGCACACACTTGTTAGTTATTTTTCCCATCTTAGGCCTTAGCAAATGGACATATTAAATGTATAAGAGTTCCCAAAATAAGTTTCTAAGTGAGATGGAAGACATGTGAGCAAATTCAAGTTGGCCTATCCATGTTCACCCATTATTGGGGCTCTTTAGGATTAATAGTTGAGGAAAGTTTTTCAGCACTGTGGGACTAAGAAAGTATGCCAACTTGTAAGATTAAATAACATTGCAACACCATGAGAGTCATCTAGAATTGCTGAACTGATGCTGACCAGTTTAGCATATTAGTAGGAGACAACTTAGAAACTTCTTAGTATCATGTTGCATGAAGAATTGACTCAAACCTTCGTTTTTGAGGCAACTGATATACTGCCCAAATCACGTCCTTTAGGAGAAAATGTTTGCACACTGAGTGTGTGAGAGATCGAATGGGTGTCATGTTCACATGGATTGATACATTAGTCCAATTTATATTTTCTTATCTTTTCCTAAAGGCTAATATCAGTAAATGTGAACATGAGAGTGGTTGCCCTCACATTTGAAGAGACGAATCTAGAGGGTTTGTGTTAAATACCATTTAAGTTAATAATTCTACCCTCATGCTTAATGGAAATAAAAATTTCATATGTTTCATGTCATATGTGCCCAAGGTTTGAAAATACTAAATTTTAAACTCCCAACATGTCCTTTAGAAGAGTGGGTGCCCTCACATTTGAAGAGACAAATCTAGAGGGATTGTGTTAAAGACCATTTAAGTTAATCATTCTACTCTCATTCTTAATGGAAATAAACATTTCATATGATTCATGTCATATGTTCCCAAGGTTTGAAAACACTAAATTTTAAACTCCTAGGATCTCATCATTCCCTCTAGTTGAAGGAAGAAGAAATTTTAAAAGAAACATTGATCTCCTATAGTGACTCATACCTTTCTTATTTAACCTTTGCACTTGAGAATTTGATGGCTTAGGATTTGAACCTCAAATTAAGTGGTAGGTTCAACATATAATTGAGGTTTTTTGACCTTTTTGGAAACCATGCAACGATGAGTGCTTTCTGTGCCCAAGATTATAATGATCCATTTTAGATGAATCTCTTAGCCTTCACTGTCTTAATATTTTTGAATATTGATCTTATTAGAAATTGTAAGTTAAAGGTAATTGTTATTGAAAAATCTAGCACCCCTATGGCATCATAGGTATGGGCACCTCAACTTGACCTATCTCTCTTAGTTGGCATGAGAGAAACTAGTAGATGGACTTCCGAACATTCTGTAGAAGATCCACATAGTTTGCAAAGCTTGTCAGGTAGGAAAGCTATATTGAATACCATTTTATGGAGGACAAGCTTGGAGAGAATAGAGGTTCCTTCAGTTGGTACTTTCAAAAATATGTGGACCAATGAACATGACATCAACCACTGGTGCTAGGTACTTCCTTCCGTTTTTTTATTATTTTAGTAGAAAAATGTGGGTATATTTTCTATAAATAAAATATGATGTGTTTAATGAATTTAAAAAGTTCAAAGGATTAATAGAGAAACAGTTAGGTTTTCATATTTCCTCTCTTAGATATGATACTGGTGGGGAATTCTACTTAAAATATTTCAATAAATTTTGTGTTAAACATGGGATCCAAAGACAATATGGGATGAAAAAACCTTTCAAGATCTTGTGGCAGCCATACAAGAAGAAGAAGCTCCCACCCCTCTTGAAGATGATAACAATATCACTAAAAGGGACCCTCCAAATTCACAAGATTAGTTCATGATGGAAAAGCTACTTTGTGACCAACATAGCCCCACAGCAAACCCCATCCTCATCAAAGAACTGATATGTGTTGATGTATGTGTCCTAGATTCTATGAAAGATTTGCATGAAAAAAAGGAGCATGATAATAATTTTCACCATTATGAGGAGGCTAGTCATGATGTCCAACATGACAAAGCAGTAAAGATAGGAAATGAATTTTTTTTGAATAGTTCCACCTATGATACAAGATGTATGTAGTTCTAGTCGGGTAGAAACCATGTTTCTACCCAAAAGGATCAACAATTTGAAAAGTATGATGAATATCATGCTTCCCTTGCTGATAATTTAAATCCTAAAAACACTTTTGAGGTCACACAATTATACTTCAATCACACTAATCCTATTTTGTCAAACAGTGAAAGTAAGGGAGCTACAGAATTTCATGGTAATATACTTGGCACCTCGACATTCCATTGTGAGTTTGAGTAGAGCAGTAATGTACCCCCACGTTGCACTTTTATTTTAATCATGATCATGTAAGAAATAAATGGAAGTAATCATGGTTTCCTAGAGTTTGAGGTCAATAAACTCAAAGGGTATTTCAAAACCATGAAAGTAATAATGTGACCCTTGTGATTATCTGAGTGAAGAAACAATTAATTTTATAGTTCAACCCTCAAATATCCTATATCATGGAATCTGATGGTCGCCCTATTTTTGATACCTATGATCTAAATTTATTCCTCAATCCTAATGGGATAGGGAAGTTTCTCCATTTTACTGTCAATACTCATCTAGAAGACAAAGTTATTGACATATGTCATGAATATTCCATGGTAGAAATTCAAAAGGTATGTTATAAACATGTATTTAATGAAGCTCTCAGTCATACAGATCCATTTCCACCTCTATATGGCTATATTGTTGACAATAATGAAGTTGTACAACCCCAGAAGATTGATGAAACCTTTAATGAAACCCTCAATGATATTTACAACTACAGTGCTAAGAATGAAAGCGATTTCAAGAAAATCATTGATGAATAATACGGGCTTGACCCAAATAAAAATTCTCTCTAGACCACATCAAATGCAAAGATATTCTCTTCTCCATGAACATGTGGACAATCATTCATGCACTAGATTTTTACAAGGAAATGTAGACAATGAACATCTAATAAATCCACATGAAGTCAACGCTAAGGGACAAATTTGGGGCCTCGAAAAGGTGCATTCTAGAATGATCGATGATATAGGTCAAAATGATCTTTAAACTAGCAAGAGGGAATTTTCTCAACGTATTCGTAAACAAGATTTGGCTGCTCCGACCACTCACCTTATGGGGTACCTTTCAAAGTGTGATTCACATCAATAAGATCTATATATGCACAGGTAACCAAAAACATGAATTGGAGGAATTTTTAAAAAAAAAAGGCTACTAGCAGGAGTAACAAGTTTGGATATGATCATGAGCCTTATAATATTTTTCATAGGAAATATGTTCTCCAGCACATTGAGGATGTGGTTCATCTTGAGTGGACTATTTTCTTGCATCATTGCATTGGTGTCAACACCGTGAGTGAAAGGACTGATGCCAACTTAAATATTCGACTCAACCATGTTGGAACCAAGCAACCAGTGGTTCAAAACTACAGGCCTATTGAGTACCATGCAAAGATAGCTAAAGGAGAATAGTCCAATGCACAACCTAGTGCGAAAAACCCTGTACAACCCAGTCAAGAAACTGTAATATTTATTAAAAATTTTAAGTGAAACTTATATGACATGATCCCAAAAATAGTTGTAGTTGTAGAAATGTACCTGACTACTTTGTATAAATATCCTAGAAAAAAATTGACGAATGAATTTGTACCCACTCTTTTGCATGCTCTGGGGGACAAGACCAATTTTAATATAATTAAAAAATAAACAAGAATTGGTAGAGGTGATCAATGTGAAATGTTTTTTAAGAGTGCTCTTCATGATACTAGAAGAATAGCTAACTCACATGATGTTTTGTATCCATAGGAACAATGGGACCCAAACCCCTTGCATAAATTTGAGTACCTTGTCCACAATAAAAGAATGGAAAGCATTTTAAGCTTAAACGATTTAGAGTTCTCATTTTTAGCACAGAAGGGAAGGTTGGTCGACCAAGAGTCAATTATGATGTGGAAACCATCTTAAAATAGCCTAATATACAAATACAATGTGCTTGTACTCTAAAATTATAGAGTACAATGTGACAATGGACTGCATTCCCCAACTATTTATAGGCCTATCACTTAGAGCCTTAGGTGCATAACTTCTAGATGGGTTGTATCACTAGCACTTGTGGTGGCCTAATAATGGTTATGGAAGACTATGGAATCAATATTCCTTAAAATACAAAATTGCAGATCATGCTCCCCTTGTGACAAGTTTTCATATATCCAATACAAACCTTTAACAACAATAATTTGGACAATAGTATGTGCTCTCATGTGATGGAAAAATGGGATTTTCAAGAAAAGGGGGCAGTATGTGGTTTGACAGAGTTCACAAACATCCTCTTCAAGACGACTACAAATATCTTGTGGCAGATCATGTCCACTGTTGCATCAAAATTTATGACATTTTTCATTTTCAAGTACCCAAGTTCTGTTGTAGCCCAGCAATGACAAGATTCCATCCTGCAAACATTTTGCTTTTGAGGTTTCCTAATTTTGCATGATGACTAAGCACATAGGAAGTGACCATTATATCCATGAGGTGCTGTGATGGTTGCATTAATTTACTAATTTCAATTGGAAGCCTTATTTTGGCACATGCTACAGCAGGATAGGAAAGGTATAAGATCTACTGAGCAATAGTTTAGAGTTGAATAAGCTCTTTTGAGCAGCAGTCTTGATTTCTTAGATTCATAGGCTTTAATGTCTTGTGCTTTGCCTTATAAGGGCCAACCTTTTATGTAGTGATGATATTTTTGTTGAACGTGGAGGCTAGTTTCATATGTGCATGAAATTATTCTAAGGTTCTCGTGCACTTCTACGAAGAAAACATCCCCAAGTTGGAACCAAGTGTTGTCCGCCAATGAAAAGGGACTGCAGATGTGATTTTAATCACATTTGCAGAGTATCATGGTTATCCCAACTTTCCAAAAGTCGGAAATATGTAAAAATCCCTTTTCATCAAGCACAACTACATGCACATGTTTGAAAACATCATATACTATAAACCCACGGGAAAGACCATCTGCTACAGCACTATTGTTAGGCTACATGTGGCAGATTTGTGAGCTCATCCATTGGATGACTTGTACTTTCTTGACTATTATAGCCAGCAATAAAGGTACAGTAAACCAACACCGCTCTGAATCTTATGAGGCAAGAATTAAGGGAAAAGCACAGTTTTTCAGATGTTTCATGGGCTTGATGACAACAAGAAAGATAAGCATATTGGCGTGTAAAGAATATCTGTGAATGATTTTTTTGACACATCTAAAGGCGGAGCCACTGAAGAAGAGGAACACAGCGCTGGAAGGTTAGGGACTATAGTGCACAAAGTTACATTTCAGAGATGAGAATTACATTATTGCGATACAAGTTGTTCCAACTGTGAAGACAGAAATACAAGACAGTACTGTGAGGTTGCTGCCCAGGTTTGACAATAGTTCAAGGTAGTTTGTGTTATCTTCTGAGGTATGACAACATTTTTCCTGAGGTATGACAGGATGTAACCTTAATCTATGTTATAAGAAATAGAAGTGACCTTGATGACATGACAAGTGATATGTATATGACAGTAATCCTGATGTATAACAATGATCTTGATATTTATGATATATAATCTTGACTAAATAGTAGCAACCTTGTTATAGGGCAGTCATTCTTGTTAAATATGCAATCACCTTATTCATTAGGAGAATTTTGAGGTCTAAAATGGGCCTCCTAAGGAAAATGTACAATCAAAATTCACTTTATGAGAACCAATCACATTTTCGCGGATGCCATCATCCCTAATGGTTGAAGTGGCATTGCTTGAGTTAAAGGTACTTACTTGTCACATTCTCAATGGTGGATAAAAATTCATGGTTAACCATGATAGTGCTCTAAGTACTTTTAAAGTCATAAAGTAAAATACTCATAATAAATGTCATGTCAAATTTTTTGAATAAAATATTATTATTGTCAATTCATATTTTTTGAAAGAAACAATGCATATCCCTACAAATTCTTCATGTACTTACACACTTTTCAATAAATATTATATTTACACACTTTTCACTAAATATTATATTGTATTATATTATTTTTATATAGTATATTAATTACATGTTATTATATAATTTAAATAATATAAATTTTAATTAATAGTATATTCTATAATTAAGGATTTACATTTATATTTTATTTTACGTTATTTAAGTACAAAGGACAAATGCATTAGTTGTACAATGATAATGATTCTTTCTTAAAAAAATCATTTTTATTTATAGTCACATCAATACAATTTTTTTATTAATTTTATTTTGGTACAACTTTTGAATTGAATTTAACCATGGTTACATGGATTTTGGTACAAAAAGTGAAGAAAATTCATAAATATTATTTTATTGGTTTAGATATTATTTTATTATTTCCTTAGGAGGCCCATTTTAGACCTCACAATTCTCCTAATGACATAATAGTAACCCTTGAGACTGTGGTACATAGTAGCAATTAGGTCATATAATATTGATACATTTGGAAGTATGACAATGATTAAAATGACAATTGTATCCACAAGATCTAAGCTCTGCTATATACCCATGTGATGAGACGTAATCTGAGTTATGGCAACTATTTTCATTCTGAGTAACCAAGAAATGTGACAGTGATCCTAACTCAAGACAGTTATCTTAAATGATAGTGAAATGTGGCAGACGTGACAGATATATATATACCCTTGTACATTGGTGTAGTGGAAATCTCAGTTCAATCATGTCAATGCACATTTCAATTCAGATCTTGATAAGGCTAAAGATGATCAAGTTCAGTGCTTCATAAGGTCTCAGTTCAAATTACCACCATGGCTATAGAAAAGTATGAAGCACAACTACAAGTTGAGTCTTTGTTTGAGCTACAGTATCTACCTGAACCGAGGCTATGGGTATACATATGTATCTGCACTGAGCCCTTATTCAAGCTACAATATGTCTAGATAAAAAGGGCTTGTGTGTGTGTGTGTATATATATATATATATATATATATATATATATATATATATATATATATATATATATATATATATATATATATATATATATATATATTAAAATGTAAAGGATAGTTGTTCTACTTCACGTAGCATTTCCACTTGAAATTATATCTACATATAGTATGCATTTTGATGACACCTAGTGCTCAGAATAAGAGATGATTTTCATCCTGATAGCGATCTCTTTTATCTCGGTTTTCCTTGATATTTGGATATCATATAACCTACAATAATATTGACCATGTTTCTCATCATGGTGCTATGACTATAGTATACTTGGGATGTTAACAGTAAGTCTACTTTGTGATGTCTCTGATTAGACAGTGTCAAATTTCATTTCAACTCACATAAACTGTCTCTTCTGCATGAGGAATAATGGCATCATATTTACATGAAAACATATTTCAGCATCATCATGCACACATACTTACAGTTAGCATTGGAAAAAGGTAATTGGTAGGTGCCCGACATCCTTACAAATCATTGAAATTTTGATCTAAGTTGGATCTAGTCATGACCTTTGACATTTTCCTCTCTGTTGAACTTCTAGCCTCTCTTCAATATGTCTAAGAAAAGAAGAGGCATAGTTCTCCTATTATTCTATGCATCTCTAAAGATAAAGGAGTCAAGCCTTCTATGTGCAAAGGAAACCTTGGTCGTTAGTAAAACCCTATCGCCTTACTTTTCATATTTGAACAGTAACTCGAAAGGTTTAATACATTTGTTCATTCTACCAAGATACATGATGATGTCTAATGTTTATGATTGATATCTATGACCTACACCAGGCAAGCTCAATTCTAGTTGAGCCATCTTGAGGAAATCTTCAGTTTTTCAATAGCTTCATATGTCAAGAAATGAAAGCTTCTGTAATCTGATTTATAGTTCTGGAAAGAAAAATTGAAATCTCATATACAGCCTTAGGAAACTTCAGTAGCAGAATAGAATCTCTGTTCTAAGGAGGAAAATTCTTCTTGAAATAGAAAGTTGAGGCTATCAGTTAAGGACAGAACCCTACCCTATAAATATTCCTGATTTCTTCATCATATATGGCATCAGTCTTGCTATGTGAGGTTTTATCCTATGTATGGCTTCTCATATTATTCAGCTCAGCATCCTCTATTGTCCTTTTTCTGTCCTGTACAGTTCCATAGCCATGATGATGTGATGTAACTATTCATGATCTTGTTCACAATCGAAGTTGTGAACAAAGCCAATGTGAATTTTGATAGCTTATCCCTTGACAGGATATTTACTATAATAAGTTGTTGGGATCTGCCAGTAAAAGATTTTGCAGAACCCTTTGGATTTAAGTGCAGCTCACCTGGAGATTTTATTCTTGAAGGAAATCTAATCAAGTTCTCTTTATCACTTCTTATCAGCATGAAAAACAGAGGTACCCAGAAGAAAATGCAATGATGCATATCAGATTTTATGTCTCGACAAGCACGACAAGTAGTAGTCCCTAGATTCAATAGCCTAGTTGCCATCTCATAAAGAATGGTTCTTTAGAATACCAAAATGAGAAAGACTCCTCATTATGGATTGAGTAATTTTATACGTTGATAGTAGTCATCTAGCAATGAATGATTATACAGTTTTTCAGAAATAATGTCATGGGAAGATTTCTTCTTCTTGGTTGAAGGACCATAATCCACTTTCAGGGGGAGCTATAAAATCCATGATAAATTTTGTTGTCCGATTCTTGATGAGACCAAGCCATGACCATTGAGTTTAAATAACTCTGATGATCTAATTTTCATAATTAGAGCACATGGACCACAGGATTAATAACAGGTTGAAAATGACTTAATGGTTATAAGCAAGCCTTCTTTCCCAACATTTAGAGGGAGATAATATGTTTAATTCCTATCTATGAGATAAAAATTCCCCCATTTTTCACTATAAGATCAAGATTATCTTTCTTCGGAAAGAAGCCTAGAATCATGGTTAGACTCTATTACGAGGGTCTCAGATGAACATTGAGCTCTGGGAGCTCCTGGGGGCTTGGGGTACTTATTAAACTATGAGTGACCATAGGGTGAGTGGTTCACCTTTCCCTAATGGTGCAATGTGTACAGAGTGAGTGGTTCACCTTCCCTTATGATACCCCATCACATGTGTGTAGGGTGAGTGGTTCACATTCCCCTATGATTGCAGGCACATGCATGTAGGGTGAGTGGTTCACCTTCGCCTATGGCATATAAGCAGGATGAGTGGTTCACCTTCTCCTGCGCATACCCAAGTGAGAGATGCATTCAAGCATCTAATTGTGGACATGTAGGTGGGATGTGGTTCATCCTTTCCCCACGTAGGATCCTTCCTACTATTATTGGTTTGCATGTGGGTAGGACGCGGTCCATCTTTACCCTACTCTCTGTGTTTTTGCATACCTGTAGGAGGTGGTTCATCCTTTCCCTACATGTGGTTGTGATATATGTAGGAAGTGGTTCATCCTTCATACATATGGTTGTGATATGTGTTTCATAGGATGTGATTCATCCTTTCCCTACATATGGTTGTGATATGCATTTCGTAGGATGTGGTTCATCATTTCCCTACATGTGGTTGTGATATGTGTTTCATAGGATGAGGTTCATCCTTTCTCTACATGTGATTGTGATGTGTGTTTGTAGGATGTGGCTTCTCCCTTCCCTGCGTGTGATTATGAGTGGGATGTGATATATTCTTTCCCTATTGATGTTCTTGCAACATCCTACCCATGTAGTCTGAGACTCATGGGAAGTACCTCTCATTTGGCCAATGAGTTGGGAAATGAGGATAGAGACCATAGCACTACCAATGGACACATCATGTATTTCCATACTCTCTATGCTAGTATGCATGGTGTTCAAACATCTTGATCTGGGATCAACTAAGGTTCTATCTTTGGACTGACTTATGTCAATGGAGGGTGGCATGGTCTTGTGACTCACTCTCGATCAATTATTCTTCATTATTACTTCATGGTTCAATAGAGCTGAGCAGAGATGACTGAGATGGTATATAACATCTAATGACATGATGATGGATATATTGACAGGTGGAATTCTCCCTAGTTGAGAGGGAATGTTAAAATTCGCAACTAGGGAAAATTTCCATTTTTATATAGCTCCAATTGGGAAGATAATTGCGGCATTGAACTCATATATTCGAGAGGACCAAAATCGATATAAATTTTGTCTCATTTGGACAAGCGGAAGTGGGTTTTTTATTTTATCCTCTCATACATAATTTATCAAGGTTGGCCCTCACCTTATGTTGGCTCAATTAGCCCAAGAGACACGTCTATTCATCTTCCATCATATTATATAAATAGGGGATCCTTCTCCCTCATTTGGACACATGATAAGGTTTTGATCTATGACTGAGGCAGTGGTGGTATTGAAGGAGGAAAAAAGAAGGTTTGTTGTTGAGTTAACTTTTGTTCTAGGGCCGAGTCTTCCATGAATGGTCAGCTGTAGGTAAGGAGTATCTTATTTGGGTTATCTCTCTATTTTTGGCTCATAATCTGGCAAGTCGAGTTAGTTTTTGGGCTCTTTTTTGAAGGAGGAACCCTCTCCTCATTAGGTCGCATCATTGTCCTCCTATTTCTATTAGGGTTGTTGCAAACATCTCAAGGAAAGTGGGTTAGCCTGAACCAATTGGGGCCAAGAGTAAGCCCTGGGTATCTTTGGAAAAATAGATACCCTCCCACACATAGAAATGGGAAGAGTAGTTACAAAGGGAATTGAATTTTTTCTATGAGATCCCAAAGCTCCAAAACAAGTAACGGTTTTGTTCTAGCAATAAATGTGGAGAAACGCAAACTTCAAAAAAAAACTATTGGAACAAATCTTGAAAAAATTGGTCAAGGAGCTCAATTCTGGAATCTATATGATTGGCAAGTTGAAGGAAGCATATACTAAAGAGAAGGAATGAACTAGAATATTGGATGTATTTTCGAGATTAGAAGGAGCAAGCACACAACATTGTAAACCCTTAAATAGATGGAATTGTGCATATCTAACAAACAAGATATTCTAGATCAAGGAGTATATAATGAACCAGTCAATATCATAGGTACCAATGACCTAAGGAAACCAATGGAGAAATTCATAATAAACAACACACACTATTCTCTATATAAAATCACTTTTTTCATTTCAACTTTGGTTTTATCAATTCTCAGTTGATCTCAGTTATAACTATAAAACAAATATAAGTATTGGTATTATTCAAGCCACTGATTCATCAATGACTACCAAGGTGACATTCTCACCTTCCTGGCATGAATTTTAATGGGAAGAGAAACTGGCTGCAAGCACTGGGGAGATTTTGAAAAATAAAATCACTTGCAATTAACATGTAAGCCAAAAAGAAATCTACTCTTTTTGGTGCAGTCTACAAGTAAAATACCTTGAATCATTAAAAAAAACAACAAAACATTATTGCATTGATTTGGGCATTCTTGTGGTTTTTGTACTCCTTGATGCTTCATATTCACTTTCTTTAGTAATTTCACTACTATTTCATTGGAAGCCCTCATAGAAACATGCCACCAATAGTGATAAGATAAGACAATTTTAATAAAATATTCATGAAATAACTGAAAAAGTAGTTGATTATTCTTTCTATCCATAGAAAATCATCTAGGAATTGCAACTTGCTTCATCTCATCCAAAGAATGACTAGAAAAAGCAAGTCAATGGGATTACAAGAGGATAGCTGACCATTCCATATATTCATAGTAAATTATCTGGAAATTACACCTAACCTCACCTATTTGACCATGCAATTTAGGCAGAATGACAGGAGAATGGAGCATCCATTTGTGAGGAAAAATTCAAGTTGAGGATATAGCCATAGGAATGGACCATCCATTGACCTCACCAATGAACAAATCCTCATTGGAAATGTACTGTTATTTATTTTATACCAGGTATTTTAGACTAGATATGGAAAAATGATGGTAATACATATGGAGAAAAAAGAGCACGCATAAGTTCTCTGATGGTTAGATTAAAGTTTAAAAATAACCAATTCATCATAAACAATCGATAATATTTAGCAGAAACAAACCTGACGTTTTCTCTATAAGCACGAAAGCACCACAGAGCTTCGAAACTTTCCTGCCCCATCATACTGCAAGTACAAGCTTACAAAGATCATCTTTCAGAAACTCAATTGTAATGTTGAAAGTAGCCATTAGCTACAAGAATACCTAGACCTCCAATGGCTTGGCAGCATTGGCAGGATCCACATCAACATCGATCCTCGACTTCCACTCATTTTCACTAACCCTCACCTAGTCCTTCATACTTGGAGACACAATGGACCGCTCAAATACCATTGTGGGATTCTCCAAGAGGGGAAGCAACGATTCCAGCAAAAAAGAATAGGCCCATCTCTGGTTCGCCAGCCCTGAGTCCTTCACTATTTTCCCGAAACCAATCCTTCACTATTTTCCTAAAACCCTTGTCGTAAAAACCCTTGAGTGCAATAAAACCAGTCAGTCATGATCAATAGCACTCTCCAACAATGAATGAAGCACAACCCTAAGCATGGTAACACCTTGTCTATGCTCCACGATGAATTTAAAGAGACCCTCTACATATAATTTTTCGCAGGGGAAATTGAGACCATTTTCACTCTTTCCACTTTCAATGGCCACGAGGGTGGCTTTCTTCTGCTCTTATAAGTGAGTGATATATGTTTCATCATTCAATTTGATTAATTTCTCTCATTTTTCCAACAATTCTTCAATTTCTTTAGTTTTGAGCTCCAGATTTTTTCCCTTCTTTGCAATTTCTTTGAATTTATTCTGGAGAAAAAATCTCTAGTGAAGCATAGTGGTATGTGATTTCCTTCCATTGGAGAGTGCATTTCTCTAGAAATTCTCTTTGGGTATCTAGAACTGTAAATGCTTCCTCTAGTTGTTGCTTATCTGCCTCCATTGAACCCATCTATGCAGTGCTAAACCCTGAACCCTAGGGTGGCCTAACGTTATATGTACAGTAGAAAGGATGTAATTCCTCAAGGCTAATCATTTTTTGTTTTCCATTGTTTTTTATAACAATTTTTTGCAAGAAAATAAATCTTCGGGAAACAGTGTAAAGGCCTACTCAAGTCAACATAAATATGGAACACTATGAGGGCCTGCTCAAGTGAAAGTATGTTGAGTTGTTGTTTAACCATAATGTAGATGCATGAATTTTTTTAATATAATTTTTCTAATTAAAATAAAAATTATTATATTATTATAAAGATAAAAGATGGGTTTAAGATGATTTGTAATTTTTGATATATTTTTCAAGTTTTCGTGCAAGGGATGTGAGAATTCCTTTCTCATGGGTATTTAAACTAATCTTCATCTTTGAAGAATAATCAAAGGAATAGTAAATTATTGATATTGTGTTGGATCCATGCTCCCGTTTAATGTGGATTATGTCTAACCCTATGCATCAGAGCCACCCAAGGGTGCTAATTAACTTCCCTCCCCTATGACACTTAACATGCGACCCTCATCCCCTAGATGCGGGTGTTAAAGCCTGATCGTACGTCACTTGGCTTGTGGGACAGTGCGTGGCAAGGCCACATGGCCACCCACAGGCATCACCTATGGTGCCCCTCAGCATTAATACATCCAGGCCATCACCTTGCATGGAATTTATGTTGTTGTAAACGTCGAGGCCTTCACTGTTACAAAATGTTGCTCCCTGGTTCTTTTCCTCGGCACTCTGTCTCTGCGCCTGGTTCACCTGTGACGCTTCGGCTCCTCCTTGTCGCTTCTATGCTGCCAATGCTCTCACCTCTGCAAACTAGATGCTCCCCTAAAGTTGCGGAGCCCAGCTCTTAGACATCTTATGGGCGGCGCTGCAACCTGGGCAGCTGTATTGAATTTATCCCCGGCTTCCATTACTCTCAGAGCCTCTTCTATCAATTGAGCCTCTCTGCCTCCTTCGACCTCAATTCTCTCTCCGCTTCTTTGCTCGCCCTTGCCAAATCTGTCTGATCTTTTTCTCTAAAGACCCTTCACCCATTGCATGTCAACATGCCTCGGCTCTGACATCGTATGCGATGCCGGAGAGGCAGTTGCAGAGGCTGCACCTCTCGATTGTAGCACTCATCCACATCCAGCTCTTCTTCGTCATCTCTATAGCACTCCTGGGGTCGATACCCTGGCACCCGCAGTGGGCGTGGTCGTATTTTTGGCTCCTCCCCTCGAAATATTTCTTCTAAGCTGATGACGCGTCCTCCATCCCGCCTCAATGCCTCTGTCTCCTCGCATAACCCGGCCACTGCCCACTTCCAATTCCAATGCAACTCTGACCGCCCTCTCGTCATGACGACCATCTCTATTTCTTTTCGTGAGGTCTCTGGTGTGGGTCCTGGCTCCTGTCAACCCTCCTCGCCTCCGCATCCGAGCAACGAGCCTGGTCCCTATGAGAATGTGAAACCCCATCAGGCACCTACAAGGCTTAATTATGGTTCGACGGGCGATGGAAGTTCAAGCTACTTCAAGGAAACATTCAAGCAGGAAGGAGGAAGCGATGATGATGTTGCAACACCTCAACGTGGCTCCCTTCTGGCTGATGATGATGAGTACAGATGCCCGATAGTTGAAGAACCTCCTCCAGCTGCTCATGGTGTCTAGATCCTCAAGTCTTTTCCAAGTCAATTTTCCCAGTTATTTTGTTTGGCTGTCTACTCACCTCTATGCGGGATGTATTTGCTTATGCTATTATGTCGTTGGTTTCCTCGATAGAGCCAACACTTCAAAATTTACATGGGCTAGTTTCCCCACCAGGGCAGCTCAATTTTTTCTATTTTGCTGGACTTATGCCACTGATGTTGGCCTGAACTGCTGAGGCCCTGGCCTCTTTGTACGATATGTTTTACTAATAGAATTTACTCTTACTTAGAAAAAAAAAAAACATGCGACCCTCATCCATGCATTTGATGAGCTTTATAAACATAATCATTTTCAACGAAGGGGAAGCTCCTCACTCCAAGGTGTTCTTCTCAATGCATATGTGCTTCATTTTTTGTTCAAACCCACTCCAATCCTCTCTCCTTTACTTTGCATTATATCCCTCTTAATAAAATTTTAGTACATAAACATTGAAGATAAATGCAACATCTCCCACTTGCATTCCATTTGGTGTTTCAACCCTCCATGCATTCGGCTTGACTCTCCAACCCAAACTTATTTTATATCATCAATGTTATGTTTTTACCCTTTTTCTATTAGATTGATGTTGGTGGAAATAGAAATAAATGGGATTCAAGGTTGTTTTGTTGAACTAGAGAATGTGGCTTATCACCCAAGATATTACCTAAAGGCCACCCTTTCTCGCTATTATATTTCAAGAATTTAGAATTCATCTTAGGCTAGTTGATTTCTACTCAGGATACTTCCTTCATCACACCACTCATTTAGTGTTCAAAGGAAACAATTAGCAATAGTTGCAGTTGTCATTTTTAGATCTTCGGTTTCATTATCATGGGTTACCATTCATTGGACCTTATTTTCCTTTCTTCTCCTTTTTCTTATATATAGTACTTAGGGAATGAGGCTTTCACCAATTTGGAACAACTTATAGATATAAAATTTACATGAATTTGCACTTCAACCTTAGAATTTAGACTTAGATACATCATTCTAGTGTATCTTTAATGATTTTGGCTTTCAATTTTTTATTTTCATTCATCACATATGACAAAAAGGAAAGTAATTTGCCACTAATCTATTGAATGCTTAGCCATAAAGGTGTCCCCTGACGAAAATGAATGAATTTCATATGGAATGACATGGGATAAAATTTGACTAACCAAAATAAGGATTACATTAAGGTTGATGTGTATAAGCACCTACTCAAATCACCAAGAATATTCCCAAACCATCAAGATGACATGCTTCTTTGAGTAAAATTATGAAACAACATGGAATAATCTAGCTTAGAATTTATAACCAAAGCATCAAGAGTTAGAATAGAGTGCTTACATGATCACAATGGAAATAATACACATTGAAGATATCATATGAACATGGAGCATACATATCAAGCTAAATGTGCTAGCTAAAGCAACCTCTTCCTACACCTAGGGTCATAGATGGCCAAGGAAAGGTGTCATCAAACCAATGATACATCCATGAGTTACATATAGATGCATATACCTCAGTTGGAAAAAAATCAATGTGACAATAATCCCAGAGGCTGAGATGGCAATGAAAATTTATAAATTTCCTCTAAAAACCCATATATAAAGTGGGGTAACAGGTCCTATGAAATCTAACATACAATTTACAATGGGAAATCCTCAAAAGTCTCTTTAAGAAAATATTTCCCATTGAGGGACAGGATGAAGTATGAGGCCTCACAAATTTTATATTTGAAGGAGTTTGAATCTTGGTTTGTCAATTTTGGCCCTAAGCGGGCAAGGAAACATGGAAGGAGGTGACCCCCTTAAAAGAGTTCAAATGGATAAGGGAACATAAGGCCTTATATAAAGATATAAATCCAAGGACATCCCTCATAAAAAGAGCTAGACATGTATTTAAAGAATGTAGACAACGACCCATCCAAATTTTAATAAAGAAAATATAATGTCTCTTAAATCTCATTATAAATGAGGCTTCTACAGATGAGGTGACCCTCTAACTCTATCTTGTGTATATGGCTAAGCTAGCATATGTTATTGGGAAGAAGAATACCATGATTATTAGTTTCAACTCAATGCCAATGTAAACCCACTTCTAACGTAGCAAGGGGAATCTAAGGGTAATATCCAATGCTATTATGTGTATGTGTGTTAAACAATAACACCCCCTCTCATTTGCATGAAGTGTTCCTAGTACAAATTCATCTTAGATTTTAGGTCATGAAAATATGAAGTCCAAGTACACTGAATGTATTGTCTACAAATAACCTCTCTAACAACCTGATAAAAACATATAATAATTTCATTTACATTGGAGGTGTATGTCACTTGAATTGTGTTACAAATTTAATCGCTCCCCCACAAAAATGTGGCATGCTCCCTTGAGAGAACAACCTCATGATGTAAAAGGAAATTAAACATGATATAACTTTAATAATGCCCAACATTCACCCCCTGGCTCACCACTCATGGCTAATGTGAGGCTATTTAAAGCATTTATGTGGATAATATCATTTTATTTGATCTTATGTATAGTTTTTTACATTGAAGCAATTGAGTTTTTTTAGCAATCAAAATATTTGTATCAGGAGTGCACTCCTTTTGCATTAGGGCTAGAGAGGCCTTTTCTTTATGAGTGATCTATTCATTACCAAATCCTTATGTAGGAGATCACTACAAGTTTCATCTCAACATGAAGTGTATATATTGTGAGCAATTCAAATCGAGGCTTTGGAAATTATCCAATTAGGGGATTTGGGTGTTTAGGGGTTAGGGATTAGGGGTTAAGGGTCACTGGTCAAGAGGATAAGGGGTTAAGGCTTAGAGGGTTCATGGATTCTAGGTTAGGGGTTAGTGGGTTAATATTTAATGGTTCAATGGATTAATGGGTTATGATTTATGAGTGTAGGGGTCAAGGAATTATGGCTTGGGGGTTGAGGGGATAGGGAATTCAATATTTATGGGTTAAGGGCTTATGGGTTGTGATAATGCGGCCCCTAATCCCCTTATCACCATTGTTGGGGGTTACCCTATCAATTTCTCTTTTGCCTTCCCTTTAGGCCCCCTATCCCCTAGGAAATTAGGTCCAAAGCCCCCTTCAAAGGATTTAAAAATATCCTCAACCTAGGTTCCCTAAACTTTAAAAGGAATTATTCGATATAGCCCTTTATGAATCCATACTCAGCAATATAAATTTTAGAAGAAATTCCAAGTGTTATCTTGAAAGAGAAGAACCAAAAGTTTTTGGTTCCAATATTCAAGGTGGAACCATGGGAGGTATCAAAGAGCATGGAACATGTTGACAATGTTAGATCTTGCCAACATATAGGGGGTCTCCCCGATATGAAGTCCCAATTAGACCTCACAACATTTGGGGTGGAAGCCCCATCCGAAAATGTGACTCAGTTGCCATGTTCTTAAATATTTTCCTTGGATGTAGGTCTTAGTATGTTGAACTATGTTTGGTTGTTCTTAGGTGTTGTAACAATGTATTTAGACATCACCTCTATTTTAGAATACGAGTTTTCTAATATACAAAAAATTATGTTTCAAACTAGGGACAAAATAGACATATGAAATGCACTTCTTCTCCCCCTTCTTTTTTAGAATGTTGACTCTTCTTCTTCCAATGAGAAAGGCTTTGCTATTAGTCCCTATTTTCACTTCAGATTTCACACTTTCATCTATATTTGAAAAAAATTATTTGTTCCCTTTCATGTGGTTGCTGCACCCTGAATCCAAAACCAATACATCCCTTTGTTTTTCTTGTGCTATATTACAAGCCAAAAACATGCTATCTTGGTTTTGATTTGCCTTTGTGAAATTTGAACTTGGTTTGATACTTATATCATGTTCCTTATTTCTACATTCACTTGCATAATGACCATACTTCTTATAGTAATGACATTGAACTTGGGATTTATCATACCTATGACCTTGTGCTTGATTCTGGCTTGGGACTTGATTTCAATTTTGAATGTTGCCCCTTCCACTTGAGCTTGAAGGGCTGCCTCTACCACCTCTTTGTGGGATTATTCCTCTCCTCTAGCATTTGATATTCTGCCCCCTCTACCTTGACCAAATGAAACTTATTTCTTGAAGGCATGCCCCAATGACGAGTTTTTTGATTTATTCATTCTATGTTCATACGAAATTAGTGATGCATGAAGCTCATCCAATGAAAAATGTGAGAGATCCTTTGTCTCTTCTATGGCCACAACAATGGCATCAAATCTTGTTGGAACACTTCTCAAAATTTTCTCAATAATTCTCCTTTCCTCAAGTGTCTCACCATGAGACCTGATTTGCGTAACCAATCCAATTACGTGTGTAAACATTGAGTCTACATTGTCATACTATTTCATACAAATTGTCTCAAAATATCTTCTTAGCATTTGTAGTTTTGTTGTCTTCACCTTTACCATGCCTTGGTAGGCTGTCTGAAGGGTATCCCATGCTTGCTTGGACTTCATTTTTGCTGCAATCCTTGGGAAACTACTTTCATGAACTACTTAAAAAATGTAGAAAAGGGCTTTTGGATTCTTCTTCCTGTTGTCCCTCAAAAAATCATTTTCTGCTTGTGACAATGCATTTTATGCTACTGCATATGCTCATTCCTACAACCCATTCTCGACCAATTCCCAAACATCTTGAGAAGAAAACATACACTTCCTTTTTATAGCCCAATATTCATAATGATTTCCATTAAACTGAGGTATTTGAGGATTGGTAAAGCTTTTTCTTGATGTTTCTATTTCTGAGTGTTAAAAAAAACATTCTCAAATGACTTAGAAACAACATTTAACACTGAGTAAAAGCATGTTCTCTTAAATAATCAAATTTTACACCAGCTCATATACCACATGAAAGTTTAGGCATAGGAGTTTTCCCTCAAGTAGTTTTCCTTGAGCATCTAAAATGGAGCAAAAAATTCAAATCTTACCCTTAGAAAAACAGAGTAAAACGAGTATAGCTACAAACTATACTTTTGATTATGATTTCAAAACACAAGAAAATACATTCTCATGAAAAATTGAGGTTGCAACTCCTTCACCATGTAAAATATGAGTTTTACTGAGATTTACTCTTCACCAGGAATTGAAGTAACTCACTATAAAACCAAGTAACACATTATTTTTTTACCCGTCCACCACAAATTGCTCCACTTTCTCTCTAAAAAAATCTCAGACTTACCTCAACCACTATGCAAAATAATTCTACATACTTGATTTTTCAAAACAATCATTTTTAATATTTTTAATACATTAATTCATGACAAAGCCAAAATATTAAAACACATAATAGATCATTATAAAAAAATGATTTTCTATGTTGCAGAGTATATATCAGTTGCAGAATAAATGTCTGACCATAAATTTTTACCAAAATTAAATTCTCATTTGATTTTCATTATTTTGATGGGAATAGTCTTTAGTGCGACTTTTTGGAGTTTTCGGTGCCAGAATCCGGTGAAAAAAATTGTGGTAAAATCTTGATTTCTATTATTTAAACTAGTTTTTTTTATTGTATATATAGATTCAACACCCTAAAAAACCCCTGGGACACCTCGATTGTGCAAGTTACCCATCAAATTTCTGTTTTCAATAAATTCTTGCCGAATTCTAAAGAAATTATACGGGAAAAATCCACCAGAAAAACCTTAAAAAAATCTCACTAAAGACAACTCCATTTTGATGTGTTGCAGAATGATGAATTTGTTCTCGTTTTCAGAACTTCATTTAATCAATATCCCTAAGCCCACAAAAAAAATGGGTAGCTTGCGTAAATTTCTTACTCCTATTCAGAACATATTTTAATTAATGTCCTTCAGGCCTCCAAACAAAATGCGCAACCTGCACTTAAAATTGTACCACTATTATGACCATTAGTTTAATAACTATATGCGCAACCTGAACTTAAAATTGTACCACTATTATGACTGTTAGTTTAATAACTATGGTAGTTGAGACTAATTTTTCCAACATCGAGCATTTGATTTACAAAAATGTAACGGGGATGACTGGAAATATCATTACATGCAATCTGTGGCGGGAATGACGGGGGTGTTCAATCGGGATGAATAGTCTTATGGCAGTGGACACCATGGTCAAAGCTGTGGAATTAAATTTCATTAACGACTGCATGAAAGTGCCAGAGTTCTGGGTTTACTTCGCTGATCTCCCATCAAATGATTTTAATAATTTTCTTCGGATGTTGCTCCATTCAAAGGCACTAACTGAATGACAGCAACAAAGGGCGATGAAGATAAGCTTGCGGCTACTAGATGTTACTTCACATCAATGGTTTCGGGATCGCAATATATACGCCTTTTCCCATAAAAAGTCCCCCATTTCTTCCACTCCTCCAATAGTCTACACTGGCTCTTGTGAGTGAGTGATATATGTTGAGACAGAGTAACACAGAAGAGCACAGAAAACAAATAGAGATGGGAGAAATTATGAAAAACACAGACTAGAGAAGGAGATTTATTACACAGAGATTTATTACATGAGGCCTAGCCTTGCTTGTCTTGGCATGCTCATGCAGAGGTAGGAATACAAATTTATAGTTGCAAAAGAGGGATAATTCTGCATGTGAAATGATTACACGGTTAATCATGGTGGCTGGGTGGCGCGTTAAGTTCGGCGCCGTCGGTGAAGACATTGATTGGCTGGGTTAGGTTTGGCACCGACATACGGATTCACATTTAACATTCTCCCACTTGAAGCTGAATGAAGAATCTTGAATCAAGTCACACTGATACCTATCATGCCTCTACATAACTCATGCTTACTTCTTGGTAGAATCTTAGTGAGCATATCAGCAGGGTTCTTATCGATATGGATCTTTTCCAAATATAACTGCCCTTCCTCCAACACATGTCGGATCCAATGGTACCTTAAGTCAAAGTGCTTGGTTTTTGAGTGAAATGCTAGATTTTTTGCCAAGTGAATGGCACTCTGACTATCACAATACAACACATATAAGTTGCCCTGCTTGATTCCTAACTCTCCTAGGAATCATTTCATCCACAACATTTCTTTGCAAGCCTCTGTTGCAGCTATGTACTTTGCCTCTGTTGTAGAGAAAGCTACTATTATTTTTCACCTTGACACCGAAGATACAACTCCACCTGCAAATGTGTACAAATATCCTGTAGTGGACTTTCTAGTGTTGATATCTCCAGCCATATCGGTATCTGTAAAACCTTCAAAAACAGTATCATTATTACCAAAACATAAGCAATAACAACTAGTACCCTTAAGATACCTGAAAATCCATTTTACTGCTTGCCAATGTTGTTTTCCTAGATTGGAAAGGAATCTACTCACAACTCCCACGAAATATGCAATGTCTAGTCATGTGCATACCATGGTATACATCAAGCTGCCAACTGTTGAAGCATAAGGAATCTTTCTCATTTCTTCCTTCTCTTCCTCATCATTGGGACATAACTCAGCACTCAACTTGAAGTGGCCTGCAAGTTGTACCAACTAGTTTGGCATCCTTCATATTAAACCTATTGAGCACCTTCTTGATATAATTTTCTTGTGACAACCACAACCTTCTATTTTCCCTATCATGCATGATCCTCATGCCCAATATCTGTTGTGCTGGACCCAAATCCTTCATTGCAAACTTGCTGCCCAAATCCTTCTTCAACCTATTGATCATATTCTTATCATGTCCAACAATCAACATGTCATCCACATATAACAATAATATGGAATACTTTCCTTGATCATACCTCTTGATATAAACACAATGATCAGCTTCCAATCTGTGAAAACCATGTTCTAACATGAATGAATCAAATTTCTTGTACCATTGTTGAGGTGCCTGTTTCAACCCATAGAGACTCTTCTTCAACCTGTAAACAAGGTCTTCTTTGCCTTTTTATATGAATCCTTCTGGTTACTTCATATACATTTCTTCCTCTAATTCTCCATGAAGGAAATCATTTTTTACATCCAACTGTTCACATTCTAAGTCTAACGTAGTAACAAGACAAAGAATGAATCTAATGGATGACATTTTGACAACAGGTGAGAAAATTTCAGTGAAGTCAATACCTTCCTTTTGGGTGAATCCTTTCACCACCAACCTTGCTTTATACCTCTCCTTCTTTTCGTCACCTTCATGCTTAATTCTATATACCCATTTGTTTTGCAAAGCATTTATACCTTTTGGGAGATTTACCAACTTCCAAGTTTTATTTTCCAACAAAGAGTTCATTTCTTCCTCTAGTGCTTTCTTCTATTCTTTACTGTGCTCAAATTTACAAGCCTCTTGAAAACAACTAGGCTCACCTTCATCAGTCAATAGGATATAGTTTGAAGGAGGATACCTTTGTGAAGGCTTATGAGGCCTAGAAGATCTGTGAACCAACTGTGGTGGTGCATTATCAGGTAGAATCTCCTGTAAAGGTTCCTGCACGATTCCTTCTTCTTGGTGTTCATCACTTTCCCCTTGTTGTCCTTCCTGCTCTTGAATTTGTTGCCCATTTTCCTGCATTGGTGGGATGTCTTCATGTTGTTCTTCAAACCTGTCAATAAATTTCTTGACTTCCACCTCACCGATATTCCTCTTAAACATTTATGACTCATTAAATATAACATCCCTGCTTCTGATAATTTTATGTTTGACTAGATCCCATAGATGATAACCAAATTATTCATTAGCATATCCCAAAAAAATACATTTCATAGATTTATCATCTAGCTTAGTTCTATTTTCTTTGGGGATATGTAAAAATGCTTCACATCCAAAGATTTTCAAATGAGAATAATTCAACTTCTTACCAATCCAAACTTCTTCAAGGATGCCTCCATCCAAGGCTGTAGATGGAGATCTATTTATGAGGTAGCAAGTTGTCCTCACAGCCTCTACCCAAAAATGCTTGTCCAAACCGGAATTGGACAACATGCTCCTTACTTTTTCCATAATGGTGCAATTCATTCGTTTTGTAACACCATTCTGTTGAGGTGTACCAGGCACAGTCTTCTCATGCTTTATGCCAAACCTGTTACAATATTCTTTGAATGCATTTGGGCAATATTCTCCACCATTATCTGTTCTTAGGCACTTGAGAAATTTGTTAGTCTCTCTTTCAACAACAACATGGAATTTCTAAAATATTTCAAACACTTCACTTTTACTTTTCATGGGATAGGCCCAAACCTTCCTGGATGCATCATCTATAAATGTTACAAAATATGATGCTCCTCCTAATAACTTGATGTTAACTAGTCCAAACACATCTGAGTGTATCAATTCTAACACATTTTTCTTTCTGTCATGACCACCTCTAAGAAATGAAACCCTTCTTTGTCTACCATATATATAATGCTCACAAAGATCAAGATTGTAGGATCTCAAACCTGATAATAAATTTTTAACAACAAGTATTTTTAAACACTTCTCGCTCATGTGACCCAAGCGCTTATGCCACAGATCTGCTGAATTTCCTTCTCTTGTGACAACAACCAAATATGATTTTCATATCATTTCCTTCGATGAATATAGTGTTCCTGTCTTGGGTCCTTTGGTCACGACCAATTCTCCTTTGCTAATTTTCCAGCCTCCTTTTCCAAATCTTGTGGAATAGCCTTCATCATCCAGCCATCCCATAGATATCAAACTCATGTGCATTTCTGGTACAAGTCTAACCTGTTTAAACAATATATCTTATCCATTCTTCATCTTGATCTGGACATCTCCCACTCCAGCAATGCTGCAAAAATGATTATTCCCCAAATGCACTCTACCATAACCACCAGGATTATATGCAACAAAACTATCTTTGCATGGGGTTACATGGTGAGATGCCCCAGAGTGAAGGATCCAATCAAAGCTACAACTATATGTATATAAACATGCATCCTCTACTGAAACAGTAAACAACACATCACCATCTGTGACTACATCAGTAGTCTCACCTTCATTTGTGCTGGATGACTTGTAATTTGTATTGGTCGGTCTCTGATCCTTTTGTCCTTTCTTCAAGGCTCGACATTCTTTCTTCATGTGCTCGGGTTTGCCACAATGAAAGCAGATGATCCTGCCCCTCCTTGATTTTGATCGGCCTCTCGATCTTGATCGCCCTTGTTGGCCTCGATCAATCCTCCTTCCATGATCAGCTAGAGATAGAGCTTCTCCTCCCTAGTTTTCCACAATTGACTTGCATCGCAACTCCTCATTCATTAAACTGCTGCTAACATCATCAAACTTCAGGGTCCCTGCAAATGCTGAAGTACTCATAGCCACAATTAAATTTTCTCAGTTGTCTGGCATAGAACACATTAACAAAATAGCTCTAATTTCATCATCTAGAGTTATTTTAATAGAGGCAAGCTGACTAGTTATAATGTTGAATTCATTCAAGTGCTCAACAACTAAAGCACCTTCCTTCATCTTGAGATTGTAAAGCTTCTTCATCAAGAACACTTTGTTTGATGCCATGTTCTTCTCATATAGATCATGGAGCTTTTGCCATAATCCTTTTGCCGTCTTTTCTCCAGACACATTGAAATACACATTCTTTGCTAAATATTGGCGAATTGTTGCAATCGTCTTTCTATCTAGCTTATCCCATTCCTCATCTGTCATCGATGAGGGTTTCTTTGTTACACCCTCAATCGGCAAATACTGATCTTTTAAAATCAATATATCTTCCATATGTGATTTTCATAAGGCAAGATTAGCCCCGCTCAACTTCTCCATATCATTAACTGTTCCAATCTCCATTCTCAATAAAATTCACACCTTCCAAAAATTCCACTTATAAAATAAGACCTTAAAAAGTCAAGGGCCAATAATCAACCTCCTTTAAAAATTATATTTTTAAACCATAATGCCCATACTTAAATAACCTTCCTTTTTCCCTTTTAAAATGTGAAATTTAAATGAACCATTATAAAACATATCTAATGCTATAAAGTATATAAAACCCCATCTCACTTGTTAAAACTTTAAGCACAAAACTTAAAGTGACTTTTTAAATGACGTGAATCACAAAACTTAAAGCACAACACTGAAACTTAATGTGCCAATAGATCACCATTTGTCGTTTAGTTTTATGCAAAGCCCATTTTTCTGCAAATGCTATGAATGATGTTAACTAAATACATTATTAACGAAATAAACCACAGCTTTTACTTTTACTGTGCTACCACAGCTTTGCTAATTACTCGATTGCACCAACACTTCTACGCAATAATCTCCCAAAAAATGCTCACCTCACAAACCTGTCACACTGCCATTCCATTGCACTGGTCATCGCCTCTGCCTTTGAGAGGTCTCCAGCAAATCGCAGACCAAGGGATCATTAGTGTAGCACTTCAGTGCAGTGATATCAAGAAATGGCTTGGTGATAACTGGCTCTGATACCAGTTGTTGAGACACAGTAACATAGCAGAGCACATAAAAAAAATAAAGACGGGAAAAATTATGATAAACACAGATTGGAGAAGGAGATTTATTACATGAGGCCTGGCCTTTTTTGCCTTGACATGCTTAGGCAGAGGCAGGAATACAAATTTATAGTTGCAGAAGAGGGAGCTGGGTTAGGTTTGACACCGACATACTTCACATCACCGGTTTCGGGATCGCAATACAGACGCCTTTTCACACAACAAATCCCCCATTTCTGCCACTCCTCCAATAGTCTGCATTGGCTCTCGTGAGTGAGTAATATAGACATAAGCCACTTACTGTAACTAAATCTAGTCATGTGATTAGGATGACATATTAATAATGGATTTCAATTTCAGGTTCCTACTACCGTCGAGAACAAAAATTCTCTTGCTTATAAGGGAAGGAATCTGTTCATATACAGTGATGCAGTGGGCGATGCAAGACTAGGAGATGGTTACATAGGATGCATGTTTATAGCGCACTTGGCTTGTACTTATGGCGACATAAAGCAACAAGGAATCATGGTAGGATTCTCTCGTCATTTGGAAGGAGCATTAGAGGAGCTAGAGCCTAGTGAAGGAGGTAAAATATACAAATAATCAATATAATAGAATTTTGAATATTTTTTTCAATACCTGATCATTTTCAACTGGCAGAGGTTGATTGAGGACGAGAAACTGAATTCCATAAACCTTCCTTTATGCTATCCAACTGTGGAGGAGCTGCAGTGCGTGGTGGAGACGAAGCAGTCGTTCAAAATAGATAACATGAGGTTTCTGAGGATTCCTTTGCACCCATTTACAGAGGTTAGAGAAGGGGAAGAGAGGATGAGTGCGAAAATCCTAGAGGAAGTCATTTCGGGTGGGATGAACGTTTGGTGGATGTAATTTTTGCGAGGATTACAAATCGAGTGACTGTCAAATCTAGAGAGTTCGTTCGCAACACCAGTGATGTGGATGTTACCTCCGTCGTTCACAAAACAGATTGATTAACTCTACCAGTTATCTTCTATGCTATTTTACGATGTAAGATGAAGATGAACCAGAAAGGAGGAGTTTTTAGTGCGATTTTTTGGAGTTTTAGGTGTTTGAATCTGGTGAAAAAAATAGAGGTAAAATTTTGATTTCTGTTATTTAAACTGGTTTTTTGACTATATATATGGATTCAGGACCCTAAAAAAACCCCTAGAGTACTTCGATTATGCAAGGTTATCCATCAAACTTCTATTTTCAATAAATTTCTGTCGAAATTTAGAGAAATTAAACAAGAAAAAACTATCGTAAAAGCCTTCAAAAAGTCTACTCGAACAAGCCAGTCCTGGGATTGAAATCATTAATTGGTTTTGGTTTCGAAATCATTAATTGTGTGTTGGGAGTATGAATAGTTCCAACCTGCCTAATCAAAGCCGCTCTTCCAAGATTGTCTGGCTTTCTTACATTCCTTATGAAGAGTGAGTTGTCCATTGGACATAAATCAGTAAGTCGTGATTCATAGTACACTTTCCTTAATACCCTTGATGCTTCATCACATAACAGTAGCACCAATATCGATGTACGGTGATTCTGGTACCATTATGATACCATACTCTTAGGGTGACACAAGTCTCTTCAATATTCGTGCATTTTCGTTCACCGTCGCTTTCTTTGGGGGTCAAAACGACCACAACAACTTGCTAGTAACCGACTGCTACTTGCAGGATTGTAGGGTGAATATCATTGCCTAAGTATGTGTATGGATCATATTAATTGCCACATTCTGCCAAACACAAAAGGCAGTGTGCTGATGTAATGAAGGCGATGGTGCATGATTAATAGATCAGAGAAAAAATAAGAAAATGAAATGAAAACTTTGACGCATAAAAACAGATAAGATCAACTGTAAAAAAAGAGCGAGCCCCAAAACATGGTGTTCTCCATCTTCGTTAGTCGTGCACCAAATTTTTCATAACCAGCTTGTTGAAATTGATCTGGTTATCTTTCCCAGATTACACGAAAGCCGAAACTCAAATCAAAGAAATAATCAATCAGTCTTCCTATGTGGCATGGCCTCATACACTTCTAACACACAAGTCTTCAAATTCCATCTCTGACTCCATCATTTCTTGAAAGTCACGGTGAAATATACACTCAGTTGTTATGCCTAGATATCAGGCTAACACTTAATTTTCCGCCTACGTTTCATGGTGCATATATGTTTATCATAGGCATTATAAATAAAATTTAGCAAATTAGTAAAAGAAATTGTGATGACTCACCAATTTCTACGGAAATTCTATTATTTTCTGAGGCAAATACAACATGGCGTTAGGCTGTGACAATTCTTCGTATTGATGTTAATAACATTGTCTTCCCTGTGCCTCCGGTTACTTCCAAATTTTTGTTTTTATTTTTTTCCAGTTCACTCAAAAAAATATATTACCATTTTAACACACTAGCAAAACAGCAATCCACATTAATTAAATATCAACTACATGATAAGGAATTTGAATTTACATTAAAATCTATCACGTAATTAATAAATTATGATATTTTCATTAATTTAACTAAATAGCAACCATACGACCACACATTTGATAACTAAATATGGCCACTTGTCCATAATGTGATAAGGACAACATGCATGTAATGGAGGATGAATATACATGTTTTTAAGCTTTATTGATTCAAGTAGGGGGCTATGACATCTTAAGCTTTATTTCTTCAAGTAGGGGGCTATGAGATCTTATGCACTTGTTTTGAGGGAAAGAGAATCCAAATTCAACTAGGTTTTTATAACAACCAAGGACTATGCCAAGTAACTTTGAGGGAAAGAGAATCCAAATTCAACCAGGTTTTTATAACAGCAAGGACTATGCCAAGTAACAAGTGGCATAGAGTAATTTAGTAGAGGGAGAGGATTGTGCAAGGATGAGAATGGTGCAATGTAGGACTAGTCTACAGGTGAGAATAGTCCCCAGGTTCCATATTGGTAGAGGTGTAGGGTTGAAGGCGGTGAGAGATCACTCTCTCAATCCACTGTAGGAAGGAGCTTACGAGTACCATGATAATAGTCTTCACACTGTTCAAACTAAAAGAACCTTTGGTTTTTGTGCCCAACTCACTAGATAACTTCAGGACTAGACATTTTGTGGCTATTGATTCACTTGGACTGCTTGTAGCTACTACATTTTTCAGAAGAAAAGATGACGATGAGGAGAAGACCCAAACTGATTTTAAAAACTGGGATGAAGAGGAGACTCAAACTGATTTTAGAAATGAGGATGATGAGGAGCTTGGTTTAAAAAATGGCGACGAGGAGAAGAATTCAGCCACATGTACCACTGCACGTACATATAGCAAGTTAGAAGTGAATGAGAATGAATCAACCCGTAAGAAAAGAAGTTTCAAGAAATTTTAAGCAACATTTAAGTTGATAGTTGTTAGCATTTTCTATATACAAAAATGTTGTTGTCATAGAGAACTCTTTGTTATGTTAATATATAAGAATTAAATAGAGCACCCATTTTGGATATAAATTATCTTTCATTCTAGCAGAGTGTTGTTTCCTATCTTACTAGGGATTGGTAATTTTTCCCTATTCCTTCTTGGTGTCTAGAAGGAAATAGAACCAATATACCATGAAACTAATGATCTAATAAATTTTATAATATATGGCATTGTTGAAAATGCAACAAGATGATGGAGCTTAGTGAAATGAAGTCGCCTTCACTTAGTGGGCCCGCAGCCTATTTTTGGTGCAAAGTCTATTTTTAGACTATGTCTATTTTTAGACATATGGAGCATGGTCTAGGAGTTGCAGTATGCTATTCTTGGATGATTGGTCGAGTTGGTAAAAATAAATGGACCTCTATTTTTAGACATATAGGTCGAAGTCTATTTTTAGACTGCCTGTCTAAAAATAGGTCAATCAAATATTATTAGCCCTTAATAATATTTGGACTCTAAACTTCAGTTTATTCTCTTACAGCACTTCAGTTGGAGCTACGGATGTGGCTCATGCATCTGATAGAAGGAATTACGCTATTCCTTGGGGTTTGGTGAGCTCATGCATGGTTGACTTCAGTTAGGACTTCAGTGGTAGAAGTTTGGTGGAGTTGATGAGAAAGTTGGTGGAGTTGTGTTCGGTTGAACTTAGTTGAACTAGTTGTGATTAGTTTAACTAGCTAATCAACTAGTAATGAGTGGAGTGAATTAAATATTATTTAATTCACTAATTATTAACTCATTATTCAACTCAAGAACACATCAGTTCACTACAGTGCATGGACAGTTCAGTGAAGACCAGTGGAAGAGGTAGATGAAAGGGTGAGTTTGCTATTAGTTGCGACATCAGTTGTGCATGAGATTTGCACAAGCATTGGAGGAGATTGCCCATGAGGATTGCGCAGTTGAATCCTAGGAGATTCGAACTTGGATCTCTCATTGAACCAACTTGGATTGCGCAGTAGAGGTAGGCAATTAGTGGATGAGTTTTGAACCTGTGACTTGTTCAAAACTGAGCTAGTTTGTGTGTAACTTTTGGAGACAGTACTGAGTACTTGTGAGGAGTATTGTACTGAGATTGTTACATGTTTCTCTTTTATTATAATATACAAATAGCTGGGGGTTTTCAGCTATAAGCTTTCCCCATTACATATTGTGTTTATGTGCGCATGCGACTGTTTCTATTTCCGCAAATTGATGATTGATTGTAGAAGAGATTATGTGTTGCATATGAATTCGAATTAGTATGTGATCAAGATAATCTCGGTGGATAAATATTCATTATTTAGAAAATTTCTACATGGTATCGGAGCGAATCAATCATCGGGATCTATTTTAGTGATTACAATATTATTTCGGTAGACAGAGTCTGTAACGGGCCAGGTAACCTCTGGATCCATCCTTTCTCTGAAAGGTGATATATCCAGTAAATGCCCTTACAGTCGATCTCTGTGCTAGAAATAATTTGTTCTCATAGATCCAGAAGCAGTTGAGTTTTTGAGTTTGGAATTCGAATTTTGCAGCAGTTTGTTTTCTTGGTGCCAGAGTTGAAAATGTCTTTCAACGGTTTGCGACTCGAATATGCTCTTGAAGGCAGTTCGAATTATGTTGCATGGAAAGATCGCATGGAGGCAGTATTAGAAGATAATGGACTGAAGGAGTTCATAGATACGGATGTCCAAAAGCCCACTGATCCTGTTGAAGTCGAGGCTTGGCAAAAGAAGATGGCGAAATGTCGAAGGATTCTATTGGAGGGCGTGAAGGATCACATTGTATCCAGCCTGCATGGAAAAGCTTCTCCATATTTGATGTGGAAAGCGTTGACAGATCTATTCCAGAGTAAGAGTGACCAAAGGAAGCTGGCGCTCAAGGATAAACTCAGAAACATTAAGATGGAGAAAGGTGACAGTATCGCCAAGTACCTCACGAAGTTCACTCAATGCAGAGATGAGCTGGGAAGTGTGGGGGTGACTGTCGATGAAGAGGACTTGGTGGACCTGGCTCTCCTTGGTCTTCTGAAGATTTTTCATTCCTATCAGGACTCTATCAATGGTCGGGAGAAGTTGCCAGGATGGGAGCGACTTTGGGCGGATCTCATGCAAGAGGAGATAAGGCGGACTACCAGGGATGGATCTTCATCAAAGGTATCTGATGAAGAAAATTTCACTTTGGTTGCCAAAGCGAAGAAGGGGAAGAGCAAGAAAGCTTCTCAGTCTGGTGCGAAAGGCAAGAAGCAAGACATGTCCAAGGTGAAGTGTTTTCAATGTCACCAGCACGGACACTATGCCACAAATTGTCCGCAGAAGAAGAAAAATAAGAAGGTTGCTGGATCTGCAGCGGGAGAGGCATTGGCTTCTCAATTCGAACTGGATTTTTCACTGATCGCATGCTTGGTTTCAAGTGTGGCGGGATCAGTTTGGTTCTTGGACAGTGGTGCATCATTTCACATGACCGGAGATCGAGATCTGTTTTCAAATCTAGAGGGAAAATATCTTGGAGTGCACATCGAGATGGGCGATGATGGTAGATACAATGCGACTAGTATCAGTACCATTTCCTTTGAGAGGGAGTCTGGTAAACCTTTCATATTGAAGGAAGTTTTGCATGTTCTAGGATTGATGAAGAACCTGATCTCTGTGGCGATGTTGGAAGACAAGGGGTATGATGTGGTCTTCAGCGAAGGAAAAGCCTTCCTGCGCAGTAAGACAACTGGAGAGACCCAGAAGATAGGGGTTCGAGTCAAGAACCTTTATCAGTTGCAAGTAGATGGCTGCACAGCAATGGCATGCAAGGCGGGAGAAGTGGTGAGCCGGGATGATGATGGCGAGCTGTGGCACAGGAGATTGGGCCACCTTCACCATGGAGCTTTGAAGATACTGCAGCAGATTTCTACTGGGCTTCCTAAGGGCACTCTTGCATAGTCAGATCAGTGCAAGGGGTGTACTTTAGGGAAGTATGTGAAAGCCACCTTTCACGAGAAGGATAGTCGCGCCACGACGATCCTTGAGAGAGTTCACACAGACGTGTGTGGTCCTTTCTATGTAGCTTCGACAGCAAAGCACAAGTACTATGTGATCTTTGTTGATGATTTCTCTCGGAAGTGCTGGATCTTCTTCATGCAGAAGAAGAGCGAGACATTTTCTAAGTTCTGTGAATTCAAGGCGCTGGTTGAGAAGGAATCGGGGAAGCATGTGAAGGCTCTTAGGAGCGACAATGGTGGTGAATTCATCTCGGCTGAATTCAAGGAATTTTGCAGCGCAGAAGGGATTCGGAGAGAGCTCATCGCACCCCATAACCCACAGCAGAACGGGGTGGCTGAGCGGAAGAACAGAACGATCGTGGGTGCTGCACGGGCGATGTTGCATGATCATGGCCTACCCCTTCACTTGTGGGCTGAGGCATGCAATACAGCAGTGTATGTGCAGAACCGTTGTCCTCACAAGGTTCTTGGCATGAGTACACCGAAGGAGGCTTATTCTGGAAAGAGGCCTGATATTTCCCATTTGCGGATTTTTGGTTCTCCTGTCTACATGCATGTGACGAAGGATGCGAGAAGGAAGCTGGATCCAACTGCTGAGGTTGGAATATTTGTGGGGTACACCGATACACCTCACAACTACCGAGTATATTTGTCAGACAGTCGAAAGACTGTTGTGCGACGGGATATAAAATTTCAGAAGGAGAAAGCCATGCAGTGTTCGCTTGAGAGGGAGCTACACTTGCATGCAGATGAGGAGCTGTTAGTTCCTAAGGAGGAGCTTCCGGATGTGGATCAGCCACAAGAGGAGGTTCTGGAGGTGGAAGAAACCACCCAGGCAGCGCCAACCATCAGAGGGCGCATGCGCACTACAGAAGCTGAGCGACTGGCTCGGGATGCAGAGAAGGCTGTAGGACCACCTACAGCACAGCGTAGACAGAGACAGTCACCGGATCGGTACACTGGATACATGGCTCTTGTGAGTCAATGTGTTGTGACGGAGCCATCCTCTTTTGAGGAAGATGTGGAGGAACCCGCATGGGTTGATGCCATGATCGAGGAATATGATTCGATCGTCAGGAACAGTGCATGGGAGATTGTCCCAAGACCGGTGGGGAAATCAGTGGTGGGTTCGCGATGGATCTACAAAGTGAAGCAGGCGGCTGACGGGAGTGTGGAGAAGTACAAGGCGAGATTTGTCGCCCGTGGCTTCTCATAGATCGAGGGGATTGACTATGAGGAGACTTTTGCACCTGTCGCAAGGTACTCTTCCATACGGACGATCCTTGCTCTCTCAGCGCAGATGGGGTGGCACATTCATCAGATGGATGTGAAGACTGCGTTCCTCAATGGAGTTATTGAGGAAGAGGTGTACATAGAGCAGCCTGAAGGTTTTGAGATCTTCAGCAATGAGTCACATGTGTGCCGACTCAAGAGAGCACTGTACGGGCTGAAGCAAGCACCTCGTGCTTGGTACACTCGGATAGACAGCTACTTCACTGGGCTTGGATTCTCCAAGAGTGAGGCGAATCCAAACCTGTACCAGATTGTGGTGGAGGGGAAGCTGTTGATCATCGTACTGTATGTAGATGATCTGATTTTGACTGGCGATGAGCAGTTGATACTTTCATGCAAGGAGGATCTTGCACGAGAGTTTGAGATGAAGGACCTGGGCATCCTTCATTATTTCCTGGGATTGGATATTTGGCAGCGCAGTGGAGGACTGTTTGTTTCTCAGGGCAAGTATGCCCGGGAGATTCTGGAGAGGTTCAACATGCAAGGCTGCAAGCCTGTTGACACTCCTCTTCCCGGTGGTTGGAGGAAGGAGGATGCTACTTCAGCGGAGGTAGTGGATGCCACTGTCTATCGACAGTTGGTGGGGTCGCTTATGTATCTGGTCAATGAACGACCCGATATATGCTATGCGTTTAACTAGCTTTCGCGAGCTATGGTTAAGCCACCAAGCTCTTCGGAAGAAGCGACAAGCATGTATTGCATTATCTTAGTGACACATCGGGATATGGTCTATGGTACAGACAGGAGGATGGAGCGAAGCTTTCCGGCTTCACTGATGCAGATTGGGTAGGGAGCCCAACGGACCGAAAGAGCACATCTGGAGGAGTTTTCAGCATTGGATCGACAGCAGTTTCCTGGTACAACAGGAAGCAGAGATCCGTGGCACTCAGTTCAGCAGAGGCCGAGTACATGGCAGCAATCTTGGCTGCATGCGAGGCTATTTGGATGAGGAAGATCCTCGTCGGATTGTTCGGGTCGCACTTGGAGCCTACTGTGATTTATTGTGATAACCAGAGTTGCATTAAACTCTCGACTAATCCAGTATTTCATGATAGATCCAAACACATCGACATCAAGTACCATCATATCAGAGATTGTGTTCAGCGGAGAATCATGTTACTTTCATATGTTCCCACGGAGGATCAGGATGCTGACATCTTGACGAAGGCGCTCACCAGGAGCAAGTTCGAATTCCACAGAGGCAGGATAGGGGTTGCAGATAATCCATATCTTGCTGAGAGGGAGTGTTGAAAATGCAGCAAGATGATGGAGCTTAGTGAAATGAAGTCGCCTTCACTAAGTGGGCCCGCAGGCAAATTCTGGCGCAAAGTCTATTTTTAGACTATGTCTATTTTTAGACATATGGAGCATGGTCTAGGGGTTGCAGTATGTTATTATTGGAGTATTGGTCATGTTGGTAAAAATAGATGGACCTCTATTTTTAGACATATAGGTCGAAGTCTATTTTTAGACTGCCTATCCTAAAAATAGAAAAGTCAAATATTATTTACCCTTAATAATATTTGGACTCTAAACTTGAGTTTACTCTCTTGGAGCACTTCAGTTCGAGCTACAGAAGTGGCTCATGCATCTGACAGAGGAATTACGCTATTCCTAGGGGTTTGGTGAGCTCATGCATGGTTGACTTCGGTTAGGACTTCAGTGGCAGAAGTTTGGTGGAGTTGATGAGACAGTTGGTGGAGTTGTGTTCGGTTTAACTTAGTTGAACTAGTTGAGATTAGTTTAACTAGCTAATCAGCTAGTAATGAGTGGAGTGAATTAAATATTATTTAATTCATTAATTAGTAACTCATTATTCAACTCAAGAACACATCAGTTCACTACAGTGCATGGACAGTTCAGTGGAGACCAGTGGAAGAGGTAGATGAAAGGGTGAGTTTGCTATTAGTTGCGACAGCAGTTGTGCATGAGATTTGCACAAGCATTGGAGGATATTTCCCATGAGGATTGCGCAGTTGAAGCCAAGGAGATTTGAACTTGGATCTCTCATTGAACCAACTTGGATTGCGCAGTAGAGGCAGGCAATTAGTGGATGAGTTTTGAACCTGTGACTTGTTCAAAACTGAGCTAGTTTGTGTGTAACTTTTGGAGACAATACTGAGTACTTGTGAGGAGTATTGTATTGAGATTGTTACATGTTCTCTTCTATTATAATATACAAATAGCTGGGGGTTTTCAGCTATAAGCTTTCCCCATTACATATTGTGTTTATGTGCGCATGCGACTGTTTCTATTTCCGCAAATTAATGATTGATTGTAGAAGAGATTATGTGTTGCATATGAATTCGAATTAGTATGTGATCAGGATAATCTCGGTGGATAAATCTTCATTATTCAGCAAATTTCTACAGGCATGGCACCAACAGATCGATTAGTGGCATGACACCCTGTAATCTCTACCCTTAACAACTTAGTGACTAGGTAAAACCATAGAGCATAATGATTATAAACCTAATATAATCTGTTGCTCGTTTCTTCACTTTCCACTCTCTCTCAAGCCAACCGCCTAATATAGATTTGTATACTTTCTTGATGCTCTTTGAGTGTTTTTTTGTCTGCACATCACAAGAGAAGAGAATATGTGAACTCATCATGAGGCATCACGATATGATTTGAAAGCGGGTTTGATGGTCTAATGTGATCTAATTTTTTCATGGTATGTCCAGTTTTATTTCACAGCAAAATTCAATTGATGTGTCAGTGATCATACATGACCTTTGTCTTGTTAAAGTATTTTCATGGGGAGAAGCAGTTCAAACACTATTCTTTTAATTTTTTATGAAAAGTTTATTCGCTTCAAGTGTGGTGTGTTGGGTAGGGTTTGGCCCACTCGATAGTAACAATTCCAGGATATAATCCATGTAATTTCTTAGAAGGATGATAAGTTGGAGTTGTATCATTGTCCCCAATTCCAATAACATAGATTTATGAGTTATTGAGTTTATGAGTGAACTGAGCTTGGGAGGCAGTATCCATAGACAACTAAACTCTATGCAATATTTGGTTGGTCAGAAATACATTTATGTAAATTTTCCAGTTAATTAAGTCAGTTTGGTTGGTCAACAATAGACTTATGCAAATCTTCTTTCAGTGTCATGCTATGCCCAAACCTGAGAAGGCCTCCCTCTTGCATTATCCATCAGCTACTATTGATCTTTTTCCCTTTAATTTAAGTTAAAATTACTTAGTGAATTTTATCTAACATAGGAGAATTTGATATTTGAACACAATTTAGTGGATTCATTTTGTTTCAATTCTAGAAAGTTTTTCATTATTGAACACGCTTTTTCCCCACTAGCAAAGGAAAAGATCATATCCTAAATCTACCTCAGTGTATTATACTTGTAGCGATGAACTCTCTCTCTTTCTGCAAGATGAGAATTATTTTTGTGTATTGCACTTGCAGTGATGCTTTTTTATCAGTGGTGATGCTTGCTTTCTGATTATTGCATGGGTTCCTGTGTATTGATGCTTTCTGATTATTGCATGTCTTCGAAATGAGTTCCTGTGTATTGATGCTTTCTGATTATTGCATCTTTCTTTGTAGAATTTAGAATGAGTTTCTCTCGTAAGAAGAACCAAACTAAATAGGATCACTCTCTTGGTCGTGGAATAAATAGTGAAGGTAGAATGAAATAGTGGCAGGGAGATGTGTTGCCTTGCAATGAAGCAACGACCGGTGGCAACAAGTTGCTATCAAAATATATGGCAAGTGGCTTGTGGCAACAAGTTACTTTCAAAATATCTAGCAAGTGGCTAGGATCGATAGAGGTGGCATGAATATGAACTTTGGATTAAAAATAACCAAGGAAATCCAAACTTTCGATAGAGGAGAACATATTATTCCAATAGAATGAGGAAACTTTGGATAAAATTAACAACACACTGAATGAAGAATTTATTCCCCATGCGCTCCAGCACAAGCCATCCAAAATTTAGGTAAAATTAAAAAAATGAAATGGCAAGCGAATCTAGACTTTGGTTAAAACTTTTTTTGGATATGCATATTCAATAACTAGGTAGTAACTAGACAACAAGACTTCAGATATGAAACTTTGGATAAAAGCAATTTTTTTTGTAAAAATCCCAGTGAAATGCATTGGTCAACTCAAATTAATAGAGATTCAATGCCTAAGCGAACATTATAGTCCTTGTGTTGCCGTAGGTAGGGACTAATAAATATTATATGGAAGAATACCTGATGCGAAGTTGTCTTATGGTTTGATACTAGTTTTTTCATTTATATGTAGATGTTAGTATTTTTATTTTTTATAAATTATTTAGTCGTTTACAAAGAAAAATTAATTAAAAATAAATATTTTTTTAAACAATACCGGTCGATAAAAATATCTTTTTTGTTTTAAAGAATCTTGAAAATATCTATGAGAAAGGTGTTATTATTGTGAAGTTTTATATTAAGCTAATACTGTATAGATTCATAAATCAAGACTCTAGAGATCTCGTCTATGTGACATTTTAAAAATTAATACTCTCCCCTCCGTTTTAACTCCACCACCCACCATCAATTTAACGTCGTTGGTGTTCCCTTTGCACCCTTGTGCAAATGCTAGTATATTTCTTCTGTAACGAACCTTGTAGTGTTCGCTTAAACTCCATCTCTAACGAATCTTGAAAATATCATATTTCTTCTTTGTAAATTGTCCTACATTCTACCTCAAAAAATATAAACATATTTTTTATGATGTCATATGTCTTTTCTTCTATCTAAGTTAGTATCGATATATGCAAAGAAACAACATATTGTTGAGGGTGGTACTACCTTGCCAATTTGAGATAAGTGCAAAGGTAACAAATGGTTGAAGAATGATGACAATAGTTACGTGATTTGACTTAGACTACCTTTTAGATAATCATGTTTTTTCCATAGGAAATAAGGGCTTGTGATAATTTATTTACCACTCTAAACATACTAGCACTATTCTTATGAATAGTACACTACTTTGTTTATATAATTAAATAATATAAAAATCAATAAAATAGAGAAATTTTGTGAATAGTAGGGTTCAAAATTTTGGATTTATAATATATAGTTATAATATTGGATTAATAATAAAGGGTTTATAATATGCAAGGTTATTAATATATATGGGTCTTGTTTCAAGTTCGATTAAAAATGATTACTCATGGAAGAAAATTCTTCAAATTATGACAAAATAAAAACTTGCAAACAAGGCTTATTTAATATATTATTAATATTTAATTATTAAATTAATATAATATTAAAAAATATATATAACATTATTAAGATATTTTCACGATAAGGTGACAATCAATGGAAATGACAACTTAGTAGGGGATTGGTCTTGGTCTTCCTCACCCATGCTTCATAGGTAAAGAAGAAGTGTGTAAACTAAGGCTATAAAGGAGGAGAGGGACATTATCCATGCCAACATGTACCCTTCAATTAGTGACAAGCTAGGAAGGAACTTATGCTGGCTTTAACATTGTTTCCAATTCTAGTGCAGTGATTCAATTTAAGCGCGTTTGAAATCCAAGCTCAAATTGGCCTACATAGTTAGCCTCTTGTGTCTTTGTGGCTTGGTCAAAGCGAAAAAAGAAATAGCCAAGAAAGAATGGTGGACATATTGGGGAACATGTCGAGCTTCTGGTTTTTGGCAATTTCCTCAAATCGAGTGTTTAGGCTATTTCTTTTTTTTTTTCCTTTTGTTGGCATGCATACACTCCAATTCAGTCTATAGGTCTACTTTGGGTCTCCACAGTCAATTTGGCTCACAAGAAGTGGAGATTTTTGGT
This sequence comes from Pinus albicaulis, assembly GCA_034641835.2. Lineage (NCBI taxonomy): Eukaryota > Viridiplantae > Streptophyta > Pinopsida > Pinales > Pinaceae > Pinus > Pinus albicaulis. The sequence goes on from CM076577.1 coordinate 584,637,563, forward strand.
GGCAAGAGGGAAGGAAGCCCTTTAGTTTCTGGTGTTTTAGACTCTGTAAACATAATATGAGGCTATGGGTGTGTCTCGCAGGGTGGTGTTTAGATCAACATCTTGCTTATCCCCTCGTAGGGCGTTTTCAATTAGGCAACGACATTCCCTGAGTTATAACTCTTTATATTATTTGATGAAAATTCTAGATGAAGATTAGTTGTTTGTGGTAAAAATTTTATGTTTTTATCCAACCCTCAAGGAATTCTTGAGTATTTTGGAGATTTGGGGGTTGAAGAGAAGGCCTTGTTGCATATGTGTATTTATTTACTTGTGATTCTTCAGTCCCTAGAGGAGAGGTACTGAACTATGGAGGGTGGCGGTCAAAGTGGTGAATTTCTCATGTAGAGAGTAGGAGCATTACTTTGGGATGACACTTAGTCATTGGTCAAGGTAAGGAAATTACGAGTCACTAGGTTTTATTATCATCTACACTACCCTAGTGGCACTATGAAAGAGGGCGCTGAGGAAACTAAATGGTTATAGTGTGGTTGGAATTCTCTGTAAGTGCCCTTCATTGTTAGTATAATATTTCCTATTTGGGCCCCATGCAGTCAAAACATGGATGAGTTTGTAGAGATTTAGGGCCATGGAGCCATGAGCTAGTTCATCTTGAGGGAAATCGTGACTTGGGGAATAAGTAGGTCCAAAATTGGCTCAGTCTCTTGGCATAATTGAATTCCCCCCTCCCTTTCATTCTATGGATGACCATATCCAATAGATCACATTTATTCTAGAACAATTTGGTCACAAAAACCATGAGCATAAGAATGTGATCATGGGTTTTATGAATGACCTTTAGGGGAACCAATGGCACATGATTGACCAATTTGATTATCTTCATTTTGGCCAAAAGAGGATTGACCAGAGAATGTAGCAAGTAGAGGCCATATTGGATCACATGGAAGGCCATGTTCATTATGGTTTTGGTCCACCTCGATCAATAGGTAATGGACCAGACAACCCATGCTTGGTGCACCCTCTAGATGAGGGATGCACATTGGTTGCTTCGACGTTCTTGGGGTTTTTTGGTCTCATTGGGCTATATATATGTGGTTCTCTAGTTTGTTTCTTCTATTTATCACACGGTTTTGTTATTATCTTCTAGCCAACAATTTTGGTAGGAATGAGGCCGAAAGCTTTTTTATATTCAACCCCTCACAATGTACTTTTATTCTAAACTAATAAAGAATTTTGACTTAAACAAACAATATTAAAATAATGATCAACTATAAAAAACCATAGTCAAAATATGACCAACCATAGTCAAACCATGGTCAACTATAGTCAATCATATTCAACCATGGTTAAACATAGGGAAACCATGGTCAAATGATGGTGAATTATAGTCAAACCATAATTAATCATGATCAACCATAGTCAAAGCATAGTCAATCATAGTCATACAATTCTTAATCATAGTCAAAACATAGTTAGCAATGTTTAAACATGGTGAACATGGACAACTATAGTCAACCATGGTCAACCATAGTCAACTATGGTTGGTCAATATCAAGATTAAAAAATGTCAACCTTTCTATTCAATGTTTAAATAGTTGACCATAATCTTCAACTTTGGTAAAAAATAATCTCTTATTTATATTATTTATTAATATTGATAACCAAACATGATGTGAAGTTGGAATGATACATAAATTTATCCAACATCGCATTATGACAAACATTGTCGCAATTTAAAAATCATTGTCAAAATCTTCAATTACATTGCAATTTATTCAGTGTCACAATGTGGCATTGCAAAATTAGTCAACAACATTTACTAATGTGGTTGAATATGTTTGACTATGTTTGATAATCAACACTCTTCAGCTTCATTCAAACAAAATTGCCTATTATTATATTACCGATTAATATTAATATTGAAATATAGTCAACCAAATTAGCCAACAAAGTTAAACAAAGTCAACCTTTATAGTGATTGTTTAAATTATTAACCATGATCGAACATTGTCACAATCTGACAATGATTTTTGCAATGTGACATTACATTGTAATTGATCCAACAACACATTACGACATCACATAATTAGTCAACCACATTTACTAATGTGGATTTATTATTTAGCATTTATAATATTCGGTTTAATATTGCATTTATAATATAAGGTTATAATATTGGATTTAATATTAGATTTTATAATATTGGGTTTAATATTACGGTTTGTAATATTGGATTTATAATATAGTGTTTATAATATAGGGTTTGTAATCTTGGGTTTATAATAATAATATTAATATTTTGACATCGAATTGTTCTGAAATATATCCAACGTCACAATGTGACAAACATTGTCATAATGTTACATTACACTGCAGTTATCCAACATTACATTGTGACATTACAAAATTAGTCACTCACACTTACTAATGTTGCTAAATATGTTTGACTACGTTTGGGAGTCAACATTATTCAAATTTGGTCAAACATAATCGCCTATTATTATTTTCATTATTATTATTGATGTCTATTAATAATCAAACATAGTCAACCACATTAGTGAAAACATAGTCAAAGGAAGTCCAATTTTATAGTCAATTTTTAAATAGTTGAATATAATCTTCAAAATCATTCAAGCATAATTTCTTATTAATGTAATTGATTAATATTCATAATCAACCATGTTGTGATGATGGAATGGTACAAAAATCCATCAAACGTCACATTCTAACCAACATTGTCTAAATGTCACAATCATTATCACAAACTTACATTACATTGTAATTTATCCAATGTCACATTGTGAAATTAAAAATTAAGTCAACTACATTTACTAATGGGGTTGACTATGTTCAACTATGCTTTTGACTATGTTGACAACCAACATTCTTTAACTTTAGTCATATATAATTTCCTATGATCACTATTATTATTATTGATTAATATTAATAGTGAAATATATTTAACCACATTAGTCAACAAAGTCAAACAAATTCAATATTTATAGTCATTGTTTAAATTATTGACCATGATCAAACTTTTTAGAAATTTGACAATCATTGTTGCAATGTTATATTACATTTCAATTTATCCAACGTCGTTTTTCGACATTACAAACTCAGTCAGCCACATTTACTAATGTAGTTGAATATGTTCGATTATGTTTAAAAATCAACACTCTTCAACTTCGATCAAACATAATCAACTATTAATATTAACAATCAAACATAGTCAAGCATGTTAGTCAAATAATGTCACCCTCCATAGCCAATGTTTAAATAGTTGACCAGGATGAAACGTGGTCAACCTTATGTTTATCATATTTAATAATATTCAACCTCATTCACCATATTTAACATTTTTGTTTATAATATTGAGCTTATAAAATTGGGTTTATACTATTAAGGTTTTTAATATTGAGTTTAATCTTTTGGTTTATAATATAGGGTTTAATATTAGGGTTTATTATATTGGGTTTAATACTTAAGGTTTATAATATTAGGGCTTAATATATAGGGTTTAATATTAGGGTTCATAATATTGGCTTCAATATATTGGTTTCATAATATGAGGATTTAAAGTATTAAGGTTTATAATATAGGGATTAATATTAGGGTTCATAATACTCGGTTTAATATTAGGATTTACAATGTTAGGTTTAATATATAAGATTTGTAGTATTAATATTTTATATTAGAGTTTAGTATTAGGTTTATAGTATAAGTTTTCAATGTTAATTGAAACTTAATGAGTTAGTTAAATACTTAAATTATGGTTATCTATATTAAAATGTTAATATTAAAACCCAATATCTAAAACCTAATAATATAAAAGCTATTTATTACTTATATAATTATTATCATTATAAAATATTAATATTAAATCTCTACAATACTCTCAATAATTTTTTATTTGGTTGATATACATTTATGGATGTATATCAACCACATTTACTAATTTGATTGTGCATATAATTGATATATGCCTATTGGCATCTATCAACCACATTTATTAAAGTGGTTGTGCTAATATTTAATATGGGGATTCAAATGTTCTATTTATGACTAACACTATTTTTTTGTTATATATATACTTTCGTTATATTACATGTCAAGTGAATATAAAATGAATTATACGTCCTATAATATCAATAATATTGTAAATTTTTCATCATTGTTTAGTGTAAATTACTTGATCCCTTTATATAAAATTGATGCAGAATTAAGATTGAAATTGAAGTATTTTATTTATGACTCACATTAATTTCTTTTTTGCTATATTTATTTCTATTTTTTAATGTAAGTATTATTTTATCGTTTTTAATTATAATGTTACTTAACAACACATATCTTATACCAGTTTGTAGAATATCTCTACATGAAAAAATCAAATCGTTAATATATTATTATAATGAATATTATGTTATTTTAGTATTATTTTATTACTTGCAAAAATTATTAAAATAATCTTTTGATTTAAAAATGAAAATAATTCAATCTTTTATAATTTCGTTTTTTTTTATAAAATAAAGTAGGTGGGTGGTGGATATTTAATCTCCACCAAATATTGTTCATTTAAGAGTAGCTTGAAGCCCTAATCTTGTATTTTTTTTTAACATTACTATTAATAAAAATATAAAAAAATGAGTTATCTACTTTATGAAGATTTATTTTCAATCTATCTGATTCATTGTTTCCTTTGTTTGCTCCATTACTCCATCATTGAGATTTACAAATTCATTAGAAGAAAATAATGAGAAAATACAATTCAATAAAATATATTCTACATTATTGGATTCATATAAAACTGAATTAAGAGAGATTTGACCATCCACTATAGAAAATAAAACTAACTCCTAGTCCTAGTTAACTATCCGTGTGGTGATTAGTTAAATCTTGTACCTTTAGTTTACACAATGAAAAAAATATTTTTGTTAGTGATTTTCTTCACCTCAAAATTATTCGCCATTTTTTCCATTTTATTTCTACGCTAATTGTTTTAATATTTTATTTTTAATGACAAGGTTCTTTAAAAAAAACCTTATATAAATCCTTCAACTAGGGATTTCCTTTTTTTTTCTATCTTTCCTTCCTAGGTTTTCAACTAGGGTTTTAAAATTTTGTTTCTCATTTTTCTTTTAAAAGAACTTTCATTCTTTAATCAAAACCCCCAAATTCCTTTTTCAAGAAACCGAAAAATTCAAATTTCTTTTATAAAATAACTTTAAAATTTTGTTTCTCATTTTTCTTTTAAAAGAACTTTCATTCTTTAATCAAAACCTCCAAATTTCTTTTTCAAGAAACCAAAAACTTCAAATTTCTTTTTAACCAGCTTAGATCCATCTTAACTCCGAATCTATCAAATGCCGAGATGGATCAAATCTCTCTAGGTGAAAACCTATTTCTTGAGTGAAAAACCTTGAGGAAAGGTTTCTGCCTCGAGAGATTTGATCCCTATCAGCGCTTGATAGATCCGGAGTTAAGATGGATCTAGGCTAGTTTCAATTGTGTGCATCCAAGGAAAATATATCGATAAATGAGGAACATATGATTAATTTTATCAATAATATGTAAATACATATAATATTAATATAACCATTTTAAATATGTTAAATATGTGTCAGATTTATCGGGTCATTTTAATTTTAAATTTTCTTAATTACCTCAGTTTGTTGAGATGACAAATGTTGTAAAATAACTTTAATCATGAAAAATGACAATTTTTTTTTGAATGAAAAGTGACAATGTAATAATATTGAATGATAAAAAGTGGGAATAATAAGAATGTACTCAATTACAAATGGTTTTCATTGTGATCAATCTCAAAATATTTCTTTCTAATATTCTTATTGTCACCCCTGTTAGTTTTTTCATATTTTCATATAGATTATATGAAAATCATAGTTGGAATCATAAATCATTTAAATATTTAGCTCGATATGTTGTAGTAACCATCATACCTTGTCTATCTTGCTCTCCAATATTAATAGGTTTAATTACTATAACAAAAAAATCAATGTACATTTTCAATAATTTTTTATTCTTACATTAAAATCAATGCACACTACTAATCCAATGACTTTAAAATTAATGCACCATCATACATCCAATTATGTCAAATCAGAAATCAACATATATAGTGAAATCAATGCATTTAATGCAGGAAATCAAATAATATTAGAAAACAACATGTACATTGAAATCAATGCATCTAATGAAAATAATCAAATAGGATTAGAAATCAACACCAACACTAAAATCAATGCATCTAGTGCAAGCAATCAAATATAATTAGAAATCAACACAATAAATCAAATAGGATTAGAAATCGCTGTCTACACTGAAATCAATGCATTTAGTGCAAGAAATAAAATAGGATTAGAAATCATCTACATTGAAATCAATGCATCTAGTCAAAGTAATTAAATATCATTAGAAATCAACATCTACACTAAAATCAATGCATCTAGTGGAAGCAATCAAATAGGATTATAAATCACCATTTACATTGAAATCAATGCATCTAGTGTAAGAAATATTCTTCCCTCTCTCCCCCCTCCATATATATCTATATCTCCCTCCATCTCTCCTTCTTTGTCTCTTTATCTCACCTTGCAAAACACACACGCTCTCCCACTCCATATATATTAATCTCTTTGTCCCTCCCTCCTTGTCTCCATCTATCTCTTCTTTCTCTTCACCTTCCATATATATCTCTATCTCCCTCTATATCTCTTTATCAACCCCAAAACATACACTCTTTTTCTCTAATCTATCTATCAATCACTCCATCCTCCTCTCCCCCTCTTTATCTCTTCCCATTCTCTCCCTCTCCCCCACTTCTATCTCTCTTCCCTTCTGCTATCCTCTCTCCCCCACTTCTATCTCTCTTCCCTTCTGCTATCCTCTCTCCCCCACTTCTATCTCTCTTCCCTTCTGCTATCCTCTCTCCCCCTCTCTCCATATTTCTTATCACTCTGTCTCTATCTCTTCATAATCATTATCACTCCCCCTTTCTCTCTACACCTTTCAATCTCATATATTTATTCTTACCTTCCTCTCTCTCCCCCTCTATCTCCATCTCTCTTTCCCTACCTCTCTTCACTCTCTCTCTTCATTTATCTCCAACCTCTCTCTCTCTCTATCTTCACCTTCCAACTTTGTTACTATATTCCTATCTCTCTCCTTCTCTCCCCCCTTCTCTCCATCTCTCATTGTTTGTCTCTTATCTCACCCTAAACATACACACTCTCTCTCCATCTCTACCTTGTCACACTCTCTCTATCTCCACTATTCACTCTGTGTGTCTTTATTCTTCCCTCCCTCTCTCCTCCTCTCTTTCAAGTCCCCTCTCTTTTCCTTCCTTTCTCTCACTTTCTCTCCTACCACCCTCTCTCTTCCCCATCACTCACTTTATTTCTCTCCCCCGTAGAATACTCTCTCTTCCCATCACTCTCCAGAAGCCCGAGCACGGGAGATGTAAATTCTAGAGGATGCATGTTCATAGTGCTTTTGGATCGTACTTCCCATGACATAAAGGAACAAGGAATCATGGGAGGTTTCACTCGTAATTTGGAAGAGGCGTTAAAGGAGCTAATGAATGAGGTAAAATAGATAAATCAATATAATAGACTTAATTTGAATATTTATTTTCAATACGTGATCGATCAATTTTGAGTGACCTGGCAGGGGTTGATCGAGGAGGAGAAACTGAATTCCATAAACCTTCCTATATACTGTCCAACTATGGAGGAGCTTCAGAGTGTCGTGGAGACGAAGCAGTCGTTCGAAATAGAAACCATGAGGTTTCTGAGGTTCCCTTCGCATCCATTTACGGAGGTCAGAGAAGAGGAAGAGGGGATGAGTGCGAAAATCCTTGAAAACTATTACAAATCCATGTTTGAGAGTATTGTGGGAAGTCACTTCGGGTGGGATGAGCGCCGTTTCGAGGATGTAATTTTCTCCAGGATTGTGAACAGAGTCATGACTGTCAAATCTAGAGAGTTCCTTCGCAATACCAGTGACGTGGCCGTTGCCTTCCTCGTTCGCAAAACATATTGATCCACTCTTATATGCTCTTTAAGGATGTAGGATGAATAAGTATTATATGGAAGGATATGCGATGCGAAGTCCACAATAAGTATTATTGTGGTTCAATATTAGTTTTATCATTTAATTTTTTACAAAGAGAAATTAATTAAAAAAGAAAAAATGGTTGAAACATCACCGGTAGATAAAAGAGTTATTTCTTCGTTAAACAATCTTGAAAATATTATATTTCTTTTTTGAAAACTGTGTGATGTGATAAAAATTCTTCCTAAAGCAATATAAACATTAATTAGTTTATATAATTAAAAAAGGAAAGTAGCAAGTCCCACTAATTTGAATAGTACATTAATTAATTTATATAATTAAAACAGAAGCAAATCCCTGTCTTGAGTGGGGGAGTGGTTGATCGCGTGTTTTGAACAAGCAACAGAACTGGTAAATTTTAACCTCAAAAAACTGGTCAACACAATTTATTTAATTTCAAAAGAATTCAATATGTATCTCACATTGTCTTCCTAGTCTATAAGGCTGCTTATTTTTTAATGTATTTAAACCGTTAATGCCTTTAATGTATTCCTAGTCAATAAGTATGCTTATTTTTTAATGTATTTAAACCATTAATGACTTTAATGTATTCCTAGTCTCTAAGTTTTCTTATTTTTCAATGTATTTAAACCATTAATGCCTTTAATGTATTCAAACCATTAATGCCAATTTGGATTGCAGAATTATGGTAATTAAAAAAAAAATGGTGGTAAAAATAAAAAGAGGATTGGTTGCAGACTTCGAGCTTTCTAGACAATAGAAAGATAGAAGATTCTGCTAAAATTCTAGGCTACTTAGTAGAAAGAGTAAAAGGTTGGTATACAATTTACGGATACATTATCCTCCTCAGTTTTCTAAAATATTGTGACCACTGCATTTAGTATTAACTAGTTGTTAACTAATAAATGACATTTTATTATTTTTATAAAGAAAAGATTGAGACACTTAATGTTTTTCTGGAAAAAAATATTTTCTTTATTGTTATTGTGAAAAATAAAATTGGTTATGGAAAGTGGTTCCATAAAAAGTAAAAGGGATGATGGTAAATGTTTTCCAAGAACTGAAAGGTGGTTGGACAGTTTGAACAATTACCTACTCCTCTGCGGATAAGAGACTGATCGCAGTGAGGAATAAGGGTTATGTTAAGGGACCGAGGAGAAGAGTGGAAAAGTTTCCTGAGCTGGTAGAAACCTGTGGAAATCACTCAGCAAGTCTTGAAATTTTCTGGTATTGACTAGACTTAGGGTCCTGAGGTCACAATAAAAACTATTGTCAACCTGTACCCTATCAGGAATGGAGCATGGGGGCAAGAGGAGGACATGATTTCCTCTCTTGAAGGTTGGGTGGATACCAATAGCGAAATTCATTTTTAGATAAGTGACTTTCTTTCAGAATTTTTTTAGCAGGAAATTTGTTTTTAAATTATTTATGCACAAATAAATGTTACTTGTTTTCAGGAAATCAATACTTTCTTTTGGAACAAGAAAAGTGGGAAAAGAAAACCAGGTTTTCAATTATAATTGTTTTAACATTTACTGCAAACTCTGGAATTACTTTTATAAGAAACTGCAGAATAATATTGTGACTATTTACAGTAAAAAGTAACAGTTGCCATAATCCTTATTACGGTCTAATCCATACAGAAAGAAAAATTTCGAAGAAAGAATTAAATACAAATTTACTGTACAAAGGTGATGTAGTAGAAAGAACACTGCCAAATAATCTAAGTTGGGGTGAACCTTTGGTTCTGAGTACGAGAAGTAATCCCAATCCAAAAACACGTCGCTACCCTTGCTATCTATACACGGACAGACTCAGACGGTGGTCTGGACACTAGATAACAGTAAAATTCTTAACAATAAGAAGTTATAACCTCTAAATTAGGAATAGAAGTTGGAGAATAGAGTTACAATAAAGATGAAAGTAATTCTTTTATATTTAAAAACCAGTGACCGAAACCGAGCATAGAAATGTGTGTTAGAGTAACAAAGATATACGTATAAACTTATACAGATTCTGGAGTGTACAGAATTTACGCTATGATAAGTAATGCGAATAGCCACTGAGTAAATATACCTAAACATATGAAAAGAACTGAAGCTTGAAATAAAAAATAATGCGACAGTAACAAATCCAACAAGGAAATTCATTTTCGAACTGAGATAATAAGAAATCATTTAGTCATTCGAATATTACATAACCAAAATGATGAAGGTTACAGTATTAACAACTGCAAGTAAAATAACCGTGGCCTCAAATATATGACTTGGGAAATGTTTAAATGTCTTCAAAAGAATTGTAGAAAGAACAGTTCATAGATAGAAATATTTGAAACAAGCTCGACATATAAGTCATTAAACTAAACATGGGTAGAATCTGTATCCCCGTGAAAGTACAAAATTTGCCAGAGGAAGCACAAACCCTTGTCACTGTGCGAAATATTTAGAAGTACTTGGAAAAGAGCTGAATTGGTTAGCGGAGAACCGATATTTCCAGTGTGCAACAATCACATTTCATTACAAAAGACGCTGCCATTTGGTAAGGGTACCCACCTACAATCAAAGAACCTAGAAAACTCTGTGAGGTATACATGAAACAAAAACTTAAAATGTGAAAGGAATCAAATCAACAGAAAAAACACTTTGGTCTTGGGTATACCTGTAGATGATAATCCAAATGAATCATCTAAACATTGTGCTGGAAGTTACAAGAAAATTGCAAGGCTTAAAAGATAATGACAATAATTACAAAGAAAAAAAAGGATAGTTGTAAGGAAGCCGGAAAGTAAAATGAATTTATCGAACAGAATCAAGTGTATACCTAAGCTGAGTAGGAATGAAGCCATCATGATTTGCACCTGAGATCAAGTAACGACATTGGAAGCAAAGTTCCTGTTAGAAACTAGAGGAAATCAGAGCAGAGACACCAAAACCATCTCTCAGGAAGTTCTCTCTTATTGCAAACCAAGGTGCATTCGCCATCAAAGACCTCAACCACTGTGAAGTTTATTCTTCTCACAAACGGAGCTGACCCTCCAAAACCATGGTGATAATTCTTACAGAGACAGAGTAAGAGGTTGAAAACAAGAGCCAAGTCAAATGAGGGTTCACTTAGGGTTTTGTGAAATTAACAAGCCCTTCCCTTCAGAGAGATTGGTCGTGGATCTCCAAGAGAATGGGTAGGGAGGATTAGGGTAGGTGGCCTTGAATCCCGCACCAGATCTACGGATAATTGCATAGCTGTAGAGGAATGTACTTGGCAGAAGCAAAAACATAAAGCTGCCAGGACGTGCCAGCACCAAATCATATAAATCACATTCCATGAGGTTCCATTCATAAATGCCATGATATGTTACGTATTAATGTTAACTGAACAATAAAGTATAAGGCTAGTAAAAAAAATGCAAAAATACAACCTTTGAGATCATAGTTATATATGTAAAATGTGATAAATACATTTATGTATTACTATGGTAAGTTTAGATTAAAACCTTTGCAATAAATTTTAAAGTGAATCAATAAGACTTATGGTAAGAACCTTTTGTAAAGGTTATAGTTTCCAATTATGGTAAAAGTATTTGATTAAATATGGAGTAAAAGTAATTTTATTTTTTGTATGAGTGTTACAAGTGGTATCAGAGCAACGTTCACACGTTGGGACCCTATGGGTTATCTAATGATTAAGCTGTGTGTATAGTGATGCACATAAAATAAGCATAACAGGAGATGTAATGAGAAGGGGGTCAATACAACAACCACCCCAGAACACCGAGGAAACCCAACCCCAACCAGAAATGAATCCTGAGATGTGGGTTTAGCTGAGTGTGGATCAGCACTAGCAAACAATTAGACTATTGGAGGAACAATAGCACCAAACTAGTATTCTGTTAAATACAATGCAAAAGCTATAGGAATAAATGGTGCGAGTTCAGAGTGATAAGGAGTGCTTGATTCAAGAGGAAGAAAAGATACTCAAGAGCCTTTCAGACAAGCAGAATTGGGGAATGGAACAACCCAGTGTTGATAGAGACATAAAAGAAGGTAACGAGTGACAAAAAAAAGGACCACATCACTGACAGAGTGGAAAGAAGCCCTTCACAGCGAAGCAACCAAAACAAAAATTATAATGAAGCAGAGTCTGGAAATGTGTCAGATCAACAAGATGTTAAGAAGCAAAAAGTGGAGCCTCAAGGTGAGTTTCGAAACATAAAACCACCTACATTTGATGGAGAAGTTGAGGAAGTGGCAGAGGCTTGGTTGATAAATATGAATAAATATTTTCAAGTGTACGAGTACAACAACAACCTAAAAGCCAGATTGGTCATTTGTCAGTTAAGAGAAAAAGCCACCCTGTGGTGGGAGGAAGTAAAGAATGTTCATTGTATTGAAGACCAAGATGTTACCTGGGAATCATTCCAGCAATACTTTAAAGATAAGTATTTAACATAACATTTTTATGATGAGAAATATAAAGAATTTTATGACTTGAAGTTGGGGCAGATGACCATGGACGATTATATTACCAAGTTCACCTCCCTATCAAGATATGTCCCATACCTCAAAGATGAAAAGACTAAGGTTCAAAGATTTTTAAGCAGTCTTCCAAATCATATGAAGGAACGAATTGAGTTCATAAATCCTAGAACCATGGACGAAGCCATTCGTAAGGCACGGATGTGCTATCAGCAGTCCAAGGAAAAAGGGGAAGTGGGAAAAATTTGGCCGCCAAAGAAAGGACAGAAAAGCAGCTCAAACTTCAAGGGTGAAAAAAATAATAATTTTAAGAATTATGCGCGAAGTTCTATAAGTAAGTAGTTTGGAAGAAATCATCAAAGAACCCGATGGCCAGCTAAAGAGAGACCTACAAAGGCTTCTAGCAAACTTGATCAAGGAAAAGTGTCCAAGCCACCTCTGTAATGTTGGGGGTGTGGTGAGGCACATTATTATAAAAATTTTCCACAACGAGGCAGAAGTGAAGAGGTTGTAAAATTGCAGGAGGCTTTTACAGTAGGTGATGTGGCTCGAAACATACCTCGAATCAATGCAACACTGGAGGATCGCTAGGCAGACTATCAACCAACAATGATAGAGTTGGAGGGTAAGTTACTGTCTCAATCTTTTTCTATTTTAGTAGACCCAAGTGTAAATTTAAGTTATGTTAATCCCAAAATAGTGGAAGTATGTAAATTAAAAGGGCAGAAATTCAAAAACCCTTGGCTGGTAAAACTAACCACAGGGGAAAAAAGAAAAGTAACTACCAAAATTCCAAACTGCACATTGGAAATTGCAAACCAACAGTTAAATGTGGACCTAAACATACTGCCATTAGGGTCCTATGATGTTTTTCTGGGTATGGTCTGGCTAGAAAAACATTGGACTCTGGTGGAATGTAAAGAAAAGATTATTTATTACAAAATGCAAGATGGTACACACAAAGATATTCAAGGAATCAAGAAACCACTACAGCTACATCTTATTAGAGCTACCCAAATGAATAAGTGTATGAGGAAGGGATGCCAGATTTATGCTATATACGTGGGATATGCCAATTCCAAGGAGAAATATTGTATGATGGAAAACATACCAATGGTACAAGATTTCATCGATATCTTTCTGAGAAAAATATCTGGATTACCACCAAGAAGAGATATTGATTTTACCATTGAATTGATGCCAAGAGCATCACCTGTATCAAGGGCTCCTTACAGAATGAGTGTTCCAAAATTAACTGAATAAAAAATGCAGTTGCAAGAATTACTGGAGAAAGGATACATCCGTCCGAGTGTGTCCCCTTGGGGAGCACTAGTGATTTTCATGAAGAACAAGGATGGAACCATGCAGATGTGTATGGACTATAGACATCTCAACAAGTTAACAGTAAAAAATAAATATCCTTTACCAAGGATTGATTATCTATTTGATCAGGTGAAGGGGGTCATAGTATTCTCAAAAATAGATTTAAGATCTGGATATCACCAAATCCGAATTAAGGATGAAGATATATGCAAGACTGATTTTCGTACTAGGTACGTGTATTATGAGTTTTTGGTGTTACCCTTTGGGTTAAAAAATGCACCAACGACATTTATGAGGTTAATGCATGGTATATTCCATCCTTTCCTGGATAAATTTGTACTTATATTCATTGATGATATTTTAATCTATTCTAAAAACCAGGAAGAACATAGTGAACATCTAAGGATTGTTCTAGAGATGTTAAGAAAACACCAGTTGTGCGCTAAGTTCAACAAATGTGATTTCTTCAAAAAATAAATCCAATACTTAGGCCATGTTATCTCAATAGAGGGGATTGTTGTTGATCCAGAGAAAATCAAGACAATCATGGAATGGAGAGTTCCCCAAAATGTGGTGGATATCTGATCCTTTATGGGATTGGCTGGTTACTATCGAAGATTCATTGAAGGATTCTCCAGAATTTCTTTTCCAATCAACTCTTTGCTGAGGAAAGGAAAATTATTTAAGTGGACTATTGAGTGTCATAATATTTTTGAAAGGTTGAAGCAAATATTGACCACTACACTAGTCCTGAGGGTAGCTGACCCCAATAAGGAATTTGAAGTGTGTACAGACGCTTGTAAAGAGGGTGTTGGGGTAGTTTTATCTCAAGAAGGAAAAGTAGTGGCTTATGAGTCAATAAAGTTGAAGAAACATGAGAAAAGATACTTAGCCTATGATCTGGAATTAACAGCAGTAGTACATGCACTCCAGGTATGGAGACACTACCTGCTAGGAAAGAAGTTTATACTAAAAAATGATCATAGTAGGCTAACCAGTTACTTTAAGCAAGATGATTTAAACTCCCGACATGCAAGATGGAATGCCTTCCTAAGTGAGCTTGATATGGACATTCAGCATGTGAAGCGCAAGGAAAACTGGGTGGCAGATGCCTTAAGTAGGAAGCTGCATTATGTTTATGAGCTTTACTATAATTAGTTTGAATGAAAATTCTTGGATAAAGTAAAAGAGGAAGCAAAGAAGGATCCTGAATATAAATTCCTATGGCAACAAATGGAAGAGGCTAGAAAGCAAGGAAACATTTCTGAATATGGAGTGAATAAAGAACAAGTTCTAACCTTTAGAGGAAAGATATATGTACCAAACCATGTGGACCTAAAGGAATTAATCCTGAATGAATATCATTGAAGTAATTATGCAGGACACCCAAGATACCAGAAAATGTTAACTATTATTAGAAAAGTATATTTCTGGCCTGGTATGCGTAAAAACATTGCTGAATATTTAAACAAATGTTTGGAGTGTCAATAGGTCAAGGTGGAGTATCGACATCCTGCAGGTTTGTTGCAGCCCATACCAGTACCTGAATGGAAGTGGGAGGTCATATCCCTATATTTCATTACATGTTTACCATGGTGAAAGAGGCACACTGACTCCATCATGGTGGTGAGTGATAGGTTGAGTAAGTCTGCACATTTTATACCTGTACAGTCTACTTAAAAGACTGTACATATAGAAAATATTTTTATGAGAGAAATATTCAGACTGCACGACATTTTGAAGATTGTTATTTTGGACCAAGATGTGAAGTTTACTTCAGCATTCTGGAAAAATTTGTTTACAGGTTTGGCGACCCAAATAAACTTTAACACTGCATATCATCCCAAGACGGATGGTCAAACAGAGTGGGTAAACCAAGTTTTGGAAGACATGTTGTGCATGTACGTGATGTAGCAACCAATCAAATGGGAAGAGTTCACGCACCTAGTTGAATTGCTTACAACAATGGTTACCAGGAATCTCTTAATATGAGTCCTTTCAAGGCTTTATATGGGCGAAAATGTCGCACTCCCATTAATTGGAGCAGCCCCGAAACCAAGTTAATGCTTGGGCCAGAAATTCTGGCTGAAATGGAAACGGAGGTAAAGAAGATCAAGCAAAACCTGAAAGTTGCACAAGATCGACAGAAGATATATGCAGATAAAAATATGACTTATCGAGAATTTGAGGTGGGTGATCATGTGTATGTGAGGATCAAACCCAAGAAGAGTACCTTAAGGTGGGCCTCTTATGCTAAGTTAGCCCCTAGGTTTTGTGGACTCTTCCAAATTTATGAAAGGGTAGGACCTATAGCATATTGTTTGGCTTTAACCAGCCACATCTGGGTACACAATGTGTTTCATTTGTGCATGTTAAAGCGATATGTGCATGATTCAAAGCACGTAATTAATTGGCAGAAAATTCAGGTAGGATGGAAATAAAAAAAATACTAACTTGAAGCATGAATTTTTATGAAAATTTGATAGAAAACTTTCCTGTTTGCAGGTAGAGCCACACGACGAGTTTTTGGTCGAGCCTCAACACATACTCGACAAGAAAGAAATTATGCTTCGAAAGCGAGTCATCACCCAGGTTAAAGTGCAGTGGAAGCAGTTTGGCTTGGATGAAGCTACTTGGGAGGATGAGGGATTTGTACGTGAGGCTTACCTAGAGCTTTTTTTTGAGCGAGAGTGAAACACTGAGGATAGTGTTACTTGTAGGGGGGAAGTTGTGACAACTACATTTAGTATTAACTAGTTGTTAACTAGTTAAATGACATTTTATTATTTTTAAAAAAGAAAAGACTGAGAGACTTAATTTTTTTTTGGAAAAGTTTATTTTTCTTTGTTTTTATTGTGAAAAATAAAATTAGTTATGGAAAGTGGTTCCATAAAAAGTAAAAAGGTTGATGGTAAATGTTTTCCAATAACTGAAAGGTGGTTGGATAGTTTGAACATTTACCTGCTCCTCTGGGGATAAGAGACTCATCCTAGTGAAAAATATGGGTTCTGTTCAGGGACTGAGGAGAAGAGTGGAAACGTTTCATGAGCTAGTAGAGACCAGTGGAAATCACTCAGCAAGTCCTGAAATTTTCTGGTACTGACTGGACTTGGGGTCCTGAAATTTTCTGGTACTGACTGGACTTGGGGTCCTGAGGTCACAACAGAAACTATTGTCAACCTGTACCCTATCAGGAATGGAGCACATGGGCAAGAGGAGGACATAAATGCCTCTCTTGAAATTTGGGTGCACAACAACAACTAAATTCATTTTCAGATAAGTGACTTTATTTCATAATGTTTTTAGCACGAAAGTTGTTTTTAAATTATTTATGCACAGATAAATGTTGCTTGTTTTCAGGAAATTAATACTTTCATTTGGAGCAAGAAAAGTGGGAAAAGAAAACCAGGTTGTGAATTATAACTATTTTAACATTTACTACAAACTCTGGAATTACTTTTATAAGAAACTGTAGAATAATATTGTGAGTATTTTCATAAGGAAAAACAAGATTTATTGCAAGAATCTAGGAAATAATTACAGTAGTTGGTTATTAAAATAAAACCCTGCCAAACTATGTATGATTTTACATTAAAAAGTAACAATTTCCATAATCCTTATTACGGTCGAATGCATACAGAAAGTGCATAGACCGAGAAGCATTTCGAAGAAAGAATTAAATACGAATTTACTATACGAAAGTGATGTAGTAGAAAGGACACTGCCGAATAATCTAAGTCAGGGTGAACCTTTGGTTATGGGTACGGGAAGTGATCCCAATCACAAAACACATCGCTACCCCTGCTATCTATACACGGACAGAGTTAGACGATGGTCCGTACACCAGATAACAGTAAAATTCTTAATAATAAGAAGTTATAACCTCTAAATTAGGAACAAAAGTTCGATAATAGAGTTACAATAAAGACAACAATAATTCTCTTATATTTATAAACGAGTGACCAAAGCCGAGCATAGAAATGTGTGTTAGAGTAACAAAAATATACATATAAATGTATAAAGATTCTGGAGCGTACAAACGTTTTGCTTTGACAAGCAATGTGAATAGCCACTGAGTAAATATACCTAAACATATGAAAAGAACATAAACTTTAAATCAAAAATAATGCGACAGTAACAAATCCAACAAGGAAATTCATTTTTGAACCGAGATCATAAGAAATCATTTATTCATTTGAAAGATTACATAACCAAAAACGATAGAGGTTATAGTATTAAGAACTGCAAGTAAAATAACTGTGGCTTGAAAGATATGACCTGGGAAATGTTTAAATGTCTTCACAAGAATTGCAGAATGAACAGTTCATATATATAAATATTCGAAACAAGCTCGACAGATAAGAC
The DNA here is from genome assembly GCA_034641835.2 of Pinus albicaulis. Taxonomy (NCBI): domain Eukaryota; kingdom Viridiplantae; phylum Streptophyta; class Pinopsida; order Pinales; family Pinaceae; genus Pinus; species Pinus albicaulis. Next base: position 584,655,814 of record CM076577.1, read on the forward strand.
ATTAAACTAAACATGGGTAGAATATATATCCCCGTGAAAGTAAAAAATTCGCTTGAGGAAGGATAAACCCTTGTCACTGTGCGAAACCTTTAGAAATACCTGGAAAATATCCAAATAAGTTAGAAAAGAACTGAGATTTCCAGTGTGTAACAATCAGATTTCATTGCAGAATACACAACCATTTGGTTAGGTTACCCACCTGCAATCAAAGAACCCAGAAAACTCTATGAGGTATACATGAAACAAAAACCTAAAATGCGAAAGGAATCGAATCAACGAAAAAAGACACTTTGGTATTGGGTATACCTATAGATGATAGTCTTCATGAATCATCCAAACATTGTGCTAGGAGTTACAAGAAAATTGCAAGGCTTAAAATACAATGACAATAATTACAAAGGAAACAAAAAATAGTTCGAAGGAAGCCGAAAAGTAAAATGAATTTATCGAACGGAATCAAGTGTATACCTGAGCTGAGTAGGAAGGGAGCCATCATGATTGGCACATGAGATCGAGTAATGACATTGGAAGTAGAGTTCCTGCCAGAAACCAGAGGAAATCAGAGCGGAGACACGAAAACCATCTCTCGGAAAGTTCTCTCTTACTGCAAACCAAGGTGTGTTTGCCATCGGAGACCTCAACCACTGTGAAGGTTATTCTTCTCAGAAATGGAGCCAGCCCTCCAAAACCACGGTGATAATTCTTACATAGACAGAGTAAGAGGCCGAAAACGAGAGCTGAGTCAAATGAGGGTTCACTTAGGGTTTTGCGAAATTAACAAGCCCTTCCCACCAGAGAGATTAACCGTGGATCTCCAGGAGAATGGGCGGTGAAGATTAGGGCAGATGGCCTTGAATCCCGCACTGAATCTACAGATAATCACACAGCTTTAGAGGAATGTACTTGGCAGAACCAAAAACATTAAATTGCCAAGATGTGCCAGCACCAAATCGTATAAATCACATTCCACGAAGTTCTGTTCATAAATGCGATGATATGGTAGGTATTAATGTTAACTCAACAATAAAGTATAAGGCTAGTAAAACAAATGAGAAAATACAACCTTTGAGATCATAGTTATATATGTAAAATGTTATAAATACGTTTATGATTACTATGGTAAATTTAGATTAAAACCTTTAAATTAAATTTTAAAGTGAATTAATGAGACTTATGGTAAGAACCCTTTGTAAAGGTTACAATTTCCAATTATGGTAAAAGAGTTTGATTAATGTGAGTGTTTTTTTTTTTTTTTTTTTTTAAATGAGTGGTACAGATATGAATGTGAAACAATATCAAGAAACATATATTCATTGAATGAAAAATGAAAAAAGGAAAAAAGGCATTGGAATTTGACCCAATTTGGTTCATATGAGTCTGTTTGAAAAAATATACCATTGTGGTATAGAGAGCATAAATTAGCAAGCATGTTCACATCTATATATGTGTATAAGTGGAAATCATATAAATGGAGAGAAAGCAAGACATCTTTCTTGATGATTTATGTTAGTTTCCCACATATCACGGTCTTGAAAGACATATCATGGAATACGCCTGTTATCTTCCTTGCTGACAACCTGTTATCTTCCTTGTTGACAACTATATTTCTGCCAGGATTCTTGCTGGGCTCACTGGTATGGTTATTTGATCCAAGCCATAACTAAATGGACTAGTATTTACCGTCAGAAGCTTATTGATTGTAACAACAGTTTGGTGTCTCTGGTTTACCCTCTCCAATTGTTGTAGTAGCTGAAATCTGGGCTCTTTTCTTATTCCTTTTTGTTTGACATCAGAAAATCTGAATACATATTCCAATTTCTTGCATAATTGAAAAGAAATACCATTTCAAAAGCTGATATTTTTTCATTTGATGATAGATAAAGATTCAGGGAGCCAAAGAGACTGGTAGGAGAGGTTCAATTTATCTGTGAATCAACAAAGGTCATAACTTAAGGCAGTTTCCTTACAATATTATATAATGACCTTGTGCTTAATCCACAGGAGTAAGAAGACAATTGAATTGCTTGAAGAAGTTATTTTGTCTTAGATATAAAAATTATTATAGCACACACATGTAACATCCATAATTATAATTCTGAAATATCAAAAGAAAACAGAATTTTTCTTCTTAAGAAATACAAAATTCTCCTTAAAAAATATCAATCTAGATAATGTAGCCAAGAAAATAGTGCAATGAAAATCTTTGCAAGTTCTAACCAGGTGCAATAACAAGCTAATGGGGGCATGGGCTATCTGAGGCATGTTATTACTTGCTCTTGTTGGCGTAGAGGCATATTTCTTCCAATGATGGTCCAATGTTCATTGAATAGTTTGAGTGCTCGCTGAGAGGCACGTCTTGCACCCCTTGAAGAACCTGTCACCATGAAGAGTTCACCATGAATAGTTCCCTTGAACAACTTTGAGCTTTAAGTGAGGGACCATGCACATGAGAGTGCGTTTGCGGCCCATAATAATAGGTGCCTGAGAGGATGTGCGTGATTGTTCATACGACACTCGGGGAAATGCTGGGAAGGGAAATAGGACGAGGAGAGGAGAGGAGAGGGGAGGTAGGCTTGCTCCTTTGCCACGACGGGAAGGGGAAAATATAGATACAAATTTTCCAATATAGATTTTCCAGGTGGACACAGTTCAAAAGTTTTTTTTCAATCTCTCTTACTCGGATTTTAAGTCAATATTTAAGACAAAGAAAATATTTAAGACATCTTAACTTGAGACATAGAAAAATTGTGTATTATTTTTATGTGAGTGCGTCAAAATTATTGTCTTAACAAAATTTTTATAAAGACAACATAGAAGACATAAGACACAGTCATTATTGTCTTTTAATAGAAAATTTCATTTGTTATTATAGAGATTTGTCTCTCAAACAAATTGTCTTTATAGAGACTATATGTCCATAATTCCAACTATTGTCACAATATGATTTTTTTTTTTTTTAAATAAACAAAATAATTTTAAATGTTATTTTAAGATGGTTTCAACATTTAAATTCCCCAAATAGTGATTTTAATTACCTTAAATCTTTGTTCTTTATATAAAAAGAAAAGAATCCATTTTTTTTAAAGCTAACAACAAAGACATTTTAAATCTAAATGAAAAAAAAAAATTCCAAAAGTTAACAATTCTGGAAAGCAACCTTAAAAATAATAAAGCACCACACTTATATTTGCTTAAAATTCATTCATGTCATTGAATTTGAATATGTGGAACTTCATTTCATGACATATTATGAGGCAAAAGAAAAAATTTCAAGATTTATCTATCCTACAAAAGAGAGTTTACTCTCTCACATATAAATCCAAAAGCTTGAAACGCATTAAATGGTGGAAAATTAAATTCATATCTAGTGCTTAGCTCCACAATTTCAATACCCTTGTTTAATTGGAATTAGCTTCGTTGATAACACAAAATTGTAAAAATTTATATGCATTTGAATCTACAATTAATTGGCAATCCTATCTCAATGAAGGTTTTACAAAAGATGGAAAATTGACACGGGTTGAATGTAATGCGGTTGGCATGGTGAGCCAATGGGAATGTCACATTGCATGCTACTATGGCTTCCAATTTCAGACAATGAGATGGCTTCTAGGGTTGATCTACAGTGATAATTGCATATTATAAAGACAATATAAAATAATGAATCTAGAAAAATATCTCACCATTGAAATAAAAAAAATATTAAAATTATTTAATTAAAAATAAACTACAATATCATTGATTAATTCATAATAGGACACAGTGGAATCGAACCACTACCTTCTGATTTTAAAGGAAGTGCTTTTCCATCCAGCTAACACCCTTTAAAGAATTATGTGAGAGTTATGGTACTCCTTGAAATTGCATATATAGGCATTAATTTTAAAAAAATGCTTGACACATAATGGCATAATCTTTGTAAAATCTAAAATCATGCAACCCCTATTTTTAACTTGATTAAAATAACTCAATGGAGTTAGCTCAACGTGACACTCAAGTAGCATGGCTCACAGAACAAGCTAACAATATGCAATAATTTAGAAACTATTTAATCTAAGTCCCACAAAAAAAAAGTAGCTATAATTATCACATGTCTTTAATATCTTGTCACAAATATTGAATGTTTATGTTTAGCATGTTTCCACTCTTCATGTATTCAACAATATGAAATTGTTCAAGGAAATTTTCACATCAACTAAAGATAAGGTACAGAGAAATTGGTATAGCCATCCTCCTATCTATCCCTAAACGTTTTGCAGCAAGTTAGATAATCCAGCACAAATATCATTACCTATTAGTAACGATAAAAAATGAGAGTCAACAATGTCCTCATATTTAACTTGCACCCTAGAAGAGAAGGCTAGTGCACACCTAGCATCTACTTGGCCATTCAATGTAAGAAATCCTAACAGCATGCTATGCAATTAAACTTCCAAAGAGGTATAAGTAACGATAAAAGATGAGAGTAAAAAATTTCCTCATATTTAACTTGCACCCTAGAAGAGAAGGTTAGTGCACAACCATCCTCTGCTTGGCTATTCAATGTAACCAATGCTAACAGCCTGTTATACAATTACACTTTCAAAGAGGTATAAGTGTTGACCATTTTTTCCTTGGGGGAAAAAGCCTTAAACTGTCGACCATGATAAATAGAACTGTTGTTGTTTATGCCCAAACCGACATGTAGAATTTTGCTTAGATAGTCGAGATATAAAGTAATATTGCATCAATGTAAATCACCTACATAAAAAATAATGTAATTATTTCTATCCATCATAAATAAAAATAAACTTTATAAAGAAGTGAAAATATGGCCTGAGAGGGTAAAATGAAGGTGGGCTTAGTCATGTTTAGTCAACTCAACATGTGTGGAAGTTGTATCTAGTTACAATGGCCCTAGTCATGTTCAGTCATCTCACCATGTGTGGCAGTTGTGTACAGTGAAAATGTCCTTAGTCATGTTCAGTCAGCTCACCAAACTATTTTTTTCATATGATCCTAATATATGCACAAATGGTATAGTGGCATACCAGAAATTTGTTCTGGCATGCATAGTATTCAGAAATTAAATTAAACCTTAATGCAATGCCCTCAAATTAGACCATCCTTAATTCAATTCCCTGTGTAATTACAAAAAACCATGAGAAGAGTCATCTATCTTCCTAATTTAAAGGGCCACTCTACAATAGAAAGTGCAAAAACAAAACACTACATTACTACCAAGCATTTCAAATTATGTTGTAGTTTTTTAAAAGTAAAAATAAAAGAAAAATATTAATCATGAAAAAATTGAGATCAAATATCATACCAGGAAGAGCAGAGGAAGAAAACATGTATAGAAGGGCACAAAAACACTACACGATAGATAAGAAAAAAAAACATCAAAGAAAGGGCGTTTCATGCTATGTAACATAGAAACCCAACACGACATTTCATTAAAAACAATAATTCCAAATTCAGACACATTAATCATATCTTCCATTCTCCCCTTATTAAAGAGGTATAAGTGTGTACCCTTTTCTCCTTGGGGACAGAAGCCTTAAACTGCTAGCCATGATAAAGTAATATTGCATAAATGTAAAGCACCTACATAAAATTTAATGTAATTATGTCTATCCACCATAAATAAAAATAAACTTTATAAAGAAGTGAAAAGATGACCTGATAGGGTAATATGATGGTGGCCTTAGTCATGTTCAGTCAACTCAACATGTGTGGCATTTTTGTCCAGTTACAATGGCCCTAGTCATGTTCAGTCAGCTCACCATGTGTGGCAACTGTGTACAGTGACAATGGCCTTAGTCATTTTCAGTCATCTCACCAAACTACTTTTTTCGTATAATCTAATATATGCACAAATAAAATAATGACATATCATAAATTTGTGCTAGCATGCATATAGTTCAGAAATTAGACCAACCTTAATGCAATGCCCTGAAATTAGATCATCCTTAGTTCAATTTCCTATATAATTACAAAATTCCATGAGAAGAGTCATATGTATTCCTAATTTAAAATGGCCACTCTGTAATAGAAAATGAAAAAAAAATACACTACATTACTACCAAACATTTCAAATTATGCTATAATTTTTCTTACAATAAAAATAAAAGAAAAATATTAATCATGAAAAAATTGATATCAAATATCATACCCAGAAGAGCAGAGGAAGAAAACCTATACAGAAGGGAATATAAACAATACACGATAGATAAGAAAAAAAATGCATCCAAGAAAGGGTGTTGAATTCATGCTCTGTAACACACATAAAGCCAACATGACATTTCATTAAAATCAATAATGCCAAAGTCAGACGCATTTTTTAAATGAAAAAAAAGCGTATGAAAGGAGTTAGACTATAAAAGTAGCACAATTGCATAGATGAAGTATATTAAGGTCCAATTCATAACATAGATTCTTTGGGGTTCATGGGGCTCTAATGTACACATATTATTATAGGGCTACCAATCAGTTAACATTGCAAGAAGGGATATGAGCCGACCTCATATTATATTTCTTCATTCTCGAACAAATAGCCAATATTTGTGCTTCACAATTGAACTTCAAATTAACCATTATTGTTTGACCCAATGGAAAATACATTACTGTTAGGAGAAACGACCAAAGATAAACTGTTAACAAAACCCTCATCATCCCCCCTATGAATGCATTTCCTCATTCTAAGATCTCAATGATATACCTGTCCATCTCCCCATGAACTTAGTAACTATATTCCATCATCAGCAAAAGAAAGTGCATGGATGTTCCATTCATTTTCAAGGTCCCAATCAACTCTTTAGTCTTTCTCGAAAGAAACATTATATAGCCATCATTCCAAAGGAATTCAATCATGCTAGAATTTATCGGTTGTGGCATCTAGGTAGTGCCACAACTCTTCATCATGTTTTTTCAAAATATATGTCATACGTGCCATTGTAGGATGGATACATACAATGTTGTTGTTCAATTTTTGACAAAAATGATCTAGAAAATTACTCAAGAACTCCACTAAACAAAAAAATGCATCTCCTTCTGCATTGGCCTGCAATGAAATAAGTCAGATGAGCAAGAAAATAGAATACAATATGCTTAGAAATTATATATTCTAAGAAATTCAATCTGTTGACTTGAAAAAGGTGTGGTTCTGCAGTGGATTTTTTGAAAGTTGCAACATGAAAGTAATATGTTATAACTTCATAGCCCTAAATGGAAAGCATTAACCAGTTGTGGCCAATTATAATTTCTAAGTAAAACCTGGAAACATATATTGGAATAATCGTATGAACACGAACATAATACCTACTTTTGTCTTGGGTTGAATGTAAAGAATCCTAACATGAAATGTTTCAGATTACAAATTTTGCACAAATGATTGGTGTTATTTCCATGTGTTTGAAGATGTTCTTTTGATCTTGTTAATAGTTTCATACATGCATAACCAAAAATAAGAAGTCACTAATAACAAAATATTTAGGTATTTCCAGTTATATAGGCCTTTTACACAAATGCCAACATTTTCACTTAAATAAATTATTCAAGGGAACATAATTCTATCGTTATGCCCTCTTACAAATAGGGTTCAAGTTGCCTATAAACTATGTACAAAGAAATATGACAGGCATGTACTCACATAATACAAATTGAAATGGATGTGCTATGATTCATATGTTATTAATTGCCTTATTTTTATTGTTGGAAAATTAATTTGTATGGATTATGTAAATTTATATTATTTACTTGAAATAAAGAACACATGATTTGTATAATTGAGACAAATATTTTGTGCTCTGTTTTGTTACAGTGTGAAGAGCCTTTCAACCTTTGTCACTGCACTCGAAAAACATGATTTTGGCATAATTTTTTAAATTAGATGTAAAACGTTGAACAAATAAACCTACCTCCAGAAGTGTTGTTTTATTTTTTTGGCTTAATATGGCTCAAATGTACTTTTAGGAAATTTTATTGACAAAAAAAGTACAAGTGTCAATTGTACAAATTATATTATGTTGAATCATTCAATGGTCAACATCTACAGAATACTTTGATGTTTCTTGAAAAAGACCAAAAAGACACATTATCTAACTTGCTAATGCTTTTGTAATGCATAAAAAGAATGCAATCAACAACTTGCCTGTATGATTCTGCCTTACTCGATGACTGTTGTGTACTGTTCTAGTTCTACTTTTAGTAACATTATATATGTCCATTGTAAAATTAAAAAGACATAGGAACAACCCCTCTACTTGAGAATGCAGCTCAATGGCTCATCTTTGTAAGCATTTCTTGAGTAAAATAACCCCCTGTTACCCAACACCAAAACTACTAGTTTTTAATATTTATTATTTATTTTTCTATTTATATTTCTACTACAAATTTGAGCACTACCTTGTGCCAAATATTTTTAATGTAAAGGAAAATGCATCTATAAAAATTAGAATGCTCTAATAGTGTCGTTGAGAATAAACTTCAAAGGTTTGCTACATAAAAGAAATATAAATAACAAAAAATTCATGAAGAACATAGATATTAATGACAAAGGGAGGGTTCCTTTCTAAATAATTTAGGAGCATCTCAAGGGAACAATATTGAGGACTTTATTTCAACATGAGACTGCCTTACTTTATGGTTGTTGTGTACTATTCTAGTTCTACTATTGATATAGCATGATATATGTCCATTGTAAAATTGAAAAGACAAAGGAACAAACCCTATGCATGAGAATGCAGTTCAGTGGCTCAGATTTTTAACCATTTACGAAGAAAAATAACCCCCTGATGCCCAACACCAAAAATTCTAGTTTTTAATATTTATTATTTGATTTTCTATTTTGGTTTCTGCTACAAATTTGACCATTGCCTTATGCCAATATTTTTAATGTAAAGGAAAATGCATCTATAAAATGTAGAATGCTCCAATACTGTGGTTGAGAATAAACTTTAAATATTTGCTTCACAAAAATAAATATAAACGACAACAAATTCATAAAGAGAATAACTATTAATGAAACAGGGGGGGCTGAGGGTGCCTTTCTAAATAATATAGCAGTAGCTAAAGGGCACAACATTGAGGACTTCATTACAACATGAGACTGCCTTACTTGATGGTTTTATTGTACTATTCTAGCTCTACTATTGTTAGTAGCATGATATATGCACATTGTAAAATTAAAAAGGCATAGGAACAAACCCTCTACTTGAGAATGCAGCTCAATGGCTCATCTTTGTAAGCATTTCCTGAGCAAATTAACCTCCTACTACCCAACACCAAAATAACTAGTTTCTAATATTTATTATTTAATTTTCTATTTGGATTTCTGCTACAAATTTGAGCATTGCCTTGTGCCAAATATTTTTAATGTAAAGGAAAATGCATCTCTAAAATGTAGAATTCTCTAATACTATGGTTGAGAAGAAACTTTAAAGGCTCTCTATAGAAAAGAAATATAAACAAAAAAAAATTCATAAAGAAAATAGCTATTAATGACAAAGGGAGGGTGCCTTTCTAAATAATATAGAAGAAGCTAAAGGGCACAATATTGAGGACTTTATTGCAGCATTATACTACCTTACTTGATGGATTTTGTGTATTGTTCTAGTTATATTATTGTTAGTAGAATGGCGGACAAATTAGAGGCAGTTACACTGTCACTCACTCTTGTCACCTTGATAATGTTATGTAGATGTTCATACTTGAAATGAGAGTGAACTTGCATCACTTTTTACTTGCCCAGTAAGTTTTGGCAGTGAATGATTTTTTTTATGCTACCCATGTAAAATAATTGGTAATTAATGTTGGTTGGCACTGCTCATTTAGATATATACTCACACTTAAGTAAAGTTCAATTCCTTCGTGCTTGTTTACAGTAGGTAACAAAAAATTTTAAAAATGGAAAAATGCTATAATTGACATCTTAAAAAGGAGAGTTGAAGGGGGTATACCAGTGATTTCCAAGATTATTTGGGGTGCCCTAAAGCTTCACTGTGTATACGGATCTAACAAAACAATAGTTTTTATGTTAGCTTATAAATTGGAAGGGAAATTTTATTATTGAAGTTTCACTAGGATGTGAAGTCATTGTTTTATGGTGAAAGAAATACCTACAGTGCTGCACCAAAACACTGTTGGTCACAAACTTGCTGACGTCACAAACTTTCTGACGTGAGAAACACTGTTGGTATCTTGTTTTGCCAGTCGTGTGGACTCTGTACCTATCAACTGTGCTCACTACTGCGAAAATGGGTGTCGTATGCTCTGCAAATCAAGCTACAATTCGAGTAGAGGTCAAAATGTGAAGCGAGAATGAAAAAAATGTCGAGTGTCTAGTGAATAAAATGTCAGAATGAAATTTGGGTATTTTTTTGTAGTTTTTCATTATATAAAAAATTAAATTTTTATCACCCCCCATGCCTTAGACGAACCTTCCAAGCACCCTTTTTTGGGGTTCACTGCACCCGATGCATGAAAGGAACTTTTTTTAAGTTTTTGAAGTACCGGGTTCTTACAAGAATAACCAGATTCTTTAGGGTTCATCTTAGAGGTACCCGTTCCATCACCCGAACGTGGGGATGGGAACCTAAGACGGGTTTGAGAATCCCACCCTTGGGCTCACGGACCCGTGCAACATAGCTAATAATTTTTTTTTTATAAAATTGTTCCACATAGACATTCAACACGAAATGACATGTTATCAAGTTCAGTCCTTCATTAAGGGACATACAAGCCTTGTGGCATTAATTTTTATTCAATTCATACTCCCTAGTAAGATCTTCAATCTTCCTTTTGTACTTTGTTATAAATTTGGTATTTTTTCTTCTAATATGCAAACTAATCAACAGAAATAATGTTAATTCATCCATATAGTATTGAAAAGGAGTACAAGGATGGATCTCCTAACATCTCTTAGTCCTAGCTATCTGAAATTGAGCATTCAAATGTCCTCCATTTGCATTTCCTATAACCACATGAAGACTACTTTTGAGATAGTTAAACTTAGATATAATGTATATTTTGATCTCATATATACTATATGTAGGTTTGATTTCATCAAAAAATGCTGAAATTGAAGCAATCAATAAATTCATTTTTTAAAATTCCGAAGTGACACAATTGTGGGTCGCATTGTACGAACATAAGAGGATGAAATGGGATAGTGAGAGGAGAGAATTCAAACGGTTGAAGGGTAGAAGTGTTCCTTATCCCAATCATTTAATAGAAAACATGCCAATTATATGCCCCAACAGTTGGGTTGCTGACCAAGTAAGAGAGAAATATGGTGCAACCAGTCGTTACTCACATGCTGAAGAGGATGCACTAAACGTAGGGTTTGGGTGAAAAAAATCAGTAATGATCTGTTTATGTACATTTTAAACTTAAAATTGTACCTTTGAAATGTAACATATATATTTTATAATTTAATAGTTAGGTTATTAGACACATGACACAATGATTTTTTAACTTTTTTTGTAGGTGAATTTTCTCTCATCTATGTGGGCATATGGACACTATTTTTTCACAGAAAATGTCGATGATGGACACATGACACAAGAGAGTGGAGTGGAAGTCGAGTTCGATCAATCTAGTCGAGCTAGCCACCATAATCAAAACCTAGTATGAGGGACATTAGGCTACGTCAGAAAGATACAAGAGATCATTGAAGTGGACTTATATTCTTTCCAATGTGTTATTTTTAGGTGCAAGTGGTGGGACACCAATGATCAGAATAATGAAAAGGAAGATCACGATAGTAGGCTGATATGCATCAACTCTAGAAATATGTGGGATGAAGCTAAGGAGCCTTATGTTTTCCCCAAACACTCCAACCAAGTGTTTTTTTAATGAGATGTGTTGGATAGGGATTGGTGGTTCGTATTGAGGCATGTCCAAGCTAGATCAAAACATATTTTTGAGAAGAATAGTGTTATCATGCCAAAAGAGCTGGAAGATAATGAGGGTGATCACGAGAATAAAGAGTGATATGGTACATGTGTTATTTCATCATTTATACTATTTAAGATGGGTTTTTACAAAGAAGAGGATTTAACCTTATAACTAAGACTCTTTTTTCCCAAACATTATAACATGTATTCTTAATTAATTGGTTTGCATTGTGTTAATGTTAAAATCATTTCACTTGATAATTTGCAATTATGTTGATCTCAAAAGCAATGCACTGTATCAAGTTCTTTTTTTAATGTCAATTCCTAAAATAATACAAATACTCGATTTCTTTAAATAGTTTCACTTATCATTACTTAAATAAATGCAGCCTATATATATATATCTGTGAATGATATTTTCAAATTAAAAAAAAACATATATTAATGTATACTATTATTTTTGGTATGTAAGATCATAATAAAATAATGATAGTTCTAAACATAATTTATTTGCATTATTTTCTAAACTTTATTATGTTACAAATATTCATATTATTCTATATTTATTATTTTACAAATATTTATATTCATAAAAATTTAAAAAAAAATCAATTTTACAATTATGGTAATTTAACAATATGTACAATATACATTTTACTTACGGTAATTATGGTTTAAAATTGACAATTAATTTACAATTTTACAATTTTACAAATTTACAAATTTTGCAGTTTTAATAAAATTGAATCATGACAATACATATAATTACAATTACAATTTTACGAATATTTTACATACAATTATAATTAAAATTAAAATTACAGTCACAATTTTACAATTTTACATACAAATACAGTTAAAATTAAAATTACAATTACAAATACAATTTTACAATTTTAGATATAGTTACAATTACAATCATGATACCTACAATTACAATTTTACAAATTTACAAATTACAAATTTATAAATTTTACAATTTTAATAAAATTGAATCATGACAATACATACAATTACAATTACAATCACTATACATACAATTATAATTACAATTAGACAATTTTACAATTACCAATACATAATATTTAATAAATATCATGATTTAATATTAAAAATGAACATCACGAACATGATAACCATCGTACAAAGATCATATTTTAAAATACACATTCAAATTCGCGAACATCATCTAATCATTGCGACCATGATCATCTAACAAAAAAAAAGCATTGTATAACATCATCATAACACAAACATCAAATAAATACCTCATGTCAAATAATTGCAATCACATACACATCTATTTAGAAGCAAATTAAATGAACATATCTAACATGACCTAACAATATTCACATCATGATGAACACCAACATGTAAATTAAGTACAACAAAATGAACATACATACATACATACATACATACATACATACATACATACATACATACATACATATATATATATATATATATATATATATATATATATATATATATATATATATATATATATAATGTCAAAAATATACAATTGTAATATAACTCCATATAAATGTCAAATATCTGGTGGTACTACATCAATATTATAACTAGTACTTGAGGCCTACTTATTCGATGGTACCTCATGCTCAAATAGATGTGCTTGATCAACCGAAGGTGCCTTCTCAGTCGATGGTCTGATCAGATGGACGTGCCTGCTCAGGAGGTGCTTGCTGATCAAATGGTGTCTGCACAGGAGGTACCTGCTGAGATGGTGCAATTTTCTCATTGGATGGTGCTTGCTCAGATGGATGTGCCTGCTTAGGATTAGGTGCCTACTCAGTCGATGGTGTCTGCCTAGGACTAGGTGCCTACTGGGATGGTCCCTGCTTAGGACTAGATGCTACCTGCTCATCTCCGGCATGAGGGGAAGGAGGAGGAGGTGGAGTACTAGAATAATCACTCCCCTCGTGATCATGATCATCCAATGAGATGCTCTGTCAAGAATCTCCATGGCGCCTATCATTCCTAGCCGCTAGTAGCCTGGAAGCTCCAACGATATGGTGCATAAGTATCATCATATCACGGAGCATCTCCCTCCAGAGCTCCGTGAGGGCATGATCAATCTTGATCTCTCTGATCGTCGCAGGGTGGACTCCCTTAACAACCAGGAGTCTACAAAGTTAGTTGCCCAACTCCATCCCGAATCAAATGTCTACCCTACGCTGCATGCCCATGGGTATCGGCACTCGAGGAGGTCTGTCACCCTAATCAGCGATCTCCGTCATCTACTCTTCATGATCTATAGGATCATCCGGTGGGGGTGGAATAATTTCCCCAACGAATGTGCCAATATATATAAAATATATAGTACACAACAACAACTAGACAATTTCATTAAACAATTTAATAAAACAAGTTAAAGAACATGCATGTCAGAATAAATTTTATTCTAATTAATTAAGACAATAAAATGAAACTATATTAATTTAAAGAAAACATTAATATTACCTCTAGCATCTGGTGGCTCATCTTGTGTGAAGAGGATGTTGGTACACCCTCACCAATCAAAACCCGCGTAAGGACACGACACCATCACAAACATGTGATCATCAACACTGGCTAGCAGCTCCAGTGCATCACTAGATATCCTAGCCGGATACTTGGACAAGCCCATATTGGGATCATCTAGCCCCGCATCTACATCTGTTCATGTAACATCAGTGTACGAGGCTAGTGGAAAAAATAATGCCTTGTCTCTAGAAACCTCTCAAAAAATAAAATAAAATAACTATGAAGGAAAAGGAATGGTCAACCTCCCACGTGCCTGAGAATGAAATCTATCTAATGCTATACAAAACTGCACAAAAAAATGGCATACCATCTCATAATTCATGGCGTCTAGAATAAATAATCAACATAAAATAAAAGAGGGCAACTAATGCGTTTCCCATCACTAGTATAGTGTGCAATGGTCATCAATAGTAGTGAGAGGTAACTCACCTCCTCTGGACCAAATGAAGAAATGTGTAACTGACCACTAGACACCTGAAAATCTGCAGGAGAAAGTATATCGTCCACAATGTATCCCTGGGAGTACGCCAACTGAATCCCTGCTGAGTAACTGACATGGACATCTCGGAACTGGGGAAAATCCTACCCTCTCCTAGATAGGCCAGTAATAAAATAAATGTCCTCCTCAGTGGGCTTGTACGACTGGCCAGGATTGACCCCAAAAGCCTGTCAGTGGGCATCCCACCTATAGATCAACTATCCTAATAGTCGATTGTGCCCTTCAAGGATGCAGCCTCCTCGTAGAACTTAAGGAGACTTACCTCCCTTAAGAGCAACTTGGTGGGTGTCGTAATAGGGCGAGGGTACAAATGTCTCTCCCTCTCTTGTGCCTCCCACTGTTGTATCATGTTATAATGGTCCTCACTCTACTCTTGTTGTTTCCCTTCCTCTCTCAGTTGACGTCGCTGAGTGATTCACATATTAAATAGATTAGACTCCCTCATACATAAAACCTAATTTTTTATTAAATGAAAAATGTATTTACAAATATATAAATATAAATTTATAAAAATAAAACATTCAGTGCACCCAGAGAAACAATCACGCACTGCCACCTATGCATACTTGTCTATCGCACACCACTGCATGAAAAAACTTCACGCACCTCGAAAACAAAAAAACATTTTCTCTAGTGTGTTGACCAAAATATCCTCCCTGGGGCGGTTGTTAAAGCACATGCACTGTTGTACATAATGGTCGGTGCGTTTCGATAAATGACCGCACCACCATACATAATGGCCGGTGCATTCCGATAAACGACCACATCGCCGTACATAGTGTTATTTTAAAAAAAATTAAATTGTTCGTCCGGTTGGAAGCCAACACACACCGCACTATTTTATTGTTCTCGGTGCGATTTTTCTTAGTACCGCACCAAACATCCTGGTGCGGTTTTTGTTAACAACGTTCACGGTGCGGCCTAGAAATTTATAGGAAGCACCGCAAACGGTGCGAGCCGAACGACTCGAACGCACCACACATAATTTTTTTTTTAAACGATGAATTTTACGTCAATTTAAGAAATTGATCTACCAAAAGCTTAAGTTGGTGAGAAACAAGTAGATTACCTACACATTTGTGCGTCGAGGAGGCATCTTTGCAATGTAATACTAAAAATTAAATTTTCCCACCATTTTGCAAAATTCAAACTCCACACAGTGAGAAATGGATGGTAGTAATGTGGGAAATGGGAGAACCGATGGTAGGGTACCTCAGAGAATAAAAACTCACACCAGTGCTTGAAATCTCTAGAGCACTGTGACAAGTAAAAAGAAGGTTTTTACGGCCGATTTTTTTTTTTTAAATTAACCCTTTTTCAGTGTGCTCGATTATGAGATGCACTAGGTAGTTTTACCAATGGTGCACCGCACTTGTTTATGGTGCACTGGATTACTGAGATGTACCAAGCCATTTTGTACGAAGATCACAGTGTTTCAGCATGCCATTTGATAGTACGCACCGGTGCGCTAGATTACTGAGATGCACCAGGCCAGTTTGTACAGAGAGCATAATGTCTCAGTGTGCATCTTTCTTTCTAGGTTTCATAACGAGTTTCTCGTGTAAGAAGAACCAGACTGAATAGGATCTCTCTCTTGGTCATGGAATAAATAGTGAAGGTAGAATGACATAGTGGTGGGGAGATGTGTTGCCTTGAAATGAAGTTGCGGCAGGTGGCGACAAGTTACTATCAAAATATATGGCAAGTGGCTTGTGGTAACAAGTTGCTATCAAAATATCTGGCAAGTGGCCAGGAGCGACAGAGGTGGCATGAATATAAACTTTGGATTAAAAATAACCAAGGAAATCCAAACTTTGGATAGAGGAGAACATATAATTCTAGCAGAATGAGCAAACTTTGAATAAAATTAACAACGCGTTGAATCCAAAATTTGTTATCCATGGGCTCCACCACAATCCATCCAAACTTAGGGAAAAAATAGCAAAGTGAAATGACAAGAAAATCCAGACTTTGGCTAAAACGTTTTTTTAATCTGCATATTCAACAACTAGGTAGTAACCCGGCAATAAGACTTCAAATATGAAACTTTGGATAAAGCAATTTTTTTTTTTTTAAATATCGGTTACATGTATTGGTCAACTCAAATTAATAGACATTCAACACCCAATTGAACACTATATTCCCTGCGCTGCCGTAGGAAGGGATTGATAAATATTATGTGGAATAATATCTGATGCGAAATCGTCTTATGGTTCGATACTAGTTTCGTCTTATGGTTCGATACTAGTTTTTCCATTTATATGTAGATGTTAGTATTTTTATTTTTTTATAAATTATTTAGTTGTTTACAAAGAAAAAATAATTAAAAAGAAATAATCGTTTAAACAATACCCGTTGATAAAAATATTTTTTTTTTAAGAATATTGAAAATATTTATGACAAAGGTGTTCTTATTGTGAGGTTTTATATTAACCTAATACTGTATAGATTCGTAAATCAAGACTGTAGAGATGTCATCTATGTGACAATTTTAAAATTAATACTCTCCCCTCCATTTTAACTTCGTCACCAACCATCAGTTTAACGTCGTTGGCGTTTGATTTGCACCCTTGTGCAAATGCTAGTATATTTCTTTTGTAACGAATCTTGTAGTGTTCTCTTAAAATCCATCTGTAACGAATCTCGAAAATATCATATTTCTTCTTTGAAAACTATCCTCCATTCTACCTCAAGAAATATAAACATATAAACATAATTTTTATGATGTCATATGTCTTTTCTTCTATCTAAATTAGTATCGATATATGAAAATAAACAACATATTGTTGACGGTGGTACTACCTTTCCAATTTCAGATAAGTGCAAAGGTAACAAATGGTTGAAGAATGATGACAATAGTTACATGATTTATCTTAGACTACCTTTTAAATAATCATATTTTTTCCATAGGCGAGAAAGGCTTATGATAATTTATTTACCACTCTGAAAACACTAGCACTATTCCTATGAATACTACATTACCTTGTTTATATAATTAAATAGTATAAAACTTAATAAAATAGAGCAAGTTTGTGAATATTAGGGTTCAAAATTTTGGGTTTATAATATAGAGTTGTAATATTGGATTTTTAATATTGGGTTAATAATAAAGGATTTATAATATGTAAGGTTTAATATATAAGGTTATTAATATATATGGGTTTTGTTTCAAATGTGATTAAAAATAATTACTTATGGAAGCAAATTCTTTAAATTATGACAGAATAAAAACTCGAAAACAAGGATTATTTAATATTTAATATATTATTATATTTAACTATGACATTGATATAATATTAAAACATATATATGACATCATTAAGACATTTTCTAGATAAGGTGACAATCAATGGAAATGAAAACTTAGTAGGGGATTGGTCTTGGTCTTCCTAGCCCATGTTGCATAATGAAGAAGCGTGTCAACTAAGGCTATAAAGGAGGAGAGGACATTGGCCATGCCAAACCATACCCTTCAAGCAGTGACAAGCTAGGAAGGAACTTATGTTGGCTTTAACATTGTTTCCAATTATACTGAAATGATTCAATTTAAGCACGTTTGAAATCTAGGCTGAAATTGGCCTCCACAGTTAACCTCTTGTGTCTTTGTGTCTTGGTCAGAGCGAAAAAATAAATGGCCAAGAAGGAATTGTGGAAATACTCGAGAACACATCGAGCTTGTAGTTTCTAGAAATTTCCTCAAATGGAGTGTTTAGGCTAGTTCTCTTTTTTTTCCTTTTGTTGGCATGCATACACTCTAATTCAATCTATAGGTCTACTTTAGCTCACCACAACTGATTTGTCTCACAAGAAGTGGGGAGTTTTGGTGGCAAGAGGGAAGGAATCTCTCTAGTTTATGGTGTTTTAGACTCTGTAAACATAATATGAGTCTACGGGTGTGTCTCGCGGGGTGGTTTTTAGATCAACATCTTGCTTAGCCCCTCGCAGGGTGTTTTCAGTTAGGCAATGACATTTCTTGAGCTATAACTCTTCATATTATTTGATGGAAATTGTAGCTGAAGATTAGTTGTTTGTGGTAAAATTTTTATGTTTTTATCCACCCCTCAGGGAATTATTTATTATTTTGGAGTTTTGGGGGTTGAAGAGAAGGTCTTATTGCATATGTGTATTGCTTTACCTGTGGTACTTCAGTCCCTAGAGGATAGGTACTCAAATATGGAGGGTGGTAGTCAAAGTGATGAGTTTCTGATTAAGAGAGCAAGAGGGTTACTTTGGTATGACACTTAGTAATTAGTCGAGGTAAGGAAATTAGGAGTCACTAGGTTTTATTATCATCTGCAATACCCTAATGGCACTGGGCGTGAGGGGCCTAAGGCAATTAGAGGGTTATAGTGTGGTTGGAATTCTCTGCAAAGCTCCCTTCATTGTTAGTATAATATTTCCTATTTAGGCCCCATGTAGTTACAACGTGGACGAGTCTTTAGATATTTAGGGCCATGGGGCCACGAGGTAGTTCATCTTGTGGAAAATCGTGACTTGGGGGAATAAGTAGGTCCATAATTGGTTCAATATCTTGGCATAATTGAACATTCCCATCCCTTTCATTCCATGGATGACCATCTCCAATAGATCACATTTCTTCTAGAACAACTTAGCCACGACAACCATGAGCATAAGAATGTGATCATGGGTTTTCTAAATGACCTTTATAGAAACCAATGTCACATGATGGAATAGTTGGGTTCTCTTCACTCTGGCCAAAAGGGGATTCATGAGAGAATGGAGGAAGTATAAGGCATATTGTATCACATGGAGGCCATGTTCATTGTGCTTTTGGTCCACCTCAATCGCTATGTAATGGACCAGACGACCCATCCTTGGTACACCCTCTAGATCAGGGATGAACATTGGTTACTTCAAGGTTCTTGGGTTTTCTTGTCTCATTGGGATATATATATGTGGTTCTCTAGTTTTTTTCTTTTATTTATCACACGGTTTTGTTATTATCTTATAGCCAACAAGTTTGGTAGGAATGAAGCTGAAAGGTTTTTTATATTCAACCCCTAACAATGTACTTTTGTTCTAGACTAATAAAGAATTTTGACTTTAAAAAAAATTAACACATTGATATAAGATTAATAACATTATTAAATTTGAATAAAATTAAAAAAAAATTGTAACTCTAATGACACATTAATAATATGTTAACCTACATGTTTATAATGTTTTAAATATAAATTAATCTATATATTAAAATACGTTGACTATGGTTGATTATTTTTGACATGGTAAACTATAATACACATGGGGATCACCGTCCATAGTAGTCAACATGACTATCATGGTGAACCATACTTACCATAGGCATCATGGCCTATCTGTAAGTGACTTATAATGAGCCATAGTAAACTATATTTTCGTGGTTGACCATGGAGGAATATAGTGCATGATCAAGGTTAATCATAATCAAACCATAGTTAACTATCAACAACAACCATTTAAATGGTAACCATAATCAATTCATGGCCAACTATAAACAAATAATAGTCAAATCACAGTCAACTATAAAAAAAAACATAGTCAAAATATGAGCAATGATAGTCAAACCATGGTCAACTATAATCAATCATATTCAACCATGGTTAAACATAGGGAAACCATGGTCAAATGATGGTGAATCATAGTCAAAACATATTCAACCATGATTAATCATGATCAACCATAGTCAAAGCACAGTCAATCATAGTCATACAATTGATAATCATAGTCAAAACATAGTTAGCAATGGTTAAATATGGTGAACATGGACAACTATAGTCAACCATCATCAACCATGGTCAACCATAGTCAACTATGGTCGATCACTATCAAGATTCAAAAATGTCAACCTTTATATAGTTGACCATAATCTTCAACTTTGGTCAAACATAATCTTTTATTTATATTATTGATTAATATTTATAATCAAACATGTTGTGGATTTGGAATGATACATAAATTTATCCAACATCGCATTATGACAAACATTGTTGCAATTTAAAAAGGACTCTCAAAATCTTCAATTACATTACAATTTATTCAGTGTCACAATGCGATATTACAAAATTAGTCAACAACATTTACTAATGTGGTTGACTATGTTTGAGTATGTTTGATAATCAACACTCTTCAACTTCATTCAAACAAAATTTCCTATTATTATTACTGATTAATATTAATAGTGAAATATAGTCAACCAAATTAGCCAACAAATTTTTAAAAAGTCAACCTTTATACCCATTGTTTAAATTATTAATCATGATCAAACTTTGTCGCAATGTGACAATGATTGTTGCAATGTTTCATTACATTGTAATTGATCCAACATCACATTATGACATTACATAATTAGTCAACCACATTTACTAATGTCGGTTTATAATTTAGCATATATAATATTGGGTTTGATATTGCATTTATAATATATGGTTATAATATTGGGTTTACTATTAGATTTTATAATATTGGGTTTATAATATTTTATTTAATATGGGGGTTTATAATATTGGACTTATAGTATAAGGTGTTTAATATATAAGTTTTATAATATTAGGGTTTAATATATATGTTTTTGATGTTATGGTTTATAATATTGGGATTAATATTACTGTTTGTAATATTGGGTTTATAATAATAATAATAATAATAATAATAATAATAATAATAATAATAAAAATAATAATAATAATAATATTTTGACATCGAATTCTTCTGAAATATATCCAACATCACAGTGTGACAAACAATGTCACACTGTTACATTGTGTTGCAGTTTATCCAACATTATATTGTGACATTACAAAATTAGTCAATCACACTTACTAACGTTGTTGAATATGTTTGACTACATTAGGGAGTCAAAATTCTTAAAATTTGGTCAAACATAATCTCCTATTATTATTATTGTTGTTATTATTATTAATAATGTATATTAATAATCAAACGTAGTCAACCACATTGGTGAAAACATAGTAAAAGAAAGTACACTTGTATAGTCAAGTTTAAATAGTTGAATAGGATCTTCAAAATCATTGAAGTATAATGTCTTATTAATATAATTGATTAATATTCATGATCAACCATTTTGTGACGAATGAATGGTACTAAAATCTATCTAACGTCGCATTCTAACAAACATTGTCTAAATGCCACAATCATTATCACAGCCTTACATTACAATGTAATTTATCCAATGTCACATTGTGAAATTAAAAAGTAAGTCAACTACATTTACTAATGGGGTTAACTATGTTCAACTATGTTTGACAACCAACATTCTTTAACTTTAGTCAAATGCTATCATTGTTATTATTATTATTGATTAATATTAACAATGAAATATATTTGACCACATTAGTGAACAAAGTCAAACAAATTCAACATTTATAGTCATTGTTTAAATTATTGACTATGATCAAACTTTTTCGCAATTTGATAATCATTGTTGCAATGTTATATTACATTGCAATTTATCCAACGTCAGTGATCAACATTACAAACTTAGTCAACCGCATTTACTAATGTAGTTGAATATGCTCGATTATGTTTGACAATCAACTCTCTTCAACTTTGATTAAACATAATCAACTATTAATATTAATAATCAAACATAGTCAAGCATGTTAGTCAAATAATGTCACCCTCAATAGCCAATGTTTAAATAGTTGACGATGATGAGACTTGGTCAACCCTATGTTTATCATATTTAATAATAGTCAACCACATTCACCATATTTAACATTTTTGTTTATAATGTTGAGCTTATAGAATTGGGTTTATAATATTAAGGTTTTTAATATTGTGTTTAATATTTTGGTTTATAATATTGGGTTTAATATTAGGATTTATAATATAGGGTTTAATATTGGGGTTTATTATATTGGGTTTAATAATTAAGGTTTATAACATTGGGTTTAATATTGGGTCTATAATATAGGTTTTAATATTAGGGTTCATAATATTGGTTTTATAATATGAAGATTTAAAGTATTAGGATTTATAATATTAGATTTATAATATAGGGTTTAATATTAGGGTTCATAATACTGGGTTTAATATTATGGTTTACACTCTTAGGTTTAATATATAAGATTTGTAGTATTAAGATTTTATATTAGAGTTTAATATTAGCTTTTATAGTATTAGGTTTATAGTATAAGTTTTCAATGTTAATTGAAACTTAATGAGTTAGTTGAATACTTAACTTATTCTTACCTATATTAAAATTTTAATATTAAAACCCAATATTTAAAACCTAATATTATAAAAGAAATTTATTACTTATTTAATTATTATCATTGTATAATAATCAATATTAATATTAAATCTCTACAATACACTCAATAATTTTTTATGTGGTTGATAGAGATTTATGGGTGTATATCAACCACATTTACTAATTTGGTTGTGCATATAGTTGATATATGTCTATTGACATCTATCAACCACATTTATTAAAGTGGTTGTGCTAATATTTAATATGGGAATTCAAATGTTCTATTTATGACTAACACTAATTTGTTTTGTTTATATGTTTTTTTTATATTACATGTGAGGTGAATATAGAATGAAATGAATTACACGTCATATAATATCAATAATATTGTGAATTTTACATCTTTGTTTACGTAAATTATTTGATCTCTTTATATAAAATTGATACAAAATTAGGGTTGAAATTGAAGTATTTTATTTATGGCTAGCATTAATTTCTTTTGTTATATTACTATTTCTATTTTGTTAATGTAATATTATTTTATCGTTTTTAATTATAATGTTACTTGAAAACATATATCTCATACTAGATTGTAAAGTATCTCTAGATGCAAAAATTAAATTACTAATATATTATTATAATGAAAATTATGTTATTTTGGTAGTATTTTATTACTTGGAAAATTTATTAAAATAATATTTTGATTTAAAAATTAAAATAATTCAATCTTAATTGGTCAATTGGTCAATGACCTTCAATTTTTTTATAAAATATTTTAGAGTAGCTTGAAGCCCTAGTCTGGTATTTTTTGAACATTACTATTAATAAAACTATCACATTTAATGCTTTATTTACTCAATGAGCATTTATTTTCAATATATTCATTGCTTCTTTTGTTTGCTCCATTGCTCCATCATTTAGATTTATAAATTCATCAGCAGTTTTCAATTGATTTTATATTGATCATGCACATTTTGAAATTGTATCTAAATTAGTAGAGGTTGGATTTAGCTAAAAAATAATGAACAAAAATTACAATGAAAAAGAAAGAAAATTGATAGAGAAAATAATTATGGAATTGTATTCTTGCAGATTTTTTTTTTGAGAAAATACAATTTGAAAAAGAAAATTATGAGAAAATACAATTCAATGAAATATATTCTACATTGTTGAATTGATATAGTAGTGAATAAAAAGAAACTTTAACATCCACTAATTAAAATAAAATTAACTCTTAGTCTTAGTTAACTATCCTTATAGTCATGATTTAAATATTGTACCTTTAATTTACACAATACAAAATTGTTTTTCTTAGTGAGTTTCTCCACCTCAAACTTATTCATCATTTTTCCCATTTTATTTCTATACTAACTCTTTTAATCATTTTATTTTTAATAACAAGATTTAAAAAAAAAAAAACTGATATAAATCCTTCAACTAAGGATTTCCTTTTTTTCTTCTAATTTTTCTTCGTGCGTTTCCAATTAGGATTTTAAAATTTTGTTTCTCATTTTTTTTAATCAAAAAAACTGTCATTGTTCCACCACCCTCACCTCCATCCCCACGCCCCCATCCCCACCCACACCACCACCCCCACCCCCAAATTCCTTTTTCAAGAAACCAAAACTTCAAATTCACTTTATAAAATAACTTCTACTAGGGTTTATAAAAAATGACATGGGCATGTCATAACTGCTAAGGTTTTGTGGCAGGCTGTGTAACTACAAGTTTTTGTTTTTTTGCACACGTGGAGCACTACATTGTCTAATGGAGGCTAAGATTTGCAGGTCTTTGTTCTTACAGTATCTGTTGGTTCTTTGCAGACTTATTTTCTGCTACTCGACCTATCTTTTTAATTGTCTTAAGACTTTGCTTTGCAGTATCAAATTTTATAAACTTTGTCAATCTTTTGTTTGATTACTTTTGGAGTTGTTTTTGGTGTGATTTTTTGGAGTTTCAGTGCCTAAATTCTATGAAAAATATTGAGGTAAAATCTTGGTTTTTGTTATTTAAACTGGTTTTTTTTACTCTATATATAAATTCAGTACCCTCAAAAACTTATAAAGCACTTTGATTGTACAAGATTAGCAATCTAATTTCTTATTTCAATAAATTCCTGTCAGATTTTAGAGAAATTACACCATTAAAACTACTGTAAAAACCTTTAAAAAATCACACTAAAAATTACTCTATTATTTTTCTGTTGCTCTGCCGCTCTTTTTAATCTTTGAAGACTTTGTAGGTCTTTGTTGTTACAAACTGTGTTGATCGTGTGCAGGCTTATTTTCTTCTAATCTACCACTCTTTCATTTATATTGGGCACTGCCTGCACTCAGATCCTCTGCTGGTGTGCCAGCGAATTCTTATACGTGCTCCAATTTCTCACGAGATTGGGGATCCGGTTGCTTCAAGCTCTGATAGCATTTGTTGCTATTTGAGCCCGCTGAGTTTAATTAAAAAAAAAATGCACAAAAATAGGAAATCGGATTGCCAAGATAAACACATAAGTTAAGTGACAAACACATTTTAATAGAAATGTACGGTCACAAAAACTCTCTATTGCTAAGCAACTCCCTGAATGATAAAAACAAGACCTACAGAGGTAAATTACAATTACAAAATATTTTAATTGTTGTCATTATTAACATAATATATTTAGGTTTGTTGTATACATTTAAATATATTTGATCGAAATATTATAATTAATTTAATTAATTTTGTTCATCAAAAGCGACATAGTTTTTATTATATGTATTTATAAATATTTAAACTTATAAAATTTAAGTTTGTTTGGTATAAATAAAAATTAACATATATATTGAAAATTAGTAAAATAATAGTCAAATCAATGTGTTCAGGATGGGTATTGTTAGCAAATCTATGGTATAAATAAAAAATTAACATATATATACATATTGAAAATTAGTAAATAATAGTCTAATATTACTAACAGAATCTATTGAGGATGGGCATTGTTAGCAAGGCTACCCTGTGCTAGGGGAGGAGACATGCTAAAAATCCAGTTAATGTGCGGAGGAGACATGTTCAAAAATCCAGTTAGTTTTTGGGATGGTGTGACAAACCCTCCCGATAACTTTGACTGATTAGACGCCCCTTCACCCTCCAGTTAAAATGTAGAGAATCAAAAACAACTTATAAACAAATAATAAATAATTTTACAAATTGAAATATTGTTATATATATGTTTTTTATATATTCAACTCTTATTTTCTCTTAAATATTATAGTGAATTAATCAATATTTTTGAGAACATAACTTCTATTGACCTATTTAAAAATATATAAATTTATTTTCTTAAATATTATATTAAATTTAATCAATTTCTTTCACTAAACTAGGAGACATAACTTCTATTGACCTGCTTATAAATATAGAAATTTATATAAATTAAAAATGTATAATACAAATAAGAATTCAACATATACACATATTAACAATAATATTGCAATTCTATTCTAACTCTTTATGTATATAATATATGAAATGAAAACAAAATCTCAGAGGCAAAATATTATATATAGGAAAAATAGATAAAAACTGAATTGATTTGAAACTGCAACTCACAGGTGAGTACTGCACCTGGAGACTGGGCACAAATGGAGAGTACACTCTAGCTTCATTAATCAAATGATACAACTATAAGTACAACACAAAGAAGTAGGAAGTTGTAAACAAACTCATATATCCTAGGAACTAATCCTAACTTAAAGAGCTATGTTACAACAATGTAACCATTTCTCCATTAATATACAAATAATATTAATTATTTCCAACTCTCCCCCTTAATGGAGAAAGGATTACTCTGAATTCCTAACATCGCTCTAAACAATTCAAACTTTATTCTCCCAAGAGGTTTAGTAAAAATGTCTGCCATTTTGTCATAATATTTACAATATTCAACAAATATTTCCTTTGACTGTAGTTTTTCTTGAACAAAATGGAACTGAGTATCGATCTGTTTGGTGCTTTTGTGAAATACTAGACTGTATGCTAGCTTGATGGTACTCTGGTTGTCACTTTTAATGATAGTTGCTTCTTTCTGTTCTTCTCCTGCATCATTGAGAAGTCTTCTCAACCAGATAGCTTCACATGTGGCTACACACAATGCTTGGTACTCAGCTTCAGTTGAAGATAAAGCTACAGTACTTTGATTTTTGCTGCTCCATGCTATGACCCCGAATCCAATACTGAATTCATAACCTGTGATAGATCTGCGATCATCCAAGTTGGCTGCCCAATCAGAATCTAAAAAACCTGCTAGAGTAACATCATATGTGTCAGTGTATAAAATACCATAATCACTAGTACCACAAAGATACCTCAACACACTCTTTGTTGCAGCCAAATGACTTTCGAGAGGCTTAGACATGAATTGGCAAAGCACACTAATAGAGTATGCCAAGTCTGGTCTAGTTGTAGTAAGATATATCAGACTCCCGACTAGTTCTCTATACATAGTGGTATCCACCTCCTTAGTGCCATCGTCACTGCACAACTTTAGATTCTACTGCAATGGTGTTGCTGCTGACTTACACTGCTCCATCTTGAATCTTTCTAGCAAACTTCTAACATACTTCCCTTGAGTAAGAAAATTCTATCCAGAATCTCTCCATACTTCCAGACCCAAGCAATAATGGAGATTTCCAAGATCTTTCATTTCAAATACTTGCACCATCTGTTGTTTTATTTCTTTGATCAAAGTATCTGCATTACCTGTTATAATCATATCATCCACATACAAAGAAATCAAAATAATTTGCCTTTGTTTATTACACTTGGTACATAGATTTGGATCATTCATGCTCCTATGAAAACTATGCTGTAAGAAGAATTAATTGATCTTCTCATACCATGACCTAGGTGCTTTTTTTAAACCATATAATGCCTTGTTCAATCTACAAACTAGATGTTCCTGCCCCTTTTTAACAAACCCTCCAGGCTGAACTAAATAAATCTCTTCTTTCAATTCACCATTCAAAAATGCAGACTTAACATCTAACTGGTGTAGCTTCCACTTATATTTTTTTGCTAGAGAAATTAGCATTCTAATGGTATTTAATTTCGCTACAAGGGTAAAGGTTTCATCAAAATCTATTCCCTCTAGTTGTGAATAAACCTTTGCTACGAGTCTAGCTTTAAACTTTTCTATACTCCCATCTGCATTCACTTTAGGTTTGTACAACCACTTACAACCTATGGGTGTTTTTCCCTCAGGCAGTTCAACTAGATCCCAAGTATGGTTTTTAGTAATTAATTCAATTTCTTCATTCATCGCAACCCTCCATTCATCAGATTTACTTGTTTCTTTATAGTTTGTGGGTTCTACAATGTTTAAAATACTTTTCATTAAAGCATAGTCTTTCAATCTGGCTGGTAATTGTGTCTGTATACCTGATCTCCTTGGTAGGGGACTTACCTCAAATCTATTTTCTTCAGACTTATACGGGCTTGCCTTATTGACTACATCACATGTTTCTTCTTCTTCATGCTCCTGCTCCTGATTATACCCATTGTTTTCTTCCAACAATAATGGAATGTGCCATTCATTATTACTGTCATCCTTTCCTTCCTCAACCTGTTCATGAAATATAACATCTCGACTTGCAAATATTTTATGAGTCACGGGATTAAATAACTTTTATGCTTTAAAGTCAGTGCCATATCCTACAAAGATACATTTCATGGCTTTAGGATCTAACTTCTTTCTATCCACCTTAGGTATATGGGCAAAGGCTTTTGACCCAAATACTCTCAAATGACTCACTGCTGGTTTGAATCCATGTAATGCTTCAAAGGGAGTTTTGAAGCTAAGACTTTTAGTAGGACTCCTATTCTTTAAATAAACAGTAGTGTTGATGACTTCAACCCAGAAACCATTTGATAGACACTTACCTTGAAGCATACTCCTTACGCATTCCATAAGAGCTTTGTTCTTTCATTCTGCCACTCCATTTTTCTGTGGTGTGTGAGGCACTATAAATTGTTGAACAATCCCATGATATCTACAAAATTCATGAACTCTCCCGACCTGTATTCTCCCCCTTGATCTGAGCAGAGAATTTTTGTACATTTTCTTGTCTGCTTTTCTACCAAAGTTTTAAATTCTTTAAAAAACTGAAAGGTCTAACTCTTTTTACTCAAAAAATATATCCAAGAGAATCTAGTGCAATCATCAATAAACAGAAGAAAATAATATGGACCACCTAGCGACCTGGTTTGCATAGGTCCACATATGTCTGTATGCACCAGCTCTAGAATATCTCTTCTCTTTCTATCAATATGCAAAGGAAATTCCTCTCTATGAATTTTCCCTAATGCACATCCATCACAATCCAACTGAACACTATGAAAATAGGGAGTCCATCGACCATACCTTTTCTTTGAAGTAACATGAGGTCTTGTAAATTAAAGTGACCGAATCTCTGGTGCCAAAGTTTTTCGGTTGTTAATCCTGTTGTGACCATGGCTTGTTGTGGCATGATTTTGACATTTAGTTTGTACAATCTCCCCACACACACTCCTGATGCAACTATTTCCATCTTGGTATCCTTTATGACACATCGTGTCTTGAAGAATTCAGCTAGAAGATCCTGATCTGTTATCATTGATACAGAGATCAAGTTTTTCCTAATCCTGGGCACATACAGTACATTCTTAAGATGTCTAATGTCACCATTAGGAAATCTTACTGGAATATCACCATACCCTTTTATCTCATATCCTCTGTCATCTCCTAGAAAAAAATTAGATCCACATGAAGTTTCTTCAAGAAATTCAAACCATTCTTTCTTACCTGTCATATGTGAGGATGTGCCAGAATTGACATAGCATATGTCGTCCTCATCTTCCTTAGAAGCTAAAAGTGCACAATCATCTACAAATAGTCAAGTTTCATGACTATATTCTTCATCTTCATTAACAAAATATCTTGTGTGCCTACTCTAATTATTCCTTGCTTCGTCTGTCTGCCTCTTAAAACAATCCCTAATTTCATGGCCAACTTTCCCACTGTAAAAACATTTCTTGTTTGAAAATATGTTTGCAGACATACCTCTAAATGGTCTCTTTTGAAACGTGCTACCTCCTCTCTGTTACTATTGTGGCTGCTGCTGCTGCTGTGGCTGCTTCCCTCTAAACTGTCGCCTCTTTTCCATCAGAGCAAGATCATCACTTTGCGGTCTTAAGTTCTGCCGGTGCTATTATTCTTGTAGCAAAATTCCTGTCAATTATTCAAATGCAGTGGCTTTATCCCTCACTACCAATCCCGTGATAAACATCTAATATTCATCCTTCATTCCATTCAATGTAATTGTGACTAGATCAAAATCAGACACCTTTTCTCCGATGTCTCCTAATATGTCCTTCAGGTCTTTAACCCTTGCGATGAATCCAACAACAGATTCATTTTCCTCCATCCTCATCGCAACCAACTTGCCTTTGAGTGACAAGATGCGATTTGTATTTTGTGTCTGGTATAAATTCTTGAGCGTCGTCCAGATCTCAGTGGACGATTTTCCATCTCTAATGTGTGGGATAATATTATCCTTGACAGACATCTTCAGTATGAATTTTTCTTTGTTCTCCCTTTTATCCTAGTCTTGTATAAGTGCAGTTGTTCCTGTTACAATATTTTATTTCTTCTCCTCACCTGTGACAATCGACCAGGAATTTTCTCCCTCAAGCAATGTCTGTAGCTTGAATTTCCAATTGGTGAAATTGGACCCATCGAGTTTGCTAGACTTTTTGAGATATGTTTCTATGGTATTATTCATACTGGATTGATCTAATTCCAGACCCTCCGATGATTCTAACCAGTTGAATAATTACAAGTTACACTAAAAAAAAATTCAATACATACCAGATCCTGATCACCGATCTGCCTCCAATCTAGCCCGATCTTGTGACTGTAACTCAGATCCTCCACTAATCTGATGATTACTGTGTCTACAACTTGAATTTACCACCAACGAGCAAATCCCCTTTACAGAACCACCAACCAATGTATCTACGACTCAGATCTACCACCACTGGGAAAATCCCATGTGTAGAACCGCCAACAAACGTGTCTGCGACTCAGATCTACCACCATCGGGCAAATCCCATGCGCAGAACCGACAATAATATCTGCGACTCAGATCTACCACCACCAGGAAAATCCCATGTGCAGAACAACCGAAGAGAGAGATTGGCACTTTTCTGAGGCAAATATCTGCGCCAAATAAAATATTCATGTAAGTGCCCAAATTGATGTGGGTATGGCCCTCGCAGTCACGCCAATTGCACTTTTCGGTGCGACTATTAGTATAAAAACTGCGCCAACCCTCCTGTGCTTAGAGATTCCAAAAAATCATCCAAGACCTGTGAGTCAGGTGTTTGCTGCAGACCACCTCCTCCTGTGAGCATGAAGCTCTTGTGTGCACCATAACCACTAAGGCTCTCAAAACAAATCAGTCTCACCCGGTCTGAGCTCTGATACCAAGATAAAAACTGAATTGATTAGAAACTACAACTCACAGGTGAGTACTACACTTGGAGACTGCACACAAATGAAGAGTACACTCTACCTTCATTAATCAAATGATACAACTATAAGTACATCACAAAGAAGTAGGAAGTTGTAAATGAACTCCTATATCCTAGGAACTAATCCTAACTTAAGGAGCTACATTACAACAATGTAACCATTTCTCCATTAATAGAAAAATAATATTAATTATTTCCAACTAAAATACAATGTATGAAATTTAATAGTGAAAATCTTTTTTTATTTACCTATAGTGTTTCTATATATTTAAATTTTTAATCAAATATTATTGTTTATAAATATATATAGAAAGTCAACAAATATATATTAAAAAAATACTAAATTAGCATCGAAAAAAGAAAATCAAAGTGCAGCTCTCACCCCAAAAAATGGATATAAATCTAAGTTCAGCCATCACATTTCCAATGTGAGAGAAAAAAACAGCTCAGTGTTCACCAAATAAGTCCTTTAGTTTTTGTAGGCGCGTATGCAATTGAGAACGTGAAATCTTTGGAGGATGTGTTTTCCATGAAGGGTGGAAATAGCGATTCAAGTTATCTCAACAATTCATCTGTCCAGGTACTAATCCCATTAATCTGAATTCTCATATGTATTTTCAAGTTGGAATAACCAATTTCATTGTAACTATGATGCTTGTTCAGTTAACCATGATTGAGGCCTTTAAACCCCTTCTGGAAAATTCCATTTACAAGAACGTGAGATCTGTCGTGGGTATGACAGCGACAGATCATAACATGTTTCGTATTTGGGGTGCGCAATGGGGATGAATACTCTTCTCGTAGTGGACACCATCGTCAAAGCTGTGGAATTAGCTTTCATCAATCACTGCATGAACGTGCGGCCAGAGTTTCAGGTCTTCCTAGTCTATAAGTCTGCTTATCTTTTGATGTATTTAAACCATTAATGCTATTCCTATTCTATATATCTGCTTATATTTTTAATGTATTTAAACCATTAATTCCTTTAATGTATTCAAACCATTAATGCCAATTTGGATTGTAGAATTATGGTAAAAAGCATAACGATGGTCCAAATAAAAAGAGGTTTGGTTGCGGATTTTCAGCCCCCGAGACCACAGAAACAATAGATGATTCTGCCAAAAGTCCGGGCTTCTTCATAGAAATAGTGAATCCATAAAGATTGGTATACAGTTTATGGATACATTATCCTCCACCATTTTCTAAAATATGAATGTGAAACAATATCAAGAAACATATATTTATTGAATGAAAAAAGAAAAAAGGCACTTCAGAGATCATCGTGGTACAGAGAGCTTATATTAGCAAGCATGCATAAATTAGCAAGCTTGTTCACATTTATATATGTGTATAAATGGAATTCATATAAGTGGAGAGAAAGAAAGACATCTTTCTTGGTGCTTTATATTAGTTTCCCACATATCACGAAAGAAATATCATGGGAAATGCCTGTTATCTTCCTTGTTGACAACTATATTTCTACCAGGATTCTTGCTGGGCTTTTTGGTATCGTTATTGGATCCAAGCTTTAAGTAAATGGGCTAGTATTTATCCTCAGAAGCTTATTGATTGTAACAACAGTTTTGTGTCTCTTGTTTATCCTCTCCAATTGTTGTAGTAGCGGAAATATGGACCTTTTTCCAATTCCATTTTGTTTCAACATCTGAAAATATGAATACATATTTCAAATTCTTCTATAATTGAATTCATTTGATGATAGATAAAGATTCGGGGAGACAATTGAATTTCTTGAAGACGTTATTTTGTAATAGATATAAAAAATATTATAGCACACACTGTTGATAGAACGACATAAGAAGAAAGAAATAGTTATAAATTATTTTATTATGAACAATCTATATATACATGCATATAGACAGTTACATAGAAACAGTTTGAACCAACTAAAAACTAATTTCTAAACTAACAGTTATGGAAATATTAAATCTTTTAACACTGTCTCTTAATATTGAGGGTTACATCGTTTTATGCCTAACTTTTGACATTGAAATTCAAAATTAAATTTTCCTAGCGGTTTGGTGAAGATATCCGCTGACTGTTCCTTGGATTCACAAAATTTGAGAACAATATCACCATTTTTGACGAGTTCAAGAATGAAGTGAAAATGAGTGTCGATATGTTTTCTCTTTTGATGAAAGACATTGTTCTTCGACAAGGAAATAGCGAAAGTGTTGTCACAAAGGATTGAAATAGGTTCATTTTCTGTATATCCGAAGTCAGAGAGAAGTCTCTTTAGCCACACTGCTTGACATGATGCTGAATTTTCTGCAACGTACTCGGCCTCTATTGAAGATAGCACAACTATGGGCTTCTTTTTGGATGACCACGAGATCAAGTTTCTGCAAAATAGAAAAGAATATCCAGAAGTGCTTTTCCAATCATCAATACATCCTGCATAATCACTATTTGTATAACCAACAAGCTTACTGTCTACAGAGGCTACAACCGACAAACCATAAGTAGATGTACCTGTAATGTATCTTAACACCCTTTTTCCAGCCTTCCAATGATAGTATTTAGGAGATTCAATAAACCTAGAAATATAACTAGCCGCAAATGCTATATCAGGTCTAGTAGCCATAAGATACATGATACTACCATCAAGTTGGTTATACAAAGTCGCATTAACAATAGTACCCACATCATATTTACTCAACCTTGTACTAGCTTCAATAGGAGTATCCACCGGTTTACACCTGTCCATCTTAAATTTTTTCAAAATGTCAGTAGCATACTTCTGTTGACTCATAAACATACCATCTTTTGTTTGTTTCACTTTGATACCTAAGAAGTGTCTCATTAATCCAAGATCTATCATTTCAAATTCATTTTTCATTGCATCTTTAAATTCATCTAACTGCATGTTACCTGTATAAATTATGTCATCAACATAAAGACACAGTATCAAAATATTACCTTGATAATCATTCTTGATATATAAAGTGGCCTCATGGTCGCTTCTTCTGAAACCATTATTCAGCCAGTAATGGTCTATTCGGCTGTATCAAGCTCTTGGAGCTTGCTTCAAGCCATATAATGCTTTCTTCAACTTGTACACCTTATGTTCTTGATTTTTTTATTTCAAAACCAGGTGGCTGATCAACATACACTTCTTCGTTCAAAACATCGTTCAAAAAAGCACACTTTACATCTATTTGGTAAATCGGCCACTTTTTTTGTGCTCCAATAGCTAATACAAATCGAACAGTATCAATTCTTGCTACAGGTGAAAATGTTTCACCATAATCTATGCTAGGTTGCTGTGAAAAACCTTTGACAACTAATCTTTCTTTGTGCTTATCAACTTCACCTCTCTCATTTAACTTTGTTTTAAAAACCCTTTTGACACCTATATAGTTTTTATCATCAAATAGATCAACCAAATACCAAGTTTGATTTCTTTCAATAACATCGATTTCATTATTCATCGCATCTACCCATTCTTTTTCCTTTATAGCCTCTTCAAAACAAGTAGGTTGAAATGAAAGAAATGCAAAATTTACAATATCATCAACATCATCTTGTGCATAAATATCACTTAAGTTTCTCATTTTAGGATTATTAGAATCAGACTCAAAAGGTGATGAACAGATACTACTTCATGAACTACTATTGGTTTTGTCTTGAACCTGTAATTTTGGAGTGCTTGTTGCAGGTGCTTGATGTTCGTCTAATAGAATAAAAGGATTAGGACAAGTATTGTTCTCCATTTCATTCCAAGACTTGTCTTCCAGAAATTTCACATATCGACTTATGAAAAACTTCTTAGCTATAGGATTAAACAATTTGTATGCCTTAGATTGATCACTATATCCTATAAAAATATACTTTTCGCTCCTATCATCAAGCTTCTTTCTTAATTTTTCTGGAATATGAGCGAAATCAATACAACCAAATACTCGAAAGTGTGAAAATGTTACCTTTTGTCCACTCCATGCTTCTTTAGGTACAAAACATTGAACACTGGAAGTTTTCGATCTATTCAAAATATATACCAAACATGCAACTGCTTCATCCCATAAATCTTTAGACAAATTTGGTGTTTTAAGAAAACTTCGAGCCATATTCATAATTGTTTGGTTCTTTCTTTCTGCGACTCCATTCTGCTGCGGAGTATAACTAGTTGTCGTTTCTTTGTTAATACCATGTTGTTTGCAAAAATCAATGAATTCGTTAGATTCATACTCACCTCCTTTATCACACCTCAGAACTTTAATAAACTTGCCACTCTGTTTTTCAGCCTCGGCTTTGAACTCCC
This sequence comes from Pinus albicaulis, assembly GCA_034641835.2. Taxonomy (NCBI): domain Eukaryota; kingdom Viridiplantae; phylum Streptophyta; class Pinopsida; order Pinales; family Pinaceae; genus Pinus; species Pinus albicaulis. The sequence goes on from CM076577.1 coordinate 584,691,774, forward strand.
TAAACTTTGAAAATTTTACTGATTTATATTTGATGAAATACACCCAAATTTTCCTACTAAAATCATCAATGAGAGTAAGAAAATAGAGACTGCCAGCAACTGATTTTTCTTTCATTGAACTGCAAAAATTTGTATGCACTAAATCTAGTTGTTCTTTTTCTCTATTAGATGCTAAAGAAAAACTATCTTGCTTATGTTTACCCATTATACAACTTGTACAGGAAGAGACACGATCAGACAAAGAAGAAAAACCTTTTCACCATAGACTGTCTTTGTAACAAACTCATACTTTGGATAGGTAAATGACCATATCACAAATGCCACAGGCCAGAGTCAGTTGGCATTGAAACATTATGTGCACACAACTTCTCACTTTCCAACTATAATTGATACAACCTATTCTTTGTCATTGGAATCTTTGCAACAAGAGACTTATGTTTATCAACAATTGTGAAAGTAGTGTTGTGAAAGCTAACATCATAACCATGTGCATCTAACTAACCAACACTCAACAAATTATGCTTGAAATTGGGTACATAATAAACATCATAGATATTCTTCACAACATTTTTTTTGGTTAAGACAGGTACAACACCCTTTCCTGAAGCTTTAACCTAGCGATATCACCCAAACCAATAGAGGAACTAAAAGATGTATCAAGATGTGAAAAAAAATCATTATGACCAGTCATATGATTACTACATCTGCTGTCTACCAACCAAAAATCTTTATTAGGTACTTGCACAGTGACTTGGCATTCCAGAAATAAAGCGTCTGATGTTTCACATTCAGTGTTTGTGACATTGGCTTTGTTTTTATTTAAAACATATTGTCATTTTTGACATTCAGACTTATAATGGCCATATTTTTTACAATAGTGACATTGAATTTTTTATTTATCTATCCACCTACGACCATGATCACTTCGAGACTGCTCTGAATGTGCTTAAGTTACATGTGATCTATCATTAGACTGAGACTGTCCTCTACCTTTTCCTCTTCTGCCATGAAAACATATGCTTCTACCTCTATCCATAGAAGCTTTAGATTTGAAAGCATGCTCTAAATTACTGACATCTAAATTAATTCTTTCTTCATGAGCCAACAAAAAACCAATTAATTCTTCCGCTGACAATTTTGTTAATTCTCTCGACTCAAAAATATTAACTATCATGTCAAACCTTTTAGGCAAACATCTAAGAATTTTTTCCACAATTATTTGGTCATCATGTTCTTCACCATTGATTCAAAGCTGATTAACAATACCCATAACTTTAGTCATGAACTGATCAACTATTTCTAATTCAGTCATTTTAAGTGTTTCAAATTGTGTTCTGAGAGTCTGTAATTTTACCATTTTTACTTTATCATTTCCTTGATAAGCATCCTTAAGTATATCCCATATTGACTTAGCAGTCTTAGCAGCAATGATTTTAGGAAAAATAGAGTCATATAAGGAATTTAAAATGTGCAACTTCGCTCTACCTTCTTTTTGTTTAAGTTCATAAAATTGTTTTCTTTAAGCAACATTCATTCCATAAATTGTATTTGCATCAGGTTCTGTGAACCCCAAATCTACTGATCCCAAACACCCTAAGCCTTGTAAGCATGCTTGCATTTTAAGGCTCCAAAAATCATAATTTTTTCCACTAAATAAAGGTGTCGGGATTGCAAACTGACTTGTCGAGGCCATGTTTGAAGTAATAAAAAAAATGAAAACAACTATTTTTAAAACACTTCCAAATAGATAGCACAAATATATTTTCGATAAAGGTGATTAAAAACTATATTGTTTTTAACTCTTTTTAATTTCAGCACCTTAATTTTATAAATCCCATAATTGAAGATTCACACCAACATCGAAGACATATTTCCTTTCCTTTCAACATCCTCATTCCCTTCATTTCAACATCCTCATTCCCTTTCTTTCAACAACCTCATTAATAGGCTAAAAAGCCAAACCAATCAACTAAAAAAAAACCGTGGCAGCCGATTACACAAATTTTTTTTTTAAATTGTGAATCAAGTTAAAAAAAATGTGGAAGCCTTCCTCAAACATTGATTAGACAAACTATTAAAACTAATCGAGTAAAAAACTTGTCAGCCTTTTTCTAACACTGATTACAAAACTATAAAAACTATGAATCATGCACCTTCGATGGCTGAAATCAATTCACGGCTTACAAATTCCTTGTTGGAGGCTCCTTCGTTCAATGACTTGGCAACTTCAAACAACAAAGACGGAACTGCAATGAAAAATTAGGCAGCAACAACTTCTCTGCTTCAAAAGCTTCAAATTACAACTTCAAACAACTAGTGCAAGTCTTCAACAACAATCTTCTTCAAAGGCTTCAAATGGTAGCTTCAAACAATTAGTTCAAGTCTTCAGCAAAAAATATCCAATATTTCCTCTTTGCCCAAGAAGAACCCCAATGCTCCGATACCATGACAGAATGATAGAAGAAGAAACAAATACAAAAGTTGTTGGAGAGCACAAGCTGTAAATTATTTTATTATGAGAAATCTATATATACATCCATATAGACTATTACATAGAAACAATTTTGGTTTTCAAACTCATGTGGTGATCAATTTTTAAGGAGCTTTCCGGATTATCCACATTGCTAGAGAACGAATTTCAACCAACAGTTTGAACCAACTAAAAACTATTTTCTAAAACTGATTTCTAAACTAACACTTGAGGGAAAGATTAAATCTTTTAAGACGTGTAACATCCATAATTCTAATTCTGAAATATCAAAAGAAAACATAAATTTTCTTCTTAAGAAATACAAATCCTCCTTAAAAAATATCAATGTATATAATGTAGCCAAGAAAATAGAGCAATGAAACTCTCTGCAAGTTCTAACCAGGTGAAATCACGGGCTAATGGGGGAATGGGCTATCTGACGTGTGCTCTTACTTGCTCTTTTTGGCACTCTTACTTGCTCTTGCAATCACGGGCTAACGGGAGAAAGGCACGTCTTGCACCCCATGAAGAGTTCCCCTAGAAATTACTTCCCTGGAGCAGGATATAAGCTTCTAACTTTGAGCAAGGACTGTTAAGTGAGGGACCATGCACATAAGGGTGCGTTTGAGGACGATAATAATAGGTGCTTGAGAGGATGTGTGCGATGGTTCATACGACACTTGGGGAAATGCTGGGAAGTGAAATAGGATGAGGAGAGGAGAGGAGAGGGGGCAGTCACAAATAGGGAGAGGGAGGATTGCTCCTTTTCCACGATGCGAAGGGGAAAATATAGATAAATATTCTCTAATACAGATTTTCCAGGTGGACACAGTTCTGAAGTTTTTTTCTCAATCTCTCTTCATCTATTTTAACACTATTAGTGGGGTTTTAAGACAAATTTTCAAGTCAATTGTCTTAACTTGAACACAAAAAAATCTTGTGTATTGTCTTTATGTGTGGGTTGTCAAAATTATTGTTTTAGAAAATTCTTTATAAATATAATATAGAACACTTATTATTATTGTTTTTATAAAGACATAGTCATTAAAGACAATCATTATTGTCTCTTAATGGACAATTTTATTTGTCATTCTAGAGATTTGTCTCTCAAAAAAGTTGTCTCTATAGAGACTATATGTCCATAATTCCAATTATTATCATAATATGAAAAAAATATTTTAGAAAATAAACAAAATCATTTTAAATGTTATTTTAAGGTAGTTTCAACATTTAAATGTTCCGAATAGTGATTTTAATTAACTTAAATATTTTTTCTTTGTAGAAAAAAAAGAATAAATTCCAATTTTTTTAAAGCTAATAACAAAGCCATTTTAAATCTAAATGAAAAAACAATTTCCAAAAATTAACAATTCTGAAAATCAACCTTAAAAACAATAACAAACCACACTTATATTTGCTTAAAATACATTCATGTAATTAAATTTGAACATGCAAGATCTTCAGTTGGAACTTCATTTCATGACATATTATGAGGCAAAAGAAATATTTTCAAGATTTCTCTATCCTACAAAAGAGAGTTTACTCAATCACATATAAATCCAAAAGCTTGAAACACATTAAATCGTGGAAAATTAAATTTCTATCTAGTGCTTAGCTCCACAATTTCAATACCCTTGTATAATTGGAATTGGCTTCCTTGATAACAAAAAACTGTAAAAAATTTTCTGCATTTGAATCTACAATTGATTGGCTCTACAATTGATTGGAAATCCTATCTTGATGAAGGTTTTACAAAATATGGAAAATTGACACGGGTCCTAGAAACATGATATAGGCCAATTCTCAATCTATTTGTGACCTACAATGTTATCTCCTCCATTACTGGCTTTCACAATTCAAAAGTCACTGATGCAATATTTATTTAACATTCTCGAGTCTGTGTAAACCTGCTTATCACCATAAAATGCACCTATTTGTTGTTGATCATGAGGCCTTGTACACGTTAAGTGTGGTAAATGCATCTCCATTTTTGTAGATTCCAATAAAATTGTCATGGATTATTCATGCATATTCCCAGCAAAACTGGAGGATGAGTTAGAAATATTGTAGGGAAGTTTTGGGCTCTCCAGTTGAGGAAGAGGTATTGAAATATTCTGATCATTTTCATAGCAAGTTGAAGTTGCAGAGAAGTCCCTATAACTAGTTTTTCAGGGAATTTAATCGTTTCTTGGAGGCACACCAAACCACCCATCCTTCTTCATCCTAAGAATAAAATATTAAATTTTTGTAAGGTAAGTTTTATGCCATTGATTAATCATTTTCAAGAGAGATACTTATTGAAATAAAATAAATGAAGTAGTGCGTACCTGAAATAAAAATGTGTGCACTCTTAGTATTTCTTCATTATCACTTGCCTTGCCTTGCTTGATTCCCCAGCAGTGTCTAGTACAGACTCAAATAGTATTCAAGAAGATATTTTGTGGAATAGCCAAAGGCACTTGCTTCAACACCTTCGTGTCTACCTGTTGTTAGTGTTGCAAAATGGCGCACAACTCTTAGAACCAAGAAAAATTTAGAATGTTAGGAACTTAAGAGAAAACCATCAAAAGAAACATGTCTCAAATGAGTTTTCAAATGACCATGAAAAAAAATGTTTCCTCTACTTGGGGGATACATGGCCTTTTCCCGCTTTATCAGTACCGCCATCAGTAATAAATTTCAAAAGTCCAAAGTCTACTACCTTGTTTATCAAAATGTCCTCCAACAATACATTGAATGTAATGCGGTTGGCATGGTGAGCCAATGGGAATGCCACATTGCATGCTACTATGGCTTCTAATTTCGGACAATAATATGGCTTCCAGGGTTGTTGTATAGTGCTAGTTGCAGATTACAAAGAGCTTCAATGTTCCTATATAGAGAGTTGTTACTTTACTTGAGACAAGAGGATTCAACATCATTACAAAAGGAATTAAGTTTGGAACTATTGCAAAAGAGTGAAACGATGGATTGGTATTCCTCCCTAGCACTAGCAGTAGTATCCTCATAGCTAAAAAATTCATTAATCCAAGTTGTGCTAAATGTCTAGCTATGAAGGTAGGCACACTACAACACAAAGGGGGTTTTTGATACAATTTTTGGGTAAATTGTCTTAACTTGAGACAAAATAAAACTTGTGTGTTGTCTTAAATATTTTCTTTAAGCAGGTGTCTCAAATTAAATTGTCTTCAAAAATTTTCTCTATAAAGACAATATATGACACAAGAATTTTTCTCTCTCCAAAGATAATTTCATTTTTGTCTCTCTAAAGACAATTTCATTTTTGTCTCTCCAGAGACAATAGTTGGGATTAAAGACATATTGTCTTTAACGAGACATTGTCTTTGATCCTAACTATTTTCGCTCTAGATATAATAAAAAATTACATTCAAAGATAACACAACATTACTTTTGTCTCTTTAGAGACAATATAAAATAACAAATCTAGAAAAATATCTCACCATTGAAATAAAAAAATATTAAAGTGTTTAATTAAAAATAAACCACAATATCATTGATTAATTCATATTAGGACATAGTGGAATTGAACCACTGACCTTCTGCTTATAAAGCGGGTGCTTTTCCGTTGAGCTAACACCCTTTAAAGAATTATGTGAGAGTTATGGTAATCCTTGAAATTGCACATATAGGCATTGATTTAAAAAAAATGCTTGACAGATAATGGCGTAATATTTGTAAAATCTAAAATCATGCAGACCCTATCTTTAACTTGATCAAAATAACTCAATGGAGTGAGCCCAATGTCACACTCATGTAGCATTACTCACACAACAAGCTAATAATATACAATAATTTACGAATGATTTAATCTAAGTCATACAAAAAAAGTAACTATAATTATCACATGCCTTTAATATCTTGCCACACCTATTGAATGTTTATGTTTAGCATTTTTACACTCTTCATGTATTCAGTGATATGATTTTTTCCAAGGAAATTTTCACATCAACTAAAGATAAGGAACAAAGAAACTGGCATAGCCATCCTCCTATCTATCCCTAAAATTTTTGTAGCAAGTTAGTTAATCCAACACATTTATCATTACCTATTGATAACGATAAAAAATTAGAGTCAACAATGTCCTCATATTTAACTTGCACCCTAGAAGAGAAGGTTAGTGCACAGCTAGCATCTGCTTGGCCAGTCAATGTAATCAATGCTAACAACCTGCTATGAAATTACACTTCCAAATAGGTATAAGTAAAGATAAAAAATGAGATTCAACATTTTCCTCATATTTAACTTGGACCCTAGAAGAGAAGGTTAGTGCACAACCAAGATCTGCGTGGCCATTCAATGTAACCAATGCTAACAGCCTGCTATACAATTACACTTGCAAAGAGGTATAAGTGTGGACCATTTTTTCCTTGGGGGCAAAAGCCTTAAATTATTGGCCATGATAAATAGAATTGTTGTTGTTTATGCCTAAACCCACATGTGGAAATTTTCTTAGATAGTCAATATATAAAGTAATATTGCATCAATGTAAAGCACCTACATCAAAAATAATGTAATTATGTATATCCATCATAAATAAAAATAAAATTTATAAATAAGTGAAAATATTGTGTGAGAGGGTAATATGATAGTGGCCTTAGTCATGTTCAGTCAACTCAACATGTGTGGTAGTTGTGTCTAGTTACAATGGCCCTAGTCATGTTCAGTCAGTTGACCATGTGTGGTTGTTGTGTACAGTGACAATGTCCTTAGTAATGTTCAGTTAGCTCACCAAACTATTTTTTTGTATGATCACAATATATGCACAAATGTTATAGTGGCATATCAGAAATTTGTTCTGGCATGCATAGAATTTAGAAATTAAATCAAACCTTAATGCAATACCCTCAAATTAGACCATCCTTAATTCAATTCCCTATGTAATTACAAAATTCCATGAGAAGAATCATTTGTCTTCCTAATTTAAAGTGGCCACTCTACAATAGAAAATGAAAAAACAAAACACTACATTACTACCAAAAATTTCAAATTATGTTGTAATTTTTCTAAAAATAAAAATAAAAGAAAAATATTAATGATGAAAAAATTGAGATCAAATATCATACCCAGAAGATCAGAGGAAGAAAACTTGTAGAGAAGGGCACAAAAACAATACACGATAGATAAGAAAAAATTGCATCCAAGAAAGGGCGTTTCATGCTCTGTAACACATAAATCCAACACGAAATTTCATTAAAAACAATAATGCAAAATTGGGACACATTAAACATATATGCCATTCTTCCCTTATTAAAGAGGTATAAGTGTGGACCCTTTTTTCCTTAGGGACAAAATTCTTAAACTCCTGGCCATGATAAAGTAATATTGCATAAATGTAAAGCACCTACATCAAAAACAATGTAATTATGTCTATCCATCATAAATAAAAATGAAATTTATAAAGAAGTAAAGAGATGACCTGATAGGGTAATATGACGGTAGCCTTAGTCATGTTCAGTTAACTCAACATGTGTGGTAGATGTGTCTAGTTACAATGTCCCTAATCATGTTAAGTTAGCTCACTATGTGTGGAAAATGTGTACAGTGACAATGGCCTTAGTCATGTTCAGTGAGCTCACCAAACTAGTTTTTTTCGTATGATTTAATATATGCACAAATAATATAGTTGCAGATCAGAAATTTGTTCCAGGATACATAGAGTTCAGGAATTAGACCAACCTTAATGAAATGCCTTGAAATTAGACCATCCTTAATGCAATTCCCTATATAATTACAAAATTCCATGGGAAGAGTCATATGTCTTCCTAATTTAAAATGGGCACTCTGCAATAGAAAATGCAAAAAAAAAACACTACATTACTACCAAACATTTCAAATTATGTTGTAATTTTTCTTAAAATAAAAATAAAAGAAAAATATTAATCGTGAAAAAATTGATACCAAATATCATACCCAGAAGAGCAGAGGAAGAAAACCTATATAGAAAGGCATAGAAAAAGTACACGATAGATAAGAAAAAATGCATCCAAGAAAGGGTGTTTCATATTTTGTAACACACAAAAATACAACATGACATTTCATTAAAAACAATAATGCCAAAGTCAGACACATTTTTTAAATCAAGAAAAAATGTATACAAGGAGTTAGACTATAAAAGTAGCACAATTGCATAGATGAAGTATATGAAGGTCCAATTCATAACAGAGATACTTTGGGGTGCACGGGGCTCTAATTTACACAAATTATTATATAAAAATATGTTAGGATTTCTAATCGATGAACACTGCAAGAAGGGATATGAACCAACCTCATATTATCTTTCTTTATACTCGAAAAAATATCCAATATTTGTGCTTCACAATTGAACTTCAAATTAACCATTATTTTTTGAGCCAATAGAAAATACATTAATGTTAGGAGAAACGACCAAATTTGAGCTGTTAACACAACCCTCATAATCCCCCCTATGAATGAATTTCCTCATTCAAATATTTGAGTGATATACCTATTCATTTCCCCCACAAACTTAGCAATTGTATTCCATCATAAACAAAAAAGGGTGCATGAATGTTCCATTCATTTTCAAGGTCCCAATCAACTATTTAGTATTTCTCGAAAGCAACATTATATAGCCATCATTCCCAAGTAATGCAATCATGCTGGATTTTATTGGAATTTATTGGTTTTAGCATCTAGGTGGTGCCACAACCCTTCATCATGTTTTTTCAAAAGATCTGCCATTTTTGCCAATGTAGAAAGAATACATACAGTGTTGCTGTCCAATTTCTCACAAAACCAATCTAGAAAATTTCTTAACAACTCCACTAAACAAAAAAATTCATCTTCTTCTGCATTGACCTGCAAATAAATCAGATGAGAAAGAAAATAGAATACAATATGCTTAGAAATTATATCTTCTAAGAAATTCAATCTGTTAACCTGAAAAAGGTGTGGTTCTGCAGTGGCTTTTGTGAAAGTTGCAACTTGAAAGTAATATGTTATAACTTCATAGCCCTAAATGGAAAGCATTAACCAGTTGTGGCCAATTATCATTTCCAAGTAAAAGCTAGAAACATATATTGGAATAATGGTATCAACACGAACATAATAATTTCTTTTGTCTTGGGTTGAATGTAAACAATCCTAACATGACCTGTTTCGGATTAAAAAAAATTCACAAATGATTGGTGTGATTTCCATGTGTTTCAATATGTTCTTTTGATCTTGTTAATAGATTCATACATGAATAACGAAAAATAAGAAGTCACTAATAACTGAAGATTTAGGTATTTCCAATTATATTGGCCTTTTACACAAATTACATTTGCACTTAAATACATTATTCAAGGGAACATAATTTTATCACTATGCCCTCTTACGGATAGGGTGCAGGTTTCTTATAAAGTACATACAAAGAAATATGACACACATCTACTCACATAATACAAATTGAAATGGTTGTGCTATGATTCATATGCTATTAATTGTCTTAGTTTTATTGTTGGAAACTTAATCTTTATGGATTATGTAAATTTATATTAGTGCGCCGAGAGGAGCAATCTACAACCCAGTATCTACAGCCCAGTATGACCCTGATGTCAAGTATGTCAAAAGAGGTATAAAAAGGTAACGTAAATAAATAAAAATATATCAAATATGATTATAAATAAAAAAAATTAATTATATAACAAGCCTATGGTCCAAATACCATAGTAAATAAAAGAGGTATGGTAAATAAATAAAAATATAAATAAATGAGAGGTAAAGTAAGTAAATAAAACCTCTTTTCATATTTACTCCATAACGAACACTCAAAAAATAGGTTTTATTTAGGTGAAGCCTATGGTCCATATACGATGGCTAAATTATTATTAATACCATGCAAAAAAAACATTATTAACCTTAATATAATACTAAACCACCCTAGATCCATCTTAACTCTAGATCTATCAAGCCCCTAATCTATCAAGCGCCTAGAGGAATCAAATCTCTCCATGTCCAAACCTTTTTTTGAGAGTAAAACTTGAGGAAATATTTGCAACTCGAGAGATTTGAGGGAGGCTTGATAGATCCGGAGTTAAGATGGATCTAGGTTGGTTTACTTGAAATAAAGAACACAGACAAATATTTTGTTCTTTGTTTTGTTACAGTGTGAAGAGCCTTTCTTCCTTTGTCACTGCACTCCAAAAACATGATTCTGGCATATTTTTTAAATTAAATTAAAAAGGTTGAAAAAATAAACTTACCTCCAGAAGTTTTGTTTTATTTTTTGGGCTTAATATGGCTCAAATGTAGTCTTAGGAAATTTTATTGAAAAAAAAAATACGAGTGTCAATTATACAAATTATATTATGTTGTGTCATTCAATGGACAACATCTACATAATACTTTGATGTTTTCTGAAAAAGACAAGAAAATCACATTATCTAACCTACTAATATGTTTGTAATGCATAAAAAGAATGCAATCAACAACTTGCCTGTATGAGGCTGCCTTACTCGATGACTGTTGTGTACTATTCTAGTCCTACTATTGTCAGTATCATGATATATGTCCATTGTAAAATTAAAAAGACAGAGGAACAAAACCTCTTCTAATCCAGCTCAATGGTTCATTTTTGTAACCATTTCTTGAGAAAAATAACCTCTTGCTGCCAAACACCAAAGCTACTAGTTTTTAATATTAAATATTTATTTTTCTATTTGTGTTTCTGCTACAAATTTAAGCATTTCCTTGTGCCAAATATTTTTAATGTAAAGGAAAATGCATCTATCAAAAGTAGAATGCTCTAATAGTGTCATTGAGAATAAACTTCAAAAGTTTCCTATAGAAAAGAAATATAAATGAAAACAAAATTCATAAAGAACATAACTATTAATGACAGAGGGAGGGTTCCTTTCTATATAATATAGGAGAAGCTCAAGGGAACAATATTGGGGACTTTATTGCAGCATGAGATTGCCTTACTTGATGGTTGTTGTGTACTGTTCTAGTTCTACTATTGATAGTAGCATGTTATATGTCCATTGTAAAATTAAAAGGACAAAGGAATAAACCCTCTGCATGAGAATGCAACTCAATGGCTCATCTCTGTAGCCATTTCCCAAGCAAAATAACCCCTGATACCCAAAACCAAAACTTCTAGTTTTTAATATTTATTATTTAATTTCCTATTTGGGTTTCTGCTACAAATTTGAGCACTGCCCTGTGCCAAAAAAATTTAATGTAAAGGAAAATGCATCTACAAAATGTATAATATTTTGGTTGAGAATAAACTTTAAATATTTGCTTCAGAAAAATAAATATAAACCAAAAAAAATTCATAAAAAACATAACTATTAATGACAGAGGGAGGGTGCCTTTCTAGATAATATAGCTTACTTGATGGTTGTTTTGTACTATTCTAGTAGCATGATATATGTACATTGTAAAATTAGAAAGGCATAGGAACAAACCCTATGCATGAGAATGAAGCTCAATGGCTCATCTTTGTAAGCATTTTCCGAGCAAATTAACCTCCTGCTGCCAACACCAAAACTGCTAGTTTCTAATATTTATTATTTAATTTTCTATTTGCGTTTCTGCTACAAATTTGAGCATTTCCTTGTGCTAAATATTTTTAATGTAAAGGAAAATGCATATCTAAAGTGGAGAATGCTCTAATACCATGGTTGAGAAGAAACTTTAAATGTTTGCTACAGAAAATAAATATAAACAACGACAAAATTCATAAAGAACATAACTATTAATGACAGAGGGAAGTTGCCTTTCTAAATAATATAGGGAAAAGCTAAAAGGCACAGTATTGAGGACTTTATTACAGCATTAAACTGCCTTATTTGATGGATGTTGTGTACTGTTCTAGTTATACTATTGTTAGTAGCATGAGGAACAAGTTAGAGGCACTTACACTGTCTATCATTCTTGTCACCTTGATAATGTTATGTGTATCATTCTTGTCATACTTGAAATAAGAGTGAACTTGCATCACTTTTTACTTACCCAGTAAGTTCTGGAAGTAACTTATATATTCAATATTGTAATTTTTCATAACGATAAACGTGACATGGAAAGCTTCCATACAACCTTGACTAATTTTATTTTTTCATAGGAGATATTTGTATTTGCAGTTCTTCTCAATGAATGAATTTTTTTATGCTACCCATGTAAAAGAATTGGTAATTATTGTTGGTTGGCATTGCTCATTTAGAGATATACTCACACTTAAGTAAAATTCAATTCCTTCATGCTTGTTTATAGCAGATAACAAAAAAATTTAAAAATGGAAAAATGTTATATTTGGCATGTTAAAGAGGAGAGTTCAATGGGTATACCAGTGAGTTCCAAGATTATTTGAGGTGATCTAAAGCTTCACTGTGTAAAGGGAGCTAACAAAACAATATTTTGTCCGTTAGCATATAAAGTGGAAGAGCATTTTAAGTCTTTAAGTTTCACTAGGACGTGAAGTCATTGTTTTACGGTGAAAGAAATACCTGCAGTCCTGCTGCAGTGCTGCACCAAAACACCGCTGGTCACAAAATTTCTGACATCACAAACTTGCTGACGTCAGAAAACTGCTGGTCTCTTGTTGTACTAGCCGTCCGGACTCTGCAGCTGTCACCTGTGCAAAAATGAACGCTGTCTGGACATGTCTACTGTGCTCACTGCTGCGAAAATGGGTGTCGTGTGCTCCGCAAATCGAGCTACAATTCGAGCGGAGATCAAAATGCAAAGCGAGAATGAACAAAATGTCGAGTCTCCAATGAATAAAATGTCAAAATGACATTCAGGTAGGTTTTTGTAGTTTTCCATTAAATAAAAAATTAAATTTTTATCGACCCCCATGCCTTAGACGAACCTGCCAAGAACCCTTTTTTAGGGTTCACCGCACTCGATGCACGAAAGGATCTCGTTTTAAGTTTTTGAAGTACCCGGTTCTTACAAGAATAACCAGGTTCTTTAGGGTTCATCTTAGAGGTACCCGTTCCGTCACCCGAAATGTGGGGACGGGAACCCAAGATGGGTTTGAGAATTCCACCATTGGGCTCGCGAATTCGTGCAACCCAAGTAATAAGAAAAAAATTACCAATTTGTTCCACCTATACATTCAACATGAAATGACATGTTATCGAGTTCATTCCTTCATTAAGGCATTAATTTTTCTTCAATTCATACTCCCTAGTAAGCTCTTCAATCTTCCTCAAGCCTTGTGGCATTAATTTTTCTTCAATTCATACTCCCTAGTAAGCTCTTCAACCTTCCTCTTGTACTATGCTATACATTTGGTAGTTTTTCTTCTAATCTACAAACCCATCAACATAAATAATGTTAATCCATCTCAATAGTATTTAAAAGGATTACAAGGATGGATCTCCTAACATCTCTCAGTCCTAGCTATCTGGAATTGAGCATTCAAATGTCCTCTGTTTGCATTTCCTATAGCAACATGAAGACTACTTTTGAGAGAGTCACGACTTCCTACCATCTGCAATTTGATTTCTGGACCGCATCATCAAATTACAGTACCTGAAATTTACCCCAATGAAAATATTTATAATGCTAAGGTTCAGTTGGATCTCCCCAAGCGAAGGAAATCATTGCGATGTTGTTTGAGTTTTTCAAGAACTGAAAATCAAGTTCTTTTAAAAAAAATATATCCAATTGCAGATACCTTATAAATAGATTATGATTTAAATAGTGAGAATCCATAATATAACGTGAACAATTGCAATAAGGATGTTTTGGTTCTTGTACCCTAAGGCTCAAGCTTTTGAGCATTATCTCTCTTGATCAAGCAATGGATCTTCTAAAGAAGAAAATAGAGGAGCAAGCACAAAACATGTTGGTGATCTCTAATGATAGACTACACTACCTAACCACGCTCGATCGAGAAAAAAACTATAGAACATTATGTTTCTTAGAACCGTGAAATTGACCTGGTCACTTAGTGAAGTTCAAAGCATATGCTTGGAGGTTTAATTGTCCTTTATTCTTCAATGCGTAGCGAATAGGAGCTACCGTATTTCTTTGGGATTTTGAATTTCGCATTTTACAGAAAACTTTGGCGACAAGAACTGGAGTTACACCTTAGCCATAGCCACAGAGCGACACTCTGCCACAAAGCATACATTCTCATTTTTCGTGGGGCGGTGAAATTAGCACCGTGAAAGCTCTAAGATCACCTTCATAACAAACCAATTCATTCATAGGATATTTAGGATCTTCTACATGATACCTATTCATTTTCTCTCTACGCAAAGTCAAATATCTATTCTCATAGGGATAGTAGCATAAGTCAAATCCATTTGAATGCTACCTCATAGATTGGTTGCCCATTTTCCTTACAGAAGCATACCCTAGGCATCTGGGATCTGGGACATCAACAACAACATCCATTAGGACGGAAATATCTGAACAACCTCTGCGTATCACCACCAACACATCATCGTTGAACCTCAAGCAACCCTCATCTTGGAACGCTAATTATGTAATTAGATTAAACATAAAGCATAAATAAAGCATCAAGGGAGAAAGCAAGAATCCAACAAGCAAAAACCATACATACAATGTTCTATTTCATTGAATTCTCTTCATAACATAAAACATATTGAACCTCATGCTCCTAATAACATCAAGAATAAATAAAGCATACAACTTCCTAAGAATTTGACTTACTAGTTTTCATATCAGGTATGTCATTTCTTAGTTACTTAGAGGCAAATTAGACTATTGATTCTTCAGTTTCAGACAAGATGTCAGTGAAACTGGATACACAATTTTCTTGCAATCCTTTTCTCTTAGAAAATATGTATCTACATGACGAGAATGTGAATCCTCCCAAGAAAGTGAATACAAAGCTAGAGGAAGATGCTTATTCCAACCTAGAGGAAGATGCTCATTCCACTTTTTCCTCAACTGCAAGTGCAAATTCAATCAAAGATTCTAAGGGAAAGTCTAGCAGTTCTCCTTCTGGACTTGTTTTCAGCTTTAGATGTAATGAGAGGTTTGAGAAGAGTAACATGTTTTTCACAAAATTAAAGGCAAAATTGAATGCAAAGGAAGCGTAAAAAACCAATTTCAAGTTAAAACAAAGGAGCTGCAAGAAGTTGAGAAAAATATTCTTAGGAAAGTTTTGATATTTAAAGCATCTCCCATGGCATCATTTTATCATGAAGCAACTCCACCGAAGGTTGAGCTTAAGAAGGTACCTCTTACTCGCCCAAAATCCCCCAAGTTAGGGTGGAGAAAGAGCTATGATGGTGTAGAATCTGAAAGTGATCCAAATCAAGTCTATAAAACATCTTGCTTTAGTTTGGACCACAAAAAGAGAAATGGGTATGTGCATACATGAAGACAACTGTAGTTAAGGAAATGGAAAGAAAGATAATTGTTGGGAGATCATTAAAAAAGGCATCTTCCAAAAAAACCTTTATCATCAAAGACCTTTTAGCCTAAAACAAAAAATTTGAAACAATCCAAGGCTAGTAATGAAATCACAAGCATTGATTCAAAAAAATCTTCTGGTAGAAGTGATATGAATGGATTAACTTTGTACAAATTTGAATTTGTTGAAGAATAAAAGGAAAACAAACCTTTAGATGGGAATATTGGAATTGGAAACACCGCCAATGATAGAGATAGTGAAACTTTGCTAACTTATGAAGTTGTTGAAGAAGAACCAAATGGGACTGATCCCGTAACCAGTAATAATGAGATTGGAAAGACTACTAAAGTGAGCCTAATTGTGCAGAAGTATTAAGTTTTTGAAGAAACAATTAAAGCTAAAATATTACAAGGGAAGGATGAGATGCCATAAACTAAGGTTCAAGGTGACATATTGGAGGATTCAGGTTCTCTGATTGAAACTTTTGAAGGTGGAAACAACACTTTAGGCTTTGTTACAGGGGTGTTAGCTAAAAATTTACAGGTTACAAATGGCTTGCATATAGAAAGTGAATCACACTCCCATGTTAATCCAGGTAAGGGGAAGATCCAAGGTAACAAAATTGATATGAAACAAATGGACCCAAACTCTATTCGATCATCTCAACATGTTTCAGCTGAAGAAACGAATGGGAAGAGAATTAAGAATCCTAAAAAATAAAAACTTAAAGCTATGATTCCCTACTTCAAGAATTCAAACAGAGGGAATGGCGGAACTAGCCCTTCAAAAAAACTAAAAAAAGGAAATTATAATATGATTCGAACTATATATAGTCATGATTTGAGTTCTCTATTTCTTTTGAGAAATATCTACTTGTATTTTG
This sequence comes from Pinus albicaulis, assembly GCA_034641835.2. Taxonomy (NCBI): domain Eukaryota; kingdom Viridiplantae; phylum Streptophyta; class Pinopsida; order Pinales; family Pinaceae; genus Pinus; species Pinus albicaulis. The sequence goes on from CM076577.1 coordinate 584,708,490, forward strand.
GAGTGAGTGTAGGTTGTACCATAAATTTATTTCTTGGAGTCATTCACAAGGACATCTTCCAAGGGTTTCAATGTTGATAATAAGATACTTTTTATTGCATTGTTTTCTATTACAATATTTTCCTTTTGTATTGATAAGGTTTGTAGCTGTGCAGGTTGAAAATGTTTACCTCCTGTCTCAAATTTCTTATGGGGAGCAGCATAGTTAGGGAAAAAGATAAAATAAAATAAATTTGAAGCACTGAGTTTGTTGTGGGCTCTCTCTCTCTCTCTCTCTCTCTCTCTCTCTCTCTCTATATATATATATATATATATATATATATATATCATACTTGTAATTACACAAATTTTTTTCATAGGTTCGATTACTGGGTATTTTTGATCTACTATACTTGTTATATTGTATTAAAAAATGATTATACTTCCATTACTATTAAAAAAAATACATTTTGGTCCCTGACGTGGTACACAATGGCTAGCAAAGTCCTATTAGTGAGAATTTGTTAATTCTAGTGACATGGAACATTCTCCAAACTGGCTCCCACCAGAAATGACTTGGAAAGTGGTTCTTGTTGGAAGGATGCCCATAATGAAATAAGCATGCTAACCAAGTGCAAATACTGGGATCAATTTTCAACATGGTGTAAGAGCAAGGTCTAGAAATTGATTGGCAGTGACTAGGAGATCTAAGCCAATGTGAGGCTTGAAGAGAGGTTGGATCATCACAACATTAGCCCCTAAATGAAATTCATAGGCCCCTAAATGTCTCAAAATCCCCATGGTTTTGAAAGAAAGTTCACATACCAACTTTTTCCAACTTTCAACTTCATTAAACCTTAACAACCATAAACAAACAAACAAAAAACCAGCTATAAAATTAACAAAAGGTTTTCATTTCAATTACCAATTGTGGATTCTTCCTTCATTCTTCAAAAATATCAACCTCTCCTTCGTCGATCTCGGCCTGGATATCCTTAGGATCCTTTCCATCCACCATGCAACTGACGGAGAGGCACGTGCCCAGAATCTCCTTCATCGTCCCAGACAATTCCTTTGTCATGGACCTCAGCCTCATGACCCTAGCGATTTGAATGACCTTCATCATGGAAAGCTTGTCTTTCCACCTTTATCCTCTCTTGATGAGGTGTGTAACAAAAATCATAATAATGTTTGTTCCTTATCTATGCTTCTAATGGCTTCTACTGACGGACCCTACTCTCTGCCATATGCCCTTAAGTGCTATATTTGTCTGTTCCACCTCATGATTTATTAACAATGAAATCCATGTTGTAGGCACCAAGAAAAGAAAAGAAAAATTAGCACCAAGAAATCATAAGGACAAGAGAAGATCATCAGCCAGATAGTTAGTAGCTGGGTTAGTAAAATCGAAAGGAAGGGAGACCAAAGAGAATTTTTATCATTATGCTTCCACTACCACCTAACCAATTATTTCACTATTCAAACCAAAGTAAACCCCCCTTATGATTCATAGGGAGGGGAATATTATCTTCATAGGTAAATTGCATTATTTTCATAGGGAAATCCGAGCCCAAAACCTAGGCTCTTGACCAGGGCAGGTGCACTCAGCACCACAAAAAACTTGGCCTTCTGGTTTTGAAGAGTGAGCTTTACCCTGATCCTCAAACCCTTCCAATACTTTGTTGTTTTCTTTGCATAATATTCTTTGATATTCTTGGGCGACAAACCCAAAGGACTGATCTTACGATCAAAGACAAACCATCTCCAACTTCACCCCCTGTAACATTCACCTACACCTCCACCACTTTGGAAATATTGAGCTTGGGAGGCTGTTACAATGAAAATTGTCACCTTTAAATTTCGTTGTCCGTATGAGCTCATTATTACTCATACTTCCTCCTTTGCAAGTCTAACATATCAGTTCCTCATGTCAAGCCTTGAAAATCAGAGAAATGTTCCTAAAAATATCCTAAACTTTGGTGTCGCACTTTCTCTCTATCTTGTCTGCGGCTTCGCACCTAATATTAAAATTTCTTGCGTACCTGAATGAAATTTATCTGTGTTAAAGGTGCGGACCCCTGTAAGATAAAAAAGGCGCAAATAAATTCCAAAAATCTCAGTAAAAGTAAATTCTGGAAGCTTCTAGAATGGATCTTGCGGTGGCAGAACCTCTCTTGTGAGGTGCATGAATCCCTTACCTTATGGAGCTAACCCCTTTATGTGAGGAGCTTATCCCTTTCAAGGAGTATTCTATCCCTTCATAATTGGAACAAAAAACCTCCTCTATTTTACTATAAAAAGAGGCATTGGGTAGCCTCATGGGGAGTTGAAGCTTTAGAATATTTAAAGTTAAGTGCTGTTGAGATTCAGACTTAGTTAATTAAGAATTTTGTGAGGAGAGATTACATACCTCTATTCGTCTTGGTTGGAGGAGTGCAGAGCTTATCAAAGTAAAGGAGATTCCTGCTTCGTACCCCAGAAATTCCTGTGCAACATCAAGGCTCAGGTTGTAAGGATTTTCTTCTTTTGAAATTAATACAAATATACTCATTTTTCTCAATAAGCTTTCAATCAATGGTTTATTTCATAGATTCCTTGATCATTATGATAAGCATGGTTTATGATGATTTCTATACAGGTGCTATGTAATATTTTTCTTGTTTGTGACTGCAGGTTTACGAGGAAAACTCCTTCAAGCGCGCGAGGGACAATAACGACTTCAAACAAGCACTGGACAAACGGTAAGTCCTTAACACCTATATAGAGCTTTTCATAGATCATATATGCTTAGAGAAAGATTAGTCTATTTGGTTGTTTGTTGCTAGATACTTTTAGTACTAGGGAGATCGGTCTTGTCCGCAAGACGGATTTATCCGCCAACAAATTGGCGACTCCACTGGGGAAAGAACTTGTTGTTTTTGGTTCTCTTTTATTTTGATTTGAGGAAACATTTTTCCTAGTTTTTGATTGATAGACATCTGTCTGGGTAGCTTAGGTTTTCTCTGTTTTTGAAAATTTTGAGATATTTTATGTTTTTCTCAAATTTTTCCTGGGACCGCACTTTTCCTTATTTGCACATTGCAGGTAGTTTCACATTTTTGCTTTAGTAAACAGTGCGGTACCGCACCTGTTCCTTCTACAAACCTACGGACCCTGTTAAAATTTTGAAAAACCTTTAGATTTATTTCTTTAGATTATCTTTATTTTAATTTAGAGTTTTTATTTCTGCCCAAATGGATGATTGTTTCTGTCAAAAGATTTCTGTGAATGAATCTTAGCAGTATTGGTGTTTTGATGATTTTCTAGAAGTTTTGCATTTTGGATTGTCTTTCACTTGGTCTTTGTAGCAATTTGAAGCATTGGCTGTTTGAAATACCTGAGATTACATTGGTATTTTGTCTTTTGTTGAATCCGACCTGATTTTAAAATCATCCTTTATTGAGAAATATAGTTGCCTGTTTCTTTGCAAATCTTCAAAAAGAAACTTTGTTATTGGTTTTTGAATTTCATTTTTTATAAAAACATAATTGAATGTTTTTGATCTGTTTGTTATTCTGAACAAATATATCCTTAGTTTGCTGAATAACTAAGTAAAACATTCTTCAAAAATTTTTAAGGCTTTTATTCAAATAGGTTATTAAAATTTGTAGATCTCAGAATTAGTTTTATAGTTTTGAGTATTTTTTATAAAATTTTGTACATCTCTTTTGAAGGAAATTTGTTTTATAGCTTCAAGTTTTTGAAAGTGAAAGGATTTTCTTATGACCTTGATAGTTAGTTTCATTTGGAGTTATTGTTGAAAAGACAAAAATATTTTCTTTCAATTGTTCTTTATGTTTAAAGAAGGAATTGTTCATTAAAAGAATTGCATTCTCTAACTCTTCCTTAATTAGAATTTCATTGAAAGAAAATGATATAATTATCTTTTTTAGGTGCATTTTTAGTGTTTTTTGGAAGTCGAGTCTTCAAACCATCAGAGTTTCACTTTCGCACCCATTGACTTAAGACACAACTCCTAAAAGTAACGCTTAATTAAAATTCATCTAACAATCTTTTTACTTTCTAGGGCTCTTATCACCAACATAGCTTAGGCTAGTATCTTGGAGTACGGAATAATTAACTCTCCAAGGTAGTAAAACAAACAAGTAAACAAAACTTGCGGTAGGAAATAAACCCAATTGTAATTTTTATAATCTGGGAAGCTTCTCTTAAAGAAGTCAATCATGAGATCATGTCCGAACCTTTGAGACAATCAATTCTATTTCATTGGGGAAAATAGAAGATTTTGCGCGCATTACAAATGGTAAACCTCGGATTAACCATTGTCGAGGAGCCTGGGGTCACTTGTCGGTAAACCTCATATTAACCATGTCGAGGAGCCTTCAAGGGGATTGAGCTTTGTTACTCTGCACTTGCGCGTGAGATCGGATCGTAGAATGTTCCCCCAGTTATATTTGTTATTGTTGGTAACCTTAGTGTCCAAAACTTAAGATTATTTCCTAAGGTGACGGTGAAGGAAAGATGTCACTGTACCTAGATCAGACGTCGACTAGACTCACTTGGGCTCTCTGGGGGGTTCTATTCACACAAGATGGTTTTGTGAGGAAACTTGTGCCAGTCTATTTCATTAAGCAGGTTGTCGAGGTAACTGTTCCAATCGCCCTTTCTGTATTAAATTTCTACTAAGTTGGATTTCATCACCGACTAGTGTTTTTAGTACAGGAAGTTACTATTTGTGTGTGGTTTGAACTCTTAGATTTTTAAGTGTGTGATTCAATTGTTTGTTTCTTAGAGACTTTAGGTTTTTTCATTGAAATTTTCTTTGTTTGCGTGTGATTAGTTAAATATTTAATCGTGGCGGAATTGCCGAGATAATCCCAGAGATTACAAGGGAAACCCCCTGAATATTCACCAAGTCAGCTTGAAGGGCTTCGTGCTCTAGTATCATCTAGTAGCGGTAGGATTAAATCAACAGAAGTTGGAACTTCATCTATAGTGGTTCATCCTGATTATCAAACACCCATAACAGAAAACATTCAAGAGCCGATTTCAGTTTCTGAAGTTTCTGGTAGTATTTCTCCTACCAGTGAACTGGCTAACGAACCTAAAATCTTTGAACCTGAAACTGAACCTTCTGTTTTGGAAACATCTTCAGGATTTATTACTCCAACTTCTAGTGATCCTGGTTCACCTAGGGTAAGAAATATTGTCACTGACGATCTTCCATCTTGACTAATTTCTATTGAAGAACTTACTAATCCAGACAAAGAGTTATCTCTTCCCAATTCCCCTCAGTCGTTAAATCTTAGGGAACATGAATCAATTTTCTATAGCCCTATTCGAACTACTTCTTGGTACTTCTCCTTAACGAATTTTTTAGAGAATATGGGTATTGCTTTTTCTCCACCTCGAGTTCCATTTCATCCAACACCCATAGGTTACTATCTGTCATCCATTATGGTAGGAGAGTCATCCATGTTTTCTCAGAAACCGGAAACATTTTTACATGGTGGTCTTTCTGTTCCTTCGGGATATCAGGCTCTATCTGGTACTTTCTCTGGAGCAGCTCCTCAACCAATAGAACAAGTGTTATCATCTAGTTTAAGTGGAATTAAAACTGAAACGTCAAACACAGAGCAAATTTTTTTGATGTCTGGTAATATTCCGAATCCACAACCTCAAGGCAGTCAGTTACTGCCTGGAGGGAAATCTCAGGGAAATCAGTTACTGCCTGGGGGGCAACCTCAAGGTAGTCAGTTACCGCCTGGGGGGCAACCTTCAGGAAGTCAGTTACCACCTGGGGGTCAACCTCAAGGTAGCTTTCTCCCAGGACAAACTATGGAATCATATTATTTTGGGGGACAACCCCAAGGACAGTACATACCTCAAGGATATCAACCTTTAGGACAGTACACACCCCAAGGTCAACCCCAAGCTCAATATGCTCCTCAAGGTCCTTATCAACCCCAGCTTCAGTACGTGCCTCAGGGTTATCAACCTCAAGGTCAGTACCTAATTCAAGGTTACCAACAGCCTTTTGGTCAGTCATCTATTCAAGGAGCCGAAAATTTACCACTTACTTATCAACCCTACGTTCAACCAGGTTATGGTCCTTACGTTCAAACTTCTGTGGGACAGTACCCCAGAATGAATATGGTGTGGGATACATCCCAGTATCAAAAGCCTATGCATCCTAACGTGCAGCTGCCTTATCAACCTGGACAGCCTTTGGTTTCTGGTTTAACCCCACAACCTGTCCAGCCAACTATTCAAACTTCTGCACCTAGTTCTGTTCAGCAGGTTGGGCCTAGTTCACCTCAGACTCCACCCCAAACTGCTGCAACTTCTATTCCACCAGTAACACCTATTTCTGGAGTATTTGTAACTCCGAGTTCGGCTATCCCTGTATCCATGCAAATCCCTCAAGTATCTGTACCCCAGTTAGGATCTTCAGTTCAGACTTCGGTTCAGATGCCTGCAGGACAAGCCGGTACAAGTACAGTTGTCACAAGTCAACCACAATTCACGTATCAACCGTACCAGGGATATCCTCAATACGGTTCCGGTTCAAAAAATCCAAGTTATCAGTATCAACCGTACCCTGGCTATACTTATCAGCAGCCTCAACAACCCCAGTTTGGTCCAGTTAATCCTTGTTTTCCAGGAGGTTACACGATTCCTAATGCAAATCCGATTCCTAGTTATCCTTCGTATCCACCTCCTGGAACTGCTTTGGCTACTCAAGGTTTTCGTGATCCTAACCGTCAGTTACCATTTATTGCAACTTTGGATTTACCTGATTTGATGCGCCTTACGAATGATCCGATTTTCTATTATTTGTACTGGCCGCCAATGCCGCATAAGTTTCCCAGTGATATACCCAAATTCGAAGGTAAGACAAGAGAGGATCCATCAAATCACGTCATGAACTATCACCTCTGGTGTGCGTCTAATTCAATCATTGATGATTCGATTTGCTTACGTATTTTCCAAAGAACTCTATTGGTCTTGCAGCCAAATGGTACATTGAGTTACCACGAGGCTCGTTTAATAACTTCAGTCAGTTAGCAACTACCTTCCTGACTCATTTTCAGTTTCCTGTCAGATACGACAATGGCACGAAGTTGTTAACTTCACTAAAACAACCCATGTCTATGTATATTTCTGATCATATTCATGAATGGCGACGTAGAAGACGTTTGGTAAAATTTTATATTCCAGATCAAATTTTGGCAGAATGGTTTGTTAAATAATTGTTACCTAAGATTACTAAAGATGTAGCTAAGTCTGGTGTTGTTAATGAAGAGCAAGTAATTGCTCAAGCTCAGTACCTTGACCTTGTTTATATGCAGTCGGGTACTTTACACGAAAAAATCCCTGACCTTCCAAAACAAGGTCAAATAGCTGCTGCTCCTTCAAGGTATCATGCTGCTGATGGTATGATTGGTACAGTCAATACAAAAAGTAAGAAGAAATCTTCAAAGAATTCTTCTCCTATTATAACTTTACCAGATTCCCCGAAAGGAGAATCTTCCCCTGAAATTTCTACCGACATTCATGTCATAGAGACATCTACGGCTAAATATAAATCCGGTGGTATAAAGAAAGGGGAGAATAAAAATAAAAAGAATTCAAAAGAGAAAACTGATAAAAATGAATCCAATGATGAAAAACCCAAACCTCGTTATCCTTGTTATATTTGTGACGAAGATCATTTTACTAAAGAATGCCCACATCGAGCAGAGGTTGCGAAATTCGTTAAAGGTTCACAACAACCTGCTATCTTGAAGGATCCTTTTCCGACTCAAGATAGAGAAATGGTTGGTTCTACTTCGACTACTTCACAAGAACCTATTTTGATGATGTCTCATGTAAGGATTGCGACGCGAACACAAGATTATGGTACTAAGAGTCCTGTTGATGGTAAAGAAGCAGAATCTTCTAATGCAAATGCATCAACTATGCCTCCTCCTGTTTCTGGTCCACTACAGACCGAGAAACAAAATCCAGACTTAATAATAAAACTGCCTGCTAAAGGTGTTCTTCATAAATCAGCTTTCAATCCACATGCGAGTGCTGCTCAGAATTATTACATTGTTGAAGACTTAGCTATTTCCCCTTCAGCAATGTTAGCTTTGGAAGTGCTGCAATCATGCCCAGCGCAGCGTAAATTGCTTTTGTTTGCTATAGGAGCTGTAGATGTTTAGGATTCTAATCTTATAATATTTTATTTAGAAAATAGTACACCTCGTCTACCTCATCAAATTTCTTTCTAGGTACCAGTGTTAGTAAAAAATAGACCGATCTATGGGACTGTGATTGATGAGGGAGCTTCAACGTGTATTATGTCGATTCAGTGTTGGAAATTGCTGGGTTCTCCTACACTCAACCAATCTCCGATGATTCTTAAGGCTTTTGATGGTCGAGGTTTCCACCCTTTTGGTATTTTGCAGGATTTACCCATAGGGGTCGAAGGTAAAACCGTAAATCTAGATGTGGAAGTGGTTGATGCCCCTCTAGATTACAACCTTCTCCTGGGTCGCAATTGGTCTTATGCTATGACTGTTGTTGTTTCTTCGGTCCTTCGACTCATAAAATTTCCATATCAAGGAAAGATCATCACAATAGACCAGTTAATTTATTTCTCTTCCACCCCAGTCTCTACAGAAACAATCCAGCACGTTGGTAAAGTGGCTATCCCTTATAAGGATGTTGGAGTAGGATTGGTTAAAGATTCTGGTTTGCTAGGAACTTTTTCCTTTCCTCCTCCTAATGTATCACCTGCTGTTGCAACTATTCACATGATTTCATCAGATACTATTATGTCTGATGATCCTTGGATCATACCTTCTGATTCCGAGTTAGATTCAATTGATGGCATGATGCCTTTGAGTCCATTTGAAATTGCATATCAGGCTGTACAGTCACTTTCCGATCCCTTTTCAACCGAAAATGATCCAATGAATGGGATCAGTGAGGAATCACTTTCCATATCCAGTTCAACGACAACGACATTTCCTGATGTTGTTCATACTGATGAGCACATTCGTGAATTTTTGTCCGTTGATGATTTACCATGGGAAGATATGTGTCACTGATCTTCATTTTTACCTGAACTAGATCATTTTGAAGATGATTTCGCTTCAATTTTTACCGCTGAATATGTCAAAGAACCCCAGAATCCATTGCAAAATCCTGATTCTGAGTTAAATTTGGAAAATATTTCTCGAACGGTTCCAATTGACATTTCAGTAAAACCAGGAATAATTGAAAACATTCATATAGGTGCTTGCTGTACTGAAGATGAAATTAAAGCTTATAAAACCCTATTCAAGAATTTCGTGATGTGTTTGCCTGGTCCTATGAAGAAATGCCAGGAATTGATCCGTCAATCATCATAAATGAAATCAAAACTTACCTGAATGCTAAACCTGTTCGTCAATGTTTACGTCAGATACATCCTAGAAAAGCTGCTGCTATCAAAGCAGAAGTTCAAAAATTACTGCGTGCAGGTTTCATATATCCAATTCCTTTAACGGATTGGGTATCAAATATTGTTTCTGTAACTAAAAAACAAGGAATGATACGAGTATGTATCAATTATAGGGATATTAATCGAGCTTGTCCCAAAGACAATTATCCAACTCCCTATATCGATCAAATAATTGATGATTGTGCCGGTAGCGAAATTTTTTCCTTTGTGGATGGCTTTTCCGGGTATAATCAAATAAACATACTCCTTGTTGATCAGCCAAAAACAAATTGTATTTGTCTGTGGGGGACGTTTTCTTATCGCAAGTTACCCTTTGGATTAAAGAATGTTGGAGCAACTTTTCAAAGGGCAATGTCTTATGCGTTTCATGACATTAAGCACATTTTGCAGTCGTATCTCGATGATTTGCCTGCTCATTCATCACGCAGGGCCGACCATCTCACACACTTATGAGCTATATTTATGAGGTGTCGACATTATAAAATTAGGTTGAATCCACACAAATGTGTTTTTTGTGTAGAGTCGGGTCGTTTACTGGGATTTGTTGTCTCGAAATCAGGCATTCGCGTCGATCTGTCGAAGGCTGAAGCTATTGTTAAATTACCTCCTCCTTCGATTTTAGGCCAACTCCAAAGTTTGCAGGGGAAAGCAAACTTTTTACGTCGGTTCATTCCTAACTATGCAGAGCTTACAAAGGGTTTCACCCGGTTCTTGAAACAGAATATTCCATTCTTTTGGGATGAGATTGCTGATCGATCTTTTGATGCACTTAAACACATGTTAACCCATGCACCGTTATTGCATCCTCCCAACTACAACCAAGATTACATTTTGTACCTCGCTGCTTCTCATTCCACCATTGGGATGGTGTTAGTTCAGGAAGACGAACCTCATACTGAACATGTGATTTACTATCTTAGTCGAAATCTGCATCTGACCGAGATCAAGTATACACATGTGGAGAAATTGGGATTGGCAGGTGTCCAAGCTGGCCAAATATTTAGGCACTACATCTGGTTACGTAAAACCATGGTAATTTCTGATTGCAACCCTATGATGTATATTTTAACCAAAAAATTAGCTAGTGAGAAAGTATTCCAAATGGATAGTCATCCTACAGGAATTTGACTTGGAGTTTGAGAAATCCAAGGAAAATAAATCTTTGGTATTTGCGGAACTGATGTGTGATTTTCCCTCTACTGATATTGAAACTGTGGCAGAAGAGCCCATTGCGGACGAATCTCTGTTTCTTATCAGTACTCTCGATCCATGGTATGGAGATATTATTGTTTATCTCCAAACCCAATATTTTCGGCCTGAAATCTCACGATCTCAGTGACGGAAAATACGCTTCCAATCCCAACAGTATAATATCATTGGTGATACACTTTATCTTCGTGGAGCGGATTCGGTTTTCCGATGCTGCCTTGTTCATGAAGAAGATGAAAAAGTTTTAAATGAATGCCATTCTGGAGCATGTGGCGGTCATATGTCTGGGTATGCCACAACCCAAAAGATATTGCATGCCGGCTATTTATGGCCGTTGTTATTCAAAGATTGCATTTATGCAGTCCGGAAATGCCACAATTGTCAAATTTTTTATCATAAGATGCGCACACCACCCGCTCCTCTTCATCCCATAATTGCTGTTGGTCCTTTCGCGAAATGGGGTATCAATTTTATTACATGTAACCCTCACTTGGGTGGGGGGCATGAATATATTATCTTAGTAGTGGATTATTTTAATAAGTGGGCCGAGGCGATGCCTACATTTTCGGCTGACGGCAAAACTGCTACGACTTTCATATTTAATCACATAATTGCTAGGTTCGGTGTTCCTCAAGCCATTATTACAGATCATGGAAGTCATTTTCAAAATGTCATGATGACGGAACTGACAGATCAACTTGGCCTGCACCACGATAGTTCCACTCCGTATTATTCGCAAGCCAATGGTCTGGTCGAAGCTATAATTAAAGTTTTAGTCACCACGATTAGAAGAATTATTGGTATTCACAAAATGAGTTGGCATTCCATGTTGTTTTCAACACTTTGGGCATATCGAACCTTAGTAAAAACATCAACTGGTTTCACTCTCTTTCAACTCGTTTACGGTCTAGAAGCTGTGTTGCCGATTGAATGTGAAATTCCGTCACTGAGATTAGCCATAGAAATACTCCCAGCTACGTCTGAGGAGGAGAGACGTTTCTTGTACTTAGCTCAGCTGGATGAGAATCGACAAAATGCTGCAATAGCAAATGAGGCTCATGTTAAATGAATAAAAGCTCAGTATGATAGAAGTGTTACCCCTCGAAATTTTTCAGAAGGAGACCTAGTCTTAGTTTATGATCAAGCCAACGATAAGCTAGGAGCTGGGAAATTCGTGCCCATGTGGCATGGCCCTTTCATTGTCAAGCAAAAGTTAGCGAAAGGGGCCTATGAGCTGATATCTTTTGATGGTGTCCCTTTAGATAAACCTAGAAATGGACTTTATCTAAAGCGTTACTATGCTTAAAACTTGGTATGGAGATTTTTTATTAGATTAGATTTCTTTACTGTTGGTGTGTTTTAGATTAGAAAAGTGTGCTTAGTTTAGAAGTGTGTTTATCACTATTCCTGCTTATCTGAGTTTTACTCTTGATATTGCAGATGTCGACGTCTCTTCAAACCTACATTGGTTTTGCTGATGGTGCTTGTCATAGTACACAGAACATTTCTTCTGCAGCTTGGGTTATCTATTCACCCTCTGATGAGTTAGTATCCATGCATGGGGTAAGCATTGGTCAAAAAACGAATAACATTGCTGAGTATAGTGCAGTGATTGAGTTATTATCTGAATCCATATCATTTGGAATTCGGATTTTGATTGTTAGGTTGGATTCTGAACTTGTTGTATTACAATTAAACAGGGTTTATGCCATTAGAAATCCGGTGTTATTACGGTTATTTTTAAGAGTTCGTCTCTTGGAACGTGAATTTGACTACATTGAATATCAACATATTCCAAGACATTTAAATACATTAGTAGACGCAGTTGCTTCTAGTATGATAAATCGACATTTGCAATGATCAAAACAGTAAAACAAACAACATCCATAATATGGACACAGATAGCCGGTAAATAGTGATATATCATAGTATAGAATGTTTTTCAAAAAATATACATCATCTTCGATCATAGGTTGGAAAAACCTTATGATCAGCAAAATGATAACACAAAAAGTCAAAAATATGAGTCTACAACACGATCATCCCATCAGTGATGGTGATCACGATAAGAAACCACTACCTGAGCCACCCTACATAGGAACCTTCTAAATTTTCCTAGAACACCAATCACGTATCTCTGCAATCTGAGTGGGATCTCATCTATGTCTGTCTCTGGAATGTCTAGAGTCAGACGCTCTACATGATGCTCTAAATCAGACAAAATTTTCGCTGATTGGCCTACTGGGGCTGGTGCGGCTACAACTGGTTGTCTTCTATCATAGGGATGGAGATGGGCTATTTGCCATGGACCCACATCTGCATTCATAAAAAAAATTTAGTTATTAATTGACAAGATGATCAAAAATAAAAAAAATTAGAACTTAGAATTCGTTGAAAATGATTTTACCTGATTCATCCCACTGTTCCCCTGCTGGGAGAGTCATCTCCCTGTCGCTGTGGAAATCTATCCCGACGTATGGAATGTCCTCGATGACAAAAAGTTGGCGGTCCAGCCAACGGAAATATGAAGGAGGAAATCGAACAATCTCAGCGCCCTCAATACCGTGACGGGCCATCAATGCAACCCAACGAACCATCCTAGGTTCTCGGGGTCGACCAGCATCAACAGGAATACTTTGTGGAGCTAGCATGGGTACCCTCTCTAGAGAAAAAGTGACCACGATGGATCCATATCAAAATTTATTTAGTTTGCCATCTTTCGCTCTAGTCATTTGGCCTTTTACATTGGCCAACACAGCCTCGCACCAGTTGAAAATGGTGCCTCGAAAATAGTCCACAGCAATACGCATCAGGGAACTGGTAGCCACATGCAGTGCGGCACTCCCACACAGTCTGGTAATAGTAAACACAATTAATTTTAGCTAGGGACGGATGATAGTTTTTATATCAATCCGTTTGTCCCTGGGGTCTGCTTCATCATTACAGAACTCCTATTGAAGACTAGCGACAGTTTGGCCACCTGGCCTAGTCCCAAACAAGGAAAGTTGTTCGCCCCTCTTGGAAAAACCAGTCAGAAAATAAATATCCTCCAGCTCAATTTCGAGCCGGTGGCCGCCAATAATGAAACACTGGTCCTGCACATTCCACCTATTTACCAGCCATGTCAGGAGGCCTACCTGTACCCTCATGCCCTGAATGGCCCAAAATTTATACAAACCGCATGCTCTTAAAGCTTGCATTGTGGGCAAATGGAGCATCGCGGCATCATCCACATCCTCGTGCTCACGTTCTCTCCAAATCAACATCTTGCTAATCCTACAATGCATAAAAAGATAAGTTAGAACCATCTAATTTGAAAATTTTTGGGCGGGAAATGAAAAATTTGATTTTGAAATTCAATTGCGCAGGGACCGCACTTTTCCTTCGTACATAGTGTGTAGGAACGCACACGTTCTATATAAAAAGTGCGGAACCACTACCTTTTTCTACATAGAAAAAGGTCGAAGTCCACAGGTCCTGTGTGTTGTGCCTGCGGACCCCCGCAGGCGATTTCTTAAACATATTTTTCCCTTAAAAAATGAAAACTAAAGCCTAAAAAGAATTGTAAATGGATGAAAAGCAAGATTAAGAGGTTTTGGATTACCTGGGGCTGACGGTTCTCGATTTCGTCGGATGGATCTTCCGGAATATTCACAGGAACTTTTTTACCCAAAAGCTTCTACTTTTCACTCTGAACTTGAACGGTAAAAATGAAGTTGAAAAGTCCTTTTTACAAGTTTTTTCGAATAGATGAATTTTAATTTGTTTATTTTCACTTTAAAAATGGTATTTTGAAAGCATTTTTACTTATTTAAAAAACATATATGTGTAATGTTTCAAGTTTTTGTGCAGAAATTGGATTTATCAGGAGAATTGATCATTTTTCAACAAAGAGCATACTTTAATCACTTTTTCGGACTCTTTCAAAATTTTACAAAAAAGCGAAACATTAGAGTTCTCTTTTAAGCCCTTTTCAGACTCTCTAAATATGAAAATATTTCCGAGTACTTGATTGTTCGAACTCGTTAAAGTAAATGAATAATCGTTCCTTTAGTATAAGTTTACCCCTTTTACAGACTGAAATGGACTATTTACAAAAAAGGTATACGTTGACTAATTACAGTCAATAGAGTTCTCTCCCATATTATTTTATTCCTTTTCAGGCTCAAGAGACTAAATTTACGAAAAATTACACCCATGGATTTTTCTTAAGTTTTTTCTTTTGACTCCCTAAAATTGAAAAACACCGAGTTTCTCCTATACTGGACTCGTTAAAATTTAACAGTAAATGACCTGTTTAATTTTCAACAGGAACGAACCACTGCTTCTTAGGGTTTGAATCTTAAACTAAGTTGGACTCATCCAAAGGATGAGCTTATAAACAAGCAAATGTTATCCTCCTCAAGCTTGTCAAAAATAAGGAGGTACTTGCCAGAAATGGTGGGGGAAAAGAGAGGAAAATGACTTGTTTGTTGTATTTTGATTTTTCGAAAATCTAGTTAACCACTCTTAAACACGTCACTTTCAATCACCTGGGTTGGGAAATCCTTTGCCTAACAGTTAATCAAACCTCATTTGAAAGTCTTCATCCGATTTCTGGGTATTAGCTCTGGGTCAATTGCTACCAAGCCAGCTGCAGTGTCGTTATGTGTTCAAGAGGACAGTTCAAATAAACCATTCATCTGTAAAATATCTGTCATCCATTTTTGACCATCCCTGAGTCAGTCCTTGCCAGTATATTTTCAAAACTTGATCTATGATTTCGTGTTGTGGGCTTGCCTACAATGGATCACTTTCTATCAACGACAACTCATTATCTAGGAAGTTGATCTAGAGATCGTCAGTACCTTGAAATCTGCATGCCTCAATGGCAGGTTTCTCGCTTTCAACGACAGGTTGCATCATTGACCTTCGATCGAATGATTCCGTGACATGTTTGACTTCAGCTCATTCATTCACATTTCATGGATTGTACTGGGTACTTTGAGAGCCATTTAAATTACTGTTGGTTACTCTCACACTTGTTAATAGTTTACATCATTGACTAGTAATCAAGTGGTTTCTACCATGTTAGACTTCGATACATTCATTCACATGGATAGAATCGTACTAGTTCGAGATGCGGAAATCAAGACCTTGGATCTAGTTTCTACCATCCAAGTTGCGAGGAATTTTTTTATCTTATAATAGACTCTTTACAAACAGATGGCTGCGTCCATACTGTGTCTACACATGTCTATATTGTGATGTACTCAAAATCATTCTTGTATCAAAAAAGTTTGAATTAGTCTCTAGTTAGTTTTGATCTGAGTATGGGAATTCCTATCTCAACGATGATATATATATATTTTGCATTGAATGTTTTTATAGGTTCCGACTGGGGTGACCACAGGATGATCCTTGAAATGATAAAGTACTGCACTCTTCATACATGACAGACTTCAACATCATCTATTCCAGAATTTTCACTTTAGGGGGCAATCTGTTACACTGAAAATTGTCATCCTGACATTCTGCTATGTGTATGAGCTCATTATTACTCATACTTCTCCCTTTGCAAGTCTAACATATCATTTCCTCATGTCAAGCCTTGAAAATCAGAGAAAAGTTCCTAAAAATCTCCTAAACTTTGGTGTCGCACTTTCTCTCTATCTTGCCTGCGGTCCCGCACCTAATGTTCAGCTCTCTTGCGTACCTGAACGCACTTTATCTGTGTTAAAGGTGTGGACCCCTGTAAGATCAAAAAGGCGCAAGTAAATTCCAAAAATCTCAATTAAAGTAAATTCTGGAAGCTTCTAGAATGGATCTTGCGGTGGCAGAACCGCTCTTGTGAGGTGCATGAATCCCTTACCTTATGGAGCTAACCCCTTGATGTGAGGAGCTTATCCCTTTGAAGGAGGATTCTATCCCTTCATAGTTGGAACAAAAAACCTCCTCTATTCTACTATAAAAAGAGGCATTGGGTAGCCTCAAGGGGAGTTGAAGCTTTAGAATATTTGAAGTTAAGTGTTGTTGAGATTCAGACTTAGTTAATTAAGAATTTTGTGAGGAGAGATTATATACCTCTATTCGTCTTGGTTGGAGGAGTGCAGAGCTTATCAAAGTAAAGGAGATTCCTGCTTCGGACCCCGGAAATTCCTATGCAACATCAAGGTTCAGGTTGTAAGGATTTTCTTCTTTTGAAATTAATACAAATATACTCATTTTTCTCAATAAGATTTCAATCAATGGTTTATTTCATAGATTCCTTGATCACTATGATAAGCATGGTTTATGATGATTTCTATACAGGTGCTATGTAATATTTTGCTTGTTTGTGACTGCAGGTTTACGAGGAAAACTCCTTCAAGTGCACGAGGGACAATAACGACTTCAAACAAGCATTGGACAAATGGTAAGTCCTTAACACCTCTATAGATCTTTTCATAGATCATATATGCTTAGAGAAAGATTAGTATATTTGGCTGTTTTTTGCTAGATACTTTTAGTACTAGGGAGATCGGTCTTGTCTGCAAGACGGATTTATCCGCCAACAGAGGCATGACTGTCAAGTTTTCAGAGGGATTGGTTCTCCTACTACTACCCCTTATCTTCATTACAAAATGACTGAATAGTTCAAGGCATTTCTAATAACCTAAATATGATAGGTGAGACAAGATTTTTTTTTATATCCAACAAATGACAATAAAATTAGGTCAACTGCACTCAAGAATACATCCGGTCTAAAAAAATGAGAGTGATAGTGTGAAAGCATATCGAATTTCTACTCTATCAAAAGATGGAAATTAGAAAGAGTAATATAGAGCCAATTATTCTAATTGAATTAGGATAGAAATATTATTCTACCACATTCCATTGCTGCTAAGAGATGAAAAATGGAAAAAGGAATTATACTTCCATTTGTATTATGACCCCATAAAAATTTACATTCAAGAAATTATAAACTCAGGCATATTCTATATCATCATGGGCACAAACAATGTTGCAAAATAATTTTTTTCTAAAATTTGATATATCCTTGAGCAACTAGACTGCTAAATGTTTCACTGTAATGTAAATAATTTACCATCTAGAAGGAAAAACTCAATGAAATTATTTATCTAAAAATGATATGAGGCCATACATATAAGAGAATATAATAAATATTCTTAAGCAGTATCAATGTGTGCAATTTTGATGCAGGAGCATCAAGACCATTTTTTCATTTGTAAATATGTTAGAAAAGGGGGGTGTGACATTTTGTTATTTAATTTGTTATTTTTAATAAAATAGGAGATAATTAGGAGAAGTGAGGATTATGTAAATATTCTTTTATTAAATAAAAGGATATGAGAGAAATAGTTTAGGAGCAAAATTTGGGATTGAATGATATTTATTTGGTATGAAAGCATGTAAATTTGGATTGGAAATGCAGATTATAGTTTTGAAATGATGTGTATAAACACATGTGAATGTTGGTGATTAAATGAATGAGGGAATTAAGACATGGATATGGTTTAAGGAAGCATTCACAATTTTGATGCTTGAGACATATTTACTGTGATATGGTTTTATAACCATAAATGTGAAAGATAGCTTCCGCAATTGGGAAATGTATGAAATTGCCCAGATTGGAATCTTGGGCAGTGATTGCAATGCATGTTTAAATGCATGGGTGGAAAAGATTCTGGGTATGGCAGGGTTGGCCCTGCGTCATTTTTCGATCAAAACAAGTGAAGAACAAGCAAGAATGAGAGTTCAGCAATCAAGAGATGGAAACAATCAGCAGACAGAGGATATGTTGGAGTTAATTTGCAGCATGTTGACGAAATGCTGAAATGTTTGCTGGGGACATTTGAACTAGAGAAAGAAGTTGTAGATGAAATTGCAGGTGATGAGAAAAAGAATGTTGCAGAGGGACAGGAAGTTTGGGAGGCAGCAACATGTGGGGTGACATTTATGGTGGCAGCTGAAGCAACATCTATGAAGGCACTGAAGCCTTATGGTTTTTATTGTAACAATTGTTTTGTGAATACAGGTTTTATTGAAGATGCTGGAGAAATTCTATTAGACAGAGAAATTGAAATGATGAGGCGGATGATGATGAAAGAATCCCAGAAGAGGCCAGCAGCAGTAAAACAAAAGAGAAGCAGCAAAAGGAAGACAACAGAAGATTGTGAGAGCATAGATAGTGGAGCGATGCAGCATAAAGTGTGGAGACCTGGAGAAGAACATCAGAAAGAAGCAGCGACAAGTGGGAAACTGCAGCACAAGATATGGGATCCAGGCATATACAGATCCGAACACATGATCAGGCTATCATGTTTAATTTCAACGTTGGGAGTCTGATGCAGGAGCATCAAGACCATTTTTTCATTTGTAAATATGTTAGAAAAGGGGGGTGTGACATTTTGTTATTTAATTTGTTATTTTTAATAAAATAGGAGATAATTAGGAGAAGTGAGGATTATGTAAATATTCTTTTCATAGTAAATAAAAGGATATGAGAGAAATAGTTTAGGAGAAAAATTTGGGATTGAATGATATTTATTTGGTATGAAAGCGTGTAAATTTGGATTGGAAATGCAGATTGTAGTTTTGAAATGATGTGTATAAACACATGTGAATGTTGGTGATTAAATGAATGAGGGAATTAAGACATGGATATGGTTTAAGGAAGCATTCACAATTTTGATGCTTGAGACATATTTACTGTGATATGGTTTTATAACCATAAATGTGAAAGATAGCTTCCGCAATTGGGAAATGTATGAAATTTCCCAGATTGGAATCTTGGGAAGTGATTGCAATGCATGTTTAAATGCATGGGTGGAAAAGATTCTGGGTATGGTAGGGTTGGCCCTGCGTCAAATTTCATTTTGTAAGAAATCATCAACATATAAATTTTGGAATGATCCATACAAGTTTTATATACCCCCTTTTTATTTCTCATTACATTTTAGATAATCCTCTTAAGATATTCATAAATCAAATAAAAGTAACTAACCCCGGCATAAAGAATCCATCTAGAAACCAAAACTCTGTGTCTCCTTAACTCTAGTGTTGGCATGATTAGAACTAGGCTAAGTACATTGTATAAGCCAAAACAAAACGAGGCTACTATCAGTTGATATACAATTCTAGAAGTGTTCTAGTCTCTTTGACTATAAAAATGTCTCAAACAAAAGTTATTTAATCTTGGGGCTGACAAACAAACACCTGAACATAAAATTTATTTCTTGCATCTAAAAGCCAAATAATATCCACATGTAAATTCTAGAGTATCAAACAACTTCCAAATAACATAACACAGATGGATTATAAAATAAATACTATACATATAAAATATCAAGGCCAAACAAAGTGATGCTAGTATAGGAGTCCGATTAAAGAAGGAAACTTTGAACTAGGAGTTAGTTGAATCAACAAGAGGCACTAAGCGTTAGATCCATATAGAGCTGATTTAAAATGCTCTGAGAACGTATTGCCTAGTGTATTGTTTGGAACCTCCTAGACGGTCTAAATAATATCGATTGGTCTCCCAGAGGAGGAAAGTGAGGAGAAACTCGAGGTCTCACAATTTAGTGTTCGACTAAAATCTAGAAATTTGCATAGTCATCCCAAGGTAAGGCTTGGCATGCAAGAACTAAGGTATGTGGCTAAAGATCGCCCTGGTGAAAAGGGATAAGAATCTATGTTCCTAGTAGAAAAATATAGTAGAGAGGTAGTCCCCTGAATCCATATAGAAATAATGATAGTGTCATTTTATCTCATATTATTGGGGACGCTTGAAAATGGGTTTCATCTTCATCTCCTGCTCTTGAAGGTGGCACACTTGGTCTTTCGTATCAAATCTTGGTATATTCTAACCTAGAATTGATGATAGCCAACCAAGAGTTATCCCAAAGGGATCCTAAATGAGTGCATCCAATGCCTCTGCTCCCATTTTGGTGCTCCCTCTTTGTACCAAAATCATTGTACCTAACACATTCCCATTGACCTACTTTTATGGTCATTTGTTCGACATTAAAAGCCAAAGTTTGGTCACCGATCAGTAAGTAAGGGTGAAAATGTGAAGCTGGGTTACACTTTTTGCCCTTTTTTGAGAAAATTTTTTCATTTTTTTCAGTTCTTCAACTTTCTGCAAACTATAACAATTTTTCTGTGTAGAATTTCATTTTGCGATAAAAATAAAAGTTGTGAGAAATTTTGTTAGCTTTCTATTACTTATTTTTTGAAATTTTTTTATGTAGATTTGATATGTCAACTTAGCATTTTTTTGAGTGTGTGTTTCTTAACAATCAAAGGATTCATAAGAAGTCATGTTATGATGCAATGTTGTATTCATTGAAAATTTGTGTTTTTGAAAAAATAAAATGTGTTACAACAATCTAGATAGAGTCTACTTTGTTTTCATCATATTTACAAAGCCAATGGATGCATATCATAATTACTAGAATTTTTTGAACTGGTCCAATACGAAAAACTGTTTATTTTGGATATGTTTCGCATCGCAAGAAACTTTTTAACATATAAGTTATAAACTAAAAATCTAAAAGCTACCCATTAGAGATGACGGACCAATGTAATGCCCCATAATTTTTTCAATTTTTTTTACAATGTATTTTGGGAGATACAAAATTTTGATTTCGATGAATCAGAATGACCCTCAGAAATTTTTTGCACCCATTTTATTAGAAAAATAATTAAAATTATTAAACGTTTATGAAATTCCATAAAAGTTATATTTCCTGAAAGTAGATTCAATTCTGAAAATGCTTGTCTTGGTTTTGACAGTTAATTAACAACCTTTCATGGATTTTAATCATTCCAAAGTTGCAGAACCGTATTCAGAACCTGGTTTTTACATAATTGATGATGCGTTAGTTTGGCCGAACTTTTAATAAAGTTTGGCCAAAACATGTTTTCTGCTTAAGACCTGCTAAATCTAACGTCTTAATAGTTTGGCCGAACTTTTGATCAAAATTTCGGCCGAACTATTGTGTAACTCTCCGTTGGCCGGAGAGTTTTGCGAAGCCCCCTACTAAAACACATTTCGCGTCAATATAAATTGGCGCGAAGTGATTCACAATTTTCGCACATTTCGCACACTTCTTCTCATTTTACAAAGATCTTGGTTTGGGTTCAAAAAATTTTCTTCAAAGTTTGGATTTAAGAGCATTTCTTGGTTGATTTTACAATTTTGGGTTTAAAGAATTTTTTTGGAGGACATTTCTTAGAGGCGGTGTGATTTTGGAAAAAATTGTAAAAAACTTCTTGGACGTACATTCAAAAGACATTTCTTGGAGGTATGTACGTGTTTTGAGTTGATGTAAATCTTTTGAGCTTCGTTTCATTTTTATAAGACATTTTTCTCTCAAATTTTTTAAAGTAAATGTTTTGAATTGGAATATGTATTTTTTGCAAAAAATTTACACTGAATTTTTTTAAATTAAATCTTTTGTGATATTTTTTGTAATTGAGTTATTTTCCAATTTTTTGAAGGAAATTTTTTGAACTTCATACCCTATTATCATGGGAAATCGAAGAACTTGTGCGAGAAAATATGATCGAAAAAGAGACCCTGAGACACGTAGAGAAGAGACTAGACAATCTCGCAAAAGAAAGTTAGAAGCCCTCTCAAATATTGAAGAGGAAAATCAACCTCAAACAGAAATTGAAGCAGGTATGTAAATGTAAATATTATGATCTATTGATATATATTTAAAATTTTCCTAATGTAAAATGTGAAGCTTAATTTTTATTTGATGAACTAGTTTGAAAAATATTTTGTTTAATGTAAACAGACAGAGATATTCCTCAAAATATTGAAGAAGAAATTCAACCTCAAGTAGAAATTGAAGCAAGTATGTAAATGTAAATATTATGATCTATTGATATATTTTTAAAATTTTCCCAATGTAAAATGTGAAGCTTAATTTTTATTTGATGAACTAGTTTGAAAAATATTTTGTTTAATGTAAACAGACAAAGATACTCCTCAAAATATTGAAGAAGAAAATCAACCTCAAGCAGAAATTGAAGCGGGTATGTAAATGTATATATTATGATCTATTGATATATTTAAAATTTTCCTAACATTTATTGACATATTTATTAATTTAGTGATTTATTGAATATGTACTATTTTTTCGAATATGTACAGATGAAATCACTATCGATAATGAGATGTTAAAAAATGTTGACACTCACACATATGGAGATAAAAAACCTGACCATATTATATGATATCATGTCGATCGCATTTTTGAAAAGCATTTCTTAAATGAGCGGGTGACAGTTCAGGCTCAAATGTTGAAAGGTCTCCTATCATCAAGGAAATTAAAAGAAGCGATGACACTATTGGGTATTCGAAAATCAACCAAAGATAAAAAAAAAAATGAAGGAAGAGGTGATAAAAAATATGAGTAGTGCTATAAAGTCAATTAAGAGATCTAGAGATAAAGATGTTTCAAATGTACGTAGAGGAATACAGATGGCAATGGTTTCACCAGTTACTCAAGAGAATCATTTGATAACATCTATGGCATGAGCACTAGGAACCTCGCGAAAAACTCTGCACAAACATCGAAAATTTCGACTGCAAATAGATGTAAATGATGAAATCGCTTGTTGGAGAGATATTTGTAGGCAACCATACAAAGATAGACTTGGAGAAAATGTTAAAAAAATAATATATGAATATTGGAAGAACAATTCGCGTGTTTCACCAACTGCAAGGCATGTGATGCGAAGAAGAATAGCACGAAATCAGTACGAAGAACATGAAAAACATCTCTTGGAAACCATTCAGATAGAGTTATTCAACAAGTTCAAAGAAGAGAATCGTCAAATTCATGTTTCACTCAGTGCTTTTGTTCAACAAAAACCATGGTATGTAAAACCTATCACCGTACGCAACACTTGTTGTTGTCGTTATCATGTGGAATTTGAGTTATATTATGACACATTCCTTGATTTCGGTAGAACATTATGGAAGGATTCACCTCCTCCTTCCACTATCCGTTAATTCATATCTCAAATTCTATGTGAAAGAGAAAGCGATGAACTATTTTACAAAAAGAAATGTGTTGGTGGTAAAAAATGCGATGATTGTGGAAATTTGACTAAATTTCAAAACAAATATCGTATTGATATGAATGATCAATCATTGTCTAACATGAAAGTGAAATGGAAGAGATATGAATATATCGGTTCATTGATTCAAGGTGAAAATAGTGTTAAAAGAATCGAATTACGAGAAGACGAAATTTTTCTAATAGACTTTTTGAGAAAGTTTTAGGCAAAAATTTACAAATACACCAAGCATTCCCATAGAGCTCGATGGCAAGACTTGCAATTCAAAAAATCTCGTGAATTTTTTCCACCAGGGACCATTTTGTCAGTGATTGATTTTGCAGAAAACTACACATTTGTTCCACAAAAATAAATTCAGAGTGAATAATATCATTCTGACCAAGTCTCCATGCCCATCCATATTCTATATAGACACGCTGAACAAAATGTCGATCATATAGAAAGCACGAGTGAAAATCGACATATCATTAAAGAATATCACTTTTATATTAGTGACAATCGTACACATGATACATGTTTTGTACAACATTGTTTTGGAAGAATTTATGATTCATTGAAAAATCGTGGAATAACATTCAATGGACATTGGATATGGTCAGACAGATGCGTAGGTCAATTCAAATCTGCACGATCATTCTTTTGGCTGTGTTGTCTTCATAAGAAAACCTGCATTAAACATTGTTGGAATTTCTTCGAGACTGACCATGGAAAAGGAGAACATTACAGTGCAGGAGCATGCATAAAATGAGTACTTCGAAGATATCAAATGAACCACTTTGCACCTCGACTTGTGAATGCTGAAGAAGTTATTCAATGGGGCATCGTTGTTCTAATCCATGAGAAAAATCCATCAAGATAAGTGCGAAGGTACATTCAATTTAATTTATATTGGAAATCTAATTTTAAACATTGTACATTTATCATGCAATGATTATTTTTAATTGTATTTTGATATCATATTTACAAATTCTTTTTCTAATTTTCCATATAAAGGTTTTTCTAGCATATTGGAATCGAAGACGTAGATAGATCAATTGGAAATGATGTTGAAACAATAAAAGGGACTCGAAAATTGCATTCAATTCAAACAAAGTTGTCCAGAAATGTGTTTGCATTGGATAAAAGAATTTTTATTTTTTTTTGTGATGTTTGCATAGAAAACACAAAATCCAAAGACGTTTGTGAAAACAAAATGTATGTGAACGATTGGAAACATACAGAGCTAAATACAAAGGGAAAAATGTCTTTTGCAATGCTTGAAGAAATGCAATCAGAGGAAACTACAATATCATCCAATGGTGATCGAGTTTCTGATCTTGTTAGAAAAGGTAACATTTGAATTACTTTCTAATGATTTAAAGATCTAGAAATAAATTTAAATATGCATAATTAAATGTAAAATTTTTATTTTATTGTGCAGGAGATGTTTTTGTTGTAATTGCACCTATTGACAACGATGAAAATGTGAAGTATTATTTGATGCGTTGCACTGAATGAAAAATGAAGTTATTACAAGACTATAATGATCACGGATTTCAGCATGACAGAGGGTCTATTATACTAAAAGGTTATTTTTTCAGACAAACTCATCAAAGTGGAGAGTTTGTTTACTTTGAAGGCTATGAACTTGATTCCATAAGTTGTCAATATAGTCACTTGGTGTGTGCAACATGCATAAAGTTGATAGAAGTTCAATCAAAGAAAAAATCGAAAATTAAGAAATGGAAAATGTCAAAATCTGATCATGAACGGATTATTGAAGATGGAATTCCATTAGAATTTTTTTGAGTGAAGTGTCGAACAATTTATTATCGTTGGATTAAATATGTTTTAGAACTTCCAGTACTCAACTAAAAATTGAGCTTCTTATGTTATTTGTGGTTTGCACGTGTTACAAATTATTTGGGTACAAGCACGTGCTCTAGTATCAACTGAAAGTAGTTTTTCTACACATGTGCATTGATGAAAAATGTTATATGTATTGGATATATATATTCTAGAATGAAGTTAATTGTTCTTGTATATGTTTTCCAACCGTATGGTACAAATTATTTCACTTTATTTTGTAAGGTCAGATTCGGTCCCCATATGGCCTAGCCTCCAAGGGACAAGATAACAAGTGGTTGTCCCCACTTGCCCGAATCTCAGCTTTTAAGTACAATTTTACTGTTTATGGCAGACATCTTACATGATGTCCTAGCCAAGGATAGATTCTCTTTGTTTCAAGTTGCCAGTAAAAGTTGTCACCGAATGACCTACTAGGATATATTATAAATACTAGCTTTGTAAGATCATTTGGCATTCGGAAAAATTCGAAAGTCTTAGATTGTCAATCGATTTAAAGTATCATTCACCCTAGGGAGTGTAAAATATTCAATGTAGGTTGGTGACGATGCTCACTCCTAACTTGAAGCAGCTCCAATGACCAATTCTTTAATGAATTCCAATGCACTAGACCAAAGTTGGTGACCCACTTGGTTTTTCACCCAAGAAATTCCAAGGTACTCTTCCTACCTTTGGCCCCCAAAGCTACAATTTTGTTATAGGAAGGTGAAGAAATTTTTTTTCACTGATAGGAATTTGGTCACATCCCTTATCTCCCCTTATCAAAAAGTTCCTATCTACTACATTATCCAGCATGTACTCAAGATCACTATTTCGTAATTAGAATATCACAATATCATAAGTTCTCACAAAAATACATGGAATTCCATTACGACACTCATCTAACAATGGGGAGCTCAAAACCTAGAAAGCTCCTCGTCCCCTTAATAATAATGTGTTTAATTTAGTCTTTTAGGTGAGAATTAGGTGTGAATCTTGTTTTCACATACAAAAATAATTAATTGTTTAATTCCATAAATTTGATTATTCACCAAAATACATGTCATATCCACTATTTGTTTCTCCTACAAATTCCCATTATTTTATTAAAATATATGATTTTATCTCACCCAACTATCACATGTTCCTAAATTTACTCCTAATTGTTCCCTATGCCCTAAATCTACTCCTAATTGTTCCCTATGCTGCTTTTCCCTTACTTATTTTTAGAAAGTTATTTTCCTAGATCCATCATAACTATGGATCTATCAAGCGCCGAGAGGAATCAAATATCTAGAGGTGCAAACCTCTTTTTTGAGTGCAAAACTTGAGGAAAGATTTGCACCTCGAGAGATTTCATACCTCTCGGCGCTTGATAGATTCGTAGTTAAGATGGATCTAAGTTGGTTTCAGTTGTGTGCAACCAAGGAAAAACTATCGATAATATGAGAAACATATGATTAATTTTATCAATAATATGTAAATACATAGATTAATATAACCATTTTAAATATGCTAAATATGTTTGAGATTTATCAAGTCATTTTAATTTTAAATTTTCTTAGTTACCTCAATTTGTTGAGATGATAAATATTGTAGAATAACTTTAATAATGGAAAATGATCAAATAAAATTTTTGAATGCAAAGTAACAATGTAATAATATTGAATGATAGAATGTGAATAATTAGAATGTAATCAATTACAAATAGCATTTATTGTGATCAATCTTAAACTATTCTCTTCTTCTATTCTTATTGTCACCCTTATTAGTTTTGTCATCTTTCCGTATCGATTATATTAAAAAGAAAGTAAAAATCATAAATCATAAACCATTTAAATATTTAGCTCGAACTCTTGTAGTAAACACCATACCTCAAGTTTCCCTTGCTCTCCAATATTATTAGGTTTAATTATTATAACACAAAAATCGTTCAACATTGTCAATAATTTTTGCGCTTACACTGAAATCAATGAACACTATTAATCCAATAAATTTACAAGTAATGTACCATCATACATGCAATTATATCAAATCAGAAATCAACATATACAATGAAATCAATGGGGATTGTCTTGTTACAAGTAACATTTCAATTTACCACATGTGCAAATGTAGGTTGAAACCATCCAAAACTTTAAGTTTTAAAACCTTTTTGATTATATATTGTGCAACATTAAAACATTAAACATTTAAAGTTCATTAAATATCACATGTGCAAAATGTAGATTGAAACCATCCAAAACTTGAGTTTTAAAAACTTCACATGCCATGCCAATTATAATTCAACTATCCGACAAAAACATTTAACATTAAATATCATGTATGCCAAATGTAGTTTAGATGACAACATTACTTAACATTCACATGCCAAAAGTACTAAAACCATCCAAAAATTAAATAAAACAAATTATATAATAACAATGTAATAAAATATGTCCAAAAATTGTAAATCTCACTTGAGTATAAAACTGTATCAATTTTAACAAATTTTAAAACCATCTAAATTTTGAAATCAAATCTACTGTAAATCATGTCCATCAAATGGAGGATCTAGCGTCTGAGTCTCAGTCCGCACCCTATCCTGTGAATAGGAAACCTACATACACAATGCACATGTACTTGAACATTAAAATTTGAAGTTTTAAAAATGAATGAGAATATATATATCTAGAACTTCATGTAAAAAACAAAATATAACAAAAAAATCATGCAATACCTTGTAAGGTTCCCTCTCCATTTGATGAACAGGTTCTCCCATAGAAACATCTGCAGTGGTAAACTGTACAATATACATGTACAGTTATATATATATATATATATATATTAAAAACTTTCAAATGAAAATGCACGTGTACATATATAAGCTTATTTTCAATAATATTAAAAAAAGGAACTAAAGACAACTTGTTCAAATGCTATGGATGTTCCTATCTCCATCGCTAGAGTCCCCGGATTAAAGAAATCTCCTATAGGAACCTAAATTTAAATTTTTTTAAATAACTCAAAATATAGATCTCTCTCTCTCTCTCTCTATATATATATATATATATCTCAATTTTTAATGGAACTTTTTGAGGTAGAATGTATATATATATATAAATTTTAAACTTGTGAAAAATTGTCCATACTTGTGGCTCATCTCCCAATGAAGTAGAAGGTATATCTTCTAAAGAAGAAGAAGATACCGCCATCCCAAAAACATCAGACGGAATCGGTACCTGTTAAATTTTTTTATCAAATTATATATATACATACATGTACATGTGTGGCAACAATTATTTATTTTAGAGTCACTTAAAAAACACTAACATACATGTGCCAACATATCATGATGGTCAGACCCATCTGCATCGTTTGAACCGGAGGTCCCGAACGTAATATTAACATTTTCATCACGCATCATGCCTGAGAACCGAAAATGGTGTTTTAACATATAATCATACATTTTTGTTAGATTAATGTACACATACAAATAAATGTATACATGTACATACACATGTATTTATTACAAATTGTACACATGTGTATGTAAATATAATTTCAAACCCTAAGGTCACTAACACATACCATTCCGGTGCCCTCTTCCTCATGAGAAATTAGGTCCTGCAGACCATTGCGACAATTTATTGCATATGTTTGGAGATCTTCAACATTCATGTTGTAAATCTCCTCATTTGTACGATAAACAAAATTGGCACGTGCATTTTCACGTGCTCTTTGTCGATTTAAACAAAGATCGACTCCACTCAATCCGCTATGAACATTGTCGATCATAACATCTCTTGCTTCTCGACTTATTTGAGAAGTCACATCCATCTCTGATCGCAGAGTTTCGACTCGAAACGGTCGACTCACCAATGGCGGCTCAGGGCGAGGCAACTCCACATCTCGCTTAGCGCCCTTACGTTGATATAATCGACCTCTCCCCGGGCCAAAAAATTCTGAAGGAAGGTCATTGTAGTCGAGTTTCATACCCAAAAAAAATTCTACATAAAACATTTGTGCAAAATAAACAGGAACCTCATCGTTCCATGGAAGCCTTCCAAAGGCCGCAAGATGTCGATCATACAAATAACCAGCTTTGTCTGGGTGCTTGAAATACTGCACCTTCAACATTTTTCTTTTTGGCCCTTCCTTATAATTGAACATTGACTTGGCCTCTTCTCTTGTAACTTTTTTTTTTATGTCCTGCCATTTGTCGGGACCTATCACTGTTTATTTTCTCTTTCTCATCAGTTCTACAAATGAATCAGTCGTTGGCCCCAAATTTCTGTATACATTTAGCATTTCACTCAATGAATGTGTACCTATTTCAAGGCTTTGTCTACTCTCAGTAGGTAGAGACAAAGCCATGAGATCTCTTTGCAATTTTGCATGAAGGCTTTCACACCTTTGTAAGGTGCATTCCACTATGTTGGTTTCCAATGGTATATCAGCAATCTCAGCCGGATAATTTGTGTTGGGTTAACAACCTTCTTCTTGAATGTAGCAAGCTGCCCTGCATCTATTTCGACCACTAGCTTGAAAATTTTTGGCCTCTGCATCAATATATATAAAATTTCGTATATTATAAAAAACACGTGTAAAAAAAGTTGTACAAATTTAATGAAAAAATATTGAAATTGATGGCAACCTTGATGTTGTTGCTCAACATCTTCTCCAACATGACCCTCCTGAAAACTAGACCCAGAATGACGCTGCTGAGAACCAGACCCACAGTGACCCTGTTGAGAACCGGCAGCCGTTGATTGGCCTTCAGGGGAATAAATATCACCCCCTTCCCGCAACTTGCTACCACTCATACCTCGACCAGTTGAACCTTGGCCATGCTCCATGGATGGAGTAGACACCCTTCTCCTCTTACCTCCTAAAAATTAAAATATGAAACTTATTAACAACTAATTTCACTCACAAAGTTAATAAAAAAATCAATTCCATATGTACACACATGTATGGAGATTTAAGATTATATTTAAATACCATGAACATCCTCTGATACCTGAACCTCCACATGGGATTCGACTGATCTTCGTCTTTCATCCTCCATGATATATATCTATTGGTCGACATTCACAAAATAGATTTCAAAAAATCAATTTGTAATTTAGTGTACACAAATTATGTAGAACACAAATTTCAAAGCAATAATTGATCATGTGTGAAACTAAATTTAATCGAAAAAGATATTATAAAAATTATAAGTTCACCAAATTGCGCTTTACATGGTGGGAGCACACTTGGTATAAAATTTACTACTTATACACTTTAGTTTGTGGAAGAAATGACACATGTACATAGTTTACCTTAAAGTTGTTGTGTTTTACGGATATTAAAATGAAGAACTTCTACTTAGATCCATTCCAGAGATTGACTGTAGGGGCATTTACTAGATATCTCACCTTTCATAAAAGATGAGATCTAGAGGCTACCTAACCCTTTACAGACTCTGCCTATAGAACTTGTAGAGGTAAACACTAGAGGCATTAACAATATCAAAGAACGTTTTCATGCTCAGACATGGGAATGTGTCTCTTTCCCTACGCAAAAGAATAGTTCAAGGTAGTTAATCTTCATAGACATGTCATCAAGCAAGTCAATGTGATCATCCCAAACTTACTTTTTATGAAATTAGGCTTGGAATCCTCTACAACTTCGTGGATGGAGTTTAATGGGAACTAGGTTGAAAGGCCTTTAAAAAATACATGCTAGTGAATAACACTTACTAGGTTATGCCAACAAATAAAGTGGGAGAAATTTTTTCTCCTCGAGGATGTCCAATTGGGTGTGTAATACCAACTTCACACATTTCCTCACAGCTTTCTCTCTTAGGTTACAAATGTCTTCCACCTTATTAGTTATATATTTTTCAATTTCCCGAGGATTCCTTGATTTTTTTCTCCTACCATCTCCCTCTCTCACTCCCCAAATTATTGTCATCAAACATGCCCCATTGAGGAGCTAGAGCAATGTTTGCACCATACTTAGAACTGTCATTACTGCTAATTGAAATTGGATTCATGTATACTAGATTTCTTGCTTAAGTGGCTCTTACTTGGAAAATATCCTAAGATGAGTTTGACATGATGGTCATATGAGGTTGGAAGCTACTTGGTGTAATTTTCCTTAAATCTTCAAAAGAACAGAGAAAAAATGTCATTTTCGATCATTTTTTATTATCTTCTGCATACAGCAAATGTTATCACAATTGCAACACAATTTTTGATGAAAATGTGCTATGAAAGTAAAGGGTTAAAGGAAACCATGTACAAGGCATAGTTAATACAAGGCATAGTTGAGCCAAATGTTGTTGAGGAAGGGCCTAATTATTTGGGTCTTGGTTATGGAAAACATGGAGAATGCTCCAAAGCGAAGGAGGCACATGAAGCTATTCCAAGAAGGAATTTTATTTCGTGTTCATTACCTCAAGCTTGTGAAGTTTGTGTTCATGATGACTGGAAAATTTTGACAGGGTCACTTTGCAAGAAGATGTTAATAAACATGCAGCTAATGAGAATGTAAAAGAAGAGGATGTTGAAAGCTCTATCTAGTCATTGAATTCATTGCTAGTATTCATAGGAGAGCCACTACCTCATCAAATTCACCTCCTCAAGAAGGCGACAATGGTGAATGTTCAAGGTATAAATTTTCCTTTAATCAAATTGCTTTTGATTATGATAAACATGGTAAATATTCACATAATATATATAAAAGAACTTGCACATGTTCCTTTTGTGGTTTGAATAATCATAATGTTTATAGATGTTGGAAGAAGATATCCATACACATTGAAACTTTCTAAATAAATGAGGCAAAAATTCAAAGGCCCATTGGACAATGAAAATGATGTTGAAAATAAGAGGCAATTGTTTATTACTCATTGCCATAAGAAAGGTCACCTTGTGGACAAGTGTTGGACTTTGTATCCAACAATTCATCCACAACATTTGAAGAAGGTGAAAAGAGATAACAACAAGAATGGAAAAGAGGATTCCATAATCAATGAGGGTCAAGATGATTCACATGATGAAGTGCAGCTAAAAGATGCGCCATTGAAATGGTTCGCTAACATATGGTTAGATTTCTTATCTAATTAAGGCCTTGCATGTATTTTGATGTTTCATGAATTTCTTTGCAAATTCAAAGTATAGTGCATGTTGCATGAAGCAATATGTTGAAATTAGAGTTACGTTGACACACTTAAATGCAACAAATATGGAAATTTGTACCTGAGCTCTACTATTTGACTTGAGATTCAGTTGTTTGAAGAGGCATGTTTTGTCAATTTGTGTTTGGTTGATGGTTTTGTACACCAATATGTAAGAGTACATGGAGATATTCACATGATGTGAATTTTTTTTCTTTGAAGGAGAAAAATGATATGTCAGCAAGCTATGTTTCTTGCATGATGTGTTTTTATTTTGATGGTTTTCTTTGTGACAAGACGTCACAAGATTTTGGGAAGGTCCACTCTTGAGCGAGAGCCTCATGATTACAACCTAATCATGAGAATCAAATGGGAGTGCATCCTTATTTTTAAAACAAATAGGATTCTAAGCTACCTAGGACTCAAACCATTATTTTTAAATTTGAAATATCATGGTGTGTTGTTTCAATGCCTGAATCCACAACCCTAACATAAATTTTTTTATTCTTTTTTTGCAGGATTTAGTTGGTTATATTAAAATTCAGTTGAATTTAAAATTCTTGGCTTAGTGGCATGAACCAAACATATTTTACATATTAAATGAGGAATTTCGCTCTCCGAATCATTTCTAAATCACCCATATCACCAAGAAAACATGTTTTAAAAGAACATACTTTGGTATGGGAAAGACCTTAGGTTCCAAATATTATAAGAAGGTTTTTGATATGGTTGAGAGAATGTGGAAAATAGAATCCATATAAACAAATTATTTTTCAAAACGTATTACTTTCAAAGTATCAACAAGGAACATGTACAAGGGTGTTCAATGAATTAACGCTATTTATTTAAATTCCATGATGTATATCTTACTCATAATTTTAAAAAATTATTAAATAATGATCTAGATTGGATAATTTTATTATTTGTCATATATTTTGTTGCTTATAGAGTGAAAAAACTGTAAGAATCAACTTTTAGGGTCATTTTAATGGTGGGTGGAGAATTGGGGTCTAAAACCTTTTGGAATTATTTTGTGTCATTAAATGACATTTTTAGGGGTCAAACGATTATCCCTTGTGCCGAAATCTTAACCATTATTCTACACTTAAAGACATATCCAATGGTGCAAGAAAAACATCAAACGAAGTTCATTCAAAATTTATGCCTTTAGTAAGTTGACCTATCATGTTGACCACCATGGTACGAGATAATGAAATTTTAGCCCCATTACTCATGCATGGCAAGCTACCTACATGTGGAATTTTAAGAAGACTCTAAAAGGTCTACAATCACAAACCTCGTTAATGGTTGACAGAGTCAAGTCTTACACCTAGTTGGCTATCACGCTATGTTAAATACTTGGCCACTAAGAGGAATAAGAGTTCCATTTTTTGCTATTGTATTTTGTTCCATAGTTGAAAATACAACTAGTCCATGTGAAGTTAGAGAGAAAAATGTACGAAGTTAAGTTTTTATAGCAACCTTACACGCTAAAAGTCTTAGCTAACTCTAGAGAGATTACCTCTTTCTTTGTACTCACATATTTTCCATACCAAAAAAGAGAGAGTAGAGCATGTTTACATTTTAGTGTTGTTTTTCTCCAATAAGGATTTCCTAGGGGAAAAGGAGTCTAGAGCATCATTACTTTTTAGGGTTGCTTGTCTCCCATATAAGAATTTCCTAGGAAAATAATTGTGTTGATTGTCTAGAGATATTTATGTGTGTTTCATTATGTTCTCTATTTCTTACGTTGTGTTTCATTATGTTTTATATTTCTTACATTTCTGCCCTCCTATTTTTCTTTCCAATCAAGGTTTATAAAATAACATGAGAAGCAACATGAGACTTGGAACAATCATTTTCATTATCTATATGGAAGGCAAGAAGGATTATATCCCCTTAATCTTGAGCTTATGTAGTTTGTCAATTTTTATCATATATTTTTTGGTAAGGGTAAATGTTTTTTATCTATAGTACAAGTCATGAGTTCCCCAATTTTACCGTATGTAAAGCATGATTCTAGGATTATTACAATTTGTACTTGGTTTTTTACTGTGATGATGCCCTCTCTCAATCACTTGGCCATCTCTTGATGGGTAGTTAAATCTTTATAACAATACTTCAAGTAAAATTTATCTATTTGTATTATGTGAAATTATGTAAAAAATGGTATACTATTTTCCATAAAATTGGGTTGAGTTTATCATATATTTCAATGAAAGTTGATTAAATATGTTTTCTTTAAAAGGATCTAACAATTTTTTTAAGGTATGAATTTGCAATTTTGTGTGGCTCTCTATCAACCTTCACTTCCTCATTTCTAGAAAAAATCTACTTGCTCATTCGTATACCCACTTTCTATTCAAATGCATGAGTTTTGAACTCTCGGTAACTATGTTTTTCCACGCAGCAAAATTATGTCACATTTTATACTAACTCTAAATATTATTTTGAAGTTTGGATTACTGTTATTCTTTTATATAGTTTAACATTAGATATAATTTTAAATTGAAAGCTACTTGGATGAAATATAGCTTAGATATGGCATTTGCAAATTATTATCTATTTATTGAACTAAAGGACATAATTATTACACATGTTTAATTTACATTCAAATGCTTCTTTGATTTATCTCCTATAGCTTAATGTAATGCTAGATATATAATTTAAGTTGAAGGCCCATGAGATAAATATGACTAATATGTGACATTTGTATTGAATCATCTATTTTTTGTGTTATATGAACATACTTGGTACGCATATCTATTTGCATTACTAATATGTCATGCTTCTTTAATTTATCTTTTATAAATGATTGGAGCATCCCTTTTTAATCTATCCCTTTTGACTTCGGATATGTGGGCAATACTCATCCGAATATTTTTCTATCATAAATCAGTGAGTAAAATTGTATTCCATTTGTGTCAATGTTAAGGTTAAGCACATGGATTAAAGTTTTATATAAGATACATTGCCACAATGTACATTTATATCTAAAGAGTCCAAAACCCCATTCAAGACCATATATTTTGTTGATGTAGTTTGATTGGTTATATTGCATTGTTATATTGCATTTCTTTTGCAGTTGTTGCTGTGGGCCTCAACATCTAGTGATTTTAGGTAAAAAATTATTTACATGGAATTTTGAAGTATCCTAGAATGTTTATTATTTATCACTACTAGCCTTGGTGATTTAGTTGTTTGTTTTGATGCTACTTGGTTACCCATATTTAATATTTGTTCATGTTTAACTCATTGTTAAGGCTTTTTATTGGCCTATCAGGATGTATTTTTCTCAAATCCATAATGGCTAAAAGAATGAAATTTATCTATGGAAAAGAGAGGTCATATGGAAAACAAATTGTTTGCAAGTCTTCTTTTGAACCCATAGAACTTGCAACCCCAATATGGATAAAATACTAAGTAATACATAGCCTCCTCATCTAACTTAACTAGGGATTTGCAATACTATATTTGAGTTGGCTAGCTCCATTTCAAGATATTATAATGTTAGATTATTATTTCTATAGATTTTGATTATGGTAGTAAAATGTTACAAAAAATCGGAAACTACAAATAATATTATTCTAGATATATGTAAGAAGGACATGGTAGAGAAAATCAAACAATATTAAACTTTTCATAAATAGTTTAGATATAAATACATTTTCTAATCTTAAAGCAATAATTTTTCTAATAATTTTTTTTTAATCAATAAATAAAAAAGAAGCATTTTCAATCAAAATCACATCCAACATATAATAAAAATAATAAAAACAATTTAAAACTTCATACACTACGACATTACTATGGAAAAGAGCATAAAAATATACAAGCAAAAAATCCTTTTATATAATAATGGAGAGCTTCAAATATACAAGAAAAAAAATCTTTCAGCCTTCTTGTATCCCAAAGAAAAGATTTACTAAACAGTCATATTTTAAACAATTTTAAAACTTGGAGAAAATCATGTGTGAGTGCATTCAATGTCTATGTGTGTAAGGGGGTTAGACTATGGTTCCATCCTGTAGCTCCAAAAAGTGCTCTAGGTAGAAGGAAATCGTTCAGCACAGGCTTGTCGAAGGTGAGGTCAAGTGACTTGAATGTACAATCTATAGATATCGTCTTTGATGGTTTGATCCAAAAAGTGCTCTAGGTAGAAGGACATCTTTGAGCCTAGGCTTGTCGAAGGTGAGGTCAAGTGACTTGAATGTACAATCTATAGATATATTCTTTGATGGTTTGATTCAGTCCTTGTCGAGTTGGTAAGATATGGGAAGAAAAAAATTGAATGGGGGAAGGTGCTCTATGGAGATAGTCAACAACTAGAGAAGCCAAGATGCCTATGAGAACCAATCTCGAGCACATCCTTAGGGGGGAGGATTTGAGGCGAGAGGAGCAAAGAGCAAGATAAGGGTACTTCTCTCTCTTGATGGTAGAATTTTTGAGAGATCTGACTCTATGAAAGAAAGAAACCAAACAGAAAATGATCTCAAAGTGAAATGTGTGGACATCAAACTCTGCTTGAATAATGGGTTGTGGAACTGTTTGCTTATAGTCGGTGATGCATCCCAGAAGCAGGGTCTGGACTCTCTCTAAGCTGGTTTAATATGTATGCAATGAGCTCGACCCCCATACTTAAGAGCCATAAAGAATTGTGGGTTTAAATTACCTCTAAGGTGGTTTAATATGTCTGCAACGAGCTCGAATTGTGGGTTTAATAATTGCCTCGATGAGTTGAAGTTTGGATGAGATGTCCTAAAACAGACTTGGAAACACTGTCTCAATGTGGGCTAGGGATCCATATCCTTCTTTAAGTCAAGGCTGGAGGGCCCGCCTCATACCAAAATGAGGCCTCGTTGAACTGTAGACCTAGGTAGGTGTAAGCTGTGGTGGTCTCAATTTCTACACTTCGTTAGTAGAAATGTATTCTGTAAGAGCTCTCTTTGATTATTAACTCTAAAATATACATTAATATCTATCTTAAGACACTATTAAATATTGAAAAAAGTAATATAATTTATATTCTATTATTTTGTTGAAAACACAATAAGATTTAAAATGGATGTTGTGACTATGTTCACGTTAGATCTGTCATTTTCTCGAATATTGCTTCTAACTCTTTAGGGGATTATTTATATTTTAGCGTTGAGAGCCAGATGTTCTACCCTAGAGTGTGGGGAGATGTCTCTGTCTTTGTGAGTGTCTATGCCAATAAAATAAAATGAAAACAGAAACTTATTTTCTATATAACATAGGAAACTACTATTTATTTTAATTATTATACTGAAATAACTATAACAAAATGCTATAGTTCCATCTTAACCTTAAAATATATTATGCCCGGAGAGGTATTAAAAAGGGTGGGGTCAGATCTGTTTATCGCTTATCAAAATTTCAAACATGGAAACGATAAGAGATATTTTCATACCGAGAGTCGACGAGCGCGGACAGCAGGAGCACCAGCACGGCCGGGAGCAGCAGCAGCGCCAACAGAGAGAAAACAAACAACGCGCGAACAACGAAAATTGTAAACGATTACCTTTCATGGGCGATTTATTTATAGAAAATAGTTCGGCCAAACTATTTTAAAACTAAAAGTTCGGCCGAACTAACAGTTCAGCCGAACTTTTTCAACAATTCGGCCGAAATTTTGTTGCCGGTTTTCCAATGTCCGGCAAAAAATTTGTTTTCCTGCGCAGTCAGTGTGCCGTTAATTCAAACGGAATTACGAGTTCGGCCGAACTTTATAAAAAAGTTCAGCTGAACTATTACAAAGTTCGGCCAAACTTTGTAAAATGTTTGGCCGAACTATTTTTGAAAAAAAAATTCGGCCTCGGATTCTCACAAAAGTGTAACCTAGCTTCACATTTCCGCCCATATATGGGGGGGAAATTATAATGTCATTCCACAAAATAATTGCACACAATCCTATCTAGATAGTAGGAGAAAAATACTTGTGATGACCATTAGAAACATGTAGACTCCCATCAAACAGAAATCATCCCAACCAAAAGAAGCTACCAACATAATGTCAAGTTGGAAAACAAACAAAATGGAGGGATGTGATTAATTATGTGTAGAAATGAAAAAAAGACGAGAAAATTTTAGACCCAAAATCATCAATTAAAAGAGGGCAATGTAAGGTTTTGAAATAAGTAAGAAAAAGGGAGTATTCGCAAGCCCAAAAGTCTATTGTGAAGGGCATGAAAATTCCCTAGAGGCATTCCTTCTTTTATATATATATATATTTTGTATATATGGATAACTCATTAAATTCAACCAACATAAGGAAAAAACAAGAGCAGTGTTTAAAAATGAAAATAATAAAAATAGCAATGTCTGAAAATGGAAATTATAACAAGAGCAGTTTTTGAAAGAAGTTTTTGAAAATGAAATTATTTGTTTAATTACATGTATTAGACATTATATACTTTGTTAAAATATTTTCTAGAAGGAAACAACATGTTCACCCCAATGAACCACAATAAAAAGAGGTATATTATTGATTGTTTTCCTATTATATAAGTCTCTAGCTAAGGAAGTGCTCAACTATGGGCAATTTTCTTGGTGACTTATACCTTCACATTCAGTATGAGAGTGATGGAAACCTAATGGATGACCAATATCAGGCTCTGGAGAAGTGGTAAATATTGTTGAAGACAAAGTCATATACTCAAGTGGCTCTTCTAAAAAACCAACAAGCACCATCAACCCCTTTCCTAAATTTCCCATTGGGTGGGATCTCACTTGTATGTGATGTTCACATCAACATTTTTAGCACAATTTTCAAATGTATAACTTCAAAATTTTGTATTAAGGTGGAGGTAAAATCTAGGTAAAAATAAAATGTGTTATTTCAAGTTAAAATAGACTCTTGGAGTGACAACATTCAACTACTTTATAATTGAGAATCATTAATGTTTATGCCACGATGTTTCATTGATTTAACCTCATCTACTGTGATTCATTGTGCATGAAAAATATAATATTGCAATATTAATACTACTTGATAATTCTTTTATTTTCTCTCTCCACCTTTTATTTTCCTACAGTTTGAAGGGCATGCCAACTAGAATAAAATTATGGTTCAACCGTGAAGTCATAATTATGATTTAGGAAAGGCAAGGGGAGAAAAGAAATTAATAATAACTTGTAGAGGATATCTTGTAGGATGAGGATGTCTAAAGCATTTATTGACATCGTGAAGTAAAATATGTTTCCTCAGGTTATATTTTTAATCCACACATCAACGATATCAAGAAGACTAATCTTGTGGTAAAGCTTGTTCATACAAATCCATAAGTTGATCTTCTTAACTTGATAGGACTCAAGTGGAATTTTTATTAAATTTACCCTTGATTAAAGTATGACTTGGATCTTTTGTTTATGTGGTTGAGGCATTCCATATATAAACATGGTGAAACACTTCATTTTCAATGAATAATTGTCTTCCATGACAATCAAAGGATATTTCTTTGTATATATAAAGATTTTTGAGTTTACTTTCTACTTTATTTTTCTATCTTACCCATAGGTTTTTTTCCTTATGAGATTGATCATCTCAAATCTATGACATTGATCACCTCCTTTTTCAAATTTATCTTAGAAATCGGGGTGTCAAGTGCCAAATAAATATTATAGGAAAAAAAAAATACAATGGTAGATCTATGATGCAATGTTTTCTCAAATAGGTAACCACAAAGATGCCTCCACTTAATAACAAATATAGATTCCTTCATCACCTAAATTTTTTTTTGTAGAATCTGGAGAAAATGAAAAATTTATGTAAATGTTAAAAATTAAAATACCTCTATAGAAAGGAAATTAATTGAAGTAATTTCTCTGGCTATTGATGATGTCACCTATGCAAATTACTGATAAAATATAGACTAAAAAGGTGGGGAAGAATGCAAGATTCCAATATACCTTGGTTATAAACTTTGAGAAGGATAAACTTTGAATCATTATGTTAATGTCAACATCAGTGGATTTCATGCCATGGTTTTGTTCCCATGGGTTTTGATGTAGTGAAGCCTTTAAATAATGGAATGTTAAGTTAACCTTAAATTGGTAAATGAGTCATTGTGTTAAGGTCAACAGTGGCTATACAATATCACTGTTAAGGTGAGGTTATCTGATATCACTGTTAAGGTGGTACTTCAAGTCCAGTTCATATACAAATATAAAAACAACCATGTCATGAGAAATAAAAATTTTATTGTTAGATGTGGGAATTGACTCTTTGAGGAGTGAGAAGGACAATCCCTCAAGAATTACAAAAATGCCGGATCCTGAGGGTAAACAATAATTACTCAAACTTTGTAATTTCTCATTATGCTATAATCACACCAACACATGGTTTTAGCTTCATTCAGGGTCTAAGAGGACAACATACAAGGAACCCCAAGAATGCATCAAACTATCTCAAGTTTTATTTCCTTGAAGTGTATATACTCCAATGGTCAGGACAAATATCTCACAGTCTGTCATTTACCGAGTTCATAGGTAGAGAATGGAACCCTGCCAAAAGTGTAACAACTACTTGTAAATATTAGAAAATTATATGGGCTGCATATATTGGTTGTTGCATTAGACTGAATTTACACCAACCTTACACAAACTCTACATCAGAATCCTCAAAATTTTGCAAACTGTGTAATTATGTGTGCAACCTAGTCTATTCTGGAAACTTTTTTTTTTTCCATTTTTGTCATGGTTTATTGAAAACATGCTCTAAGACTACGCCAATACATATAACATACCTTTTCATGATCAACCATTAAAGAGGGCATGCACTTATAAAGTAAATACTAAACACTATAATTGACAGTCTAGTCTATCCAAGAAAATGTCAGGGAAAAAGTCAGCATAAGCCATTGTCAAATTTTATATGCCAATAGATTGAAGTATATTCAAGGCTGGAATAGAGTTTTAATAAGCCCCTAAACAATATCATTCCATATGTATTGGGTTTTCCTCTTATGAACAACATGAGCTGCATGTAGGACATCAAGTACTAACCTGATAATGTGAACTCTTTCAAGTGTCAAGTACCATCATCTGAAGTCTATTGACATAGTCTTACAGGTACCTAATTCCTTACTTCATGTTTGTTGGCTCTTGTGTAGGTCGTTCAACCTATGGAGGCACCTTAGTGTATGGGGTGGTCATGGAACGTAGGTGTACAATAGAGTTTAAGACCACAACTCATTGCCTAAACGTACATCCTTGTTCATGGCTGCAATTTGTGCCATAGTCGTTAGATATACAACATAATCGATGCCTACATATGGCATCAAAATGTCATGTAATTTAGGCAGTACATGCCATTTTGTAACCCTATTTTGTAGGGAGTAGCCTTGAACGATTTTCAGGCATCATAATTATCAGGATACGTAAGGATGGGTATAGCAATAGGTTTCATGACTTTCCTCCCAACCATTGACCATTGCAAGCTATGAAATTGTTGTTGAGAGAGATTGCAACAAGATGATGAGCTTAGTGGAAAGTAGTCGCCTTCACTAAGTGGGCCTGTGGGCTATTTTTGGCGCAAAGTCTATTTTTAGACTATGTCTATTTTTAGACATATGGATCATGTTCTATGAGTTGCAAGATGCTATTTGTGGATGGTTGGTCAAGTCGGA
Source organism: Pinus albicaulis (assembly GCA_034641835.2). Lineage (NCBI taxonomy): Eukaryota > Viridiplantae > Streptophyta > Pinopsida > Pinales > Pinaceae > Pinus > Pinus albicaulis. Next base: position 584,750,865 of record CM076577.1, read on the forward strand.
AAAAATAGATGGACTTCTATTTTTAGACATCTTGCAGGTGGAATCTATTTTAGATTTTGATCTAAATATAGATATGTCGGATATTATTAGCTCTTAATAATATTTGGACTCTAAACATTATCTTATTCTCTTGGAGCACTTCAGTTAAGTGCACAGATGTGGCACATCAACTGACAGAAGGAATTACGTTGTTCCTGAGGGTTTACTGGAGCTATTGCATGGAGGACTTCAGTTAGAACTCATGTGACAGAGTTTGGTGGAGTTGGAGAAGTAGTTGGTGGAGTTGTATTTAGTTTAACTTAGTTAGACTCAGTTGAGCTAGTTGTATCTAGTCTAACTGATTGATACACTAGTGAGAGTGGTGTGAATTAATTATTAATTAATTCACTAATTATAAACTCATTAATCAACTAAAGAATACATCAGTTAACTTCAATGCATGGACAGTTTCAGTGGAAACCAGTGCAGAAATAGGTGAAAGAGCAGGTTAACTATCAGTTGTGACTATACAGTTGCTACTTGCAACACACAAATAGGTGGAGAAGCCCATGAGGATTGTGCAGTACAAGCCAGGTGGTTTATCTATTTAATGAAGCCATCCCATAGCATTGATTACGGAATCGAGGCTGGCTATCAAGTGGAAAAATATTGGAGCATGTGTTTTGCTAGATCTAGCTTGATAGTGTGTAGCAATTGGAGGTGGTGCTGAGAGCTTGTGAGGAGCTTTGTACTATGATCGTTACATGATCTCCATGACATATAATATACAGATATTTTGGGTTTTTAGCTTTAAGCTTTCCCATTAAATACTGTGTTCATATGTATGATTGTTTGTGGTTTTAATGTGTGCATGCAATTGATTTTATTTCTACAATTAATGATCAATGGTAGAAGAGATTCTTTATTATGCATGAAGCTAAAATAGTGTGTGATCAGGAGAATCTCAGTGAATAATATATCAGTTATTCAAATTTCTACAATTGTCACCCCTAGCTTATGAATATTTTCCCAATGTTTAGGCTAGGGTCTGTAGAGGTATGTTCCCTTCCACCATGCCTATTGTATTTTCATTGTAGAATGATACAAGGAGTCCAGAGGTGGTTTTTCCTTCACCCATTAGTCTATAATGAACTCGAGAGATATACATCTCCATCCATTTATCAACAAGGTATTCCAAAGATTCTCATCTCCACCCTTTCGTCAGTAAGGGACTCCAGGGATTCGCATCTCCAACCTTTGGTCAACAGGGGACTTTAGAGATTCATAGTTCCACCCTTTGATAAAAAATGGAATCCAGAGATATAAATCTCCACCCTTACTTTCCTCAGGGTACCCAAATCTTTGCCTCCATCCAACTCCACCTAATGCTCGGAATACTGATAGTTCTAGGTTAATACAAACATAAAGCTTCCTCCCTCTTTTTCGGTTCCAATTGAGAGCCTCTAGAAATGGAGGACTTCCACCCTTCAATATCATCATTTATAATTTCAAAGTATTGGGACAAGCGTAGACTAACACTACATAGGTGAATTTTATGCTGGTATGTTACCGACTACAGGGCCTTTTCCTTTTGAAATGTGAGGTTAATTTTAGCAATATTATCAGCCAAATATGGGTTCAGGCATGGATATCCCATAAGAAAATGAGACACATTGAGGATCATCTTGGTTTTCTAAGTATCCCTTATTTCATCCAGTGTCATTCAAATAATCACTCATCTAACCCTAATACCTCAATACAAAATTATTTGACAGTTTTGACTTCATAAATGAGCATTGTGAACCCTATGCATCGAAGCTCTCAGCGTTTCAAATGCCATGCTCAATTATTCAATATATGTGTGTGAACCATAAATGCATTATGTTGCATACCCAGAAAAATCATACATCCTGGTATTTGGATATATCACCCATAACATAATTCCCACCATTATAAAGCTTGAATATATAAGAATAGAGAGGGATGATGGCACCTGGTATTAGATAACAACTCCACTGTATTCCCAAAAATGCATAAGATAAATTCCCAACGCACTTGTTGTAGGGCTCTATCACAATAGATGAGGTTCCAACAAAGTGTATACCCTCTGGTGTTGCATTTCTTTTCCCCCTGGCGTTGTGACACCATTCCCCCTTTTTTTCTATTCTCTCTCCCTCTGCAGTTGGTTAGGGTACAACCTGGCCCATCTCCTTTAGACCAACACATTTTGTGCCATTTGGCCCTCTTCCTATAGATTCTTTCCAAATAAAAAATGTGTGAGAGAGTAAAATATTCGACCCTGCTCACCATGTGCTTTAACCTACGAAAATATCCATCCCTGCTCCACCATGTGTTAATACATATGAAAATATATCTGCCCCCACTTGCCTATGAAAATATCTGCCCTTGCTTGTGAAAACATCCACCCATGCTCACTTATGAAAATATCTACCCCCTCCTATGAAAATATATGCCCCTACTCACCTGTGAAAATATACACCTCCGCTCCATAGATGCAATTCAATTCGGGCATGTTTTACATAATTTGAGGCATGGTTACATGGATCAATTCGGGCATGTTTTACATAATTGGAGGCATGGTTACATGGATTACGCTCTTTTTTCACATGTTTCATGCATATTTTCATGTCACTCATGGATATCCTTGTTCCTAAGTTAAAAATAGAGCCTAAGACCATGTCGATGAAGGATCTAAGAAATAAGGGAGATTTACAAGATGAACACCCAACTTGACATCATGCCATGTGGCACTAAGTTACACATGGGTTTGGTCAAAGGATTCTTGAGGTTGAACACCTTCTTCAAGGAGGTCGTTGGGGATGTTGCAAGTAAGAAGGGGTGAGAAATAACCCTAATGAAAGAGCTTTTATGTATTTGAAGGTGTGTTTCCTTTCAAGTAGATATTTTTGTGGGCTAGGACACATTTTCACATATTTGGAGGTATATTTCACTTTTTGAAGTATTTAAGGTTAACTTTATTACAAAAATTCAATCCTAGGTGATTATTATTCATATGATCCTAGTTAAATAGAGAATTGCTAATTTTAATATAATGTATTTTGTACTAATTATTTCACATTAGTGAATGGCTTAATTATTCATTTTTTTCATATTCAAAGCTTTTGCTCTTTGATTTTTACTCCATCACACAATTGGATAGGCATTGGTCTTTGTAAATTTCATTATTCTTTTTATTTTAAATAAATACCATAAAACTAAATTTCAGTAGGGTTTCCTCCCTTGTGCTAGAAAATAATTGGCCTAAAGTGAGGTAGCATTTTTTTTTTGATGGGAAAGCTTTCCAAGTTCCCATAGGGTTTCACTTGGTTAAGGGACTTTGAAATATTTGAAGTCTAGATTTGGTAGGTAACAAATTGGCATTGTTGTTGAGGATAGTATCCAATTCCCAAGATTTAGTAGATTAGTTACTATGGTTTGATGAGGTCATTTCTTTGAATATTTAGTGGATCTAGGTGGAAGCAAACCATTGTACCAAAATATTTTGAAGTGACATGTTGTATGTAGAGGTGAAGACATATAACATGATTGAAGGCATTTGAAGACTCACCAGGTGACTCCATTGATGTTGAAAGGAGGTATGTTTGTAACATGTTTTTTAAAATTCATATCAAATTTTTAGTTTGAAGATAGATGGATTTTGTGGTCTCATTCCATCTCACTTTTAATATTTTTAGTATAATGGATTTTCCTTATGCGTTCCCTCGCTAAAGCATGGGAGTTCCAATTCAACTCTCTGCTCTTATAACTCCTATTCATTGCCATATTCCCTATAATTATTTCCTTCCTTATTTTTCCCCTCTTATCTATATGGAAAGGGCCTTCCTAAGGGGAATTTATAAGGCAACACCTCTGATTATGTTTCCTAGCAAGTGATTGAATTCAAAAATGAGGTTTTTTTAAAATGAGGATTTTTTATATGGCCGATGAGCTAAACACTCCTCAGTTTGGGTTCAATATTCATCCCATACACCATGTTCATATAGTGGCATGATGACACTCAAGGAAACAGTGGAATGGGAAATGCCCCAACCGCACACCGATAAATGGCATGAAATATGTGACAGAATAAAATTATTATAACCCTAAACCTCTTCAGAACTGAAATAAAATGAAAAACCAGTTAACCTATTCATTACATTTCCTCTTAACCTTAGTCCCTGCCTCCTCCTTGGATGCACATAATACTCAACCCCTCTCCACTCCTTTAACCGAGATGAAAAAGTTTCAATTTCAATAGGAACAATCAGCGAGATGTAGTCCCTGCATCCTCATTGACTATGCATGTGACTCAAACCCCTCGACTCCTTCAACTAGGATAAAAATGCTTCAATTTTAATAGGAAGAACAAGCACGATCAAGAAATTTGATCAAGTTGTAGTCCTTCTATCCTCCTTAGCTTCGCATGCAACTCAACCCCATTATCTCCTTCAACCTGGATGACAATACCTCAATAGGAAGAAATGGTGGGATCAGGAACCTCCTGCAAATTGCAATAGAAATAAATTGTGGGATTAGGCTGAAAAATGTAATATTTCACTTGGTCAAACTACGCCATTTCATCACTGAGAAAAGTGTCTTGTCTTGAGAGAAATGAAAAAATAAAATAAAAATATTAATAAAATATTTTCAATGATCACACATAGATGTGAAGCATGTCTTCAAATTATCATGTAACAACACCAAAATGTGTTTATTTTTAAATTTTATATCCCACATGACACTATGACATCCATGACCATAACCCTTATTTGTTGGACAAGTAGTAAAAAAGCATATTATTCAAGACCATTCACCACAATCCCCATGAGGAAGGTGCCTTGTGGAGAGAGAGAATTAAATAAACATATTTGTAGATGTGATAATTAAAATGTAGTGAAATTAAAATAGCATGAAATAAAATAAAAAATTCTTGAAGACCAAATACCCATAACTATATTTAAGCATCCAAATCATCCACCTCATCCTTAGGCTCAACGTCTATCATATCAGCATTTGAAGAAAGTCTATTGAGGCTAAAACAACATCTTTGTACATCACCTCTAATACACTCTCGCTCATCATATCCTATTCCTTAGGATCAATGAAGATAATTAAGCTTGAAAGCATAGGAAAATACTTAAACAACAAGGTTTCCTTTATTTAACAATTTCCATGGAGCATTGCCATCTAAAGCATCTTCCAATTGAAAACCCCAGTAGACAGGCCCATGATATATATAAACCCTTAATAGACATCCATGGCCAGAATAAACATTTCAATTCAATGCTTGGAGCCAAAATGAATGTTTTTGCACAAAATCCCAGCATTTACCTGATAGGATTTCTCCATTTACTCTCGCAAAACCAAATTTTAGGCATCCTTCTTAGCTTCACATTTTCATCTACCCCAAGGTGCTGGAAATCATTTTCGTAGATGTACTCAAGGTGAAAACCCTTTTCATCATTTTAAAACATCATATGGTTGTGCCATTTCCATACGTGGTAGCCAAATTCCATCTTCTTTGTACTAGTAACGTAGGTGTGGTGTCCCCCAACCTGAACCACATTGCAGGAATTAGGCTTGAATTCATCTCATTTTCCACTTAAAAGCATGGAAACGATATTTTTTTCAAGCTTTGTGGTCTCCTTGGAAATATTCAAAAACTTGCACTCATTTTCGATGAATCTATCACAAATATCAACCATGAGAGCATCAATGTTGAAATATGGAGGTCGAATCCCCAAATCTCCAACATGCTACTCAGCCTAAATACATCGAGGGTGGATCATTAATAATTCCATCACAATACTTAGCTTGGATACATTGAGAGAAGATTTAGGGCTCAATTTCCACATATCTCATCCTCCATATGCAAAAGTCACACAAAATTCCAAGCCACACAGTGCATAGAGGTTTAGTTATGCATGCAAGACCATTTTATTTTAAAACAATTAAAAATATGAAAATAAAATAATTGAATAGGAATAAATAGTTAAGATGAAATGATCATTTTAATACAAAATGATTATTTTGTCTTAAAAAAATTTCTTAAATAGTCTCTTGATGTAGTCGTGACGTTTGTGTTCCCACGGGGAAAAATAACACCTACATTAGAGGATGTAGACTAGATCATAAGTCTCCCTATAGATGGTGTCATTATATAGGTTGATGTGTTTGACTGAGAAAACTAGGTTTCATGTGAGTTGGAGGTAATCTATTGGCTGTCTCCACCCACAAAAAATGATAGCTCTTCTCACTTTATAGCTTGCCTTGAAACCCTATGGTTACTAGGTCAAGACTTGAACAAGCCTCTAGTGGAACAACATCTCTATGGAATTTGTGAAGTCCAAACTTATGTAAGATAAACTCAAGTCTTTTATGTGATGAATCTTGAGCCCATTCTAAGGGTGAAGTTCAAGCCAAGGTTGTGATAATATTTGATCCCATTCAGAGTTGAAATCATAGTCTATTATGTGGTGAATACCGAGATTTTCGAGACAGTAAACAGGGCCTAAATTTGGCCCTAGTACAAATCTAAGTCAACACTGTGATCAAGTTCATTGTGGATAGTTGAAAGACAATTTGTGGATAGATTTTGGAGGGATGACTTGGTACTTGTTGGACACTTGCCTATCTCACATTAAGAGAGAGAAGAGAGTTATGTGTGTCTTGCATGGTATATATTTGCATGCAACATCCTACTAAATGTTTCAACATGTTGTTTTGACACCAATAAAATGTAGATTTCTTATCATTCTCTTAAGATCAATCTGTGGAATATCCTTCCAAATCACTCTCTCCCCCACTTGAAGCTCGAGCCATTGATCAAGATGACACTTTGAGTGATGTGATTGAGAAAATTGGGATGCTAAATATTGATTCAACCCCATCTCAATCAACTGAGAAGCCTAGGCCATCTCAGAAAGGTCTTCCAAAATTTCTACAAATACACTCGAAATTTCTCATCCTGATGAGGTTGGAAAAACGAGAACGAGAATCCTAGCTAGATAGAATGGAGGTGATGTAGACAATCCTGATTCACTTGTTGATATGGATGTTTCTTATGATTGTGAACTAAATTTATCTACATATTTTGAACCAAATTCCTTCAAATAAGTCGCTTCTCATGATGAATGGAAATACGTGATGCAAAAATAATATTATGCTTTGATAAATAATGGCACCTAGAATCTAGTTGATCCTCCATTGGGAACCAAACCAATAGGCTGTAAGTGGGTCTTCAATAAAAATCATAAATAAAATGACTCACTTGACAAGCATAAAGCTAGGCTTGTGGAAAAAGTTTTTGCATAGAAAGAAGGGGTCAATTATGAGGAGACTACCCCCCCCCCCACCCCCAACAGCAAAATGGGCTACCATTTGGACACTCTTTGCCTTGGTAACTCAGAACGGTTGGAAATTCCATCAAATGGATGTAAAATTTTCTTTCTTGAATGTAAATTTAAAGAATCTCTGAGTATTTTTATCATGTTGTGATTTTGGATGGAAAACGGGTGGATTATGTGCACCCATTTTTGTTTCAAAGCTTAAAAAATGAAGCTTGGAGGACTAGACAGATTGAAAAGGAAAAAAATTTGTTTTCAAACAAAAGATAGAAATTTTGAAAACATGATGCCTATTAGAATTTGGGAGCATGTGGAATGAATATTTCCTCAAGGATGAAGGTGGAGACTATGTACTTCCTATTACATGTATTAAGTATTTTACACCTGATTTTCCAATGTTTTTTGTTTCAGAAGTATGTGGAACTATAATGTACAAGAATGCAACAGTGAAAATAATGAAACATTTCTCCTTCCATGAACTGTAGATTATGTAATTACTATTACATGTATCAAGGATTTCATACCTTATTTTACAATAGTTTATATTTCAGAACTATGTGGAACTATAATGTATAGCAAACAAACAATGAAAATAATGAAACATTTCTCCTTTCATGCACTTGATATCTTGTTTGTGATAATATTTAACCAGTCCTATATTAACATAAATGTAAAATACTATAGATCCACAAAAATAAATACCGAATACCTTCGATAGGAAGTAATTGCACCAGTAAATTCTACATTTAATCCATCTACCTCCACACTCACAACAAAAATTATTTCCCTTGTGAATTTTGTGACTAATGCTTCAACAATCCTATCTTTTATCCTCGGCGTCTGCTTCTCGCAAAAGTTGCCATAGATATTTTGAATTAGGAATATTGTCTACCAGCGGATATTCTGTAATTTTTCTCAACCATCCTTTACGTAAATCTAATCGATGTTGTCGATGACTGTTAGAATTTTCAGCACAACAATGTACTGATAATAGCAACGAATAAATAGAAGTAGCGTTCAAAATAAATGAAATAGTCATAAAAAAATAATTAAAACACATTGATGGAGACCATGAAAAGTACTTCAACTATTTTACTGCCTATCCGTGTTCAGCGAAAGTGCCTCCATTTCTCCTCTCACCAAGCACCTCTGTTGTCAGCCTCCATTGCCCTAAAACCCATCAATTTTTGTTGGCCCCCATCGCTCTGCTTCCTAAAGAACCCATCAACAACATAAAGACAAACCTCTAATCCTTTACTTTTTCCTTTTTTTATTAGCGCCTCGTATAAAAAAATTTAAGACAAAATCTTTCTTTTGTCCTAAAATCATCCTCTGTGTAGTAGTATCGAATGCAACGACATACAAGTTGCCTCTAATCATATAACTAGAGATCAAAGGGACATAAGAGGTATTGATGTATAAGAAATCTTTCCAGGAAATTTTTTCGTGTTCTTTAGAGTCAACTACCCCACCAAAACAAAGAGCCCAACAAATTGTTCTCTTTATATAAGATAACATGAATGAAAAATTAAAAAGCAACCTCGATATAAGTGTGAGATAGTAGTAGCCTACACATTGGCAGACTTAGGGTGCACTATTAGAGTCAATTTTGCAAGTCATGTTAGATAATATTGTCTTCAATTGATATGATTTTGTCTTAGTTGTTAGTTTTCTTAAATTATTTTCATCTTAATTACCAATGTCTTAATATAAAGTTTCGTCTTAAAATATTTTTGACTTAAATATAAATTTTTGTCTTAATTTTTTTTTGTCTCAAACTATTTTTGTCTTAAATATAAAGTTTTGTCTTAAAATATTTTTGTCTTAAATTTTTTTTGTCTTAACATATTTTTGTCTCAAATTTTTTTTGTCTTAAATATAAAGTTTTATCTTAAACCATTTTTTTCTAAAATATAAAGATTTGTCTTCAAATATTTTTGTCTCAAACTACTTTTGTCTTAAATATAAAGTTTTGTCTTAAAACATTTTTTGTCTAAAAATATTTTTGTCTTAAATTTTATATTGAAGACAATTCAATTGATATTAAATTTAATTTAAAATGACTAAAATAAAAAAGTGACTTTTTAAGACAAAACATTTCTATTGTCTTAAAAAAATGTCTTAAAAATGCCCTTCATGTAGTAGTAGCATGTAGTTCTCAGGTCAAAGGGGAGGGATCTAGGTCGATAGAAGTCGGGCTGATCCAAGTGCATCGTACAGGTCCAAGTACAAGTGGCTTAAGTACAAAGGCTCAAAACGCAAGGTGTCAATAATGTGGAAAACTTAATTTCAAGTTGAAGATCTCGTCTTTCTAATTCCAACGACACATGAGACACTCAATTCCGAGTCTGTATGAAGGAGTTAGGAGCGGTCAAAGTTTGAGGGTTGACTTGGTGATGTGGCAGCTTAAGGAAGCAACAAATTTGTTGAAACACGACCACCAGATTTTGGCCAACTCTGGCCAGATTCTGGGCGAAATTGTGGGATGGATAATTTTACTCCTTTAGTCAAAATCCAGATTTTTCAAAATAGTCAGTTTGTTTTAAAAGATAAAAATATATATATAAAAAAAGGGGCAGGGCAGGCCCTGACCCCTGCCCTACCCAACAAACATAACAAATAATATAATATTAGGGGGCCTACGACCATAAGCCTGTCGGACCACCCCACCCGCATCCCAATACATCATCATGTAATGGGTGGGACCAATGGTCGTGACCTCGCGACCCCAAACCAAATTCCTATATATGACACCATGTATTACAGCTGCAACCGCCATATATCATATATGGTGGCGAGGGATGTGAACCCCACCGCTAACCAACCGTGCATGCCATGTACCATACCATGACTGTTGGGTTTAAAAATATATAATTAAAAAAATATCCATTGGGTTTTAAAAGAATGACACGGTTAATAAAATGAATTCAAACTTTAAAAGGAGGGGGCGGGGTTTGATCACCCGACCCCCTCCCTCCAAATGCGAATCTCAGACCAACTTAGCCAACGATGGACTTGGTAAAGCCCGCCTGGCTTTTATTATAGAAGCCTTCAGTTCATAATTGTGACCAGGAAGGTCAGGAGCGGGAAAACATTTCGAGATAGGGGGGACCATGAGCACTATGCTAGAGGGGGCGTGGAACCATGATCTAAGCCATTTTCCAGAGGGTCCAGATTTTCACTTTGTCAGATTTAGGAAAATTTTATATGTATTTTGTACCTCTTGATGCCATGAATCCAACATGTTGTTCATTTCTTCATCATAGGTCTTCAATTTTCGGGCACTTTCAGCTATGGAGGTATAACGGTGTAATTTTTCATTTTATACTTGTACTTTCGTTTTTTTCCACTTAATGAAAGAGGGCCTCCCCACTATTTGAGTAGGGCCCGGAGACGTAGTCCCTCCTAGACGAACTCCAATATCAATTTTGTGTCTTCTTGTACGATGTTAATTGATTCTCTCTTCTTATGTTGATGCCTTTAAATTTTCTTGTTTAAGCATCAATTTTCACATGTAATTGTTTAACACATATCAAAAAATATATTTGGGATAAAGTGGTATTAGAGCATGTGTTTGTAGATGTGAATTACATGCTTTTATGCTAACTAGAAACAGGCTATGAAGAGGCGAAGGGAAACTATAGTATTTTGATCCCGAAGTGGGATGTGCACATCAAAGGTGAAACATGGATGACGATGTTCGAATTGAAGAGGAGCTCAAATTCCACAAGACCTTCTACACCATGGCAGATCGGGTCGAGAAGTTGTTCTCTAGACTTGAGAAACTATAGAAATCAAGGGATAATGCTTCATAAGGACAAGGTTCATGACATGGAGATAATGGAGGAGATCCACCTCCTTCTCCTCTAGCGAGTGAAATTTCTTCCTCCTCTTCTCACAATCATCATAAGAATTTAGGAAATGCAACTAATAAACCTTTCTTTAAGTGATTTGTCAAATTTGATCTGCCCATGTATAATGGTCAAAGTAATGCAAAGAAATGTAACAACTGGATTAGGAAGATTGAACTCTACTGTAGGATTCAACAGATTGTGGAGGATGAGGCAAATATCCAGTTGGCTTCTCTTCCACTGAATGGCACCACTCTCATCTGGTGGAAGAGAAAACTTCAAGGAAATAGTAATTTTGGTAACCTTCTTTTCTCATGGTCAAATTTTATTGTTGCACTTAAAGATCAATTCTATCCCTTGCGTTATAAGAAAAAATCCTTAATGGGGTGGCACTACCAAAGGCAAGGTAAAGGACAGAACGTGCAAAGATTTACCGAGGAATTTAGAAACAAAGCACTAAGTTTGGCCATTTCATTTGATTCAACTAAAGTTGTAACTAAGTACATTGGGTCAGTACATAGTTACATTAGACATTCATTGTTAATGTTTGAACCTATTACCATTGACTCGTGTAAAGGCCATTCATCTTGAAAGCAGGGGAAAAAATGATAAGGATAATCATTCAAAGAAACCAACTCTTAAACCTTCAAATGGAAAATTCAAAGGGAAAGAAAAGGGAAAGGTAAATAAGATGACATCAACAAAGAAATATGAATGAGAAAAGACTTATTGCACTCTTTGCAAAAGGGAAGGGCATGAAGATGATCATCGTTGGAAGTTGTACCCAGAAAATAAGCCAAAGAGATATGGAGGAAAGGGTAAGAAAAAGATGGTAGCAACCGCGCAGCAAGACCTTGGATCCAACTCTGGCAATGAGGCATTGATCACAACAACAGGAACGGAAGGTACTCATTCTCTTCATGTTAATTTTGAAGCACATGAAAGCACTAGTTCAACAGATGAGCCTCTTCCTAATGAATGAAAGGGAATTGATTTTTTTCATGTTAGAGTTGTCATACATCATACAAAAGTATAAACTCTATTTGATTCAGGCTTTCAAGAAAATTTAATCTCAGAATCCTTGGTTAAAAAGTTAGGCTTAGAAGTTAAGCCTTATCTGAAACCTTATCTGCTTGGATGGATACATGAAAAAGTAAAACTAAATGTAACCAAGAAATGTAATGTTAAATTTGTAATTGCTTCTAAACTGGTGGATGAAGTAGAACTAGATGTCATACCATTGGATATCTGTGGTATTGTATTAGGGAGTCCCTATCTTTATGACATGAAAAAAAATTTCTTTTGACATGAAAATAAATACCAAATCACAAAGGATGGGGTAGAGTATATTGTAAGAGCTCATCAAACCAAGGTCAATTCTAGTCTTGTAAGTGCAGGACAGATGAAGAGATTGTTCAAGTCCAGCAAGGGGTTTTTTCTCATGGTTGTGAGAGAAAAAGATGCAAAAATGTCTGATGCTTTTCGAGGATGTGATCCGGCTCATAAACATGAATTATGTGATTTTATTTCTATCTATGATGAGTTGTTTTAGGAACTCAAAGTATTGCCTCTGAAACAAGAAATGTAACATGAGATCCATTTTTAGCATGATTCTCCATTGCCAAACATTGGTATGTACAGGATGTCATCTATCGAGATGGAGGAGACGAAAAAGCAGGTACAATAATTGTTAAACCAAGGGGTCATCCGACTAAGTAATTCTCCTTGCAGCTCTTGATCGTGTTAGTACCAAAGAAGTATGGCACATGGAGGATGTGCGTGGATTATTGGGCGCTAAATAAAATCATGGTGAAAAATCGATACCCTCTCCCTCGCATCGATCATTTTTTAGATCAATTAAAGAATGTTATCTATTTCAACAAATTGGATTTGCATAGTGGTTATCACCATGACATAATTGCAGAGCAGGACGTGTGGAAAACCGCCTTCAAGACCAAACAAAGGTTGTTCAAATGGATGGTGATGCCATTTGGACTATGTAATGCTCTAGCCACATTCATGAGGGTCATGAATGATATTTTTTTGCCTTTCATTGATGAATTTGTCCTTGTGTATTTATATGATATTCTTGTCTTTAGTAGGACTTGGGATGAACATGTGTTCCATGTAAAGTAAGTGTTTTATATATTAAATAGGAAAGAATTGTATGTAAAATTGTCAAAGTGTGAGTTCGGGAAAACCTCTTTGGTTTACCTAGGTCATATTTTCGGTACTGGTGAATTAAAAATAGACCCCTCCAAAGTTGAGGTGATTGTAAAATGGCCTAATCCTACCAATTTAACAGAGGTCCGTATTTTTCTAACTGCAATACAGTACTGGAGGAGACTCATTGCCAACTTCTCTATTATTACACCACCCTTACACGCACTGATAAGTGTAAAACAAGCCTTTCAATGGAGAGGAAAGTAGCAGAAGTCTTTCGAAGCACTGAAAGAGAAAATCAACACCCCACCAGTAATGGATTTACCCAATCTCTAGCAGCATTTTGAGATCGAAACCAATCCCAGTGGGTACACCATGGGAGTTGTACTGTGCAGCAGAAGTAGCCAATATGTTACCATTCAGAGAAGTTCTCCCAGGCTATCATCAATTACCCCACTTACAACAAGGAACTATATGCCTTGGTCCAAAGTGTGAAAAATTCGAAACACTACCTGATCGGTATGGAAACCATTATCCATACAGATCACCAACCCTTGCAATATCTTCAGTCACAGACCAAGCTACAACAATCTCGTCATTTCAGGTGGATGGGGTTTCTACAACAGTTTCATCTGGTAATAAAGTATAAGAAGGGAATTAGTAACAAAGTAGCAGATATGCTCTCTCGCACTCCTATTGTTGCATATATCATTTTGCATAATTCTTTGTTGTCTTTTGAAAGTTATGCTAAATAATACACTAACGATGATGAATTTAAAGCAATATATGCAAAACTAACTCATGGTTCACAGGTGACAACTATAATTTTCATGGGAAGTTGTTGTATCACCTTGGAAAATTGTGCATACCCACAACAGAAAGGGTACATGTAATTCGAGAGGTGGATACCTCTCTTGTGCCTAGTCACTTTAGTGTGTTGGAAATTGCGGTTCAACACTACCCGTGTGTTTTGTGACATGGAATAACTGCCTCTTGTGGATCCTAAATCTGGCGATTGTAGCAGAAACTAAAGCCTATAGGTTTTGGTCTAACGACAATTGTGATTCACAAAAGTGGTATCAGAGCGATAGGTCTCGAGTTTGAAACTCACCTGGCTCACATTGGGGGCGAGATTGTTGGACAATGGGTTCAAAACTACTCGTGTGTTTCGGGACATGGACTAACAGCCTTTCATGGATCCTAAATCTAGTGATTGTAGTAGAGAATAAATCCTATGAGTTTTGTTCTAACGATAATCGTGATTCCCACATGGTGTCGAAAAAACCTTATGTCATTTGCAAAGGTTTTTCTTTTGGCCCCATATGAAAAACATTGTAACCCATTTTTTAAAGGGATGTGTCATGTGTTCTGTTTCAAAGCCCTCTAATAGAAAACTTGGGCTCTACACACCACTCCCTATTCCGGGTTGTCCATGGGAAAGTGTGTTGATGGACTTTGTAGGAGGTTTTCCTATGTCTAGAAAGTGTCACGACTATTTGTATGTTGTTGTAGACTGTTTTAGTAAAATGTGCATATTAATGCCTTGTAAAAAGAAGGTCACTGCTAAGCAGACTGCTTATATTTTCTTTCAATTTGTTTGGGTCCATTTTGGGTTTCCCACATCGATTGTGTCAGATCGAGACTCTCGCTTCCTTAGAGAGTTTTGGACCAGCTTGTGGTGTATGATGGGCACCAAGTTGAGGAGAAGTACTGCATTCCATCCACAAAATGATGGAAAGATAGAGGTTGTCAATCGTACCGTGGTACACTTGTTGCGGGGCTATTGCAGCAAACATCCCAAGTTGTGGGATGAGAATCTTCCATATGTGCAACACACTTACAATTGAATAGTGTATTCCTATACGCAACGTTCACCATTTGAGACATGCTTTGGTTACTTAACAAAGGACCCTTTTGACATGATATATGGAAGGGATGAAGATGCCAATGGACACGATGATAGGGACAAAACACAATGGTTCATCTAGCATAGACAGACAATTCACCAAGAAGTGCAAGAGTAGTTGGAAAAGATTCAGGCTCGATACAAGGCCCAACATGATAAGCACTGAGTCAACCATCAATTTCAAGTTGGTGAAAAGGTGTGGTTCCATATCAACAAGGATAAAATGAGGGGGGAAGGCAAGAAATTATGACCAATCCAGTATGGTCCATTTACCATAATGGAGAATATTGGGAATAATTATTTTTTACTCGATTTTCCTATATATATGCAGACGTACTCAGTCGTGAATGTCGAATATATGAAGCTTTATGAACCACCATTAATTATCGACACCAAGGAGGTAGGATCAGTGCCTACAGTGGATGACTTTGCACCATAATATCTCGATGAAATTCTAGAAGACATCACTCTCGATCGAAGAACTAGGACTTCACGATGAGGAGATGTGGAGTATCTCCATGTTGCTTTCAAAGGAATGCACCCAAGTAAAGCTAAATGGCTTGAAAAGGAGAAGGTGAGGGAGAAATTCGCTCACTTTCCTGTTGATTGATAAGGATTTTGGGGTCCAAAATATCTTCAGTGGGGAGGAATGATCTAGGTGGATCATACAGGTCCAACTACAAGTGGCTTAAGTATAAAGGCTCAAAAATCAAAGTGTCAGGAATGTGGGAAACTTAATGTCAGTTTGAATATCTCGTCTTTCTGATTCAAACGACGCATACGACACTCAATTCTTAGTCTGTATGAAGGAGTTAGGAGTAGTAAAAGTTTGAGGGTTGACTTGGTGATGTGGCAGCTTAAGGAGGAAACATATTTTCTGAAACCCAACCACCAGATTCTGGCCAACTCCGACCAGATTCTGAGTGAAATTGTGGGACAGATAATTTGACTCCTTCAGTCAAAATCTGGATTTTTCAAATAGTCATTTTGTTTTAAAATATTAAAAAATATAAAAAAAAAATAGGGTAGGGCATGCCATGACCCATGCCCTACCCCAAAAACATAAAAAATAATAAAATATTAAGGGGTTGATGACCATGACCCTATCGAACCCCTTAGCCCACATCCAATGCATCATGAAGTAATGGGTGGGGCCAAAAGTCGTGACCCCCCAGCCCCAACCCACATGCCTAAATACGACACCATGTATTACAATCCCAACCACCTGATATCATATATGGTGGCAGGGGTTGTGAACCCCACCGTCAACCAACCCTCCATGCCGCCTACCATACCACTACTGCCGGCAGAAAATCCGTGGTCGGCCGCCCAATGTAGGCCCGACCCCCCACTTTTATAATTAAAAAAATATTCGCTGGGTTTTAAAAGAATGGCACGGGTAATAAAACGAATTCCATCTTTAAAAGGAGGGGGTGGGGTTTGATCATCCGACCCCCTCCCTCCAAATACGGATCTCAAACCAACTTAGCCAACGACAAACTTGGTAAAAATTATGTCTGACTTTTATTATAAAAACCTCCAGTTCATAAGTGCACCCAGGCAGGTGAGGAGTGGGCATGAATTTCGAGCTAGGTGGAACCATGAGCACTATGCAGGAGGGGGGCGAAACCATGATCTGAGTCATTTTCGAGAGGGTCCATATTTTCACTATGTTGGATTCAGGAAAATTTTATATGGATTCTGCATCTCTCGATGCCACGAATCGAATGGTGCTGTCCATTTCTTCATCGGAGATCTTCAATTTTCGAGTGCTTTCAGCTATGGAGGTATAAGGGTGTAATTTTGTATTTTATACTTGTACTTTCATTTTTTGCCACTTAATGAAAGAGGGCCTCCCCACTATTTACGTAGTCCCTCCTAGACGAACTCTGATACCAATTGTATATCTTCCTGCATGATGTTAATTGCTTCTCTCTTCTTATGTTCATGCCTTTAAAGTTTCTTGTTTAAGCTGCAATTTTCACATGTAATCCTTTAACACATCTCAAGAAAAAGATTTGGGATCACGGGCACACTAGGAGATCTCAGGAAGGCAGAAAAGTAAAACCAGTAAGTCAAGAAGGTCTAGAGAAGATTCCCAACAAAAATTACGACATTGTTGAAATTGCAATTTAAGTCACAAAATGTTTTTTTCCTTTACAGTGCACACAATATAATACAAATTGAGTATTCTATTGGAGTTGGGGAAGTACCCATTAGGCAAGATGAAAGTGTCTTACTCATATTTTTGGCTCAAGCATTCTTGAATAATATATTGTTTATTCATTAAGTCTTGGCTCTAATTGTATAAGAATGTATTCAATATTGTTTATTTATTTAATCTATACTTGAAGAATACATTGGTTATTCATTTAAATTATAACCTCTAATTGTATATGAAAATGCATTCAATAGTGTTTTAATATCAAGCCTAATTGTACATAGAAATTATTGACAAAAACTATTTATTTGTTTAGTGTTCACTTAAAATTTATTTTTGAAAGAAGGATATCAACCTTTCTTCTAGCTACATGAGTTACATTTAATTAACATTAAAGTAAAAATTTAATGAAATGTTGAATATTCATTGATACCAAAGAAAAAGTTTATATGTAACAAATATATTAAACATGAGTTGATCCATGAAATTATCCATACAAAATACAATCTAGTAGACCAAAAAGGGGTTACGAAGAGGGGCTTTGTGGTTCTAGGTAGAGTTGGTCTCTTCTTTTTTCTATGAACCTTGATTTTCAAAATTCAATCATGCTACCGTTTCCATGGTTACCAACCCCAATTTTGGTGAGAATGCCAAACCTTAGCGTGATTGTCGAAATAAAAGATCTTGAAACAAAATCGGAAATTCCTAGGAAAATCAAATAAAAATCATGAAGATATATGTATTTTTACTAAAATTTGCATAGAACTTCATGACCATCGCATCTTGGACTATGAAGATGACCCAACACCATCTCCAATTTGGATGATATTACTAAACCTTCCCCTCTAAACGTGGGAAGAGGAAATCTTGAAAGAAAATAGAAATTCTCAGAAAGTTTACTAAAACAAATAAAAAATAGGAGGCAATCGATATTTTTCCTTATATAGAATTTGTGTAAAACTAGACCGTAAAAATCAACGAGACAAACTATCTCAGACTCTAAAAGACTCTAGATGGACTCAACTTCTAAATTATGAGAATAATTTCTATAGGTATAGAGAGACATGACATATGAAGATGCATGTTCTATAAAGACTTTCAACCAGCAATAACAAATTCAATATAATCAAGAAAATGAAAAATTGAACGGGTTTCAAAAAGCTTTGCGGAGAAAGAAGAGGATGAACAAAAGATGGTTAGAAAGGCAAACGGAAAGAAAATTCAAAGCCAAAGGAATAAAAGGAATCGAGATCTTCTTATGTAAAAAATGAAAATACGAACAATCAATAGCTGTAAAAAATGAAATTACAATTATTTGAATCATGTAGATATATTGCATTCAGATAAAAAAAAAAATGGGCAGGTTTCCTAGTACATCTGGAATATCTAGCAGTGAAACAATAAATGCTTGGAAACGGGTACTTGATATGGTTCATGAGAAAGGCGATAGAATCTTCTTCCAAATCTGGCATGTCGGCGAGCATTGCATAGTGGTGAATTTTAATTTTTAAATTGATACTCATAATGGATTCCAAACATCTATTGTTTTTCGCTTCAATCATAAACTCATATTCGATGATTGAAATTTGGACGCGAGACTAGTATAAATTAATAATCCCAATCCCAATCTATTTTGATAGATTAAATGCCAATCTTTTGTGCATCATGTACAATTTATCAACCCAACAGAGATTTAGTTATTTCATCCACGAGCAAAAAGATTTCAAATGAATGGAAAATAAATATGCTAGACAAACCCTTGGAAAATCATTCAAATCCTTGAACAGTAACCTCAGAGATTCCTCTCTTCACGTTGAAGTTGCGAAGAAGTCCCTATCACTAGCTTTTTCCTCGGCACTTAATCATTTCTTGGAGGGACAAAAAAACCACCCATTCTTCCTCAGGTTAAAAATAAAATGAAATATTCCACTATGACAAGTTTTATACCATTGCTCAACCATTTTCAACGGAGCTACTTACTAAAATAAAATAAATGAAGTATTACGTAAATAAAATATAAATGTCTGCACCCTTTGTATTTATTCATTATCACTCACCTTGCCTTGCTTATTCCCAGCTTGATTCCCCAACTGTCTATAACTATAAAATGAGGATAATTATGAGCCCCTTACAATGACATGTTAGCCTTATTTTCGAATATCTTCGGATATGGTATGGTTGAATAAAAACTGAACCCACAACCGAAACATATAAGAAAATTATATTTTTTAAGACATGTTCAAAGCTACATGGTCTCATGTTGTGATACTTGATCTCATGTTTTGATAACAATGTATATGTAACCCAGGAAATTACAAACATAAGTGCTTTCTGCGGAATACAATTTGTCTAAAAAGTTAAAAAAGTTAACGGTTTCCTAAATAATATAGAGATGATAACGAGTGTTTACTCAATTAGTTCAACTTATCCAATCAGCTAAATGGTGTCCAAGTGTGGGAAATATTTTGGAAAGAGGTTCATGACTATTTTGTGCCAGAGATTCTCCTTACCACAATAATTACCCAAAAGTGGTCTTAAATTTATTGAAGAATTCCCAAATCTAAAATGTATGACTTTACGAAAACTAGTTAATAAGGCATAGGATTAGTTGGAAAAATGTATGACTTGATGAAAACTAGTTAATAAGAACATAGGACTAGTTAGAAAAATGTACGACTTGATGAAAACTAGTTAATAAGGCATAGGACTAGTTGGATTCTGGATCAAAATTTCCTTAACTTATAGGAAAAATTAAGTCATCACTCAGATGGTTGGTTTAAATCATACCAAACATTGCAACCATAAAAATTTGTACAGATGAATAACCTGGATATGGTTGAACTCAATGAAACCAAGCTCACAATTCACCTCGGTGTTATTCATTAGCACTATCACCCCTAGCATATAGAGTTGGTTCCAATGATCATCCCACGAGGTATACTAGGGAATCAATAGTACTAGAATCTCTCCTTCCACTTGGAAACAAAAATAGTAAGCATTAAATTAGAATCTCTCCCTAACATGATGGTTAGGCTTCTTCTTGGAAACACAAACAGTAATCATTAAATTCAAAGCAAGTCTGATATAAAATATAATTCTTGACAATATACATATATATCACATTTAAAAAAATTGTTTATATTGCCTTAATTAGAATGGGAGACACAGTTTCCAAAGAAAAGATCTAATATTTTCAAGAGTAGTTACTGATGGAATTTAAGCAAATTTATATATCAATATAAAGTTAAATTAAATTATACCTTCATATACATATATATATACATATACTGAAAATTAATATATATACATATATTGAAAATTAGTAAATAATAATTAATTTTACTAAACATAATTTTTATTATAACTATATATATATAATTTACTAGTTTATAACATAAACAAAAATTCAGCATATACACCTATTGAAAAATAATAAATAATAACAAATTTTAAAGATTAAAATATTATTTTAATATATATTATTGGTGTATATTTAATTTTTATATTTTATTATAATATTACACTTGTTGTTTAAGTCTTATTGTAGTATTACAGTTCTACTCTAACTTTGTATGTATATAATATATGAAGCTTTGGGTATATAATATATGAAATGAGAACGCATTCTAAGAAGCAAAATAATATATATATCTATATATATGTGAAAATATTTTTTTTATTTACCAATAGTGTCTTTATATATTTAACTTTTAATTAAATATTACTGTTTATAAACACCAACTATAGTAATGGGGTTAACAGGTGAGGTCTAAACCTCTTAAATGAATTTTATATCACTAAGGAGGTTAAGAAAGAATATCCTTGAGGATAATTTACCATCAACAAGTCCACCTACCATAAAGCAAATAATCAAAGCTATAGGGAAGATCCTCTGAGGTAAAATCAAGAATAGGAGAGAAGGAATGGGAGTTCTTCCTTAATGGTAGTGGCACTTCTGATTGACTCAATTAACAGGTTTATTGCGTCTTTTAGGTATGTGCCAAGCCTACTTCTACCCCCCTACTTGCCTACTTCTATTTCTAACAAGTAAGACATTAGTGATACCATTGATAAAGGTGCAGAGGAAGAGGAGAATTACCTGGTAGTTCGCTCACTTGACGTCGCCAAAGATAATCACCAACAGAGTGGACGAAAGCAGACCGAGACCAGTAGCAGCGCCACAACAGATCACCGAACAGAACAGCAAAAGAAAATCGTGCGAAGAAACAATGCTAAGAAAACACAGACGCGGGAAACAAACAGATCACCAAACAGAACAGCAACAGAAAATTGCGCGAAGAAACAATGAAACACAGACGCGGGAAACAAATGAACTTTGCGGGCGATATATTTATAAGAAGTAGTTCGGCCGAACTAAAAGTTTGGTCAAACTTTTGTTGCCGGTTTTCCCATCTCCAGCAAAAGTTCTATTTGCCCACGCTGTCAGTGTGCTGTCAATCTAAATGGAAGAATGAGTTCAACTGAACTTTCTCATAAATTTCGGCAGAAATATTCAATAGTTTACCCAAACTATTGCCAAAAAAAAATTTCCGCCCCCGATTCTCACAAAAGTGTAACCCAGCTTCACATATCCGCCCCTATAACAATAAAATGAAGATAATTATGAGCCCCTTACAATGACATGTTAGCCTTATTTTCGAATATCTTTGGATATCGTATGGTTGAATAAAAACTGAACCCACAACCGAAACATATAAGAAAATTATTTTTTTTAAGACATGTTCAAAGCTACATGGTCTCATGTTGTGATACTTGATCTCATGTTATGATAACAATGTATATCTAACTCAGGAAATTACAAACATAAGTGCTTTCTGTTGAATACAATTTGTATAAAAAGTTAAAAAAGTTAACGGTTTCCTAAATAATATAGAGATGATAATGAGTGTTTACTCAATTAGTTCAACTTATCCAATCAGCTAAATGGTGTCCAAGTGTGAGAAATATTTTGGAAAGAGGTTCATGACTATTTTGTGCTTGAGATTCTCCTTACCACAGCAATGACCCAAAAGTGGTCCTAAATTTATTGAAGAATTCCCAAATCTAAAATGTATGACTTTATGAAAACTAGTTAATAAGGCATAGGACTAGTTGGAAAAATGTATGACTTGATGAAAACTAGTTAATAAGACATAGGTCTAGTTAGAAAAATGTACGACTTGATGAAAACTAGTTAGTAAGGCATAGGACTAGTTGGATTCTCGATTGAAATTTTCTTAACTTATAAGAAAAATTAAGTCATAACTCAGATGGTTGGTTTAAATCATACCAAACACTGCAACCATAAAATTTTGTACACATGGATAACCTGGATATGGTTGAACTCAATCGAACCAAGCTCACAATTCACCTCGGTGTTATTCATTAGTACTATCACCCCTAGCATGTAGAGTTAGTTCCAATGATCATCCCACGAGGTATACTAGGGAATCAATAGTACTAGAATCTCTCCTTCCACTTGGAAACAAAAATATTAAGCATTAAATTAGAATCTCTCCCTAACATGATGGTTAGGCTTCCTCTTGGAAACACAAACAGTAATCATTAAATTCAAAGCAAGTCTCATCTAAAATATAATTCTTGACAATATACATATATCTCACATCATTAAAAAAATGGTTTATATTGCCTTACTTAAAATGCGAGACATAGTTTTCAAAGAAAAGATCTCATATTTTCAAGAGTCATTACGCATGGAGTTTAAGCAAATTTATATATCAATATAAAGTTAAATAAAATTATACTTTCATATATATATATATATATATATATATATATATATATATATATATATATACTGAAAATTAATATATATACATATATTGAAAATTAGTAAATAATAATTAATTTTACTAAACATAATTTTTATTTTATATATATATATATATATAATTTACTAGTGTATAACATAAACAAAAATTCAACATATACACCTATTGAAAAATAATAAATAATAACAAATTTTAATATATATTATTGGTGTATATTTCATTTTTATATTTTATTATAGTATTACACTTATTGTTTAAGTCTTATGGTAGTATTACAGTTCTACTCTAACTCTGTATGTATATAATATATGAAACTTTAAGCATATAATATATGAAATGAAAATGCATTCTAAGAAGAAAAATAATATATATATGAAAATATTTTTTTTATTTACCAATAGTGTTTTTATATATTTAACTTTTAATTAAATATCACTATTTATAAACACCAACTATAGTAATGGGGTTAACGGGTGAGGTCTAAACCTCTTAAATGAATTTTCTATCACTAAGGAAGTTAAGAAAGAATATCCTTGAGGATAATTTACCATCGACAAGTCCACCTACCATAAAGCGAATAATCAAAGCTACAGGGAAGATCCTCCGAGGTAAAATCAAGAATATGAGAGCAGGAATGGGAGTTCTTCCTTAATGGTAGTGGCACTTTCGATTGACTCAATTAACAGGTTTATTGCGTCTTTTAGGTATGTGCCAAGCCTACTTCTATCCCCCTACTTGCCTACTTCTATTTCTAACAAGCAAGACATTAGTGATACCATTGATAAAGGTGTAGAGGAGGAGGAGAATTACCTGGTAGTTCGCTCACTTGATGTCGCCGAAGATAATCACCAACAGAGCGGACAGAAGCAGCCCCAGACCAGTAGTAGTGCCGCAACAGATCACCAAACAGAACAACAACAGAAAATCGCGCGAAGAAAAAATGCTAAGAAACCACAGACGCGGGAAACAAACAGATCGCCGAACAGAACAACAACAGAAAATTGCGCGAAGAAACAATGAAACACAGACGCGGGAAACAAATCAACTTTGCGGGCGATATATTTATAAGAAGTAGTTCGGCCGAACTATTTTAAGAGTAAAAGTTCAGCCGAACTAAAAGTTCGGTCGAACTTTTGTTACCGGTTTTCCCATCTCCGGCAAAAATTATGTTTGCCCACGCTGTCAGTGTGCCATCAATCTAAACGGAAGAACGAGTTCGACCGAACTTTCTCATAAAGTTTGGTTGAACTATTTAATAGTTCGCCCAAACTGTTGCCAAAAAAAAATTCCACCCCCGATTCTCACAAAAGTGTAACCGAGCTTCACATATCCGCCCCTATAACAATAAAATGAAGATAATTCTGAGCCCCTTACAATGACATGTTAGCCTTATTTTCGAATATCTTCGGATATGGTATGGTTGAATAAAAACTGAACCCACAACTGAAACATATAAGAAAATTGAATTTTTTAAGACATGTTCAAAGCTACATGGTCTAATGTTGTGATAATGTTGTGATACTTGATCTCATGTTGTGATAACAATGTATATCTAACTCAGGAAATTACAAACATAAGTTCTTTCTACTGAATACAATTTGTCTAAAAAGTTAAAAAAGTTAACGGTTTCCTAAATAATATAGAGATGATAATGAGTTTTTACTCAATTAGTTCAACTTATCCAATCAGCTAAATGGTGTCCAAGTGTGGGAAATATTTTGGAAATAGGTTCATGACTATTTTGTGCCAGAGATTCTCCTTACCAGAGTAATTACCCAAAAGTGGTCCTAAATTCATTGAAGAATTCCTAAATCTAAAATGTATGACTTTATGAAAACTAGTTAATAAGGCATAGGACTAGTTGGAAAAATGCATGACTTGATGAAAACTAGTTCATAAGACATAGGACTAGTTAGAAAAATGTACGACTTGATGAAAACTAGTTAGTAAGGCATAGGACTAGTTGGATTCTAGATCGAAATTTCCTTAACTTATAAGAAAAATTAAGTCATAACTCAGATGGTTGGTTTAAATCATACCAAACACTGCAACCATAAAAATTTGTACAGATGGATAACTTGGATATGGTTGAACTCAATGGAACCAAGCTCACAATTCACCTCGTGTTATTCATTAGCACTATCACCCCTAGCATGTAGAGTTGGTTCCAATGATCATCCCACGAGGTATAGTAGGTATACTAGGGAATCAATAGTACTAGAATCTCTCCTTCCACTTGGAAACAAAAATAGTAAGCATTAAATTAGAATCTCTCCCTAACATGATGGTTAGGCTTCCTCTTGGAAACACAAACAGCAATCATTAAATTCAAAGCAAGTCTCATCTAAAATATAATTCTTGACAATATACATATATATCACATCATTAAAAAAATGGTTTATATTGCCTTACTTAAAATGCGAGACAAGTTTTCAAAGAAAAGATCTCATATTTTCAAGAGTCGTTACGCATGGAGTTTAAGCAAATTTATATATCAATATAAAGTTAAATAAAATTATACTTTCATATATATATATATATATATATATATATATATATATATATATATATATATACTGAAAATTAATATATATACATATATTGAAAATTAGTAAATAATAATTAATTTTACTAAACGTAATTTTTATTATATATATATATATATATATATATATATATAATTTACTAGTGTATAACATAAACAAAAATTCAACATATACACCTATTTAAAAATAATAAATAATAACAAATTTTCAAGATTAAAATATTATTTTAATATATATTATTGGTGTATATTTCATTTTTATATTTTATTATAATATTACAGTTGTTGTTTAAGTCTTATTGTAGTATTACAGTTCTACTCTAACTCTGTATGTATATAATATATGAAACTTTAGGTATATAATATATTTATGTATATGAAATGAGAACGCATTCTAAGAAGCAAAATAATATATATGTGAAAATATTTTTTTATTTACCAATAGTGTCTTTATATATTTAACTTTTAATTAAATATTACTGTTTATAAACATAAATAGGAAGCCAACAAATATATATTAAAAAAAAAAAAATTTAAATCAACGTCGCAAAAAACAAAATCTAAGTGCACCTCTGACCCCAAAAAATGGATACAAATCTTAGTTCAGATATCACATTTCCAAAGTAAGAGAAAAAACTTCTCAGTGTTCGCCAAAGAAGTCCTTAGTTTTTGTAGGCGCGTATGCAATGGAGAAGGTGAAAACTTTGGAGCATGTGTTTTCCATGAAGGGTGGAAATGGTGATTCAAGTTATGTCAACAATTCATCTGTCCAGGTACTAATCCCATTAATCTTAATTCTCATATCTTATAATCTCCAGTTGGACTAACCGATTTCATTGTAACTATATTGATGGTTGTGCAGTTAAACATGATTGAGGCCTTTAAGCCCCTTCTGGAGAATTTCATTTACAAGAACATGAGATCTGTCGTGGCAGATCATAACGTGTTTCGTATTGTAGATTTGGGGTGTTCAACGGGGATGAACACTCTTCTCGCAGTGGACACCATCGTCAAAGCTGTGGAATTAACTTTCAGTAACCACTCATGCATTAACGTGCGGCGGCCAGAGTTTGAGGTTTACTTTGCTGATCTCCCGTCAAACGATTTTAATACTTTGCTTCGGTCGTTGCCTCCATTCAAAGGCACAGGCGGAGATGCAGATGGATTAGATGAAGATAAGCCTGCGGCGGCCACTAGATGTTACTTCGCATCAGCGGTGTCGGGATCGCAATACGGACGCCTTTTCCCTCGACAATCCCTCCATTTCTGCCACTCCTCCATGAGCCTGCACTGGCTCTCGCGAGTGAGTGACGTCATAACCCTGTAACTAAATCTAGTCATGTGATTAATATTAATGGATTTGAACTTGGAGTACAGGTTCCTGCTAGCGTTGAGGATAGAAATTCTGGTGCTTGGAACGGCAGGCATGTGTTCATATCCAGCGATGCAGTGGGCGATGCGTATCTGAAGCAATTCAGACATGACTTGGGATCATTTCTAGAAGCCCGAGCACAGGAGATGGTTAATCCCGGAGGATGCATGTTCATAGCACTCTTGGCTCGTACATCCCATGACATAAAGGAACAAGGCATCATGGGAGGTTTCGCTACTCATTTGGAAGGAGCATTAGAGGAGCTAGTGAAGGAGGTAAAATAGATAAATCAATATAATAGACTTAATTTGAATATTTATTTTCAATACGTGATCGATCAATTTTGAGTGGCCTGGCAGGGGTTGATCGAGGAGGAGAAACTGAATTCCATGAACCTTCCTATATACTGTCCAACTGTGGAGGAGCTGCAGAGCGTCGTGGAAACGGAGCAGTCGTTCGAAATAGAGAGCATGAGGTTTCTAAGGTTTCCTTCGCATCCATTTACGGAGGTCAGAGAAGGGGAAGAGGGGATGAGTGCCAAAATCCTTGAAAACTATTACAAATCCATGTTTGAGAGTATTGTGGGAAGTCACTTCGGGTGGGATGAACGCGGTTTGGTGGATGTAATTTTCTCCAGGATTGCGAAGAGAGTCATGACTGTCAAATCTAGAGAGTTCCTTCGCAATACCAGTGACGCGGCTGTTGCCTTCCTCGTTCGCAAAACAGACTGATTCACTCTTCAAGGATGTAAGATGAATAATTATTATATGGAAGAATATGCAATTCGAAGTCCTCTTGTGGTTCAATATGGAGTAGTCTACCCAGGCAACGTTTTAGCCCGGACGACAGTTTTTTGCCGGAATCTGGGCAACTTAAATTCAAGAAATCAGGTACTTGCAATGTTTGAAATCCATTTTTGAGGTTGGAAATGGATTCAGCACTACCAAAATCCCTTAGGGCACTCAAAATACTTAAGTTTAACAACTGTAAACATGATTCTGATGAAATTTTTGCCGGATTTTTTAAAAATCTTTGCCGGAGTCCGGGCTAAAACGTTGCCTAGAAACGACACGCCGTTCAATATTAGATTTTTCATTTGTATGGAGATGTTAAGTATTTTTATTATTTTTATAAATTGTTTTGTTGTTTATAAAGAAAATTAACAACGGTTTAAACTTTGAACAGTACAGGTTTAGAAAAGAACTATTTCTTCTTGAACGAATCTAGAAAATATTATGTTTCAAAGTTGTGCCTGCACTCTACCTAAAACAATATAAACATATTTTTTAGGATGTGATATGTTTTGTCCTTTCGTAGTTGTGTCCTGCACTCTGCCTAAAACAATATAAACATATTTTTTGTTTTGTGATATGCCTTCTTCTACCTAAATCACTATCAAAGTATGTAAAAGAAGCATGTTGCTACACTCGGCTTACCTTGCCAATTTCAGATAAGTGCAAAGGTAACAAATGGTTGAAGAACGATGATGTGATTTAATTTAGGCTACCTTTTAAATAATCATATTTTTTCCAATGACAAGAAGGGCTTGTGATAGTTTATTTTTATCTTTCTTCTCGCATGATACAAAGTATTGGATATATGTGGATATATGTGTCCAAGTGATTATGTGTTTGCATTTAATTACTTTTCATTTAACAAAAAATTTAATTTTTTATTTGTTATGTTTTTACATGGTGGGAAAATTTATCATAATTTAGTTGTCAAACCAACAGTGAAAACAATTATTTTGAGTATTAATTGTGAATGTATGTTGACTCATCACCATTATTCAAGGAAAACCACCCCACCTCGAATAACTCATTGGTGGTCCCTAAGGACACAGGATTTCACTGCTGCTAGATGCCTCTGGGTCTTCGGTCGTTAACCTTTTCCTTAAGTCCTAGGAAAATGAGCTCTTAGTCAAGCAACTGAAACAATTTTAAGGTATACTCCAGGCCTATTTGTAATTTTAACATATATATATATATATATATATATATATATATTACTAGGACAACCACATTAGTAATTGTGCTTGATATTACATCTACAATCACATTAGAAAATATGGTTGATATACTCCAATAGTCCTATATCAACCACATTAATAATTATCAATTATTAATTATTATGTATATTATTAAATGGTAACTATTTCTAATTATTAATAACTATATAAATAAAAACAACCATCTTATTATATATTGTATTATATATTAATATAATATTATGTTATTATATAATATTACATTAATATCTTAAGAGATATATTTCAAGATATAATATAATAATACTATTTACTTATTATTAATAATATTTATTAGCCTCCCATGATCATGTTATATATATATAACATTAATTTTAAATGGCATAAAACATATATAATATAAGGTTTATAATATTATGCATTAATGAATTTAATTGATTAATATTATAAACCAAAGAGATAATAAATCCAAAGATTTATTAAACCTTAACATTATAAACTCAAGAAAATAATATTAAACCCTAGAGTTAGTATTATAAACCAAAGGGATTATATACCCTAGGATTAATATTACAAATCTTAGGGATTAATAAGGCAATAGTATAAACCCAAAGAGTTATTCAAAAGGGATTAATATTATAAAAAACAAAAGATTAATATTATAAATCCAAGTAGTCAATATTATAAACCAAAAGGATCAATAAACCCAAGGGATTAACATTATAAATCCTTGGGATTCATATCATAAACTCGAAGTATTAAATAAACCCAAGGGTTTATTGATATAAGAAATCTAATATTTAAAAACCATTTATTAGTATTATAAATCCGAGGGATTTATAAACCCAATAGGTCGAGGATTTATTCTAGTTTATAATATTGAGTTCAGTGTTTAAGATTTATTGTGGTTTATAATATTAGGTTTAGGGTCTATAATCTTAAGGTTTATAATAGTACAATTTATAATATTAAACTTATGGTTTTTAATCCCTTCAGTTTACAATATTAATGCTAGGATTCATAATTTGTGGGGTTTATAAATCCCTTGGCTTTATAAACCCAACAAATTAATTATCCCAAGGGTTTATTGATATTAAATATCCAAGAGATTAATAAACCCAAACCTTTGTTAGTATTATAAATCCAAAGGATCATTAATATTATAAAGTGAAGAAATTAATATTATAAACCCAATGAATCAATAAACCTAGGGGATTTTCAGTATTATAAACCCAAGGGATCAATAAACCTAACGATTTATCAATATTATAAACCCAAATAGTTAATCAACCCAAGGGATTAATGTTTTTTTTTTCTAAGTAAAACTAATTCTATTATGTATAAATATTACTCATACAAAACTGCCACAGTGTCAGCTGTGAGAGCCTGAACACTGGGCTTGATAACCATGCTTGTCCAAGAGAGTCTGGACCTCCCTTGTAGGAAAACCAGTCCTTTTAACAAAAATATTTTGACCGCCCTTGGAAGGGACCGATCTACAGTTCATACTTAACAAGATAACAGAGAAAAAGATACAGAGAGTAGCAGCCAGCCTTTCTAGCTAAGCATTAAAGCAAAAGAACAGAAAATTCCAATAGTAATTCGTCAGAAATACTAGAATAGTTTGAGAGCTGTGAGTATCATGGTTCATGAGCCTGAGTCGGAGATTCCTCCACAATCCTGCAACCATAATCATCGCTGCTGTCATCCATGCCACCTTTGAGATCGCCTTCTTTTCCAATGTCTGCCTCGACCTTGCGCAGCGCATCCATGGAAGATGAAGAGAAGTCTGCAGGCAATACTGAGCTTTTGGGGGAGCTGGGGATGGGAGGGGGTAGTGAAGAGGTTGCAGGGGTCGGTGCAGGGAGAGGGGACTCTTCACGGACAGTTACTGTGATGAAGGTTGTAATAATGGGATGGTTAGAGGAACATTCAAAGCGAAAATTAGCCCGCTGGGAGGTTTGACGAATAGGGAGGCCTGCAGGCTCAAGAGAAATAGGAGGATTGCACAATTGGGGGGGTCAGTAGCAGGAGGGGGGAAATTCCTTTCGAAACGAACAGAATCACCATGAGGACCTCGTCTTCTGAACCTCTGCGCGTCCTGAGACTGGTCCAACGCCTCATCAGATGAGAAGGACCGGAAGGCAGAACTTGCAGAAGGGCGAAATTGAGCTCCACGACCCCGACTAGAGCCTCGCCGGCACCGCATACGGTGGCGGAGGTGCGGCATGGAGGCAGAGGCGGTGTAATGAAATCTTTCGCAGAGGTGGCAGACAGAGAACACAGAGGCCCAGAGAGGGGAGTTGGCACTGCTCAAAGAAGCCGATCGAGCATAGTGCGGAGAAGTAAAACCACTTAAATGAGCCGCCCAAGCACAATAAGGAGAATAGAAACTACAGAAGAGACTCTGGGTGAAATGGTACCCGGGAAGCAGCTCAAAACAAGCAAGCAAGGTGCAACAACGACCAGTATGTGTTCTTATGCTGGATTCAACAAATCTGGGAGGGCAAGCACTGCTAAGAGGAAGCGGGGAGCCTCCACTGCAATTACAACCATCCGAACTATCCAGAACGAATTCCCTTGCCAAGTGAACCGCCATATGAAATTGCATGGGCATCGAGGTAGAGGTATTAAAGATTGTTCGAGTTGGCGAATTTAAGACTGCATTCAATCCGGTGGAGAGGGCCATATGGCCAGCCCACGCGAGCTCCTTCGGGAGATGCGTAGGGTGCCATGTCCCATCAAGCCTCAAATGCATCCGCATCCGGAGAAGAGCAGTCCTTGTGCACCAACATGGTGCAATTTTGTAGCATTTCTCAGTCATGGATAATGTTGAGAGGGCCATGAATGAGAGTGGTATTGCTGTCTACTCCAAAATTGGCCAAGAGATCTACAACTTTGTTGCCTTCTCGCTTGACATGGATGAAAGAGATTGCCCTATTGTCCTTCAGCCAGCTGCTTATCCTATCAATCCTGGTAGCCAGACGCCAACTGTGGGCAAACTTTGCAGAATTAGTGCCCCAAAGGATCTGATTTACCATATTAATAAGAATTTGAGATTCCCCCTCGATGATGATGGGGAAGAAGTTGTAGTGTTGAATGAGGCAGAGGCCTTGCCAGAGGCCTTCTAATTCAACCGAGTTATTAGTGTCCCATCCGATTGAACCATAATAGATGATTTGAATTTCTCCCTTGGAGTTTCAAAAAGAGCCACCAAAACTTGCTTGACCGGGATTTCCTCTGGAAGCTCCGTCAAAATTTAATTTGAAAAATATAGAAGGAGGGGGAGACCAATGCAGAGGAGCTTGAAGGGCGACCCTGTGTTTGATAGTGGGTATAGCCACAATTTTGAGATTCCAATTTTTCCAAATGGAGATTTCTTTAGGTTGCTTGGGAAAATATTCTTCCTGCCAGAAGTGAAGAGCAAGGGATTCCTGGAGATTATTGCTGATGATACCCCAGATGGTGTCCAGAGTTGAGGATTGATTTTTGAAGATGTGTTTGTTTGTTTCTTTCCACAGAGACTAGAAAAGAAGGCCAGGGAGAAGCTGCCAGAGGGAGTTAAGCAGGGTAGAACTGTAAGGACGTTTTGGCCAATTGCGAAGGATATTAGTGATGTCTCCTGTAGGTTTGTTCCTTTGGAAACGAAAGCTGAGTTTTTCCCATAAGGAGTTGGCTAGAGGGCATGATAACATGAGATGCTGAATAGATTCAATGCTTTGATGGCAGTTAGGGCATTGAGAAGGTCCTATGAAACCCCTTTTGAGTAAATTGTCCCAGGTAAGAATTCTTCGGTGACTGAGGAGCTAAAGGAAAGTGGAAATTTTTGGCCAAATGGTAGGGCCCCAAAGCAATTTCCAGAGAGGGTCACGAGGGAGAGGAGAAGGGTGCATCAAGGAATAAGCCTCTTTCGTTGTAAACATACCTCTCATGGTGTAGCCCCATCTGAGGATATCGGGTTCCTCCGAGCATCTGATTTGCCGACGTTGTAGTTAATTGCTGAGGGCCTCCCAATCTGTGGATTGAGCATGAGGAGCTATGTGGTGTGAGAGCTTCCATTGCCTGAATTCATTATAGTCCGAGGGCAGCCAATACTGACAGACCTTGTCTTCTATTGCGGCGTTGTTGTTCCCAATATTGATTTAAGGATGAGTCTCAAGAATCTTTGGGTTTTGCTGCCAAGAGTCAGACCAGAACCTAGCCAGGTTGCCTTTGCGAATCTCCCAGAAGCTGTGTTGTTGTATGAGTGCATAGTGTTGCTTAGCTGCATTCCAAACAAGAGAACTTGTCTGTTCAGGAGAAAGTCTTATTAAATCTGCCGGTGATCTATTGTTGGCGTATTTTGCTGTCCATAATTTAGCCCAGGGAGTATGTGGATTTGATATCCACTTCCACTAGACACGTGCTCCCATAACCTCATTGCTGTGCATGGGGTTCCTAAGGTCAAGACCCCTTGCCTACTTGGGAGTGAAAATAGTGTTCCAATTGACCAAAGCCCATTTTTTATTACGACCTGAGGACCCCAAAGGAAATTTCTTTGCAGAGAACGAATCTATTTCAGAACCCATTTAGGGGCAACAAGAACAGAAAAAAGATAAATGGGCATAGATTGCAGCACCGCTTTGATAAGAGTGAGTCTACTTACCATGTTGAGAGCTCTGAAGGTCCGGGAGGATAACCGAGATTCCAACTTTTCAAGGAGAAAGTTCCAAGAAGAATGCTTGATGGCAGAGTCGAAAAGAGGAGCTCCAAGGTATTTGTCAGGGAGAGAAGCAACAGAGAAACCAAGAATGCGAGAAATATTGGCTTGAGTTAAGGGGGGGGTATTGAAGAAGAAAATTTGAGATTTGGAGTCATTAATGAATAAACTAGAAGCTTTGGAGGAAAGATTAAGAATAGCTTTGAATGAGCGGGCCTCTTGAACAGAGGGGTGACCAAAGAGCATATTATCGTCCACAAATTGTTGGTGGGTGGTAACAGGGGCTCCATGGAGAGAGATGCCTCGCAAGTGATGATTGCGAACACCATTGTGAATAATTTTTCTGAGGCCCTCTGCCATAAGAACAAAGAGGAAGGGGGAGAGAGGATCACCCTGTCTGATACCTCTGGAAGGAAAGAAGGGGGGTGAGGGAATCCCGTTAACAAGGAGAGAGAAAAAATTAGAAGTGATAAGGCTCATAATCCATCTTATCCACATTTGATCAAAACCAAAAGCACATAGAATTTGTTGAATGTAATTCCAATTCAGCTTGTCAAATGCTTTGGAGAGATCTATCTTGAGGAGCATACCTGGCTTCTTGCAGACTTTTAGGGAGTGGATTATCTCATGAGTTAAAATTATACCATCCAATATTTGTCGACCTTCTACATATCCAGTCTGCTCTGGTGAGATGAGAAGTGGCAGTAGCGGCTTAAGCCTATTTGCAATGACCTTGGAAATGACTTTGTAGATCACGTTAAAAAGGGCTATAGGCCTGAAATTTTTCGGTTTACTTGATTGCTCCTCTTTAGGTATCAGCGCAATGAAGGTAGCATTGAGGGAAGGTAGGAGCCAATGCATGGTTTGTGATTCCTCAATGAGTTGCCAGACTTCATGTTTGATAAGATCCCAGAAATGATGAAAAAAATTAGAGGTAAATCCATCTGGGCCCAGAGCTTTACCATCTTTGAACTGCACCATAGTTGAATCCACCTCTTCGAGAGAGATCGGGCGTAGAAGCATTTGATTATGCTTAGCCGTGATCAAATTAGGAATCAATTGCTTGATTTGATCTATAGCCTGTTGTTTGTTGACATGTGGTTCATGTTGGATGCCTTTAAAGTATTCCAAGAGTTCATGTTCCATATCCTCATGCTTTTCTAGTCGTTCCCCTTGTTGATTGGTAATGTGACTAATTGGATTTTGCATTCTTCTTTGAATAGTTGACCTGTGAAAGAATTTGGTGTTTCGTTCTCCCTCCTTTAGCCAGCGAATTCTTGATTTTTGCCTCTAGAGTATTTCCTCTTGTTTGTATCTTTCCTCCAACTGCTTTTGTAGGTCTTTCTCCTTGGAAGCAAGAGTCTCTGATCTTCCTTTATTGATGATTTCCTGTTGCACCTCATCCATCTTTTTCTCAAGGATCTTCTTCTCCTGAAAAATATTCCCAAAGACTGTCTGATTCCAATTTTTGATATGAATTTTGAGGAACTTGAGCTTTTGTTGAAACTGGAACATCTTTG
Organism: Pinus albicaulis; assembly: GCA_034641835.2. NCBI lineage: Eukaryota > Viridiplantae > Streptophyta > Pinopsida > Pinales > Pinaceae > Pinus > Pinus albicaulis. The sequence continues at coordinate 584,786,207 of CM076577.1, forward strand.
AACCTTTTGGTGGGATAAAACTCCTCCATGCAGCATATACCATTTCTTTGAAGGAGGGATGAGAGAGCCAGAAAGCTTCAAATTTGAAAGGACGCTTTGGATGGGATCCTATATTTTGCCATTGGAGCATAATAGGCCAGTGATCTGAGCCAGCAAGGGGAAGAATTGAGCCCGTAATGTCCCCGCCCACATGAATGGCGTTGTCTGAGATGAGGAATCTGTCTAATTTCGAGGCTATCTGCTGACTCCCTGTTCTTCTGTTGTTCCAGGTGAAAATACCATTGGAGAAAGGAATATCTATGAGCCAACTGTTGTTAATGAAATTTTTGAAGAAGGAGCACTCCGGATCCAGTCTTGGTCTTCCTCTAGTTTTTTCCTCCATTCTGGTGATCATGTTGAAGTCCCCTCCAACGATCCATAGGGGATGGGATCTAGTCGAATTAAGTTTCTCCAAGGTGTTTAAGAGCGCTATCTTGCTAGCCTGGTCCTACGGGAAATAGACATTGGAAAGATGCCCGTGAATGTTGGTTCCAATAGGATGGAAGGTGGCTTGAATAAGGTTGTGCGCTGCATGGAAGTCTGTTAACATTATAGATTGAATATCCCAAGATATTGCAAGACCTCCTGAGAATCCTAAGGCATCCACTGCTACTGAGCTACAGCTGGGCCAAGCTTTTGATAAGATTGAGCCTAGCATTTCATTGTTGCATTTGGTTTCCTATAGAAAGAGAATTTGAGGCTTCTCTTTTTGGATCATGTTCTTAATCATCCTGTACTTCCCCAGGATATTAAGCCCTCTAACATTCCATGAGACCAGCTTCATGGGGAACTATCTGCAAGCGGTTTAAAGAACCTAGTTAACTTGGGGTATTGCCCCGAATCCACCAGAATCTCCCCCAGAGTGATAGTGCACTGCCAATCTGGCTTTCAGCCTTACTTCTTGGTTTTCTTTATCACTTTCAAACTATCCCAATGACTGCAGGGCTGAATACCAAAATTTCTTTGCTGTTGGACTTTAGAGAGGGCCGCCTTGAGTGACTCAATTTTTCGAGGGTTGATCTTATCAAATTCTTTTCTTCTGCACGCATCTTCTAGGCCCAAGAGATCCATTTCCCCTAGTTCGAAGCCTTCGGAATCTTCTTCCATGAGTATAATCTGGGTGCTTTCTGAAATTTCTTTACTTTCCTTGCTAGGATTGGAGGAATGCCCATCCAGATCCATGAGGGTATGGTTCCAAGTTACTTTCTTTTTCTTCGAAGAGGCAACGGTATCAGAGAAAAATGTGGATTGTGGTTCAGATTGAGAGGGCTCAGATATTTTAGGGTTGGGCTGATTCGAGGGAGTAGAGGAGGGGGAGGAGGGATTGAGGGAGGATGGGGTAGAATCATCCTTAGGGTCAGTATGAGCGAAAATGGCAAAGCTGTTACTGGATGAAGGGGTATTAGCAGGAGTGCTAGGTTTTTTCCCAGAAGAAGAGGATTTCTTTTTATGTCTTCTTCGAGCTTGAGCAATTAGAGGACAATATCTGAAGAGATGTCCATGGGCATGACACCTTCTGTAGTGGAATGGAACATGTTCATAATCAAGAGGTTGAATCCATTCAAAGTCATCATGAAATAAACTTACCGCGTCTGGTAGGGCTTTGTCCAAATGCATATAAACACATATTCTTGCATAGGAGGTGTATCTTCGTACCTTGGTCTCTTCTGCTATCTTTATGAACTCTCCTAACCCTTTTCCAATCTCCTGAAGGGAATCCTCGTCCCAATATTCAAGTGGCAACGAGTCTAGACGAATCCATACAGGTGCCTAGTTGAAATTTTCTTTATCTGGGTTGAATCTTTCGACCCAGTTCCTGAGATATAACCCTGCCGAGTTGAAGAAATATGGACCACCATCCATGACGTTATTTTTGTCCTCGATGCAATTAAAAATAGCTGTGAAGAAGCCTTTCGGACCCAGCTGCAGAGTAACATGTCCCTTGGGCTTCCACTTGGACGCGATCCATCCTTTTAATGCTCTCTTTGTCGGCCAAAAACCAATAAATTTTCCAATGAGGGCATGATCCATCATTTACTGAATTCTGGTGTTTATTCGATGACTTGGTAGGTCTATTTTGGGCCTGTCTGGAGCTATGGGTTTGCAGGTGGATGAAGTGGCTTGCGACATATCCGTTTGTTTTTCAGAGGTCGAATTTTGAGTCGCATCAGTCTCCTGCTTGTTGTCAGAATCGAGCTGGCTTGGATTGTGTATTCCTGCGATTTCTTCTTCATTTGCAGGGGGAGGCTGACTGCCTCCCCCCGTTGCCGCCTCCATACTTGTGTGCAGATATGCTCTGCTTAGAAGAACCGGCACCATCAGTGCTTGGCAGGGTAACAGAGAGTACTCAACCCAAGGGATTAATATTATAAACCCAAGGGATTAATATTAGAAATGCTTTAGATCAAAATTATAAACCCAAAATATTAAGAAACCCAAGTGTTTATTAAACCCTAACATTATAAACCCAACAGATTAATATTAAACCCTAAGGTTAGCGTTATAAACTGAAGGGATTATAAACCAAAGGGATCAATAAGCCCAAGGGATTAACATTCTAAAGCCTTGGGATTAATATTATAAACCCAAAATATTAATTAACCCAATGGTTTATTAAGACAAATATTATAAATGTAACATTATAGACCCAAGGGAATAATATTGAACCCTAGGGTTAGTATTATAAACCAAAGTATTATAAACCCTGGGATTAATATTATAAATCCAAGGACCAATAAACCCACTTGATTAATATTATATATCCTCAGGATTAATATTATAAATCCAAAATATTGATTAACCCAAGAGTTTATTGAGACTAGAAACCCAAAAGATTAATAAAGCCAAGCGTATGTTAGTATTATAAACCCAAGGGATTAATAAACCATAGGGATTATTAATATTATAAAACCAAGAAATTATTATTATAAACCCAAGGGATCAATAAACCTAAGAGATTATCAATTTATTATAAACTCAAATAATTAATCAACCCAAGGGATAAATATCATAAACCCAAGGGATTAAAAAAACCCATGGGATTAATATTATAAATCCTTGAAATTAATATTATAAACCAAAGAGATTAGTGAACCCAAGGGTTTGTGAAACGATAACATTATAAGCCCAAGGGAATAATATTAAACTCTAGGGTTAGTATTATAAACCAAAGGGATTATAAACCCAGGGGATCAATATTATAAACCCAAGGGATCAATAAACCCAAGGGATTAACATTATAAATCCTTGGGATTAATATTATAAACCCAAAATATTAATTAACCCAAGGGATTAACATTATAAATCTATGGGATTAATATTATAAACCAAAAATATTAATTAACCCAAAGGTTTATTGATATTAGAAAACCAAGGGATTAATAAACCGAAGCATTTGTTAGTATTATAAACCAAAGAGATTAATAAACCATAGGGATTATTAATATTATAAAACCAAGGGATTAATAAACCCAAGGGATCAATAAACCCAAGTGAATAACATTATAAATCCTTCGGATTAATATTGTAAACAAAAAATATTAATTTACCCAAGGGTTTATTGATATTAGAAACCCAGGGGATTAATAATCCCAAGTCTTGGTAAATGTGGTTGACTAATTTATTAATGTCACATTGCAACATAACATAAATTACAATGTAATGTAATATTGCGACAGGGATTGTCACATTGCAATATTGTGGTTATCACATTGTGATGTTGTGGTTATCAAATTATGATGTTGGATTGATTTATGTACCATTCTCATGTTACGACATATTTGATTATTAATATTAACTTGGATGGATTTATGTACTATTATGGTGTCATAACATGTTTTCTTATTAATATTAATCAATAATATTAATAATATATTATATTTGACTGAAGTTGAATATCGTTGACTATCAAACATAGTCAAACATAACAAACCCCATTAGTAAACCAATCTATTTTAAACCATATTAATATTTATATTATTAAACATTTTTAAACATTCACTATGTTATTAAAATCAATCTTCCGGGAAATCACATGAGAGATTTTAGAACCGACGCGTTTCAAACTATTGAATGTAGTTTATCATCAGGATAATTAAGATTGGCTGAACTGACTATATATATATATATATATAGCAAAGAAAAGCAACGGTCAAAACATATGAAAAATAGACATTAAAAATGGTCAAAAATAAAAATGATAATAAATAAACAAATAAAAATTAAAAACTATATAGTACAAATTAAAACTAGCAAACTAGCCATTATAAAAATAAATCAAAAAATAAAATATAAAACCAAAAAGAATAAGTCAAAAAAAATAAAAATTAATTAATTAAAATAACGTACACAAAAAATGAAAATAAATAAATAAATAAATAAAAATAAAATAAAATAAAAGTACAAATAGAAGCAACGTCAAAATCTATAGAAAAGTAGATGATCAACATGGTCGACAATAAATGATCAAAATAAATCTCATCCTAAAGCAATAAAATACAAATACAAACCATGTCAAATAAAAAGAAAGATTAAGTCAAAAAAATAAAAAATAAAATTAATAAATAAAATTAATAATAATAATAATAATAATAATAATAATAATAAATATAATAAAATTAATTAATTAATTAATTAAGTCAACATTAGAAATAAAATAAATCAGGGAACATCAAACATAAATACAAATGAAGCAAAAAAACAAGGGGAAACCAAAGGAGCGGAAAACAAAGGAGGTAGGACCACTACTAAGAGAAAAGAGATGGAATCCAACAACTGTTAACTTTCCACCCATCATACTTATTCAATGTACAGGGCCTTTTCTCAATCTCAATAGCTTCCCTAAATTTACGGTGGTGAAAATGTTCCACCCTAGCAATGACTCTGGAATCTTCCATACAAATATGATGCTTTGTCTTCTTTGCATGTTCAGCTAGAGATGAGGACCTCATCCTACCATGTCTGATATCCGCAGTATGCTCTTGAAGCCTTTTATTAATCGACCGTCTTCTTTCTCCAATGTAGGGAATCCCACATGAGCACGGGATCAAATAGACACCTTTCATGCTTCTGGGGTCCAGTGGGTCTTTCACAGATTTAAGGGAACCACGAATGGTGCTCAAAGGTTTAAAAGAGGAAGAGATATTATGCTTCCTTAAAATTCGAGTGATATTGTCAGTAGTACCTTGAATAAAAGGAAAATCAACTCTACCAATAAAATCATCTTTCACTTTTTCCTGATTCGGACCTTTGCTAGCATTCATGAAAGCCTTCAAACCCTGACTTTTACTATAGCCATTATCTTCAAAGACCCTAAGGAGATGGGCCTTCTCTTCACCCAAATGATCACTATCTTAAATTCTAAGAAATCTCGTGGCTAAAGTGTTAAGAACTCCAACTTTTTGATCTGGAAAATGATGAGAGCAAGAATGCAAATAGTTTTCTATGATAGATTATGACTATATATATTGATAATGAAAATATACAGCTGACCATGTTTTACCATGGTGAACTATGTTAACCATGTTAGACCATATTAATCATTGTTGGCAATGTTGAGCATGGGTTGACCATGGATTTTAAAGGTTGATTAGTGGATATAGTTGACCAAGGATGAACATGATTGGCCATGGGTAACCTTGGTTTCCCATGGTTGAACATGAGTGGCTATGGTATAACTTATTTTCCAATAGTTTTCCATACTTTTCTATGATATATTATGGCTGCACATTTTGACAATGGTAGACCACATTCAATCATAGACATCCATTTACCATGTTTATCCATTCCAACCTTGGTTGACCTTAGTTTTCCATTAGGAATGGGTAGAGCAAGGGGTTTTCTAAGTTGAGAAGGATTACTATGGTTGACCCAGGTTGACCATAGACTACTATGGTTGACCAAGAACAGCCCTGGTTAAATATCGCTAACTAATGTTGTGTATTTTCGAGCATGGGTGACAATTAGTAATAATGATTAAGTGTGTTGGAAATGTTTGACCATGTATGGCCATGCTTGAGTTTGTTTTAACATGTTTGATTAGAATGATTACAATGGTTGACGAACGTTGAACATATTCTACTATGGTTGACCACGATTGACCATAGACTACGATGGTTGACCAAGGCTGACCATAGGCTACTATGGTTGAATATGGCTGACTAAGGTTGTGTATTGTTGAGCATGAGTGACAATGAGTAACTATGTTGACAATGTTTGACCATACATAGCTATAATTGAGTTTATTTTACCATATTTGATTAGAATGATTACAATGCAAATCTTAATAATATTATTTATCACTAATAATCTTAATACTATTTATATTAATAATGTTAACATTACTATCAATACTACTATCATTAAAAATATTAATCATCATATTTTCAAAGTGAATATAGTTTTTATAATCTATTTTTTATTAATAAATATATTATTATAAACTAAACGTTTTTAATGTTGTTTATTAATATTAATAAAATTTTATTAATAATTTTAATAAAAGTTAATAATTTTTTAAACTTGTTATTATTAATAACATTATGAAAATTAATTTTAAACCTCAATATTAATGATGTTATTCATAATATTGTTATTATTATTAATAATGTTAGTAATAATATTGTTTTTTAATATTAATTTAAATGTCATTGTTATTATTAATATTGTATTAATCATCATCATTTTAAATATTAATTATTAATAGTATTTTTAGTATATATTAGAATGTCAATGTTATTAATGCCATTGTTATTATTGTAGGATTTTTAATATTAAATTTATAATAATGAGTTTCTAAATTATAAAACCTAATATTATAAAAACCTGGAAAATTAAATTTACAAACACTTAATATTATAAAACCTAAATATATAAAATCTTAAAATAACCTAAAATTATAAAATCTAAAAAACAAGCATGGTTTTTTAATATATCCTTACCTTAATATATTTTACCAAAAACCAAACACGGTTTATTAATATATCTTTTACCCTAATATATCTTTTAATATATATGTGGCTCTAATATACTAATTATATTAACATTATTAATAATATATCTTTTACACTAATATACTAATTATCTTTTACCCTAATATACTAATTATCTCTTACCCTAATATATCTTTTAATATATCTGTGACCTTAATATACTAATCATATTAACATTATTATTAATTATTAATTATTAATATTAACATTAACATTAAAATTAAGATTAACATTAACATTAACATTAATATTAATATTAATATTAGCATTATTAACATCAATATTAGTTAATATTAATAATCTTAATAACATTAATATTAATTAATTTTTTTTTTAATATTAATCAAATAATAATATTATGACAAATATTAATAATCTCAATAATATTAATATTGATTAATTATTTATTAATATTAATCAAATAATAATATTAATATCATAGTATTAATTATTAATCAATAATATTATCCTTACTAATTAATTATTAATTAATAAGATTAACATTATTATAAATTATAATGGTTAACATTATTTCAATTACTAATATTATTAATATTAATATCTTAATATAAAATTAAAATAATTATAAAACTAATTTCTTATCCAACACAAATTTAAAAAACTAATATTATTATAAATCTAATAAACTTATTATTAATAATTACTAATATTATTAATATTAATATTAATATTAATATTAATATTTTAATATAAAATTAAAAAAATTATAAAACTAATTTCTTATGCAAGACACATTTAAAAACCTAATATTATTATAAATCTAATAAACTTATTATTAATATTATAAAAGTGATAATAAAGCATCATATTATTATAAACAAAATAAAACCTAATAGTGTTTTAATAATAATATTAATAATAATAAATCTAAATATAAATTTTATAAGAAACTTATCTTATTATATTAAAAAAAAAAACTAAAAACTATCTATCAACCAATTTAAAACCTAAATTTTTTTATAAAATATTCTCAAATAAAAATAATAATGTCATACAATATACTTTTTACTAAATAATAAACAATTATATTTTACTACAATTTATATTATAATAAATTGTGTCCTATTACATTAAAACAACCATTATTATATAACTAGATACATTACTAGATTATTACTAGCATTTTCACCTAGAGGTGCAAAGTAACACCCGAGAGTGGGGAATGTGGAAAACAATAATTAAGTTCAAAATATATGGAAATTTTAGTTTCTATATATTTTTAAAGAATGTAATAGGAAGTTAAATTTAATTGAGAAATAGATGCTCATTTGAATATAACACTAGGCTCAGAAGGATCTCTTGCCAAATTTGGCTACTCTATGTGAAATTCTATTGAAATTCCATTAAAATTAAAGTATCATTTTTCTTTGTGTAAAGACAATTTATCAAGCAATGGTTAACACCTCTATTTATCAAGCAAGTTTCTACTAGTTCTATTACTCATAAATTTAAATTAGACAAAATTTTCAAAAAAATTATCTAAAACTTTTTAAATGATTAGTTAAACACATCTACCAAAAAGAATGATAAATATGACTACCCTCAATGTAGTCATTTAATAAAATATTCTTGCATCTCCCAAAAGCATCATTGAGAAATAGAGTGATAAAAATATTGATTTCAAATGGGCCCTCTAGATATAGGTATTTGAGAATATCATTATTTCCTTTTCCCATATGAACCAATGATTAGATTTAAGTTGAATAAAGTTAATATTTTTTTTTTTTCTCAATAACTTATTTTATTTTATTTCAAATTCAATTAGAAATTGAAAAAAAAAATCTAATTATAAAAGAATTTAGGTTGAATGAATTTTATATTTGTTTGAAATTAAATTAGAAATTGAGAAAATATTATAATAAAAGAGCTGAATTTACTTCATCCATAGATTCAAATGCCCACGTATTCTCCCTGTAACAAGTTCCCCTTTTCAGTTCGAAATTCTAAATTCAAATTTCGTATGATAAAAATAAAAGGAGACAGTAATCAGAAACCTCCTCCCTCTTTTTTTGGGTGAAATGAGGAGAGTGGATATTAGGCCTACACATATGGGAGGCTAGATAGTGATTTTCATATGGTTTTCCATTTTCTCTGTCCGATTAAAAGTGCAGATACTAAATAGTCACAAGCGAAGAGGTTTCATTTCTAGAGAGGGGAAGCAGGCTGTATACATGATGGACTTCTGATTTTGAGATAGATCCTTTGAATTTGAGATAGATCCTTTGTATTTATCTATTTCATATCAAATATAAAAAAAAATTAGATCACATTGTCCATAATATGAACAAATACGCCCAGTATCACGAAAATCACTAGCCACACAAAAATAAAAAGATATTTGAATGGATTATTAAACAATCCCATTGGTAAGCTCTACGAAAGAGGGTCTGAATCAAGAGAGTCTGGCTTTTGCAGAACACTCTACATTCTCCATACAATTCAGCTATTATATAGCACACAAGATCTAGGGAAGTTAGAACTGCACCCTAAGAAATAGAAACCAATTCCTATCTTAAGGTCTCATGAAGCAACTCACTAAAATAGGAGATTCTCCATTATCTTCAACACTCCCCCTTAATGGAGAAGGGGTTCACAAATATGCCTAACATCTCCCTAAACATTACAAACTTAAATTTTCCAAGAGGCTTAGTGAAAATGTCTGCAACATTATCACACGTTTTACAATATACAAGATGAATTTTTTTTTATTGAACTTTCTCCCTAACAAAGTGGAATTGTGTATCAATGTGTTTAGTAATTTGGTGAAACACTGACGATAGTGTTGGGTCCGTGAAAGAGGTATGAATTCTTAATGTATTTGTTCATTATTTTACCATGATGTATTTCCTCGCTGTCTGGAAAGGTAATTTACCATAAGAATTGCAATCAAATTGGGAAGATTTATGTTTAGCCTAAAAGATGACTAAAGGTTGTTTTTATTGGAAAAATAGGAATATGAAGATGTGAGCAGCTGTATCAAATGCGTGGCTAAAGACAATCTGACTCCTACTCCAATCGTGATGAACCATATCCAGCTGAAGCCAAGAAGATCTGAACGAATTTCCTGAAAAGGGCAGGGGACAGATCGGCCTTAAACAGAGTCAACAGAACGATGACAAAACAAGGAAGGAGTGAATCCCTCAGGATCGGAAGATCCTGAGGGATCGCTATGCAAATTTATCATATCTCTTGATTTGTTTGTCCAAGGATCAACTATAAATGCAATGATCTTTAGTGACCGGGGATGGAATGGTTGTTATGTAAAAGACATTTTCGTTAACAGAATTTTATATTTCCTTTGCAATCGAATGTTTATCGACTCTCTGTCGTGAGAGAACGTTGTTTATAATGTCTTTTGGATTAATATAAAAACACAGGTTTTATCCGCTCTTTAGAATTCTGAGTTAAGCCCAGCGATATTTCACTGGCGCTAAGGGCCCGGCTCTGGTGGATTACTATGTTGTTGTATTATTAATCTTTATTTGTTAATGCGTGAAGTGTGTTTCGTATTTATTTCATTTACAGAGTCATTTCATTGATTGTTAAAGCAAGTGCTGAACCATTGCTGTTTCATTTTTTACCGCAATTACATTTAACGATCAATTATCTTGTTATTATCTTTTGGCTTTGCTGTTCCATAATTACAGTAAGTTGTTGTTCCATTTATCTATTGTTTGTGATTGGATTACGATTAACTGTCGACAGGTATGAGTGTGACGATTTACTTATTTGAATTAAATTTGCAATTGCTGTTCATTTTATGCTGTTGTTCCTTTTCTGGATTTCATTTCCCTTCAGTTGTTTCACTTGCTTTAAGATATCCAAACTGTAGAGGATAGAGATATTCGCTCCAAGTCCCCAGATTTGGTTATCTTACATCGATTTCTAGGGGAAAGAGTTACTGCTACTGCATCCCTGATCGATGTTCAGCAAAATTGCTGTAGTTTAGCTTTTACATTCCTGTCATCGTAATTAGGTTTCCTTTCCAAGCATTTATTACTTTTGTATTTCTGTGCTACATCCTCACAAGCATTGCTCTTAGATAATTGCAGCCTCAGACAGAGTACACTCTTGAGATAAAAAGACACTCCCGGATTGATGATTAATGTAGGCTAATTAGGTGTTTAAAAGATACCTTTTTATGGTCCAAAATTTTGGCTCCGTTGCCGGGGAGAGTGTATGCCATTTTAAAGGAGTAATGCACAGCTGATTTCCTTCTGCTTGCGGAGAATTGGGTATTAAAGATGGAAGGTAAGAAACTGCGCACTGGGCAAGCCACACACTTGCTCGCAGCAGAAGTAAGTAAGCTTTTCTTTTGGGTAGGAATGAAGGATTTTTTTTTGAATGAATAAACCAATTAAGCGAAACAAAATTCCTCCTAAAACTGAAAAACCTAAGGGGCCGGTGACCCTTGGGCGCGCGACCTTCATTGACGAAATCCTAAAGAAAACTAAATCTCATCCATATGTAGGATTTAAAAGAACTACTTCTAGACAGCCTACTAGTTCCCTTCAAGCTACAGAGTCACCATCTGAAGCCTTCGCTGAGATACACAGTCAAACAGAGGGAATTAAGCAAGATTCCCAAGAAATTGAGAATCCTTGCATAGGTCTCCTTCACGAAGGGAACTCCAGCAATCTCCAAGAAGGAGAAGGGGAAACAGGAGAAACTACAAACTCAAAATCACTTATAAAAATTACCCAAACAATAAACAACCCAAATAGGGGAAGTGTTGTTCAACTTATCTAGAACCAAGGTCCCGAATCAGCTCACTCAGTAGGACAACAGGGAATACTTATTCCAGATAGAGGAAGTGTTGTTAAAGCTATTTCTACCCCTGTTTGTCAACCTAGAAATTCCCTAGAGATCCCAGAAGGGTATTAGCATATCTTCGATCAAATGGCCCAGAATCAGAATCAAAACCAGCAGCAAACCTCTACACTACAATATCCTATAGTAGATACTGCAGTTAACACACCCATGAAAGCTATTCCTCTTCAACATATTCCTACATTTCATGGTTTGACATCAGAAGATCTAGATGCGTTTCTATTTGAATTTGATGTGCTGTGTAGAGGATATGATTAAACCACCGATGCCCAAAAACTGAAACTGTTCCCTTCTACACTAAAAGGAGCAGCCTTACGATGGTTTATGGGATTAGGTGGGGGTGTCATAACTGATTGGGATCATATGAAGGCTTCATTTTTAAAGAAATATCAAGATTATTGCAGGTCTCGGGAATTAAAAGATGAAATATTCCAGATGACAGCAAAACCAAGTGAGACTTTGGAGGAGTATGTGGAACGGTTTCAATATAATTTGCAAAGATCCCCTTATGCATCTGCACCCTTACCTGATAACGTTTTGAAAAATGCATTAATTAGGGGAATGAAAGATCAATGGGTTGAAACATTAAATCTTATGGGAAAAGGTGATATATATCAAGAAAGCTATCCTGACATTGTTGATTTGTGTATCAGGTGTTCGAGAGGTAATACAAGGTTGAAATTGGCAGAACGTGACATAATTACAAGGGAAAATAAGACCTCTAGCGAAGGTGTGACGCGTTCAGAGATTGGAAATCTGTTAGAAGACTTTAAGACAGACATACTGGGGACTCTAACAACACAGTTTCACATCATGAAGCCAAGCAGAAGCAGGTAGAAGCAGAACAAAACTTGGCAATATTCTGCCCCAGGTGTAGAAAGAAACATAGCCCCAAGGAATGCCCGTTGGATATGGTTAAAGTCTACGCCATTTGCACGAAAGACCACCCTACAGAAGGATGCCCATCGCTTCCTGGCCTAAAAGCAGTATATAAGGAGGCAGAGGAAGAATCAGAAGTGGTATGTTTGCTCAACCAGCGCCGACAGTGGCAGCCACGACCATCAGGTATGCAAAATGATCCATTTTCTTTTCAGCCTCCTCAATATAATGCTCAACAGTATAGTGGAATGTGGCAGAATCAACCATCCTTCCGTAATTGGTCACAACAACCATTTCCTCCTACATCTTGGCCTAACCAAACAAATCAAAATGACTAGCCTAGCTTTCCATTTTATCCACCATTCTGGCCTACACAATGGTCCCCTTATACCTCTCAAAACCAGCCCTAGCAGTCAAACTGGAAAAAATCTTCAAATCAGCCAATTGGATCAGTTCCTTTCTCTCAACCAACACTGCCAGCACCTTACCCAAACCCCCAGACTAATGTAAGACCCCAACTCCCAGCCCAACCCAATCCAAACCCAAACAATAGACCAGTTCAGACTGTACAAATAATGGAACCCCCAGAAATAGAAACTGAACTCAAGGAGTGCAATGATCTTCAATTATGGTCTGTGCGTATAGTGGAAACAGATAGAAATAATAATGATCATATTGAAAATCAGTTACCTGAAGAACAAACTGAACAAACTGAGAAGGAAGTGCAACAACAAAATCAACAAACTCAACAACAACAAATAACAACTTCCTCTCCACCATTCCCAGAACGATTAATGATACCTCGACCATTGGAACAACCTAATTATGATCTTCTAGGATAATTAAAAAATTTATGTATAAAAATCCCTCTCCTCCAAGCTATTCAGGATATTCCTATATACGCAAAAACTATTAAGGAATTATGCATAAAGAAGCCTAGGAGGAGAACAACAACCAATCCTACTGTCCAAATAGTTGGTACCTTATCTGATCTACTATCAGGAATGGAAACACCTATCAAATATTAAGATCCAGGAAACCCTATAGTAACAGTGCAGATCAATGGCCAATCATTTCCAAATGCCTTAGTTGACTTAGGGGCAGCAATCAACATTTTAACAACCACTACCTGTCAGAAACTTGACATTACATCACTTGAACCAACAACAACCTTGTTGGAATTGGCTGATCGATTAGTAGTGAAACCAGAAGGCACCTTACAAGATGTCATGGTATCTGTAGATTCCTGGGAGTACCCTGCTGACTTCCTGGTTATCAATCCAAAGAACCGACTAGATGGACATCCATTAATTTTAGGTAGACCTTGGTTGGCAACTGCCGATGCTTATATTGGATGCCGACAAGGCAATATGACCATTACAAGGGGAAATTATGTCAAAAACCTAGCTCTATATCCCCCAGCTCAACCAAGTCTATCAATAATTGAAACAAGACAACCACCTGCATCATATTTTGAGGAAAACATGAGGTCACCTCTAACTATAGAAGAAGCTCTGAATTTTAAAGATCAAATAGAGGATGATCTCATTAGTAATTTTTCACAAACTGAACCTCATTTGCAATGTCACATGATTGAAGCAGCATTCGAAAATAAAGAAGAAGAAGATCCTTTCAAAGATATTCATGATCAGGCAATACCTACTACCTCTGTAAATAATATCAAAGTTGTAGAAATTGAGCCAGGTAAAACTTTGAACATTAAAAATGATCTCACTACTGAACAAGAAGAGAAATTTCTCCAATTATTACGAAAATACAAAGCAGCCTTTGCATGGGATTACCTCGACATGAAAGAAATTGACCCTCAATTATGTACTCACCACATTTACATTGAGAAATATGCAAGACCCATTAGGCAACCTCAAAGGAGACTAAATCCTCACCTTAAAGACATTGTGAAAGATGAACTGCAAAAACTATTGGATGTTAATTTTATCTATCCAATATCTGATAGTAAGTGGGTCTCCCCATTAGTGGTAGTACCTAAAAAGAATGGGAAGTGGAGGATATGTGTCGATTACCATGAACTTAACAAGGCAACACAGAAGGACCACTTTCGCCTTCCTTTCATTGAACAGGTATTAGACACACTGGCAGGGAAGAAATTCTTTTCATTCCTGGATGGCTTCAGTGGGTATAACCAAATACAAATTTCCCCTGAAGACCAGGATAAAAAATACCTTTACCTGCCCATGGGGCACATTTGCCTATCGAGTCTTACCTTTTGGCCTATGCAATGCCCCTGCTACTTTCCAAAGAGAAATTCTCAGCATCTTTGCAGACCTAATAAATGAAGGCCTAGAAGTATACATGGATGATTTCACCCCTTATGGGGATGACTTTGAACCTGCATTGCAAAATCTAGCAAAATTATTGCAAAGATGCATTGACACCAGGCTTTGCTTAAGCAATGAGAAATGTCTTATGATGATGACTGAGGGAGTTATCTTAGGAAATTATATTTCAGCAGATGGAATTCAAGTAGATCCTGCCAAAATTCAAATACTCTTGTTAATTCCTACACCCACCACACAAATAGAGGTACGTAGCTTTCTTGGATTTTCTGGTTACTATAGAAGATTTATAGAACATTATTCGCGAATAGCTGCACCTTTATATGCACTGACTGGAAATACTGATTTTATTTGGACAGACAAATGTGACAATGCTTTTAATAATTTGAAGAAACTAGTTGCAACAGCCCCAGTGCTGAGGGGCCCAAACTGGAATTTGTCGTTCCAAATTTCATCTGATGCCTCAGACACAGCGATCGGAGCAGTACTCGGGCAGGAGGAAGACAAGAAGCCATATGAAATTTACTACATTAGAAAAAATTTGACTCCTGCTGAATTAAATTATACTGTGACTGAGAAAGAATTTTTAGCTGTAGTCCATGCTATAAATAAATTTATACATTATATCACTGGGTATCCTGTAGTGCTTTACACAGATCACTCTACCATTAAGTTTTTAGCAAATAAACCTTTTACAAACGGTAGAGTGACAAGATGGTTGATTTTACTGCAGGAATTTGATATCACGATTAAAGACCGACCGGGCAAAGAGAACCCTGTAGCTGACTTTTTGTCAAGAATGCCAAAGCCAACAGACACAGAAGCAGTTGAAGACCTCTTTCCGGATGAACATCTCTTCGCTGTTACTACCAAAACACCATGGTATGCCGATATTGCGAACTATTTGGCAATAGGTAAACTACCCAAACATCTATCCCTTAATGAAAGAAAGCAAATAATACATCGTAGTACCCGTTTCTCTTGGATTGGGGGCTACTTATTTCATACAGGTGCAGATATGCAAATCAAACGATGCGTTGGGGAGGATGAGGTATATGACATTTTGAAAGCATGCCATGATGGACAGTGTGGCGGACATTTTACAGACCGCAGAACTGCCCATAAAGTTTTACGAACAGGCTACTATTGGCCTACTATTTTTAACGATGCTAAAAAAATTGTGCAGGCCTGTGATAGCTGTCAAAGGGTAGGTCGCCCTGGGCAGTCTGATGAAATGCCCTTAAACCCTCAACTAGTGATTGAACCCTTTGAACGTTGGGCACTTGACTTTGTTGGTCCCATTAGCCCTCCATCAAACCAGAAAACATATATCCTAGTTGCAACTGAATACGTTACCAAATGGGTTGAAGCGGAGCCCCTTTCAAAAGCTACAGAGGATTCTGTGATTCAGTTTCTTTTCCAAATCTTTGTCCGCTATGGCCTCCCACGAGACATAATTACAGATGGTGGACCACAGTTTTTAGGTAAAAAATTGGCTGAAACATTACAGAATTATCATATTCAGCATCGAATTACAACTCCATACCACCCACAGGCCAATGGCCAAGTCAAGAGCACGAACAAGGTAATCGAATCCATATTAACAAAAATTGTCGCTTCGCATAGACGATATTGGGCCTATAAACTGCCAGAAGCACCGTGGGCGTATCGAACAACATGGAGACCTACAACAGGCTATTCGCCATATCAACTGGTATTTGGAAAAGAACCCATATTTCCTATCGAATTTGAAATTCAAACATTAAGAACAGCTCAAAAGGTGGGTCTGAATTTAGATGAAGCCCAGGCTACAAGACTGCAGCAACTTAACGAATTAGATGAAATTAGACTCTCTGCTCTTTAGCATACAGCATTAATTCAGCAGTAGAGAGCCAAATGGCATGACGCCCACATCAAACAAAAGATCTTCCACGAAGGAGACTGGGCACTCCTATATGATTTTTGGTTTCAGGATTTCCCTCGAAAGCTCCAGAAAAGATGGCTTGGACCCTACAAAATACAGAAAGTGCATAATAATGGAACTCTCACATTAGTAACCATTGACGGATCTGGAAATTCCTTAAGGTGAACGGCCATCGTGTCCGATTGTATCACAAACCGCTCACCCGGAAATCCTTTTACCAGCAGTTACAGGAAGATTCGACCATAGAAATTCTTGATGAAGGGGAGAATTCCTCCCCGACGCCACTTTGATAAATCATTCCTTTTTAATTTTGTACATAAAGCATGTTTTTCTGTATTTTATTGTTGTTTTACAAAATTCGTTTTTTCTGTTAGTATTTCTTGAATTTGCTTTCTTTCAAAAAATGTAAAAAATGAAAAAACTTTATTTTTTTTCGCGCTGCTGTTCCTTTCCAAAGGAACAACACTTCTGCTGTTCCTTTTTAAAGAAACAACAGTTTCACAGAAGTGCTTTGCTGTTCCTTTCCAAAGGAACAACACTTTCGCCGAATATTTTTTTCTGCTGTTTCGCAGTATTTTTGTTGTTCCTTTCCAAAGGAACAACATTTTCGCAGAGTATTTTCTTGTTGTTCCTTTTAAAAGGAACAACAGTTTTGCAGATTGTTTTTGCTGTTCCTTTTCAAAGGAACAACACTTTTGAGTGATTTTGTTTTTATTTGTTTTAAGGTATCATTTTGATTTCTTTTCACTTTTCTAAGGGCAAACATATCATTTATATACAATCATACAAGTTTAAGCTTACTGAGATCAGCACATCAAAACAAATCGTCATTTTTAAGGGAATTGCTTAGTAATGAAAAAAGAGAGGAAAAAGGGGCATGACCAATAACATAATATTGCTATTACCATCAAATTAATCTGATCGATTATTTTTATCATGTTTGGTTCTCTCCCATATGTTATAGCTTTCTTTGATATTTATCTTTGAAGTGGAAATAAGGGTACATTTTTTTCTATTGAGATGTTCATACTTCTTCCGGCATTCCTACTCTTAAGGAGTGTTGAGCCATCCCTTATGAATAACTAAGGAAAATTGCTGTTTGAAAAAAGAAAATATTTACATATCTTAATGTTTTTGCAGATGGAGGATAGGGGGTTTCATTAAGAGCCAGCCTACCGTGATCATAGAGAAGACAGTGAAGTGGCATTCCCATTATGGCCACCAAACCAGGGAAATGGTCCAAAAGACAATTGAAAATCAAGAAGTCCTTGGAACAGGAGGTCTCATCACGAGTTGGCCTGCCCACCTTTCACTCCTTCCTGGTGAATGGCATTGTTATTTATCTAGTCACCAAGCCAGTACAATGGCCTCCGTCTTGCTACTCAAAAAGAATATAAAGAAACAAAAAGAAGCACTTCCTCAGTATGAATAAAGGACAATGGTTCCGTGGGTTACAAAACAACTCTGTCAAGGTTATGGACACCTATGGGAAACAGAGCTCTGTTGATGGTATTGAAGTCACATTTATGCACATCAATAGTTATTTAACCTTTTTTTTTCCTATATTTTTATTTAATATCAAATGAAATGCATGAACTCCTTACTTTTTGAACCTATTATACATGAAAATTATCATGAATCGATCATATTAGTTTATATGGTAAATAATGCAATTATATTTATGTCAATCCTATGCTGTCCCTTCCCCTTGTATTTGAATCATTACAATGCGATTTCCTATTGATTACCGATTTATCTCATGCATCGATTTCAGCAATCGCTTAATTTGGTTGACTGTACCATAATTATGCCCGTTTTTTTTCATTGTTGTCCTATTGCTGTGCCACACATGCCACCCTCAATCGACGGTCGAGGATGACCTTCCTTTCATTTGGGGGGCGCGGATGAATACATGCAGATCAAACTCCGAGATTCTCTTCACCTGTACATGAACTAAATCTCTGCATTAGATTTCTTTACCGTATTTGGACTAGAACCCCCGTATTTTTGGGAAATAACAAGTTTCAGCGAACTGTGCTGCGTTGTTCCATTGAGAATACTGTGTGTTGTGAAGAATTAACAAGAATGCAGAGATGGGAGGACGCCCAATCCGCAGTGAACCACAAGTGTTGATCGTCTCTGACGCTGCACGAGCAATTTTAGAGAGACTAGGATGGACTACCTATTTTACGAGAATGAAGCAACCCCATGAAGCAGTGGCTATCGAATTCCTATTAAACCTGCAGGAAGGATCCTATATAGTCAGAGGAAGATAGATAGCTGTGTCTGATGCAATAATTGCAGAAGTGTCCGACATTCCCGCGCAAGGAACTATCTGGACCCAGAAGAAGATTAGGATTTGTGAAGCTATGAAAATCTTTCAAGATGACAGACAGACGCTAATTGTCAAAGGTAGAGGAGTCCACCCTGCGTCACTAGGCGAACCATGGACCGAATTAGCCAGGATTGTGCAGGCTTACATAACATGCGACGGTAGAAAATACGTGGTAAGACCTCGCCACCTTAAGCTACTATCCGTGTTAAAACTGAAGTGTACTATTAATCTCCCTGCATTCTTAAATTCTTTGTTGCATGATATTGCTCGCGGAATTAGAAAAGCCCAACATGCAGATATGGTGGTCAGTCACCATTGTTTAATTCGACTGATAGTGAGCTATAGCCTCGCCCAGCAGCAGACCAGCTGGGAAGAATTTATTGAAGGGGGTCAGCTCTTCCTGCTCCGAGACGGAAAACAATGGACGGCTTAATAGTTGAGCCCTCCACTCACAGACAATCCTTCTGATCGAAGCGAAGTAAGAAAATAATGGAGGAACTTCCGGGCAGCAGCAACCTGCCCCTGGAATTGCACAGCTTAGATGAAGAGGAACAACCTCCACAGTTGGAGGGAGCAAGTCCTCGTATTGAGGAAGAACAAGAATTAGAAGGCGAAATTCGTTACTCAGACGAAGAAGAAGTAAGTCACCATACCAGTAGCGAAAAACAACCCAGTACGGTGGAGGGAGAAATCCGTTACTCGGATGAAGAAGAAGCCAAAGGAGAAATTCGTTATTCGGATGAGGAAGAGATCGAGGGAAATTCATAGGAAGAAGAAGTCGAGGGAGAAATTTGGTATTCTGATGAGGAGGAAGGAAGTTATCACACCTGTGATGGGGAAGAGGATAATCGTAGCAGCAGTGGGCATGAAACAGAACCCACTGAAAATGTCAATGCAAGCCCTTCACAGGAAGATCAATTGGCCTAGATTTTATCCAATATGACTAAGTATGTACGCCCTCATAGCCCTTTGAACCTTAATATCGATATCAATCAATTACTAGAAAAATCTTCTGTCGATAGAGAAATAACTGAAGAAAAGCTTAATGAAACAGCAAACCCTAGCGAAGCTAGGGTCGCTTCTTCCGAGAGATATGAACAGGAGGAGGAAAATATTGAATCAATACCTCAATTGGGAACCCCCCAGGACATTGCAGAGTCAATTGAGAAGATGATTCCTGAGGAATCTATCCAAGAGAATGAGAGCATGGAAGAAGAGCCCCAAGAAGAAGAGCAAGGAGGAGATTTCGTTGAAGGCACGGCTCAAAACCCTGTCGAGCAGACAGGTTCGGATGAACAAGCCGCTGGTCCTTTGAGAAAGAAGAAGAAAACAACTGAGGTTGAGAAGCTTCATAGGGAAAGGATAAAACTTTATAAACTAATAGAACAACTCAGGAAAATGATTAGGGTTCTAAGAATTAAACAGACACCTAAACGAGCCCCTAAAAGAAGAAACATTGCCATTAAGAGAAGATCAAAAAGGAGAAGGGTAACCACTAATAGGAACCCTCAAGTGGAAGAAGAAACCATGCCTGAACCTAACTACGAGGATGTCGAGCAGCAACCGGTTGTTCCAACACCAGCTGTTCCAGAGGAACCTGCTCTAAACACCCACTCTAGCAGTCAGCACACCTTCAGTGATCCAGCATTAGTTAGACTGCAAGAAGAATTGACACAGGCCCGAATCGAAAGACAGAAATTGGAAGAAGATATTGTCCCAAGGAAGAAGTATCAAGAATTGCAGCAGCAGATGAAAATTATTCATGAGGCAGAAGCTGAAGCTCATGAAAAACGTCGAGAGGCAGAGATAAAAACTGATAAGGTAAGCAACCAATTAAAATTAGCACGAAATCAGATCGACACTCTCTGCTCCTTATATACTGATGTCTTAGCCTGTAGGTGCCCTGCCAAAAACTATGCTTTATTTCTGTTAGAAAGATATTTGCAATTAAAAATCAAGGCAGTTAGGGCTGGAAAATCAATAGAGCTAAGAACTATAAACGACTTGATATCATGCTGCAAGCTTTATGGGGACAAGCTATAGCGCCTGTTATGTGAGTTTTATCTGCATAATCTAATACTTGAAAATGATTGTGAATCAAACCCTACCCCTTTCATTGGAGATGTACAGTTTCAGGCATTCATTTCTTTTGTCGTAAATCAATTAAAGTGGCTTAAAGCCTACAATGCCTTTCAAAGGCAGGAAAACGAATTGGATTTATGGGTCAGAAGTGAACCTCAGGACCCACGTCAATTGTGGGCTAGACAGAAAAGTCTAATGACAAGGAAAGGCGTTACCCAAACTCTGGGGCCCGTTCATAAGTCAATCATTCTGAAGGGAACAAACTATTTTTCATCTATTAGGGACCAAGCTTATGTAGCAGCCAAGCTCCGGTGGAGAACTACGAATCAAAACTTACAAAATAGGGAGCCACTTAATTATAGGAATTTTGGGCTAGCTGCAGACCATTTCATTGCCTATATCCATATTGTTTTAAAAGAAGGACCATTCTGGTTAGCGTGTAGGTTCCGCAGCCCCATTGTTTGGTACCCTGTCTTGGACTACAAAGCTATTTATGAGCTTCCCGAGGGGCAGACAGAACATATTCTTGAAGAATTAGCTGCACACCATGGTTTTAGGCCTCTCAATGATAAACCTTCTCCAGCTTACTCTTTGACTGCTCTCCATGTGAACTATAGTTTTCATGAGGACATGAAAAAGGTTAAGTTGGGGGGTATGTTGGGCTGTGAAACAGGTATGAAATTCTTATGTATTTTTTCATTCTTTTACCATAGATGTACTTCTGCTTGCCTTGGAAAGGTAATTTACCATAAGAATTGCAATCAAATTGGGAAGATTTATGTTTAGCCTAAAAGATGACTAAAGGTTGTTTTTATTGGCAAAATAGGAATACGAAGATGTGAGCAGCTGTATCAAAGGTGTGGCTAAAGACAATCTGACTCCTACTCCAATCGTGATGAACCATATCCAGCTAAAGCCAAGAAGATCTGAACAAATTTCCCGAAAAGGGTAGGGGACAACTCGGCCTTAAACAGAGTCAACAGAATGATGACAAAACAAGGAAGGAGCGAATCCCTCAGGATCGGAATATCTTGAGGGATCGCTGTGCAAATTTATCATATCTCTTGATTTGTTCGTCCAAGGATCAACTATAAAGGCAATGATCTTTAGTGACCGGGGACGGAATGGTTGTTATGTAAAAGACATTTTCGTTAACAGACTTTTATATTTCCTTTGCAATCGAATGTTTATCGACTCTCTGTAGTGAGAGAACGTTGTTTTTAATGTCTTTTGGATTAATATAAAAACACAGGTTTTATCTGCTCTTTAGAATTCTGAGTTAAGCCCAGCGGTATTTCACTGGCGCTAAGGGCCCGACTCTGGTGGATTACTATGATGTTGTATTATTAATCTTTATTTTCTAATGCGTGAAGTGTGTTTTGTATTGATTTCATTTACAGAGTTATTTCATTGATTGTTAAAGCAAGTGCAGAATCATTGTTGTTTCATTCTTTACCGCAATTACATTTAACGATCAGTTATCTTGTTATTATCTTTTGGCTTTGATGTTCTGTAATTACAGAAAGTTGTTGTTCCATTCATTTATGGTTTGTGGTTGGATTATGATTAACTGTCGACAGGCTTGAGTGTGACAATTTACTTGTTTGAATTAAATTTTCAATTGCTGTTCATTTTATGCTGCTGTTCCTTTTCTGGATTTCATTACCTTTCAGTTGTTTCACTTGATTTAAGATCGCCGAACTGTAGTGGATAGAGATATTCTCTCCAGAGTCCCCAGATTTGGTCATCTTACATCGATTTCTAGGGGAAAGAGTTATTGCTACTGCATCCCTGATTGATGTTCAACAAGATCGCTGTAGTTTAGCTTTTACATTCCTGTCATTGTAATTAGGTTTCTTTTCCACGCATTTATTACTTTTGTATTTCTGTGCTACATCCTCACAAGCATTGCTCTTAGATAATTGCAGCCTCAGACAGAGTACACTCTTGAGATAAAAAGACGCTCCCGGATTGATGATTAATATAGGCTAATTAGGTGTTTAAAAGATACCTTTTTATGGTCCAACAGCAAGTTTGATTGAAATCTTGTTGTTGCATTTGATTGCTATTGCATCTCTCTATTCTTCCTCGATGTCCTAGAGAAGTCTCCGCAACCAAACTACTTCACATGTTGCTGCACACATGGCTTGATACTCTGCTTCCGCTGAAGACAAGGAAACTGTGTTTTGTTTCTTACTGCACCATGTAATCACCGCAGATCCAATGCTGAATTCATAGCCTGTTAAGGATCTTCGGTCTTCAAAATTTCCAGCCCAATCGGAATCTAAAAATCCTGTCAACCTAACATCAGAAGAATCAATATAAATAATACCATAATCTACAGTTCCTTGCAGATACCTTAAAACACCTTTTACTGCATTCTAATGACTCTCAAGTGGTTTGGACATGTATTGACTTAGCACACTGACTGCATAAGCCAAATCTGGTGTAGTGGTGGTTAGGTAGATTAGGCTCCCAACCAACTATCTATAAAGTGTCGCATCTGCCTCTTTAGAGCCATCGTCATTCTGAAGTTTAATGTTCTGCTGTAGTGGTACTGTTGTAGCCTTGCACTGATCCATCCTGAATCTTTCTAGTAGACCTCTAAGATACTTACCCTAGGACAGAAAAGTTTGTCCTGAATCTCTCCATATCTCGAGACCCAAACAGTATCTTAATTCACCAAGGTCTTTCATTTCAAACATCTCTGACATTTTCTACTTGATTTCTTTGATTATATCAACAACATCACCTGTAATAATTAGATCATCTACATACAAAGAAGTAAACACTATGCACCCCTTTTCATCTTTCATGGTATACAAATTAGGATCGTTCTTGCTTCTATTGTAACCATGCTGCAGAAAAAATGAATTAATCTTTTCATACCATGATCTGGGTGCTTGTTTTAGTCCATATAGAGCTTTCTTTAATCTACAGACTAAATTTTCTTTCCCTTTTTGAACAAACCCTCAGGTTGATCTAAGTGGACCTCCTCTTTCAATTCCCCATTTAAAAATGTAGATTTTACATCTAGTTGGTGAATCATCCAATGTTTCTTAGTGGCTAAAGAAATCAACATTCTGATAATGTTTAGTTTAGCTATGGGGGAGAAGGTTTCTTCATAGTCAATACCTTCATTTTGTGAATACCCCTTTGCTACCAATCTAGCTTTTAATTTATCTATGGTTCCATCAACATTAATCTTGGGTTTATACAACCATTTACACCTTATGGTTTGTTTCCCATCAGGAAGTTCAACCAGCTCCCAAGTGTTGTTTTTGAGGATAGATTCATATTCTTGTTCCATAGTTGTTTTCCATTCACTACATTGATTTGTTTATCTATAACTAGAGGGTTCAACTACATTCATCATACTAGTTATAAAGGAATTTTCTCTATATCTAGTAGGCAATTGAATCTGCCTACCTGATCTCCTGAGCAGTGATGTAGCTTCCAACCCATTCTGACTTTCCTTTGACAGACTCGGCTTAATTGTTGTATCTGGATTCTCTGCTTCTACCTCTTTCTTTTGATCCTAGCTGTTACCTGTTTCTTCACTTTCTTCCACCAAAAATGGAATATCCCATTCCTCATTGCACTTATTAGATTCATCACAAAAATGCTCATGGAATATGACATCTCTATTAACAAAAATCTTGTGAGTAGAGGGATTAAATAATCTATAAGTTTTAAATTTTGAACAATACCCTACAAAGGTACATCTGATGGATTTAGAATCTAGTTTTCTTTTGTCTTCGTTTGGAATGTGGGCAAATTCTTTAGACCCAAATACTCTTAGATGTTTTACTGCAGGTTTAAATCCATATAATTCTTCAAAAGGAGTTTTAAACTCGAGACTTCTTGTAGGACTCCTATTTTTCAAATAAACTATAATATTCAATGCTTCAGCCCAAAAACCATTCGAAAGATGCTTACCTTTCAACATGCTTCTAGAACACTCCACCAATGTTCTATTGTTTTTTTCTATACTCCGTTTTGCTGAGGTGTATGGGGTATTGTGAATTGCTGTAATATCCCATGGTCTTTACAATACTTGGTAAGTTCCTCCTTCCTATATTCTCCCCCTTGATTGGAGCAGAGAATTGTTATGTGCTTCCCTGTTTGATTTTCAATCATATACCTGAACTTCTTAAAGTATTTGTTATGTATATTTTATTAATTATTAATTAGATATAGTTATCTTAGGTTTTATTAAGTGAAAGGGCATGATCAAAGATCATGCCTCTTCACCAAGGGACACCATGAGGCTATATTTAAAGCCTCGGTGATTCCCCATTGTAATCATCTTTCATCTTTTACCAATAATAATATATACTTATAAAGTTTACCAGAGTTTTTACACTCCATTGGTATCAGAGCCATCGCTCTTCGGGATTTGTGTGATCACCCAGAATTAAGGAATTACAATAAAATTCCAAAATTGCAGATTTTTTTAAAAACCAAGTGCTTGTGGGTAGCAACATTTTTTTTTTAAAAAAGAAGGAAGAAATATATACATTAATAAAATAAAAGAGAGAAGGAAATTTAACATAAAGGGGGAAATAAATTAAAAAGGAAAAAAAATATTTAAAAGAAAATAGTTCCAAAAGAAAAAAAGAAAAAGTAAAACGAGATATATATATATAAAGAAGTACATATACGTACATGTGAAGACAAAGTAAAAAAAAATAAGGAAGAGTAATTGCTCGTGGTTTACAAGCTCGTGGTTTTGGAGCCCATGGTAATTACCCATGGTATTAAAACCCATTCACCCCTTTCAAAACAACGTGACTTTTCAAAGTTAACAAATTTTTTTCCCCATATATATATATATAGATATATATATATATATATAATTCAAATAATAAAATAATAATAATAATAATAATAATTATTATTATTATTATTATTATTTTATTATTTGAATTTTATATATATATATATATATATATATATATATATATAATAAAAATTATTATTATTATTTCAAAAGAAAATTAATTTAATTAATTAATTAAATATTAATTAATTAATTAAATTTTTTTAAAAAAGGGAGAAACTGGCAGAAAAATATTTCCCACCTCATACACATTCAATTTTTTCATGGATGTCGATGGCCGAATTCCAGAAGAAATTGCTGGATCTCGAGAAACAAATCAATAATAATTCCAAAGAATTCGGAAAAAGATTAGTCGATCTTGAAGGTACAGTTGCAAGACACTCCAACGACATCAAAAAGGTTCATGATACGACAAATCGAATAGAAAGACAAATGTGGCTAAATCATCACGAGTTCACAGAAAATCATAGTGAAGCAATGAACAAGATGACAGAGCATAGCGAAGCAATAAACAAGATGACAGAACTTTTCGATAAGCTAAATGATAAGATAGATAAGTTAAGTCAGACACAACCTCCAATATTCCCAAATGTCGAACATAATCAACTAAAAAATTCAGCTAATTCAGATCATCATCATGAATATAACATGTTTGAAAAAGATCAATTAAATGAGGTTGAATTGGAAATCAGCTCACATGGAAGCTATAGTGTTGAACCACCTAGAAGTAGACACTTTGAGATAAACCATGAAAATTATAGAGTTGAGAAACCAAGAGAAGAAAATGCAACTCAAGCCACTAATAAAGCTAGTAATGCAGCAACAGAAGTTATTGAGAACGTTTATATAAATGGAAATCCAATGGCAGAAAAAGAACCAATGTTGGTATTCAACGTGACTACTATCACAGATGCAACAACAGACATAGTCATTGAAAATGAAAGAGACCATGAAAATACAGATGCTTATAAACATCAAAATGTTTCATCCCCAGATTTGAAAGAAAAATGTGAAGAGACAAACATATCTGAAGCCACTGATACAGTGCCAGAAGCTGTTGAGGCCTTCGATGATGAAGCAGATATGGTTGTTAAGAAGGAAGCGTTTGATGATGAGAAGAAGTTGCATCGAACGATAATTGTTGGTAACTTACCACTAAATCTAAAAAATAACCACGAAGAATCACCAGAAAAACAAGGAATAGTTCGGAAACACGAAAAAGTCTTCCAAGACCTGCTAATAAAAATACCTCCTAATAAGGAACACAAACATCCAATAGAAGTCAAGAAAGGACCGACCTTGTCAATATCAAATCTTGTCGCTATCCACATCACCAAAAGATTGAACTCGAGAAGATGCTCCACAGTCTTTTTAAAATGTGGGAAGCAAGAGCTCGTCGCTCGAGAAACCCAGGCGTTCGTCAATGTTGTCCATCATTACGTATGCTTTGAGGACAAAGCATCTTTAAGAGAGGGCAATGTTATGTATATTTTATTAATTATTAATTAGATATAGTTATCTTAGGTTTTATTAAGTGAAAGGGCATGATCAAAGATCATGCCTCTTCACCAAGGGACACCATGAGGCTATATTTAAAGCCTCGGTGATTCCCCATTGTAATCATCTTTCATCTTTTATCAATAATAATATATACTTATAAAGTTTACCAGAGTTTTTACACTCCAGTATTCAAAGGCGTGGCTCTTCTTACTCATGAAATATACACAAGAAAACTTCATGCAGTCATCAAAAACAATAAAAAATACAGTGCACCTCCTAATGAATTTGTTTGCATGGTTCCACAAAGGTTTGTGTGCACTAATTCAAGTATGTCTCTCTTCTTCATTTCTACTTGAACAGGGAATTCTTCTTTATGCATCTTTCCTAATGCACAAGCGTCACAATCAATATGCACTTGTTTAAATATAGGAAGATCTCTTACCATTTCATTTTTCTGAAGTAACAACAAGTCGTTGTAGTTGATATCACCAATTCTTTAGTGCCACAACTCTTCTATAGTCAAAATCGATGCTGTCAAAGCTTGATCTAGTGCCATCTTCACATCTTGTTCGAATTCCTGAACCAATAGTCTTCATGCCATCTTTAATATAATAGTTAGATTTAAAAAATTCAACCTTGAAATATTGATTTGTAATCATGGATACATAAATCAGACTCTTTTTTCAATTCAGGCACATACATTATATTATGAATATATCTGACATTACCATTGGGTAAGGTAACAGAAATTTTCCCGCACCCTTTGATTTGATGACATCTATCATCACCAAGGTAGATTTGTGCTCCGTTACTGATTTCTTTAAAATCTTCGAACCATTTTCTGTTCCCCGTCATATGTGTGGATGCTCCCGAATCTACATACTAGTTGTCTGCATCGACCTTCTCACCTAATTCTACCATGAACAATCTGAAGTCCTGAACATGGTCATCATTTGCAAAATGACCTATATGTCTTTTCTACTTCTGTTGTTCTTCATGAAATTTCTTCTTCTTGCACTCCTTAGCAAAATGATCGATTTTTCCACAATAAAAAAATTTAATTACAGAGTTGTTTTTATTTGGATGCATACCTTGAGTTTGATTCGTTATTTTTTGTGGGTTTCCTCCATTTTACTATGATGGATTTCCTTTTCCTTTGAAGAATTTCTTCTTTTCCATTAGTGCCAGATCTACACTCTGAGGTTTTAGAGTCAATCTTCTTTCTTCTTCCTGCATTAATATCCCTGTAAGTTCTTCATACTTTGGGATTTTCACTCTCACACTTATCCCAGTGATAAACATTTGGTAATCATCAGCCATACCATTCATGGTAATCGTGACCAAATCTGCATCTACAACTACCTCACCAATGTCTGACAGTTTGTTCTTTAGGTCTTTGATTCGCGATATGAAGGAAGAAATTGTTTCACTTTCCTCCATATTTATGGACATAATCTTGCTCTTCAAGAACAAGAGACGATTTGTATTCCTGATCTCATATAAATCCTTCAATACGGTCCAGATTTCATTTGCTGATTTACATTCTATGATATGTGGTATGATGCAGTCTTTCACTGACATCTTCAGCACTGTCTTTACTTTATCTTCTCGCTTCTCCCAATCTAGGACTGATGTTGTTCCTGCTGTTGGCTTCGGCTCATCCCCATTTGCAATCGTCCAGGCATTATGTACTTATAACACCGTCTGCATCTTAAATTTCCAATTTGAGTAATTGGAGCCATCAAGTTTGTTACTCTCATTCAAGTATGATTCGATTAATTTATTTCTCATCTTGATGACACTAGATTGGATCTCTCTCAAGTCTCTTCGGCACTTTTTAAACAAAAAATTCCTCTATTGTTTAAGCGAATCAACAATAATTTCTTTTTTCTTTTTAAATAATTTTTTTTTCAATGCTCTTCTCGTAAAAGGAACATTAAAGAAAATCCATTTGAAATAAATTTTAAAAGAACTCCACCCATGAAAGGAATCATGAGAAAATATCCACTCACTATAAGAACCATTAAAAAAATTCCCTTCATAAAGAAATAATTCATGTGCTATTATGAAAAATCATATGAGAACAAGCCCTTCATAAATAGATTCAAAATTGTTGTTGTTTTCTCCTAAACATTCAACATATAAGAGGTCCCACCAAGCATAAAGCAACCAAACCCAATTTAAGCTTCAATGACACATTCACCATAGAAGACCAACTTAAGTAGCGTTAAAACAATGAATGACTTACGGGCACAGTCTATAGGCGTTGGTGAGGATGGCACTTGATCTTCTCTTCCAGGAGGTGAGGATGGCGCAATCTACGGACAATGTTCCTTCACCAACGCAGCAGTGAGTTAGGGAGTGCTCCCCTGTAGCACGAATCCTCTACGGACAGCGTTCCCTCGAAGGAAATTTTCTTTGGGTCGTATACTAGCAGAGTGATGGACTCGTCGAGAGGGATCAGAAAAATCTGCCACCACCAATGTTGAGCACGACTCCATGCAACACGGCTCCTCTCTCACACAAGGATGGAAAACGATGCTTGGGCACGTAGATAAACAGCCCGCAGATCAGGATGGCAGCGTATGTAGGATGCAACAGTGTTCAGTAGCCAAGCAGAGGCAACCCAGCTCCATTCCTCCCGGCAGCCCAGCGTACTGCAGCACTAGGCTCCTCCTCACTATTCGGTCACCACACCATAGTAGCCAGCACGGCTCCACGCAACAGCGACCTATCTCTGGTGATCTTCCATGTCTCTACGCAGAGGGCAGAAAGCCACTTCACGCTCACGCAGAGGGCAGAGGCAGCCAACACGACTCCTCCTCACGCTCTTCTTGTTTGAGGGCAGAGGCAACACCGGAGGTAGGTAGCACTCAAGAAGGTAGTGCTCCTCAGCACCGTTGTGGTGCAAGAAATTAAGTAGGCAGGCAGCACAGAGCTCCTCCTCGAAGTAAGCAGTAGGCAACGTAGATTACTCCTCTAGGTAGGTAGGCAGCACTAGGCTCCTACTCACACAACTGTGCTCTGATACAAAGATAAAAAAGATGTTTGAATGGATTATTAAACAATCCCACTGGTCATCTCTACGAAAGTGAGTCTGAACCAGGAGAGTCTGGCTTCTGCATAACACTCTACATTCTCCATACATTTCAGCTATTATGTAGCACACGAGATCTAGGGAAGTTAGAACTACACCCTAAGAAATATAAACCAATTCCTATCCTAAGGTCTCGTGAACCAGCTCACTAAAATAGGAGATTCTCCATTATCTTCAACACACAAAAGCTGTAACGTAATAGGCATCCCTTCCAAGTGAATTTGCAGCCTTCAGTATTATCCAGACCTCTATCAAATCATAATTTTTTTCTCATGAATTCATCTTGGGACATAATATTGCTATTAGAAAAATAATAAATAAATGTGCGCGACCCATGAAATCGAAACCTCCCCACTCAACCTTTAAACCATATTTTTGAAACTCCACCTAACAGTTACATGGTATATTTGATATTAAATAAATGTGTGCTTACTTACCATCATGTCATAAAGAAGAGACACAACAAAGAAAATTCCAAGCAGTAAGTGTGTGGAGACTATTTCAACTACAACAGCAGAAAGAAGATTCTCCTAAGAAGCTCGTATGACATCTTAGCGGAAGAGCAGTAATTTTCCCCTATAATTGCTGTGAATTTGATGGTGAACTTATTCAGAAACTTCATGGCCGTCAATATGCAATTCAAACAGAAACCAAGTATAAAATGGAAAACCCCATGCTCTTATGATCTACAAGTGGCCTTGTCACTGGTGTGTGCCTTTTCAACAACTATTCGAATCATTTGCACCATTGCAAAGATTAGGCCTGAGAAGAAAATCATACCAAATGAAGGGCCAAATTCATTCCTGCAAATTTCAGCCAAAGATTTATTAGCTGATTTAGATAAATTTGTTAAGGAGAAGCATATCATAGAGAAGAAATGCATTTCTACAAATTTCAATAGAAAAAATTCACAACTAGTTTAAATAAATTTGTTCAAGAGAAGCGCAAACAATAAAGACCAAATGTATTAGAACACATGAAATCCATGAGTGTATGGATTGTATGTGATATAATAATAGATCTATAAACTGTTTTTTCTTATTTTAGATTTTCCAAAGGAAAAATTGTATTTTGTATGGAAGTTGTCTACCGAGGCCGTGTTTTAGCTCGGATGGCAGAAAACTGCCAGAATCCGGTCAGCTAAAACTCAAAAAATCAGGTGGTTTGAGTGTCTAGAATTCATTTTTGATGTTGGAAATGGATTCAGCACTATCAAAAACCCTTAGGGCACCCAAAATACTAAAGTTTAAGAACTGTAAACAAGATTCTGGGCAAATCTTTTCCGGATTTTCTGAAAATCATTGCCGGATTCTGGGTGAAAACGCGGCCTTTTTAGACTACACGTTTTGTATGTGTTGTTGTTATGATTACTTTTTTTACTTTATTTTTTGTTTGTTTGTGGGTAATTTTTGGTTTTTGAAAAGCTCGAGAAGTTAGTTACCGATGCAGATGCTAACTCTCCTTTCGAGACTCTCGAATTGGCATGGCTTGCAAGGGCGGTTCTAGAAATACTTTTCTTCTTAAGACACTCTTCAACAACCTAAAGGTAAGTGATCTCTTCTGCGATGGTTTCTTGCTTTGGCTCACCATTTCTGAGTGTCCTTCCTTTTCAAGTCTTCGAAAAGAAATCTTCACACAAATTTGTAGTACTACTCCTCTTTGCCATGCGAAAGGCGACAGTATAGGAGAGATGCACAGGATGTGGTCTATGCGGAGACGCGACTTCTGTGAACCCTGCCTTCATCGATATCTGGCAGACAGCTACCTGACAGACGTCCAGTTCAAGAATAGCTAGGACGGTGGAGAGATCAAGGATGACCACGAGGATTTAAATTCATTCAATATTCTATCTACACATGTTAACATATAATTTGTTAGAAAGGTGATAAAGAAGCTTTCTGATTGGGTACACATGTTAACATATAATTTGCTAGAAAAGTGATAAAGAAATTTTCTGATTGGGTGGGGTGAAGAGTATTTGTACACCCAATCTTATAAAAAAAACAACATAATAAAACCTCCAAAATAATATTACCATATATATTTAAAATATATAAAATATTTATATATATCTTTTATTTATTTCCTTTTGACTTTAAAAATCCACGTTAAAATTTTTCACATTATAAATACGGTCTTCTATCTAAAAATTGTGATATAAATCTTGGAATTTCATTATATATATGTAATAATGTTTAATATAAATAAAAACTCTCAATTCGTTTTACACTAAAATACTGTGCTATTATAGTTACATTACATTTTAAACCTAAATGGGTAACGTTATAGCTATTGCCTCACAAATCAACCTCCACAACCATATTTAAATGGTAAAGCATAAGGGCACACAGCTACCTTTCAATGTATTTTTAGCTATCCCCTCAAAACTCAACCTCCACAACCATATTTAAATGGTAAAGCACAAGGGCACACATTTACCTTTCAATGTATTTTTATTTTTATTTTATTGTTTAATATAAATAAAACCTTTCACAATCGTTCTACATTAAAATGATGTGCTATGATAGGTACATTAAAATTAAATATAAAATTTTAACTTAAATGGGGAAGGTTACAATTATGGCCGTAAAAGTTCAACCAAAACAACTTTTAGTGACCACTCAAGTATTTAAATTGTAACGCATACTTTAGGTTAGGTGGCGTTACAATTATGGCCGTAAAAGTTCAACCACAACAAGTTTTAGTGGGCACTCGACTATTCCAGTATTTAAATTGTAACCCATATTTTAGGTTACGAGGTGTTATGAGACGTAAGTTATTTTAAGAGCCATATCTTTAGTTAACGTAATCTACTTATTTTTATTTTTAATTTGATATTTTTCTATTTTTTTTTAATTCTCATATGGGTGATAAATAAAAGATATAAAATTTTAATTTAAACAAAATTTAAATATTTGATAAATAACTAGAATATACTTTCAATTAAGACCATCAAATAAAAACAAATAATTAAAATAACCCATTCTAATAAAAAATACACCTGTCAACATAAATATTTTAATTTGGCCTTTTTATATTTTTAGATTCCAATTATTATCAATTTAATGTTACTGTGTAATCATATTGATGTATCTCAGCCATGTCAGTGAATAAAATATAACTGTAGATCGTTTGTACATCCTCGGTAGACGAAACCGCGCACGCCACGTTCGATCACGCTGGTTTCCGCCATCCGGAAACTTAAAACTGTACATGTAGATTCATTCTACTGCGTTAAATACTATTTGCCAATGGTTTGTTGCAACGGAGTATCTTTCTTGGTTTTTTTTAAATTTTAATTAACCTTATCTATTTCATCCATTTCAGGGTTGACATTTTTATGAATCACTGTCAAAAGCAGTCACATGTCATGAATGAATGGTATTTTAATGATTAGATTAAAAATAGTTTAATATGTTATGAAAGAATAAATGATATTTCAATGATCAGATTAAAAATTGTTTATGGGATTATTAGTCTTTTTATTTTTTTCTTTTTGCAATTCAATCATTTTTTAATTCAAATTGATAATGAGCTTATTTAACCTTTTAACATTCTCCTTACTGAAAAGACAATGTCACTAAATTGATACTAACATACTGCCATAACTGTCATCACATTCGAAAGTGAAATGCTTTTCAAATTCCACTACTTCAAAAAATACACCTCTTCTTCTCAAACTTCTTTAAATCTCTTCTTGATTAATTCGAAAACCACTCTCAAATTCCGAATTGTGGTTTGGGAAGTGAAATGCTTTTCGAATTCCACTGCTGCAAAAAATACACCTCTTCTTCTCAAACTTCTTTAAATCTCTTCTTCATTAATGTGAAAACCACTCTCAAATTCCGAATTGTGGTTTTGGAAGTTGTTCTGTCCATGTTGGATTACGTGGATAAGTTAAAATAGGGCTGTATTAGATAAGGATGAGAACCTAGCCCAATAAGGGAAAAAGCATAAAAAAAGGAGTTGTCTAACGAGAGGGAGGAATTGTCCGGAAGTCCAAAATTTGGCCGCAATCGGGGCCAAATTTTTTTAATAAATTTTACAATAACAATGTTTGAATCATGATTTTGATGGTGGAAATGGATTCAACACCATCAAAAACCTCTAGGACACCTAATATATTGAAGTTTAATAGTTATAAAGTGGATTTACAAAAATCCTTGCTGGATTTTCTTAAAATCTTACTGGAATTTCCATGATTTTCAGGGCGAAAAAGCAGTCTAGTTATTTTAAATTAATTTTTTATTTATTTTTATCAATATTAAATTAAAGGAGAATTTTTTCAATTAATTAAATGATTTATATTTTTATTTTAAATTAATTTTTCACTCACTTCCATCATGTGTGAGCTTAATGGTAACGAGCATGTGTTTTCTCTTAAGAGGTGACAAGTTCAAAACCAGAGAGATAGAGTGTATGTATGTCTTTGTAGGCTTAGCAGTTCGCTGAGGTGGGTCTCTTGTCCCACAAACAATGGGGTCTCATACACCAATTTGGTGTCTGGCTTGGCTGTGACCTTAAAATTGGATAATAATAATAATAATAATAATTAAATGAGAAACTTTTCAAGTCAATAATACATGTTGTTAGATTAAGTGAATTTGTTAATTTGTTTTTTTATTTGACCTTAAAATTGGATAATAACAATAATAATAATAATTAATTGAGAAACTTTTCAAGTCAATAATACATGTTGTTAGATTAAGTGAATTTGTTAATTTGTTTTTTGATTTGTCATTCACTTTCACTAATGCTAAAATTTCATTAATATTACAATATTAAATGAGAATTTTTTCAAAGTCAATGAGATATTTCAAAGTAAAAATTGAATAATTTTAAATATTTATTTAACAGCTCCTCTAGCTGCCACTGTGTCCATGTTTGAGTCATTGGATCAAATGTTAGACGATTGAAATTTTTTGGGCCATTAGATTGACAAGTAAATAGTTTTTTATATATTTTTTACAGTGTTGTTGTTTTTTTTTTTTTTAAATAAATTAGATTGAATTTAAGTTTTGGTGACTTTTAAGTTAAAATTTTGTTTTTAATAGTTTTATATATGTTTTAATAAGTTAAATTGAATATAGGTAATAAAATAAAATATTAATAAACTATAAAAACAACCCATGGTATTGACCCATGGTATTCATGTGGAATATAATTTATTTAAAGGGGGCAATTATACATAGTTTTTCTTGTTCTATATTATTTGTGTTACAACTATTATATTATTAAAAAAAATACATGGTTTTACTTCTATTCTCCTTATAGAAGTGGGTCTTTCCCCTATCGAGAGCCTAGCTGACTAGGCTTCTGTTGTACAAGCACAAGCTCAATAACATAGGAGACCATAGACTTCCTAAGCTAGCTTTAAATTCCTAAGGCTTAAAGGAGGTTGGTATAAAGACACCACGGCCTGATTAAACCATTGGGAGATCAACGAGAATGTTGCATTGCAAAACATTAATAACATTAAAAAAATTGTTACTTCTAAGTTCAAATAAAAAATGTGGTGTGAGAAAGATCTAGCAGCTAAAAGAATATTAAGATATTATAAGGAGGTCATTAACCCCACCCTAGAAGATCAAAAGTATCTCTCTGTTTTAACTAGCTCAAAGAAGAAAATTAATATAGCCAAGATTAGAACGAACTCTCATGAGCTCCATAGTGAGACAGGTCATTGAACATTTCCTAACACACCATGGATGGAAAGGATCTGCCATCTCTGTGAGAATATGAACATTGAGGATGAAAATCACTTCCTCTTAGAGTGCCCTGCGTACAACCACATTATATCTCAATTTCATAATATTCGTTGCAATACTGACCTTCCTAGCCTTTTAAGATGTTAAAATTATAATGAGCCCGGGAGGCTTCTCTCCAAGATTTTCGAGCATATGAATAAAATCTTAAATCAAACTAAATAACTATTTTCTTTAGGTGACCAAAGATTGGTCTCAGTGGACCTTAACCATCATCATCATCATCATATTCATAGTAGTATTTCTTAATATATAAAAAAATAGATTAATAATGAAAAATTTTAAAATATCTGATATTTTTTTAAATTTCCAAATTATTTCAGAGGACATGATTTATCTATAGCAATAATGATGAATGTTCATAATTCTCATTTCTTAATTAACACTAAATTTACCTTTAACTACTTAATTGTAATATTTTGTAACTACATACATACTCTTTCGAATTTTTTGTTGTTGTTAATGAATATCAAATTTCTTCTATTAAAAAAAAAACTATATACATATCTTTAATTACCTAATTGTGGCTAAAAAATTTACATGTTTTTTACTTTATAATCATAAACTAATTTCAGATTATATGATGTCAAACTTACTCAAATTTTTATTCTGAAATTTTAAACAAAGTTTTTCACTACATAATTTTAGCTTTTATAATTTTTTTATTTATCAATTCCAAACAAAAATTACAAAAGAGAAAAACCACTCAGTCCTTATTGTAGATTATAGTTTTACAAAATTGACACTATGTGATTAACAATAGAGAAAGTTAGTTTTGTCATTCGCGCAGTGATTTATTGATGTTCTCAGTTAAAATGGATCCTATTAGATGTATGGTGGCCAGAGACACAAAAAAAATTCAAAATAGATATCTCTTATGGCATCCATATTTTCTACAAACCATCCAATTTTTCCATCTTATACAACAATTTCTAACAATAATCGCTCACTTTACTCTACAATTTTTAAAACCGTATATTGTCTACAAACCATCCAAATTTTCCATCTTATACAACAATTTCTAACAATGACTGCTCAATTTCCTCTCCAATTTTTGAAATCCCCACCCATGCTGGGGAGATCACAGTGTGAAATAAAATTTTATTGTGGTTTTTTAAAGGGTTCATAAAAAAAATAGACAACGAGAAAGTCAATATTGTGGTATAATAACTGATTTTTGAATCATTGTGACAAACAAAACATCACATTAGCTCACATAATATATCTAATGTTATAAGGATCTGAGATGATAACAATTTTTTGAATCATGATAACTAGGTGACAACCAAAACTAAGTTGTAGCCGCAAGAAAAAAATCACAACAACTCACATAATATATCCAAGGTTGCAATGAACCCCATACATAGTGATGGACCTCATCGGAATTTTAGTGCACATAGAACACCACCCTAAAAATTCTATATGCTTGATAAATTTGGAATAACCTTTGATGTCTAGATTGGATGTCGAGGTGGGTGGTACAATAATTTAGGATGCTTCTTAAAGGGTAAGGGAATTTAGATACTCTAACCTTCCACGAAAGTTATAAAAAGTGAGACTTGTAGATTA
Organism: Pinus albicaulis; assembly: GCA_034641835.2. Classification (NCBI taxonomy): domain Eukaryota; kingdom Viridiplantae; phylum Streptophyta; class Pinopsida; order Pinales; family Pinaceae; genus Pinus; species Pinus albicaulis. The sequence continues at coordinate 584,824,395 of CM076577.1, forward strand.
TAGTTTTACAAAATTGACACTATTTGAATAAGAATAAGTTACAAACATTGGGTATTTAAAAAGTAATAAGAGGAAGGTACATGAGGGACATGGTAACTAATGTGATTCTTTGTACTATTTTTATTTAAAATAGTGATTTTATTTGTTGCATATAGGAAAATTTAGATATTATAAGAAAAATGTGATACTCTATGGTAATTTTCTCTACAAATGTGATGGAAAATGTGCCCTAAATGTTGACAATTTCATGGTTAATGTAGTATAAGCTACATGAAAATTTGTAGTCTTGTATACAAGATCAAGAAAGTTATACCCGATATCCAACACCATAGAGCAAGACATGTTCACCAATTCAACAACTGCTTCCAAACCTCTCTTAGTGCTAGAGTTTTTTTCTCAATAAACTTGTTTTTACTGCTTTTGAACTATGAAAGCCATCGTTGTTTCATATAGGAGCATTTATATCTTATAAGAAAAGTGTGATACTATGTTATAATTTTCTCTACAAATGTGTTGGAGTTGTTTTCTCAATAAACTTGTTTTTACTGCTCTTAAGTGATGAAATTCATCATTGTTGCATATAAGAGCATTTAGCTTTGATAAGAAAAGTGTGATACTCTGTTATAATTTGCTCTACAAATGTGATAGAAACTGTGCCATGAATGTTTCCAATTTCATGGTTAATGTAATAGAAGATAAATAAAAATTCATTTCTTCTACACAAGATCAAGAAAGCTATGCCGAGTAGCCAACACCACAAAATAAGACATGTTCACCAACTCCATAAATGCTACCAAATCTCTCTCAGTGTTGGAGCTATTTTCTCAATCGCCTAATTTTTACTGCTCTTGAAGTGATGAAAGCCACCTCTCCATACATTTTTTACTGTCTGCGCAAAGAACAAAAAAACCAACTTCATATCAGCAATACTGAAAAAACAACATGGCAGACATGAGGGACATCAGTGGTAAATAAAAATGTGATATTTTGAATATTTTCAAAGATCATGAAGGAAATAATACATAGGTGACTCAATAGGAATTGATCAAGATTAAATATGGAGGAACTACACGAAAACAACCTTTGATTTTGAAGGTAGAAAATCACGATTTATTTCTTTATTCATGAGGCATTCATGTTGGCATGATCAGACAAGGTATTTAAATTAACTTCAACATAGGCATTGTTGTGAAGCCAGCTCCAAAAATAGAAGAAAAGAGATATCAACGCCTTAGAAATAAGCCACTTCGAGGGGGCAACCTCCAATACATTACATGAATGAACAATTCTTGGATGATACAAATTACAAAACCTCCTTTCTATATATAGGAGTCCATGGGGCCACAATGTAATCCTAGTGGGGCCATAATATAATCCTATCCGACCTAACAATAATAATTTAAGGGCACAATAATAACAATATGGGGGTTACAAGGGTACAATAATAACAATAAGGGCTTACACTAACAACAATAAGGGACTATACTAGTAATATAGGGACCTAACATGCTCCTCTCCTTCAAAAAATTGTTGTCCTCAACGCTTGAGTAGCTCTAGGTGCTTATGTATAAAATTCTCATCCTCCCATGCAGAATCTTCAGTGGGTAAGTTCTTCCACTTGATGAGATACTCTGAAATTGATCAATTCCGTAGTTGTCGAGTTCTTATTTCTGTGACCGCTTTAGGTTCCAATATGATTTTTCCTTCCTCATCAAGGTCTGGCAATATTGTTTGAATTGGAAGATTTTCACCTATAACCTTCTTTAAGCATGAAACATGGAAAATTGGATGCACTCCTGAAGAAGCAGGAAGCTCCAATTTCTATGCCATAGTACCAATCTTTTGCAACACCTTGTAAGGACCATATTACTTTGGCGATAATTTATTATCCTTCTTAGCTTGCTTGAGGGAAATTTTTTTGTATGGTTGTAGCCATAAAAATACCCAGTCTCCTACATCAAAAATTCTCTCGCTATGTGCTGATCTGCCTGTTGTTTCATTTGATTTTGTGCCAAATTCAGGTTGTCCTTTAAGAGTTGGAGAACTTCTTGTTGATACTCGATGTGATCTTCCACTCCTTGAACCTTCGAATTTTCTCTTAAAGATGATGTGATGGATGGTGGATGATATCCATAAAGTGCCATAAATGGGGTCATTTTTGCTGCAGTATGGAAGGAAGTGTTATACCACCATTCAGCGAGAGGTAACCACTTGACCCATTGTGTTTGTTTATCAGATGAAAAACAACGAAGATATCCTTCCAAACATTTATTTACTATCTCATTTTGACCATCGGATTGAGGATGATAAGATGAGCTATTATTTAACTGAGTACCCAAACAAGAAAATAACCCCATCCAAAAATTTCCAGTAAAAATGGGATCTCTATCACTCACAATAACCCTTGGGTTTCCATGTAGCTTTTGAATTGTGTCCATAAATGTAGTAGCAACTGTACTTGCTTTAAATGGATGATATAATGCACAAAAGTGTGCATACTTGGTAAGTCTACCAACTACCACCATGATGACACTCTTTCCTTCGGACTTAGGTAAACCTGTGATAAAATCCATTGACATATCCCCCCAATGTTGACTTGGAATGGATAAAGGTTGTAGAAGACTTGGGGTCTTAATTGTCTCAACTTTATTCTGCTAGCAAACGAAACATTCCGCCACAAACTTTTGAATATTATATTTAAGGCCATCCCCAAAAAATTCTTTCTTCACCCTGTGGTAAGTTTTTAAAATCCTGAGTGTCCTCCTAAAGGAGAAGTGTGCAATTCCAAAAGAATATTTTGTTTTAGTTGGGAATTCTTACAGAGATATAAGTGATCTTTGTATCATAAGGAATCATTTTTCCAACTAAATGTATCATATGTACTAGGATCTTGCTGCAAATTTTGAATGAGTGTCCACACTTCTTCGTCCTTCTTCCATTCATCTCTTGCTTCGGGTATCCAATTTCGTTGGATAATAGAAATGGCACAAAGCAATGCTTCCACCTCTTCATTCTTTCTTGAGAGTGCATCTGCAACAACATTTAGCTTCCCTTTTTTGTAGATTATTTCAAAGTCATAACTCAACATCTTTGTGACCCATTTTTGCTGCTCTTCTGAAGATAATATTTTTTCCAAAAATTGTTTAAGACTATCATGATAAATTTTTACCTTGAAGTGTCTTCCCATTAGGTAAGTTCTCCATTTCTTTAGTGCATTGCTAACATTTCCTTCTCATAAATAGGTTTCTGTAAATACTTTCCTTTGATTGGACGACTTTCAAAAGCAATGGGTCTTCCTTCTTGAATTAAAACGACACCAATTCCATTTCTTGAGGCATCACATTCCACAATAAAGGTTTTTGTGAAGTCTAGCATAGCTAAGACCAGTGCTAGGCACATTGCCTCTTTAAGATGTTCAAAGGCCTTAGTTGCTTCATGAGTCCATGAAAATGCATCTTTCTTCAATAATGTTGTTAGAGGTGCTGCTATTCTCCTATAATTCTTAACAAACTTACGATAATACCCTGTTAACCCGAGAAATCCTCGCAACTGCTTTATGGTTGTGGGGACTTTCCATTCCTTAATGGCTTTAATTTTGTTAGGGTTTACCTTAACACCCTCGTGAGATACAATATGACCCAGATATTCCACCTCTTGTACTCCAAAGAAACATTTGGATGTTTTTGCATATAATTGTTTCTCCTGCAATAGTTTGAGCACCCTGTCAACATGTTCAACATGATCCTTCCAAGACCTGCTATAGATTAGTATATCATCAAAAAATACTAGAAAATTTTTTCTAAGGAAGGGTTTGAAAATGGAATTCATCAACCCTTGAAATGTAGAAGGTGCATTGGTAAGGCCAAAAGGCATGACCAAAAATTCATAATGACTCTCATGAGTTCGAAATGTTGTTTTTGGAATATCTTCAGTCTTCATTCTAATTTGATGATATCCTGAACGAAGATCCAACTTGGTAAAATAAATTGCTTCATGTAATTCATCCAATAATTCATCAATCACAGGAATGGGAAATTTATCTTTAATGGTGAGCTTATTGAGCTCCCTATAATCGGTACACATGCGCCATGATCCATCCTTCTTGTGTACCAATACTACACGAGCAGAGAAAGAACTTTGACTAGGTTGAATTATACCCGCCTCTAACATTTCTGCAATCATACGGTCAATTTCACTCTTTTGGACATAAGGATATCTATAAGGCCTGATGTTTGGATGAACACTTCCTGTAATCAAATGAATAGCATGATCATGATCATGAATAGGTGGGAGTCCTTTGGGAGTTTCAAAAAGCTTGGAATGATTGTCCAAGACTTTTTGGAGATCTGCAGAAATAGATGATTTTGATGTTGGAACTTCTAGTGAGCATAATTGTTCAATTATGCCTCATTGTTCTTCCTTTAGAAGCTTTGTCATGACATTAGATCTTATTATCTTTCCCGGCTTCCCGGAAATACCCCGTAATTCGACTTCCTTTCCTTCTGAAAATTTTTTCAAGAAAATTTCTTGAAAATTAAAAGCTACTGTCCCCAAAGATTGTAACCATTGTACTCCTAGTAAAACATCAGCACCTCCCATAGGAATGGAAAGCATTGTACTATTCAATACATATTCCCCCATGGTTAGCTTGATATTATGGCATTTTCAAGAGCAATTTATAGTTCCTCCATTTGCAACCATCACTTGACATTCTCTCTCTCTCTCTCTCTCTCTTTTAAAACCCTATACACAATGAAAATTTAAGTGTGTTCTTAATTATACCTACTTGGCCTCATCTTCATCTCCGCAACCTTCGAAATTAGACCTAAAACCTAGACCTAGTTCCTTGACTGACATTCCTATCCAACAAAATTCAAAACAAAACCATAATTCACTAAGCTTATATCTAGCCTAATACCATTACATCTCCAGTCTCCTCATTGAATGTAAAAGTGACATTGAGAGAGCCCTCTCTGGTTTTGGTAGGGCTAGCTACCAAACCTAAATATTGGTTTGATTTTACCTCCTTCAGTCTCCAATCTCAGCCTTGGGAAATGGAGGGAGTGATAACATTTTTGGCGTTGTTACCAAGGAGTGATTGCAAAAATTTCCCTGGGGATACTTCTTTTTTTAAACTGAAGGTTAGACTTGTGGGTTACAAGTTCTAACATTCGAAGAAGGAAAAGTTAGTAAAATTGAGCCAAAGTGCAAATTCTCAAGAAAACTGGCTCCCAAAAGATAGACTAGGTCAAATCTAGACCCAAATCTCTCATCAATTGTTAATGACCCTGAGAGTCTTTTAATAAAGTAGAAAACAAAATCTCAGAAATTTAGAAAAGGTTTACCCCCACTTGTGAAATAAAACTCCTTGCATATGAGGTTAATTGCTCCAGAAGATTTGTTCTTCAATTTTAAATTTGAGACATATTTGTTCAAGTCGAAGTCTGAATCCTTCCTTTCAGAAACTGTCTTTGACCCCATTGATTTTGAGGCCTACTTTCTATTTTCTAATTCTTCTTATTTTGAGCTTGATAGTGAAGTATGGTCTAATTTTCATAAACTTGAGGGTTTGGTCGATAATTTTCAAGTAACTTCTGAAAAATATTATTTCCAATACCAACAACAATATTTTTCTTCACCACCTACAATCACACCTTCTCACACAGCTAAATAATCATCCCTCACTTTTATTCCATCATTACCTCTACAGTTATACACTCCATCAATACCTTCATAACCCCCTCCATTAGTCATTGCCAAATTTTCTCCGTTGATTCTACCGCCACAACTCATTGCACTACCTCAGAATTATGGTCAAATATTTCCTCTGTTTTATGGAACATCAGAGGTTACTGCTCACCAACAAATTTTTAAAGTAGTTTATTTCATCGATCTTGAATAGATTAACAATGATGATACCACGATGCGCATCTTAGCAGAAAGTTTCTTGCGGGAGGTAAAGAAATGGTTCCACTCCCTAACAGTTGGTTTTGTAGCTAATTCACAGTAGCTAATTGATTTATTTATGGAAAAATGGGAGGAGAAGAAGAACCCTTTAAATATTCTAGTTGAATAAAACGCCTTGAAAATAAATCCTAATGAGTCTGTACAAGAGTTCACAGCTAGATTTAATAGAATTTATGACTCCATTCTTGAAAATATCAAGCCTCTTACAGGCCTCACATTACTCCATTACCCTGATGGTTTCAATCCTGATATGGCTTACCAGCCGAGAGAAAGAAATCCATCTACCCTTGAAGAAATGCAGAGAAATGCAGTGAGCATTAAAGTGAATCTGAATATCAAGAAGTCAAAAATCAAAATAGAAAAGAGGGTAACCATCAAGGAAGAAACATCTACTTCATCAGAGGGAAAACTTGACACCTTGATCAAAACAATGGAGAAGATGATGGATAAAATGACCATCGCGGATAGACAAGCTAAGCTCTCAATCAAAAATCCCAATTTCAGGGGTTAAAATCAGCATCCTCAATATAGGATCAAGAAAATGGAACAAAGGAGTCATGATCCACAATGTCAACAAAAAATTCACACTACATTTCAAAAAAAACTATACTGAAGACCCTAATGAAGAAGAAGAATATATTTCAGGCGAAAATAATTTATTTGAGGAAAATTAGAAGCCAATTTTCCTTACTGAAGAATATCAATTTTCTGCATAAATTTATGAGTCGGACGATCAGAAATATGTTTTTTGTAATGATGATATATTACTTGTATGAACAAAAGATTACCAGAGGGGATATCAAAATGTTCTTACCCAGGTGTAGAGGCAGTATGTTTTGAGAAATAGGAACGTGCCTATAACCTCAAGTAAGAAAAATAGAATTTTCAAACAAAGGCTCACCATAAAGAGATGACTACTTCAAATCAAAGAAAATATAAAGGACTTGTTGTTCCTAATAATGCAAAAGAAAATGAAGCTTCTAATGGAAATCAGAAGAAAGATAAAGAAGTTCAAGATGGAGTACAAAGAAAGGAGATTCCACACAAAGATCAGCCCAAAAAGAAAGACACACCATCCAAAGAGGTAGAAAAAAATTCTTCTCTTTTTAGTATTGAAAATGAAATCTCAAAACTGAAAATCTCCATTTGTTTAACTGAAATAATAAATACTAACTAGTATAAGTTTCAAGTAGTCGAGTTTCTTAGGGTAGATCAAATTTCTGATATGGTGAATGTGAGTGATGATCACCCTAAAATTTTATTTGGTCCTGCTCTAGATGGTGACTTAGAATATAGTGAGGTCACTCCTTTTTATTTTAGCCTCAAAATCCATGATTGTATCCTCCATAATTCCATGTTAGACTTTGAATCATATCATAACCTCATGCCTAAAGTGATCATGGACAAACTAGGTTTGGATATCACAATACCCTACCATGATCTTTACTCTTTTGATTCAGGAATGGTTAAATGTCTTGGTCTCATTAAAGATATAGTGGTGTCTTTAGAGAAAATTGTAGCCAAGAATGTCCTCATGGAAATTGTTGTAGCTGATATCCCTCCCAAATATGGAATGATTCTCTCCTGGTTATGGGGAGAAAAAATTAGAGGCACCTTGCAACTTCACTTTTCCTATTCTACTATACCGGTCTTTGGGAAACTCAGAAAACTATAACGGGAAAATAAGATGAAGTACATTATCAGTAGCAAATAAAATCCTAATAATCACCCAATACATGCTTTTCACACGGATTTAGAGTCTTTCATCTTATTTAATGATGATTGTTCAACATCCTTAGAAGTTTTGATTGAAGAAAAAGCAGAAAATTTAGAATTTTCAAATTCTGTTTAAAAAATGTTAAGTGCAGAGAAACAAGAAAAGATGCCAAATTTCTTGGAGCCAAGTGCATCAGCCAAAAAGAGAGATGAAACAGTGAAAGAAACAAAACCTATTGGTATACAAACCTTTCTCAAGCAGTTAGTGAATATCAATCATCCAAATTGCAACTTCTCGACGAAGAAAGTGGTTTGTGGACCTCGGATTTCAATGGAGCTTTAGGTAAGGAAGGAGTTGGAATAGTGGATTCACATCCCTATGAATCATTCATCTAACCTTCCTCCTAATGTTCGAATGTCTTCTTACAAATTGGCATTTTATTGTTCAAACAATGAAGCAAAATATGAATCTTTGATAACCAGTCTGAAAATCCTTAAGAAATTAGGTGCCAAGAAAATTTTTGTGTATGATGAATCCAAATTGTTAATAAAGCAAGTCAAACAAGAATACTAGGCCAAGCATCCTAGAATGTGAGCTTATCGCAATGCAGTGTTAGACATCCTCAAGAATTTCACTGAATATAATTTTTCATTGATTCCAAGGAACATCAATGTTATTTTTTATTCTCTTGCTACTTTAGCCAGCATGTTTAAAATTCTAGTGTATCCAAGCAAGAAGTATGAAATTAATGTCAAACATCGCCCTGTTGTTCCAGATAATGTTTAGTATTGGCAAGTTTTTTAAGATGACAAGAAAATCAACAGCTTCTTGCAGACAGAAGATGAGTTTGTGAGTTCACAAATGGATGATCAGTTTTATGAATATGACCAAGAAATACATGCAGCATAAATGAAGGTACTATAGTTGAAATACAACTCTATTCCAAGAGGTATTGTACTTTTGGAGAATATTTTTGATCAAGATGATGTTGCACGGAAACAAACAATACTGCCAACAAAAGTAGGAGTGGAGGACCTCAATCTTGGCACTCTTGAAAATCCCAAAATGGTCAAGGTTTGAAAATACTTGAGCTCAGAAATGAAAGGTAAATATGCAGCACTCATGTCTCATTTTGCTGATGTTTTTGCATGGGAGTATTCCAATATGAACATGTATGATAAGAGTATAATTCAACATACTGTTCCTTGAAAGCTTGATCAGAAGCCTTTCCTCCAGAAACTAAGGAGAATGAATCCAAAGTTGCTGCCCTCCATTAAAAAAGAAGTAATTAGGTTGTATATTGTTTGTATTATAGTTCCTCTTCATTTTTCAAATTTGATGTCAAACTTAGTGCCAGTAAGAAAGAAGACCGATGAGATTCACTTGTGTATAGATTTCCAAAATTTGAATAAAGTATCGCTGAAAGACAATTACCTTCCAAATATGGATCATATTCTACAAAGGGTGGTTGGTTCTTCCATACTTTCATTGTTGGATAGATATTACGGGTATAATCAAATTTTAGTTCATCCGGATGATCAAGATAAGACAACCTTTACAACACATTGGGGTACTTTTATGTATGCTAAAATTCCCTTTGGATTGAAGAATGTAGGAGAAAATTTTCAATGTGTGATGAATATCACCATTGCAATGAAAAGGATGTGTTTTTGGTCATTTATCTTGATGAAATGACAATTTTTTCCAAGACAAATGAAGAGAATTTGCAGCATTTGAAGGAGTTATTTTAGAAGTGTGGAAAATTTGGCATATCACTGAATCCAAAGAAGATTTTGTTCGCTATGGAAGAAGGGAAATTGCTTGGTCATATCATATCTAAAGATGACATCTAGAAATATCCTTCAAGGATTGAAGCAATTCAGACTTTGGACTATCCTAGAAGCAAGAAAGAAATCCATTCATTCAATGGTAAAATCAATTTCTTGAGAAGGTTTATTCCTAAGCTTGTTAAACACTCAAAAGAAATTATTAATATGTTGAAGAAAGACATCGAGGTGAAATGGTTCGATGAGGCAAAGAAATATTTCAATCAAGTTAATTTTTCATTGTCTCATGCTCCTATTCTTATCAGCCCAGATTATACACTTGATTTTATCATTTTCTCCTTTTCTTCTGAACATACTCTAGCTGATGTCCTTATACAAAAGAAAGATCAGAAAACATAATAGCCCATCGCCTTCTTCAGTAGAACCATAAGAGACATAGCCTTGAAGTACAATGATTAGAGGCTCAATATTTAGCTCAAAAATTAAAGTGCTCAGAAATGCTCTAAACTATAATGACCAGATAGAGTTCGTCACCAGGATTCTGGCGCAATTCATTTCGTCAAAATCCTACTCCGTATGAGTAAGTTATGACCCATTGTCTATTTTCTCAAACAGGTAAAAATGTGTATAACAGTGATAGGCTTATGACTTGGCAGTCCAGTCAGCACCTTAGGAATATCTAGGGAATATTCTTTAGTTTTCAGCCAATGACACTGTGACAAGTGTCACAATTAGATTTGCCAATGTTGTTTGGGAAATTAAGATTTTTCTTCCTATTTAAGTTTGAAATTTGAATTATATGGGTGCATTATTATTTTTATAATGGTGTAATTTGAGCCAACAGAGAAGGGCCATGTGGAGCAGCCAAAGGCAGACCAGAACTAAACTGGTGGGTAAGCGTATAAATTTATATTCCAAAGTTTATACTTTGGATATGTATTATCGCACATTGGAACAAAATATACACTGAGGGTCGGGGTTGAACCCACGACCACCCATGTGCAATTCTATCGTGCCTTTGTCTCCTCTACTCTATGGGTCCAAACCCCTCCCATATGCTCATAAGCGAAACCAAGGGAGAGCGCTTATTCACCGGTAGGAGAGTTAATCCATTAAACATGTTTATTTTCCACTAAACTGGGTTTAAGCCACCATAACCCATTGTTAAGCACTAAACGCGCTTAGCTCTAACAACACATTAAAATCCATTTAAAACGAGCTTATCCTCAAGTTAATGCGCAGTTAGACTGGCGACAGAGTTGGCAGAGTCCGCCAAACGTGGCGGAGCTCCAGTTTTAGTGGAGTTATCTGGCCAGATTCTAGATTTAGTGGAGAAATTGCAGGAGAAAATGGTTTTTCCATAACTCAGGAAATTTTCAACAAATTTGGTCTCAAGAAGAGTCATTCTTGGTATATTTTTATGTTTTGGCGCCTTTGGAGAAGGTTGCAGAGGCAACAGGAGGCTGTAAACACCACTTTTGCACAATTGAAGCTAATACAAAGGCCCATGACATGGAAGTTGGACCAAGGAGATGTAGCCCAGGAGGGGTGAACTCCTTCATCAAAACCATGTGTATTTGACTCAATTGTTTGTGTTTGTTGTGTGTTTATATTCTATTGTTCAGCATTTAGGTTCCATGGTTTTATGTTCATGAAATACACTTAATCTCATCAATTTTGTTTATTTGTAAATCATAAGCACATGTATAAACCATTGTACAAGAAGAAAACATAAGCACTTTCATTATAAATATGAAATGGATATTAGCACATCAATAACTAATAATCAATTTTAGATCAAGCTAGTATCAGAGAAAAGGTTATTTCTTGCTTTTCTTGAGAATGTGCAAGAAGGGTTTTAAGAGTTTCAATTTTGTGATTCTTACAAGGTTGAAGTTGGAGAGAAGAGAAGGGAATCTATTCTTTGTTACTCCTGAGATTAGGAAAAGAAGAAAGAGAGTTGAGAGAGAATTATCTTCACCCAAATTCCCACTCATAGCTGCACTTAGAGCACCTCAAGTTCTATCTCCAATAGTTGATATTGAAGAGGTACAAATTGCACAAGAAGCTGAGTTGATTGACAAGGTACAAGCATCAAAATTTGAGCTTGAATCCTTAGCCATTATTTCATGTGTTGGAGAGACTCAAGGACATTTAGAAGAGGAATATGTCAAGGGAGACTTCAAGGACATTCAAATAATAGTTAAAATCATGTTTGATGCATTCACTGCAGAAAGAGTAGGAGAAGGTTATAAGCCTCCACATTGAGAAGGAACTTCAGATGATAAGAAGGATGAAGAGAAGAGTTGGAAGAGAAGTGGAGGAAATCCACCTCCATCTCCACCATCCGCATCCTCATCATCTTTGTCAGCATCATCTTCTATTTCCACCACAAAAACCACCCGCACTCATTCAAAAACCCCAAAAGGAAAAAATCCATTACTCATGTTGGACATCAAGTTTGAACTTCCAATGTACAATGGTGAAGTAAATGTAGATAATTTGGAAAATTGGATCCTTTAATTGGAATTATACTACAAAATTTAGAATTTACAAGAGAACGACATAAAGGTCCAGTTGGCTTCATTGAGGCTATAAGGAGCAACACCAGAATGGTGGGAGGCAAAGAATCAAGAGGAAATGCGAATCCATGGTAAGATATCCATTTCTTAGGTTGAATTCATTTCTTCCATCAAACGACAGTTGCATCCATTAGCCTATATTAAAAAATAAATTATGAGTTGGAAAAGCTTTGGGCAAATCAAGGGCCAAACAGTTCAAGAGTACACCCAGGAGTTTAGAAAGAGGGCTTTGTTGTTAGGAGTAAACTTGAATTCCCAAGGCGCACTCTTGAAATACATTGGGGGTTTACATTCCTATTTGAAACAAACTATCCTTATGTTTAACCCAAACAACTTAGATGAAGTATGTGTGCAAACCACACATCTTTAAGCAAGGGGAAATAACATTTAGGAAGAGGGTAGTAAGAATAAGCCATTCAAGGGTAAGGGAAAAGAGAAGGGAGGAAAATGGAAGGGAAATAAGAATGCAAGCATCAAGAAAGAAGGGGAGAAAACTACATGCAAACATTGTTCCAAATAGGGGCATGATGAAGCCCAATGTTGGAAATTACATCCCGAACTAAGGCCTAATAAACCAAATAACATGGGGAAACAAAACATGATTACCACCACACAACATGATCTTGGATCTGATTCCGAAGATGAGACCAAGATCATAGCCATGGTTAACAAGGGAAAGGAAGCCATAGCAAGTACTATTTCCTCAGATAGCCACAATAATAGTCCAAATGAAGACACAAGGATAGAATTGTTCCATGTGAGAGTGATTTCAAATCATACAAAGAGTGATGAATTGTTCGATAGCGGGTCACAAGAAAACATTATTTTATAAGAATTGGTCAAAAATCTTAACCTTGAAACCGTACCACATCATAAACCATACCCTTTGGGTTGGATATTTAAGAATGCCAATATACAGGTTACAAGGAAATGGTTATATCAATTTTCTATTACTGCAAAATTTGTTGATGAAGTCAAGTTAGATGTGGTTCCACTTGACATTTCCGGAATTATCTTGGGAAGTCCATATTTGTATGACAGGAAAGCAGTGTTTTATCGCCATGAGAAAAAATATCATTTTCTTAAGGATGGGGTGGATTATATTGTGAGAGATCATCGCAAAAAGCTAAATATTTATTTAGTTAATGCAAGGAAAATGAAGAGGCTAGTTAATGCAAGTAAAAATTTTGTGCTTCTCATGATCAAGAAAAAGGATGATGTTGACTATGAATCTTTTGAAGGATGTGATAAAAAATTAAAATCTGATTTGTTTGATTTTGTAAGTCAGCATGGAAATATGTTTCAAGAACCAAATGGTTTACCTCCGAAGAGGGGAATTCAACATGAGATTCGGCTGCAGCAGGATGTTCCACTTCCAAAAATTGTATCACATGTCAATTATGGAGAGTTTGGAAGTCAATAAGAAAATCCAAGAATTGATGAAAAAAGGTATCATATGCCCATCTACTTCGCCATGTGGTTCACCAATTTTTTTGGTACCAAAGAAGGACGAGACTTGGTGCATGTGCATAGATTTCTGTGCACTAAATAAAATCACGGTAAAAATTCACTATCCACTCCCATGCATTGAAGATATGCTTTATTAGTTAAAGTATGAAAATATTTCACTAAGCCAGACTTATGAAGTGGTTATCATCAAGTTAGAATAGCTGAGGAGGACATTTGAAAAACTACATTTAAAACTATACAAGGATTGTTTGAGTGGCTAGTCATGGCATTCGGTCAAACAAATGCTCCAACTACTTTCATGAGAGTTATGAATGATGTACTAAGACCATTTCTAGATGAAATCATCATTTTTTAGTTAGATGATATTTTGATATTCAACAAATCAAGAGATAAACATGTCATGCATGTGAACAAGGTACTTGATGTCTTGAAAAAAGAGTAGTTATTTTTAAAGATGTCAAAGTGTGAGTTTGGAAAGACTTATTTAGTGTATTTGGACACATTTTTGGAGTAGGTGAGTTGAAGATAGACCCTTCCAAAGTAGAGGTCATTATGAATTGGCCCAAGCCCAATACAGTTACAAAGGTAAGAAGCTTTCTTGGGGCAACATAGTATTGGAGGAAATTCCTTGCTAATTTTTCTTCCATTGCAGCTCTGTTACATGCATTGACAAGTGTCAAGAAAGTCTTCCATTGGGGATATACGCAGCAAAAAAAATTGATTCTTTAAATAAAAAGATAATTTCAGCACCAATATTTTCTCTTTCGGATCTTAGATAGCCATTTGAGATCCAAACAGATGCAAGTGATTACACCATGGGAGTAGTTCTCATGCAACATCGTAAGCCTATATTGTTTCATTCTGAAATTTTTAATGGAGTTGTGACTAACTATCCCACCTATGAAAAATAGTTATATGCATTGGTACAAAGTATAAAGAATGGAAGCACTATTTGACGGGAAAAGAGGCCATTATCCAAACCAACCATCAGCCATTGCAGTACTTACAATCATAGTCAAAGTTTTAGCAATCAAGACATTTTTTATGGATGGGATTTCTACAACAATTTCATTTGGTTATCAGGTATATAAAGAGAATATACAATAAGGTAGCCAATATTCTCTCTAGGCCTATTGTAGATTCATCTATTATACTCAAGAACAATTCAGTTATGCATGAAAATTACATTGAACAATATGCATATGATAGTGATTTTCAAGATGTGTATGAAATCTTGAGTCAAGGAAACCAAAATGAAGAGTTAGATTATCATGTGCATAACAGTTTGTTCTATCACTTAGGCAAGTTATGTATACCACAGGGAGAAAGAACCAGTATCATAAGGGAGGCACACAGTTCATTGATTGCTGGATATTTTGGTGTAGGCAAGACGATAGCGAATATCCCAAGGTATTGTTATTGGCCACGCATGATTGATAGTGTTAACAATGGAAAATCGTACAGTAGAAGATGACATTATTTAATGTCAATCAGAAGGGTTTACAGGGCTGGAAGACATTACATAATCAGGAAAGTATTTAAAAATCTCTAAGGTTTCAGGAAAAATCAAATTTGAACAAGTCATAAATGGTTTTGTGCACAAAATCCTTCGATAAGTGTGCCTTTTGTGCGCTTTTCGACCCGAAATGCGCGCAATCCTGGGAGTGGAGAAATGTCACTTTCTCGGACCACACAAAGCATAGGACAGTTATTTCACACACTTGAATTTGCCTAAGGACATCTGCCAACACCTCCTTAGACATTTAGTGAGCACACAACGGAATATTTGGAGCACACAAAGGAATCATACCGCTCTCTTGGGTCACCATCCACAATGTACCAAGAGAGGGAAGGAGGATTTGAAATCTCATATATAAGGACACCATGAGGTGAAGAATTGGTGAACGCATTGTTATGATGGCCAAAATTTCCCAAGCAATACCAGCAGTGTGTGATCCAGAGCTAAAGATAGAGGGGACTCAAATGTTGGCCATCCAACATGTTTAGTCCAACACGGTAGAGAGAGAGGGAGACTTCACTGAGGCAAGCTTGGGATTAAAACATCCTTGCATCAGGACTTAAAACCCATGTTCTAGGGGCCCTTTGGCAAGAGGGTAAAGTTTCACTCTTATTACTACCAGCGCTCAATAAGAGGGGCATAGAGCCACTATTTGTATTATTGTTTTCGTTTGACTCTTTTCAGAGCTCGTGTTTATTTGTTTTAGTTTTTAGTTTAGTTTTAGTTTATGTATGCATGCTATTTCTCTATCTAGAATGCTTATGATTCTAGCTTGTTCCACTAACTTGCTTGACTCCACTTATTTTTCTGCCTGTTACCAATAACTTAAGTGGGTAGACCATAGCCCTTAAGTTGGTGTGATTTCATATATACGTGCACCAAACACACTCCAACAGGATTGGTGACTCCACTAACGTTTATTACCAAGTTTATGTGGTTGTGCATTTTTTGTAGAGGCCTTTTTCTGTGCTGTGGAATGGAGTTGAATTTCCCCTGATTTCTCTTGCAGTCCCTAGTTCATCCTAAGTGACAGACTGAAGTAGAATAGGTCCAAAATTTTCTTGTAGGAATTTTTGTGTGTTTTTCGTGCAAGGCGCGTGTTCAGAGCTGACCCACGTGCAGACAATGCGCCTGTTTCATATTTTTGCGCACAAAACATAGAATGAGAAATTTCTCCCATGTTTATGTCTTTTCCTACTTGTAAAGTGCTTGGCAGCCTCTAATACACCTGCCATCACTGGTTGTGGTACCCTGCAGCTTGTTAAATCTCACTCCTAGCTACTTTTTGTAGGCTTAGTGTCAGTTTTACTTCAAGTTGATTTTTGCAAAGTTCACACATAGTTTAAGTAGGGGAGAAAAATAACTTGCATTCCGAAAAGAATTTATGTTTTGAAAATTTTGGTACTAGCACAACTAGATAACTAGCCAAAGTAAGTGGCCGAAGACCATGCAGGCATAACTAGTTTTCTTTTTTTCTAGTGTAAAAAGTTTTAGTTTAGTTCAATTTTTGCACTAGGAATTTCGGGACTAGGATTGAATTGTTCCTAGAAGAGAGAGTAATTTCTTCTACCTTTGCACCCTCCGGTGATCCTAGGTAAGCATATGAATGCTCCCTATTCAAAATTCACCATCTCCCTATAGTTGATCACATAGATTAACTAGGAAAAATAGAAAGAGGCCCATAATCTGCACATGTTTTTCTTTTGAGCAAGGAACAATAAAACATAGTTTAAATAGGGGATTTTGTAAAGGATCATCGAATATCCACACGTTCAAGATATGTGCTTGTCCACTTTATTCTCACGCACATTCACTCACTAGGAGAAGCAAAGACACCTAAAACTAACTTAACCAAACTCACTAAATTCTCCCCACAGGGGCCACAAAAGAATTTATAGCTTAAGTTAGGATCAAGGGGGTAGGCATCCAATAAGCCACCTTGATCATACTTCATATTGAAACATAGAAGTTTTCTATTTAGGGAGCTTCAAATCCACCTACCATCCCACGGAAAATAAAACCCGAGCATGACAGAGACCCCTTTCAGAGGGGGTTAGGCTTAGGCGCAGTGCGGGCAGGTATCAGTCAGGGCTACCTGGCTTGGCTGATACTTGGTATTGTTAGTTGACTTATGAAGAAGCCCAAGAATCAAATGCTCAAGTGGGATGGTGGTTCTTAGTGGCCAAAAACTACAATATCCTTTCTCTATAGGTGACGGTGTAGGCAAGTTCCAGACCCTCTACCCTTACCTTGGTGGATTTTCTTCGGCTGATCGAGTGCGTCGCCAACTCTTACAGGACGTTGTGCCGGCACTCGCAAGAAATCTCCTCAAGGCCCAATTAAATTTGAGTGTGTGAGGATGAATAGGTCTTCTATAATTTTTAGTATCATATGCAAAAAAAGAAAAACCACTTTTTTGATTGCTTGATCACATAGATTAATTTAAAGGGAAATTTATCTTATTTTTCGTTTTGTTTTATGTATGTGACAAGAATTTTTCTTTGATCATAGACTCTATCCTCTCAAATTTTTCCAAAACCAAACGTGGTTGACACAAGAATGGACCCAATATGACCTTGTTGATCTAGGCATCTTTTGGACCTCCCCCCATTACCGGGAGGGGTTCCAGGTCTTTCGCCATTTAGGCGTCAAAGACAGAACACTGCCACCATTATTTTTTCTCCCTTTATTGGGGCATCCTTATTTGGAAACCCTAGTCAGTCTCCCAACACCGCACCACATACCACTCCTCCCACGACCCCTAGAGGGCAGAGCAGTGCATCCCATTAAGGAATCCAACCAAATACACAACAGGGTACGTCGCAGAATAACCCTCTTCCTAACCAGAACTTTATGTTTTCGCATAGTGAAATGACGTCAACCTCCCAGTCACCTTTCTTAGCTTCATTAAATCTACCCGATTTGACCAAGCTAACGAATGACCCCATAGCACACAATCCTAAATGACCTCCCATGCCCACAAAGCTCCCTTCAGATGTTCCAAAGTTTGAAGGAAAGAAAGTGGAAGACCCAGGTAATCATGTCATGACCTTCCACCTGTGGTTCTCATCGAGAATTATCATTGACAACACTATTCGATTGAGACTATTTCAACACACTATGACTAGAGTAGTCGTGAAGTGGTACGTGGAGCAACCCTCAGTTTCACATCAAACCTTTAGCGACCTCACCACCGCATTCCTAACATATTTTCAGTTACTCATTCACCATGATTCCAGAATGGAATTACTGACTCATTTTAGACAAACCCTCGCCGCCATCCATATCTTAGACCATCTCCATGAATGGAGGTGGCACCATAGTTTATGTAAAGCTAAACTCGATGATCGGGTTCTCTTAGATTTTTTCTTGAAAACTCTTATAGAAAAGATTTCAAAGGATTTGGTGCAACAGAAACCCACATCTGAAGAGGATGCTATCAGCAAAGCCCATCAGCTTGAGCTGATTTATATACAGTCGGGATATATTTATAACATCCTGCCTAATGCCCCGCACCTGCAAACTTATCAAGAATTTCCAGGTGCATCGAACTCTGCAGATGGACTAATTGGGTCATTGACCCGAGGTTACATAGGCAATAGCAGCCAAAACCCTAGTTACACATATAGTTCTACCTATAACGTACCTCAACCCTGTTTTCAAAGTCATCATATGCCTCAACAAAATTTGACCAATAGTGCGCTAGCGTATCACCATGGAGGACCTTATCCTCCGGCTCAGGGAAATCAATACGTAGAAGAAACACTAACAGAAGAGCTCCCCTCCAATAGCCAGGTGCAAACCAGGGACCGCGTTATGCTCAGTCCCCACCACAAGACCCGCCTATGCAGACCAATGTAGACGTGAACTTTGTGCAGTCATCCTAAAACCAACCACACCAATACAACTAGGATAAATACCCTCCTAACGTGGTGAAGAAAAAATCAAAAAACAAGCCAAAAGGGAACCCTGGATGGGGGGGCACAACTGGTAGTTCCCACCACTATCCGAGGCTTGAGGCAACTCCAACTGGAATCAGAGCTAGGAGCCAAGAAATGCCCAACGGCAGAGCAAAAGGCCACCTCTTCGAACAAACCATTGTTGTTCGATATTTGGTGAGTACGGCCACTATACTCACCACTGTCCAGATCTCCCTGAGTTGAAGAAGCTACAGAGTAACCGAGGACAAGGATGATCTTCCCAGCAACCAGTTGTGATGTAAGAACCTTTCCCCCATTAAGGGACGGTAAGCACTCAACAACAAAATATAGAACACTTCGGGTAAAACAGCCATGAAATCTACATGACTGGGGAAGATATGTTTTTCCAAACATAGAATCGCAATTACGACACCCCACCAGACACCAATATGTCACGGGAAAGTATCAGTGCACCGACTACACCTTTTACCATTTCAAAGATTCCTATAGAATCATTGTCGAAAATGGCGAAGGGACCCAATAGGTGAGCAGGAAACTACTCCAAAGAGGCTCATAATTATATTATCGTGGATGATCTAGCACAATCTCTTGCTGCTATGTCAACTTTGGAAGTATTGCATTCATTCCCAAAACAACGGAAAGCCCTACTTTTCGCATTAGGCACTATCGACCCTACTGATACACGCCTAATGGATTTTGACTTAGACAAAGCCACCCCTAGGCTTCCTTCCATGGTCGCCTTCTAGATACCAGTGTTGGTCCAGAATATCACTATTCACCGATGCATCATAGACGAGGGTTCATCCACATGCATCATGTCCAAAAATGTTTGGTAGAAGTTAGGTTCTCCGAAACTAAAACCCTCAGTCATTACACTTAGATCATATTATGATCATCCATCAACCCCCGTTGGTCTTTACCAAAATGTCCCATTCTGCTTAGCTGGAAATATCGTCCACATAGACATTGAAGTCTTGGATGCTCACCTAGACTACAATATACTCCTTCGACGAAGTTATGTGTACGCCATGTTTTCCATAGCCTCCTCCATCTTTTGCATCATGATGTTCCCCCATGAGGACCGCATCATTACTGTAGACCAACTGAAGCACAATGAGAAGTGACCCCTAAAAATCACTGATGTAATTCTACCCTATTTAGATACATCCTTGAATTCCCTCCCACGGTACACCGAATATGGCCTCGTATAGTTCAAACCTTCATCCATTCTAGGGTGATTCCTAGGAGATCCTCCCATAATCCCCGAGTCATCGCCTGATGTCACAGGGGATCCGGTGTGCAAGATGTCTACATTAAGTTCCGAAGCTCGTCAGGACACGAAAAAAAGTAGTAATGGCACTGAGTCATCGGCCACGACAACCTCTCTAGCCTACGCCACCTCCCAAACCCCTTTCCTCTACCCCCCAGCTGGTTTCGTCTCCCAGCAGGTTTTGGAAACACTCGTATTACCCAACATATCATTGGAAATCCCAGTTTGGTTACCTCATTCCCCTTGCAGGAACAAGAGCCACCCATGTTACTGCAACAGGATTGAAGCCCCTCAGCCCCGAGGAGACCCCACTCATCCACAAAATAGTTGAAACCACCCCTGTAAAGGAAATTCCCATTACAAAACCGGTGATTACAGCTAAGAAAACCAAGAAAAGAGGAAAGAAGATGGTGACCCCCTCTGTTCAACCGGAATCACCAGTATGCACCATATGTGACGTAATAGGTCACCCTACCCACATCTGTCTAGAACTAGATGAATTAAAATCACTCCTTGGCTTTGAGACAGACATCGCGTTCTCGTAAAAAGGAAGCTACCACCAAAGGTAAAGGCAAAGCATTGCGTACCAATCACGCATGCGCTCTCTGCAAAAACTATGGGCACTATACCTATCATTTCCCAAAGATCCCATGATATAGGATCCCCCCACCCAATCTCTCGGGGATGAACCTCGTATCATCCTGTACTTACAGGAAGACCGGCGATCACCTGAAAGGCTCCCTGCTAGACCCCCTCCCCTAGTTGAAAGGTTCGTACTTTGCAATGAACTTGATCATTTCTTCATTGAATGCCCAACTTTGGAAATGTTCCAATGATGGTACCTATTCCATATAGTATATCGCGCCGACATGGAAGTCCCATATTCATGTTAGATATGCAGTGACAACCACCCAGTACGTCATTTTCATTAGATACCTAGATTCCGCACAGCTCTATCCTGTATGCGATCAACCATAGTCTGACTCTCCCGAGAAGATGGCACAAAATCGAAATCCATGAACAATTTGACAACCCAAGAGGATGTGACAGACAGATCCATCCCTTTCTTGTCAACTGAGGGGCAACCAATTCGAGAGATTCTTCCCCCACTAAATGTCGACAACACGACACATCATATACGATTCATATCATCATGTATCGAAACTATGACTGGATCTATCTGCTCATTTACCATAGGTGTCGAGTTAGCTGCAACTACGAGAGTAGTTGTACCTATGACAGTGTAGACCCAATCCATATGCACGCTATCGACTGCATCTGGTTCCACCACATCCACGATGGAATCATTCTCATGTCTCTCAACTAGCTTCGTACGGATTAACCCCATTCAACATAACCCTACCCAGGAACAATCCCCCTTCGGTCCTTATTTCATTCAGATGAAGATATCCTAGAGGCTATGATGGAGCCAGATTATCCATGGGATGCAATGCATCACCGTTCGCTTTTTCTCCCCAAACAAACATTCAGTCCTAACAAGATAAAAGAACAAGAGATCTATGCGATCGAATCAAAATATTTCCTTCCATCAGGAAAATTCGATTGGTTCAAAAGCCCCATCCCAGCGCCTAATGCATTTGATGAAGGAAATATGTCGAATATCACACCTACCATCAAGGTGAACATATCCCAAAATCCTGCAAAGGTCGAAGAAATATCGCTGGGGACAACATGCTCTCCAGAAGAAATAACCTCTTATACCCAATTTCTACAAGAGTATCAAGATATCTTCGTGTGGGACTACTCAGAAATTCCTAGCCTTATTCCTACTATCGTAGAGCACCATATTGACACTTGGCCTGATGTACCTCCAGTACACCAGAAACAACGTCAACTGCACCCATATAAGGCAGAAGCAATAAAGCAAGAAATTGACAAGCTTCCCAAAGCCGGGTTTATCTACCCCATCGCCTATACATCTTGGGTTTCCAACCCTATTCCTGTCATTAAAAAACAAGGCACTATACACATTTGCACCGATTTTCAAGATTTGAACAAAGCTTGTCCTAAAGACAATTATCCCACTCCATTCATCTACCAAGTCATCAATGATTGTGGAGGACATGAGGCTCTATCCTTCATGGATGGGTTCTCCTGGTACAATCAAATCCAAATCCTCCATACAGACCGGTACAAAACTATGTTCACCACCCCCTGGTGCACATTTTCATACAAGGTAATGCCATTTGGCCTGAAAAATGCTGGAGCCACCTTCCAAAGGGCCATGAATTATATATTTCATGACTTGGCACACCTTATCCTCACCTACTTGATGACTTGACTATACACTCCAAGAAGCACTCAAACCACCTCCAGGATCTGTGATTGGTATTCCAACAATGATGTCAATACAACCTACACTTGAACCCCCTCAATTGTGTCTTTTGCGTTAGCGAGGAAGACTCTTAGGTTTTATTGTGTGCCAACAAGGCATTTGTGTGGACCCCCTCAAAGTCCAAGCCATCAAAGAGGTACCACCCACTCGAACCCTCAGGCAACTTCAAAGCTTGCAAGGGAAGGCCAATTTTCTGAGACGCTTTGTCCTAGATTATGCCACCTGTGCTCAAGGGTTCCTGCACCCCCTTCACTAGGACATCCCATTTAAATGTCATGATTATGCCTAGAAAGCATTTGACACGCTGAAAGAAGCATTATCTTCAGCACCCCTCATCAATCCCCCAAACTATGACAAAGATTATATCCTGTATTTATCAGTTTCTGAGTCCACATTGGCCAGAGTGTTGGTCTGTGAAGCCTGTAATGTAGTGGGAGACCGTATCATTTTTACAAATAAAAAGAATTTGAGTTCTAGCCTGACACAGATATAGATCCATGTCATCAAAACTGAGCACCAACGATGCCACCTATAAAACTCTACCACCTAGCATTATCAGTGAAATAACTATAATTAGTCGCAGAGTATAACTCATTAAATGCTTGCTTATTTGTTACAGTTGCATATGTTGCCAGAAAGCAGAAAAACACAGATAAAAGGTCTGATGCAAGAATGGTTGAATTTATACTGTCTTCCTTAAAAAGAGGGTGCTGCACTGAAGGTATTTCATACACCCACAAGGAGAAACCAGGATTCACAATGTATACTGGTTACCCGATGAACACCTCTTCTTCATAGCAACCGATGACTCTTGGTATGGAGATATTCTCCTATTCTTGCGAACCGAAAAGTTTAGATCTCATCTCACCTGAGATGAACTTCGGTGCATACGCCAGCAGGGCCCTCGATATCTCCTCATGGGATATGTCTTATATCAACGAGGCATGGACACCATTTTATGGCGGTGCCTTACCCATGACCAAGCAGGAAAAGCCCTTAATGACTTCCACGGAGGCGCTTGCGGCGGCCACCTATCTAGCATGGCCACCGCCCAAAAAGTCCTACGGGCAAGATATTTTTGGCCCTCCTTGTTTCGCGATTGCATTATAGAAGTAAAAATATGCCAACGATGCCAATGCTTTGCCCACAAAGCAAGAGCACCTCCCGCTCCT
This sequence comes from Pinus albicaulis, assembly GCA_034641835.2. Lineage (NCBI taxonomy): Eukaryota > Viridiplantae > Streptophyta > Pinopsida > Pinales > Pinaceae > Pinus > Pinus albicaulis. The sequence continues at coordinate 584,848,176 of CM076577.1, forward strand.
CTACATCCTATCATCGTTACCGGTACCTTTTGTAAATGAGGGATTGACTTCAAGACTTGCAACCCCACCTCATCGGGCAACCATAAATACATCATCATGGCTATCAACTATTTAACCAAGTGGGTTGAGGCCATGCCTACATACGACAACACAACTGAAACCACCACTCGATTTTTGTTCAACCACATGATCGCCTGATTCGGCATCCCCAAAGAGTTTGTCTCCAACCATGGGAAATACTTTGAGAATGAAGTTTTTGAGGAACTATCTCACCACCTTGGATTCACCCACAAATTTGCTTCACCATACTACCCCCAACCCAACGGACAGGTAGAAGCTATTAAAAAAGTAATCAAAACTATGTTACAACACGTGGTCAATAGCCATAAAACCAATTGCCACCATATGCTCTTTTCCACCCTGTGGGCATACTGCACGATGGTAAAGACATACACTGGTTTCACTCCCTTCCACTAAGTATATGGGGTCGAGGTCATGATTCCCATAGAATGCAAGATCCAAAATTTACATACCACCATCGAACTCCTTGATGATACCCAACCTCTAGAACAACGCCTAGTACAACTAGAGTTTGTTGACGAAATTCTATGACAGTCGCTACAACACAATGAGGCCCACAGGAAAAGGGTAAAATCATCGTTCGACCGCCAGATCAACCCTCGCTCGTTCACCGAGGACGAGCTAGTCCTCCACTATGATGTTGCAAAAGAAGACCTAGGACGAGGAAAGTTCGAAACCTTGTGGAAAGGACCATACATCATAAAACATTGCCTCCGACAGGGGGTATACAGCTTGACGGAACCATATAGGACATGCCTCATCAACCCCAACCACTAAATTTTTTGACAAAAATACTTATTTAAAAGCACTCAAATTACCATCATGGATCACCAACCTGAACCCTATTTCGGATTTGCTGATGGAGCATCAAGATGGTCTCAAAGTCTAGCCACAGCTGCCTAGGTCATCTACCACCCTGACCGATCACCACCCTACTCAAACGGTATGTGCATCAGCTCAACAACAAAAAATTAGGCAGAATATGATGCCATCATTGGACTTATGTGTGATTCCCTCCATCAGGGCATACGCCATATGTATATCTACCTCGATTCCTAGTTAGTAGTGTCGCAGTTAAACCAAACATTTGAGACTAGAGATACACATCTATTTAGAAAATATTTGCGTGCAAAAAGATTAAGAAGACAATTTGACTATATTACATTTACACATGTACCAAGGAGTTAAAACCAAACGACTGATCGCATAGCTAACAATATCCTAGACTGGAATTCATCTTGAATAAACCATCATACATAAAAAACCAAAAATATAGATATCCATCAACATAACATCATACATAAACTAAAATAGGGGAAAAAACACGTACAGCCGCAAAAAATATCTCTCATATATATATATATATATATATATATATATATATATATATATATATATATATGTCACAATGTATATGTTTGAGTACAAAAAATAGTGTTGCTGGCCCAACTGCCAGCCCAAAGATACAAAATTCGTCAAAAATAAGGGAAGCATCCTCATAATGGGTGCTTTCCCTGTGTACAAGTATACTCTATGGTGGTGCCCCCTTAGGAGGGGCACTTGGACCCACAACCACTCCTGGTGCCACCACTGGAGTTGTCGTCGCAACCGAGATCGCCACCCTACGTAAAATGGGTCAACACTCCCTCTCATGGGCCATCATGGTCTCCAACCATAACTCCTCGAAGTCATCCATAAATCCTCAACAGGCAACCCCTGGTTCAATCGGTCCACTCGACCCTAGGCATTCTCAAGAGCTGACACCCGAGCAATCATCTCCTCATTACGAGCCTCCTCTATATCCACACGTGCTACTGCTACATCAGCATGAGCCCGCTTAGCCGCAACCTTTGCAGTGGCTGAGCTGTTGCCCTCTCCTGAGGTGCCAACACCATCACCAGGTCCCCCAGTTGCACCTCCTCCCTGACCACCCCTAGGTCTCCATAGAGGATCGTGGCCAACCAATTGAGCCATGGGGCGACTGACCTCGCCAACATCTACAAGAGTAACCAAAACAATGTCAGTGTCGCTAGGAAAATGCATAAGTACATATATACTCAAATAAAAATAGAAAACATATATACCTGTAGGCCCCCAAGCATAAACAAAAGGGAGACCCATGTCTGGGTCCCCCCGGAAGTCCATCCCCACATATGGGAATGGAAATAACATCTGTGGGTTGGCCTTGAACTAGGCCTCTGTCGTGGTGTTGCAATAACGCCCCACCATGCCACCAACTCCTTGCGGTATCACCAGAGCCCACCTCCTCATACAAGGCTCCCGTGGCCCCCCAAGAGGCACCGCCACTACTAGCCTCATCAGTACTACCCTCTCATACATAGTGCTGCACAAGATACTGGCATACACAAAAATCTTAGATTCATTATGGACCTTGTTGAGTTGCGTCACCATTATATCATAGAAGAAACAGGCAAAGTCATAGAAATGCCCGGACTTTAACCGGTGCAGTACTCCAACCTGTGGGCCCGATGCTCGATGTGGAGCCGATGACCCTGCAAGTCATACAATCACTACCAGAGCACATCACTCTGCCAAATCTGTCACAGATGCAATGCTGATGCACCCCTCTATAATAGGTGCCCCACCACAGTGATGCCTCTGAAACCTCTCTAGATTCACTCTCCTAGAAGGGAGTGGATACCTCAGTGCCTCACCATGAGGCAGTAACCTAGTCACAAAGTACACATCCATCTCAGGATGGATGACTAGGTTTTTCCCCCGCAACACGAACATGTTGCACCTCCTGTGCCAGTGTCGGATCAAGTAGCATAGCAGTCGGTCCTGCAACCGAGGAAGCTCATTCTCCGCAAACTTCAGGATCCCCCATTGCGCCAGCTGACAACGTGCCCTAGCATCAGCAACCAATGCGATATGGATTTCGGGCCAATCATGCTCCCTCCACAATAATCTATTATAAAAACAGGTACCCATTAGTACAGAAAAAACTCACAAAAATAGGCAAAAACAGAAATATACTTCGCCTCGAATTTGCATGCCTGTCCCTTAGACAGGCGCACTTAGCGCACACCTGTATTTTGCACACAAAGGGGAAGAGAGCTCTTTAGCGCGCTTATCCCCCAAAAATGCACATAAAGAGAGCGTGCCTTTGCCCCGATCGCCCATGCAATCTAAGACAAAAATCACCCAGAATCTGTACAAACCCAGTCTGTACGAACCCAAACACCATCAAACTAAAAAAATTAAAGTGCAGGATGTCATGGAGGTTACCTAGGCATGATATCGCTAAACCCTGGTGCTCAGGCTGACTACAACGGTAAAAAATGCTACACATAAGCCTTTTACCTCTCAAAAACTCAACAAGTAAAAATGAATTCAATTAGGGCCATATTCACCTATATATTGCCCTTTTCAAAAACTTGGGATGGCCATGACTAGAGATCAAAAGGTCCATTCTATGAACCGTAAGCTGCATCGCGACCAACACTCCATGATGAACAAAGGCGATGCCACACAATCGCACTCCCAAAAAATTGTATTTTTAGTGCCGATAGGTATGCCCTCTCTCATCTTCATTTTTAAAGCTCATGACTTTCAATAATAGTTGATAAAGAAGATTCTTTCACTTGAGGTAGTTGTTTTTGAAGGAAAAGCTCAGAAACCATCCACAACGTCATCTCCTGAAAGTTCCAGAGCAGGTATCACTCTACCACCAGCGTTATAGAGTCCTAGTCAACTCTGCATATCCTAACATCATTTATCCATCAGAAATCAACCATAGGGTCCTCACATCTCACCTTGTTTATCATCACCTCACCCTACACATGATAAACATCCTCGTTGGTCGATAAAACCTCCCCTCCATGGTGCTCGTCACACATATTAGATCATATATCATAGCAAAAGTGACACCATGTCCATATCACTTTAGTCCGGGAAGCACCTCATGCCCATCCATTCACCATGCATAAAGTCAAGTTACCATACATGCTAAAACCCCATTCTCGAACGATCATTTTTTGTAAGCAGATCAAAATATCATTACTACGCCTCGCATTTGGCCCACCATACCTCCACTAGCATAATCCCATCTGCGATGCTTTTTTATCTGCTTCATCAACCCCGCGCATGAGACCAACCAATGGGACCCCCACCCTCAACAAAACACCTTCCTCACAACATCAGTGAGCAACAAATTTCATGTTTTGGGGTACAAGTCTCTGTGTTTTATACAAACCAAACCCCATTATTGTATTGTTTTGGTAAGTGTACAAAGACCTCGAACAGTGCACTACGTCCTTCACCCTCCATCCATCTTTTTATCCCATGGCAGCAGTCCCTCAACACCCTTGGTCGGAGTATTACACCCCCACACACAAGCCACCATGACATTCATAGCCGGTTTACAACCACCCTGAAAGTCCTACCGACTCCAGGGATTTCCCCATCAAAAATAACTATGACTGCCACCAAGCTGCTTAGTATACTCTGAACTTGGGCCACTGAATCCCCATCATCAATTTTCAGTCACCCATCACCAACATGCCTATGTTAAGCCCATCACATCCAGGTCCCCGACCCCTGATGTCGGCGACCCCTCGGCCGGTTGAGGCTTCTTTTTTGTGGACTTTGACACATATGCTCCAAAAAGGAAGCAATACCTTGGATCACCCCTCTCCATAAAAGGGGCATCTTTGGGTGGCACTATGGGAGAGATCATTTCCCATAGATGTCATCAATCCTCCTGACACTCGACTACAATAAAATATTTCATGTCAAGAGGGTATCATACCTTAAAACCATTGCACTTTGATCAAATTCATCAAAGACACGTGCCTCCATAAGCATCTCTTTCAACAGAGCTTACCTGGGAAGGTCCCAGCCAACACCTATGTGTACAATGTTAATATATATTCCATACTAAGCTTACCCATATGGGTACCATATTCCACCTATTGTTAAAGAAAAAATGCCCTTGAGGGTGTCACCAATCGTCCTAACAGACATTAGTGGTACAGACAGAACATATATCTGTCAAATAGATTTGTTTAACTAGCCACAACATCACGAGCATGGGACATGCCCGCCTCGTAGAAAATTTGTATATGTATTGTATTATATTTTCTTACAGGGGTCCTTTAGGACACGGTCATTCTTGGAACTGGTGCAGGGTGTTTTCAATTCCAAGCTTCACGTAGGTCTCTCTCTCTCTCTATGCATGATATACAGAAAAGAAACTATAATGTATTTCGGCTATACAGTTTTTCCTAGACCTCACACATTAGGGGGCAACTGTTAACATTGGAAAATCATACAGTAGAAGACGGCATTATTTAATGTCAAGCAGAAGGGTTTACAAGACTGGAAGACATTACCGAATTTAGAAAGCATTTAAAAATCTCTAATCTCCGAGGAAAAATCAAATTTTAACAAATCATAAATGCTTTTATGTGAAAAATCCTCTGATAAGCACGCCTTTTGTGCGCTTTTTGACCCAAAATTCACGCAATCCTGGGAGTGGCGAAATGTCACTTTTCGTGACCACGCAAATCATAGGACCATGATTTCACACACTTCAAGCTGCCTAAGGACAACCACCAATGCCTCCTTAGACATCAAGTGAGAACACAAAGGAATCATACCCCTCTCTTGGGTCACCATCCATAATGTACCAAGAGAGGGAAGGAGGATTTGAAATCTCGTATATAAGGCCACCATGAGATGAATAATTGGTGAACACATTGTTATGATGGCCGTAATTTCCCAAGAAATACCAGCAGTTTGTGATCCAGAGCTGAAGATAGAGGGGACTCAATTGTTGGCCATCAAACAAGTTCAGTCCAACACAGTAGAGAAAGAGGGAGACTGCACTAAGGCAAGCTTGGGATAAAAACATCCTTGCATTGGGACTTAGAACCCATGTTCTAGGGCCCTTTGGCAAGAGGGTAAAGTTTCACTCTTATTAGTACCAGCGCTCAATAAGAGGGGCCTAGAGCCACCGTTTGTATTATTTTTGTCGTTTGACTCTTTTCAGAACTCGCGTTTATTTGTTTTCATTTTTAGTTTAGTTTTATTTTATATATGCATGTTATTTCTCTATATAGTATGCTTATTATTCTAGCTTGTTCCACTAACTTGCTTGACTCCACTTATTTTTCTGCCTGTTACCAATAACTTAAGTGGGTATACCACACCCCTTAAGTTGGTGTGATTTCGTACATACGTGCACCAAACACACTCCAACAGATAGTGTATCTTGTTTTATTAGAGGATGTTCTTTATGTGCAATAAGTAAGCCTAGTAATAGGAAACTTGGATTGTACACTCCACTTCTGGTTCCTTCACATCCATGGGAGATTATCTCAATGGATTTTGTAGGTGGTCTTCCAATGTCAAGGAAAGGTCATGATTACTTGTATGTTGTTGTAGATAGGTTTAGAAAAATGTGTCTTTTGATTCCATGTAAAAAAACAATTACAGCTGAACAAACATATCATCTTTTCTTTCGAAATGTATGGGTTCATTTTGGTCTTCCTACTTCTATTGTAAGTGACAAAGATTCCCAGTTTGTTGGGAATTTTTAGTCAAAATTATGGGACATGATGGACATGAAGTTGAAGAAGAGTACAAAATTTCATCCGGAAACAGATGATCACACTAAGGTGGTTAACAAGACAAACATTCATCTTCTTAGAGGCTATTGCAGCAAACATCCCAAGTTGTGGGATGAACAGTTGCATTACATTCAACATGCATACAATAGGGAAAATAATTCTACCACAAACACATCGCCATTTAAGGCATGTCTTGGGTACTTGCCAAGATCGCCTTTGGAATTCATCTTTGAGAAAGATGTCACTATAGATGGTCATAGTGACATAGATAAGGCAAGGAATTTCATTGAGAAAAATTAGTTGGTACATCACACAGTGTAAGAAAAACTTGAAAAGAGTCAAAGCAGCTACAAATGTTGATCACAAATTCTAGGTTGTAGATGAAGTTTGGTTATATATCATCAAAGAAAGATTGCAAGCGGAAGGTAAAATGTTCAAGCCAATCCTTTATGGTCCATTTAAAATTCTGGAAAGGATTGGTACTAATGCATTTAAGCTAGATTTGCCTCCTTATATGAAAATGTATTCTGTCGTTAATGTTGAGAATTTGAGATTTTTTGAGCCTCCTTTTATTGATGATCAAGGAGAACATGTTCAGCTGCCATCAATAAATGATTTCTCACCAGAATATCTTGATGAAATTCAACAAGATATTATACTTGACAGAAGAACCAAAACTTCAAGGAGAGGGAATGTCGAATATCTAAAAGTGGGACTCAAGGGACAAAATCCTTCCAAGGCCAAATGGATGGAGAGTGAAAGGGTGAGGGAGATGTACCCTCACATGCTGAACAATTGATAGTATATTTTGGGCTCCAAAAGGCTTCTAGTGAAGAGGAATGATCAGAGGCTTAGTATTTAGCTCAAAAATGAAACCTCTCAGAAATTCTCTAAACTAGAATGATCGGATAGAGCTCATCACCAAGATTCCTGCACAATTCGTTTCATCAAAATCTGACTCTATATGAGTAAGTTATGACCTGTTGTTTGTTTTCTAAAACATGTAAAAAATGTGCAGAATAGTAACAGACTTATGACTTGGAAGTCTAGTCAGCACCTTCGAAATATCCAGGGAATATTCTCCATTTTCCATCCAATGAAACTGTGACATGTATCATAGTCAGATACGCCAATGTTGCTTGGGAAATTGAGGGTTTTATTCCTATTCTAAGGTTAAAATTTGAATTATATGGGTGCACTGTTATTTTTATAATGGTGGAATTTGAGCTAATGGATAAGAGCCACATGGAGCAGCCAGAGGCTACCATGTGCCCTCCCCCATGGCATTGTATGGTGCACATTATTTGAACTCTAATGTTATAACTTGGCCTAAGGTAGAAGGCTTTTATATTTGCTGGACAAGATAACTATGGAGGTTTCTCTACAACTGGCAGATAAATGTAGTAGATGGTAGAGACTTCTTATATAGCGGACATAGATAACTATTTGGTGGAGGTTCTATGTAGTGGAAGTGCCACAGTTGGTGGACTGGCACTAAAGTGTTGGGTAAGCGTAAAAAAATATATTCCAAATTTTATGCTTTGGATATGTATTATTGCAGCTTGGAACAAAATATACGTCGAGGGTCAAGGTCGAACCCACGACCACCCACATGAAATTATATCTCCCCTCCGTCTCCTCTACTCTGTGGTTCTTAACCCATAAGGAGTCCACATATATTTAAATATTGTCCGCACCAGAGTTGGGGGTTTGGAGGGGGCCAGCCCCTTCCCATATTCTCCTAAGCGGAACCAAGGGCGAGCGCTTATTCATCGCAGGAGAGTTAATTCGTTAAACATGTTTATTTTCCACTAAACTGGTTTTAAGCCACCATAAACCACGGTTAAGTGCTAAACGTGCTTAGCGCTAACTACACATTAAAATCCATTTAAAACGCACTTATCGTTAAGTTAATGCACATTTAGACTGGTGGCAGAGTTGGCAGAGTCTGCCAAATGCAACAGAGCTCCGGTTTCAGTGGATTTTTCTGGCTAGATTCCAGACTTAGTGGAGAAATTGTAGGAAAAATTGGTTTTTTCCATAACTGAGGCAATGTTCGACCAATTTGGGCTTAGGAAGAGTCATTCTTGGTATATTTTGATGTTTTGGAGCCACTGGAGCAGGTTGGAGAGGCAACAGGAGACTCAAACAACACTTTTGCACAATTGAATCAAATACAAAGGCCCATGCCATGGAAGCTAGACCAAGGAGATGTAGCCCAGGAGGGGTGAACTCCTTCATCAAAACCATGTGTATTTGACTCAGTTGTATATGTTTGCTATGTTTTTATATGATTTTGTTCAGCATTTAGTTTCCTTGATTTTATGTTCATGAAATACACTTAATCTCATTAATTTTTTTGATTTATCAATCATAAGCACATGTATAAAACCTTGTATAAGAAGCAAACATAAGCACTTTCATTATAAACCTGAAACTAATATTAGCACAATAATAACCAACAATCGATTTCAGATCATACAATATCATTGAAAAATAGGCCTTGGCACTAGTTAAATCATTGAATGACTTCTGTGTATATATTCTTCACTCTCATGTTCTTTCATATGTCCCAAACACTACTGTCAAAGATGTGCTAACACATAATGATCCTGAAGGTTGGTGTGACAAGTGGATAGCTGCCATGCTAGAGTATGACTTGGAAATCAAACCTACAAAAATTATCAAAGGACAAGGCTTGGCTAAGCTCATGGCAGACTCAAAATTTCATGCCTTGGACATCAATTTCATTACTGCATTATCTGAGGAGAAAGAGGTTGATTCATTACCTCAGGTATTTGGAATTTTTTCTTCATCGCCATGGTATGCTGATATTATTCATGTGCTACAACATTTGAATCCTCCTCGTGGCTTGCCTAACAGTAAAGGTACATTTTGAAGTTGAAGGCTCTTAAGTATTGCATTCATAACAATGTTTTGTATTGGAAAGATCCGGGCGGAGTTTTATTGAACTGTTTGGTAGAAGGTGAAGTGGAAAAAGAGATGAAATATTTTCATCAAGGTGATTGTGGTGGTCATATTTTCTGGAATACTACAGCAAACAAGATATTGAGGGTTGTATTTTATTGGCCAAGTTTGTTTTCCAATGTTTATAAAATTGTCATGAGTGTCAAATTTTTCAGGAAAAGAGAAAGCTCTTACCACTTCCCTTGAAACCAAATGCATTTCAAGCACCCTTCTAACAGTGGGGGCTTGATTTTATTGGAAGGATCCACCCTCCATCATCAGCTCAGCATAAGTGGATACTTGATGCCACCGATTACTTCACAAAGTGGATTGAGGCCATCCCCACGAGGCACACCGTCATTATTTAGTTTTTGGAGAGAAATATTCTCTCTCATTTTGGCCACCCATGGAAAATTATTACTGACAATAAAACTGCCTTTAAAGATGATAAAATTTTGTGATAAATATCACATAAGACATGGACATTCTAAAACATATTATCCTCAAGGCAAAGGGTTGGATGAATCGTCAAAAAAACCATTGGTGAACATAATCAAGAAATTACTTCAAGAGAAAAAAATAAATTGGCACAAAAATATCATAAATGCTTTATGGGCGAACAGAGTTAGCAAAAATAGATCAATCGGTATGTCACCTTTCCAGCTAGTTTATGGTGTAGACACAGTGTTTCCCATTTCTTTAGCAGTGTCAGTGATGAAAATTCTACAAGAGATCAACAATGATACAAATGGAAACCATAGAATAATTAGTCAAATGATTCATATACAATATTCAAGGGAATAATTTTTCAATCACACTTCAAAATTCAAGAGAAAATCAAGAAGATCTATGACAAGAAAAAAAAAATTGATGATTTTAAATTAGGAGACGTTGTTCTTCGATGGGATACCTGAAATGAAGACAAAGGAAAGCATGGTAAGTTTGATGACATATTGAAAGGTCCATACAATATTACAACATTCAAGGTAAACAAGGCATTTTTGTTAGAAGATATTGATGGGCAGGAAACTTTGCGAGGACTAGTGAATGGTAGGTTCCTCAAACATTACCTTACCAGATCTTGAAGAAAAAGGTTCACTTTCATTATAAATATCATTTTATTTGTTTTCAATGAATAAGGAAGCTATTGCAGAAGTGTGAAGCCTGAGGAGAAGGCCACGAGACTTTATGATCAGCTCATGTTTTTCTTTTAAAAATTTCAAAAGTCAAGTCAGTTTTTGAGTCAAATTCATTTTCTATTTTAGTTAGTCATTTCAGTTTGTTGAAGTTATTTCAGTTTCCATTTTTTACTCCATTTCCCAATGGATGAGGCTATCTGATATATGGTGTTATTAACACCTTCTGAAGGAGCTTACATCCCCAGCTGGAGCCAATGTTAGTGTCTAAATTTTCAGTGATCAAATACACTCTTTCGGGTATACTTGGTAGTGGTCCTTGGTCAAAATTTTATGTTTTCAAAAAAAAATTCAAATAAAATTTTGTTCAATGAAAATTGTCTAGATATGAATGCTACTCCCTTCACTCATTCATGGTCATTATCAAAATTCAAGTTGATGTCATTCATCATCATTTGGGTCATAGATCAGTCAACATACCTCCATCGAGGTCATGGTATAGGTTTAGTTTGTTTCGCCATCATAATGTCCAATCATGTCATGAAAGAAGGAAAACAAGAGTCATTTTCACCATAAAAATCACCTTAATTGGGAGTTAGCAAATATAGGAAAATAAAGTAAAGGAAATATTTATTTTCTCAAGAAGTATGTTACATGATCAAGTTTTCAGAAAGAAATTTTTCTCAAAGTATTTATGATTTCACTAGAAGACAAAAAAGAGAATTTTGTGAGTTATAAAAGGAAATGAAGCTTCTTGAAGTCATTTAATACTTTGATGTTCAAATATCTCCTCTCTTATCCTCACAACACTAGACATCTATCTAAAGGTACAAGACAACCAGCAAAAATTGTGCGAAACTGCTCTGTGCTACACCTCTGGTAAGTTGCGCTATGCTTCTGGAAAACTGCGCTACGCATCTGGAAGTTGCTATGATTTTGGCTTCCAAGCTCCAAAAGGTTATCTAAGGTTCAGTTCATCATTTCACAAAGGTTCAGAGACCTCCAAACCAATAATTGAATGTTCTGTACATCTCCTTGAAGTCAAATTCTTAAGCAAATGGTGGATTCCCTCATCTAGGTTTTCTCCACTATGTTTTGGTTTCATTGATGATTGGTTACTTCAGTTGGTAAAACCATAATTTCATCATCTAAAAACCCTCATATATTTTCCATATGCCTTATAAAAACAATACATACCACTCATACCTCTCACAACTATCATTTTCACCCAAACCCTAGTTTTCACTATGTTTTTGTAGAGAAACTAGGAAAAAATTGTGTTTTAACCTTTTTGGCACATTTCCCATACCCATTTCAAAACTATTCACTTGCGTCCTATAGCCAAATCATCACCCTACCTCCACAATTTTTTAGGGATTTTTCCCTAACTCTCTTCCACCTCATTTTTGTCCCTAAAACCACTGTACCACTATTCCCTGTTTTCCCAATTTTTCACCTTCCCTTTCCACTACATCAAGCTATGGTTTTTCTTGTTTAAAAAAATCATGGAGGGTGAGAAGAGGGTCCATAAGGGAGGTCATAATTCCAGGTTTTAGCCATCCAACTTTTAGGAGATCAATGCTTCTCCTTATGTTAAGAGATATTTTGAAAGTAGTGGTTGTTTAAGGTTTTGTGAAAGAATCTAGGAGGTAGGTTGTCATTCTCAATTGACAAGCCTTTTTGCCACCAAATTCAAGAGAGATAAGGCTATTTTTAAAAACTCAACAAGAAATGTGTGTCTAATTTAATTTTCCCTTAATTAAATTAGACAATAAAATGTAATATTACCTCATAATCACTTGTAATAGTTAAGTTTGTGTGATAAACTTAGTTAGCTCATGAATTTCGAGTTAAGGGTGGTTGGTGAGGCATGCAGAGTGATTCTATTAGTTATTGAGTCCAATTTGCAGTTAGTGAATTAGTTTAATGCATGAGAAATCAATTAAATCAATTAACTGAGTTAAAATCAGTATAACTAGTTGTAACTGATTGTTGCACTAGTGAGAGGTCAAGAGAATTAAATCATATTTAATTCACATGCAGTGATATTTCATGTAACTGATGATTTTCTATTAATAGCTAGATGCATGTCAGTTCCAGTGGAGACCCAGTCGAGACAAAGGTTAAAGGGATGTTAACTATCAGTTGTATTATTAGTAGGCTGCCTGCATGGAGTAAAACACCCATACGATTTCCCATGAGCATTTCACAATTTTGGAAGGCTAAATTTCCTAAAGAATAGGGATTTCATTCCACATGAATTACACAAGCAAGGCAGGCTGAGCAGAGGCTGAAAATTAGCTAAGTGTTGGTCGATTTTGTCTAGATCAGTGTGAGACAGTTGTGAGAGTGCAGGAGACTCTTGTGAGAAGAGTCAATTGTAATTGTTTCATGATTCCTTGGTGAATATACAACAGAAGATAGAGGGGTTTTGAGTAGCAATATTTCCTCGGGAAAATATCTGTGTTTTGGTTTGATTTACTTATTTCTTTAATTGTTGTGATTGGAGATCATGTTTATTTTCCGTAATTAAAGTGTAGAAAGGTTCAATATCTTACTTTAGCATATCGCATGATCAGATTGAATCCATTGGTATAAGTATTGTTTGTATAATTTCTACATGGTATTAGAGTGCAAGCAATCACTATAGTGGAGAAGAAATTGAGTTTGTGATGAATAGCATTTGAATTTGTAAAAATATTCTTTGGTGCGACAAGTGGATCAAGATCAAGATGGCTTTAAATGTCTTGAGATTGTAATATGCACTCGAGGGAAGTTCTAATTATATTGCATGGAAAGACAGGATGGAGGCAATTATGGAGGACAACGAGTTGAAATAATTAATTGATAATGACATTCCCAAACCCACAACAGTAGATGTCACTCTTCTTGATGCTTGGCAAACAAAGGTTGCAAAGGCGAGGAGGATATTATTAGAGGAAGTACGATACCACATTGTCTCAAGTTTGCATGGAAAAGTGACTCCATATGCAATGTGGAAGGCTTTGACATATCTATTTCAGAGTAGCAGCAACAACAAAAAATTGGCACTGAATGACAAGCTCATGAAAATCAAAATCAAGAAAGGCGACTCTATTCTGAAATATTTAACCAAGTTTGTCCAATATCAAGATGAGGTTGGGAGTGTCAGAATTACTATAGCGAATGATGACTTGGTGACCCTAGCTCTTCTAGGCCTTCCCAAGAGTTGTCATAGTTTTTAGGACTCTGTCAATGGGAGGGAGAATCTACCAGATTGGGAGCGACTTCGGTCGGATTTGGTGCAAGAAGAATTCAGGCGGAATACTAGGGATGGATCCTCATCTAGGACATATGATGAGGAAAATTGCGCCTTGGTTGGTAAGGAAAAGAAGGGGAAGGGAAAGAAATCCTATTCCAAATCTGCGATCGACAAAGAAGGCAAGAAGCGTGACATGTCCAAAGTGAAATTTTTTCACTATCACGAGCATGGACATTACGCCACTCATTGTCCACAGAAGAAGAAGAACAAGAAGGCTTCAGGATCTACAGCTGGTGAGGCTTTGGCCTCGCAATTTGAGTTGGACTTCTTGATCATCATTGCAGAGGTTCTAAAAAGTTTGTGAGTTCAAGCACTGGTTGAGAAAGACATGGGGAAGCATGTGAAGGCTCTTAGGAGCAACAATGGTGGTGATTACATCTCTAATGAATTCAAGAAATTCTGTAGAAAAGAAGGAATTCGGAGAGAGTTGATTGCACCTCATAACCCACAACAGAATGGGGTTGCAGAAAGAAAGAACAAAAAAATTGTGGGTGCGGCACGAGCGATGTTGCATGATTAGGGCCTACCATTGCATATGTGGGAAAAGACATGCAACACAATGGTATTTTTTCAAAACTGTAGTCCTCATTGGATACTTGGCATGAGTACACTAGAGGATGATTTTTATGGTAAGAAACCTAATGTTTCATATTTTAAAATTTTTCGCTCATATGTCTATTTCCATGTGACCAAATATTCCAGGAAGAAGCTATAACTAACAACTGAGATTGGGATATTTGTGGGGTACATTGATAATCCCCACAACTATCGGGTGTATTTTCCAAACAACAGGATGAATGTTGCGAGATGGGATATAAAATTTGATGAGGAGAAAGCCATGTGATTGTCCCTTGAGAGGGAGCTTGATTTTCATGCAGATGAGGAAATCTTAGTTCCAAAGGATGAAATTCAAGATGTGGAGCAGCCACATGAAGAGGATAATGAAGTGGAAAAAAACACTCACGCAGGGCCATTCACCAGAAATGGTAGAAGGCGCACCACGAAAGCCGATATATTGAGACTTGATGCGACAGAACATGTAGGGGCACCTACTTCACTGTGAATATAGAGACGGTCTCTAGACATGTTTACTGGATACATGGCTCTTATGAGAAAGTGTATTGTGACATAACCATCCTCCTTTTAGGAAGCAGTGAAACAATTAATTTGGGTTGACGCCATGTTTGAGGATTATGACTCCATCGTCAAGAACAGTGCATGGGAAGTTGTCCCAAGACCAGTCAGAAAATGAGTGGTTGGATCTAGATGGATCTATAAGGTGAATCAGGTAACATATGGGAGTGTGGAGAAGTACAAGGCTAGATTTGTAGCCAGGGGATTCTCACAAGTTGAGGGGATTGACTATGAAGAGACTTTCGCACTGGTTGCGAGATAATCATCGATTATATCTATCCTTGCACTCTTAGTGCAGATGGGGTGGAAGATACATCATATGGATGTGAAGACTACATTTCTCATTGAAGTTATTGAGGAAGAAGTGTACATAGGGAAGCCAAAATTTTTTGAGACCTTTGACAGTGATTCACATGTGTGTAGACTCAAGAGAGCATTATATGGGCTGAATCAAGCACCTCATGCTTTGTACACCAGGATTGAAACCTATTTCACCAGGTTGGGCTTCACAAAGAGTGAAGCGGATTTGAACCTGTACTAGATTGTGGTTGATGGTAAGTTATTGATTATCATCCTTTATGTTGATGATCTAATTTTGATAGGTGATGAGTAGCTCATAAATTCTTGAAAAAAGGATCTTGCAAGAGATTTTGAGATGAAGGACATGGAATTCCTTCACTATTTCCTTTGTTTTGAGATATGGCAATGTGATGGGGAGATATTTGTTTCTCAAGGCAAGTATGCCAAAGAGATTCTGAGAAAGTTTCACATGGAGAGATGTAAACCCATGGAGACTCCTCATACAGGAAACTGGAGGAAGGAGGATTTTACTTCAGGTGAAGTAGTGGATGCTACTTCTTACAGGAAGCTTGTGGGTTGATTGATGTACTTGGTGAACACCAGACCAAAACGTTTCTATGCAGTTAACCAATTGATTCAAGCTATGATTAAGCCGATCAAGCTCTATTGGAAGGCAGGGAAGAATGTCTTGAGATATCTTAGGGGCACTACAGAGTATGGATTATGGTATAGACAGACAAAGGGAGTGAAGCTTCAAGGCTTCAACGATGTAGATTGGACAGGCAGTCCATTATACATAAAGGGCACATCAAGAGGGATCTTCAGCATAGGATCGACAACAGTTTCTTGGTACAGTAGGAAACAAATATCTCTGGCACTCAATTCATCTAAGGCAGAGTATATGGAAGCTAGTCATGTAGCATTTGAGGCCATATGGATGAGGAAGATTCAGGTTGGTTTGTTTGGTCATCAGATGGATCCGACGGTGATACATTGTGATAACCAAAGTTGCATTAAACTCTCAGTTTATCTGGTATTCCATGATACTTCCAAGCATATATACATCTGGTACCACCATCTCAGAGATTGTTTTCAAAGGTGCATTATGTTACTTCAGTGCATTCCCATGGAAGATCGGGATGCAAATATTCTAATGAAGGTGCTCACCAGGAGAAAATTTGAATACCATAGAGGCAGGATCAAGGTAGCTAATAATCCCTTTCTTGTTGAGAGAGAGTGTTGAAAAGTCAACAATAAATGTGTGTCTAATTTAATTTTCCCTTAATTAAATTGGACAATAAAATGTAATCTTATCTCATAATCACTTGTAATAGTTAACTGAGTGTCATAAACTCAGTTAGATCATGAATTTCGAGTTGAGGGTGGTTGGTGATCCATGCAAAGTGATTCTATTACTTATTGAGTCCAAGTTTCAATTAGTGCATTAGTTTAATGCATGAGATATCAGTTAACTCAATTAATTGAGTTAAAATTAGTTTAACTAGTTGTAACTAATTGTTGCACTAGTGAGAGGTCTAGTAACTTAAATTAGATTTAATTCACATGCAGTGATCTATCATGTAACTGATGATTTAATATTAATAGCTACATGCATGTCAGTTCCAGTGGAGACCCAGTTGAGACAAAGGTTAAAGGGATGTTAGCGATCAGTTGTATTATTAGTAGGTTTCCCGCATGCAGTAAAACACCCATAGGATTGCCCATGAGCATTGTGAAATTTTGGAAGTTTGAATTTCCTAAAGAACAGGGATTGAATTCCACATTAATTGTGCAAGCAACACAGTCTGAGTAGAGATTGAAAATTGGCTAAGTATTGGTCAATTTTTTCCAGATCAGTGTGAGATAATTGTGAGAGTGGAGGAGACTCTTGTGAGAAGAGTGCATTGTAATTTTTTCATGATTTATTGGTGAATATACAATAGAATATAGAGGGGCTTTGAGCAGAAATATTTCCCCGAGAAAATATATGTGTTCTGGTTTTATTTGCTTCTTTCTTTACTTGTTGTGATTGGAGATCATGTTTATTTTCCGAAATTAATTTGTAGAAGGATTCATTATCTTTCTTTAGCATATCACATGATGAGATTGAATCCATTGGTATACATATTGTTTGTATAATTTCTACATCTATCATAACATGTATTGAATTCACCATATCAGTAGATGTTATTGTCTCAACAATAGGTATCTAAAACCATGGATAAATCTGGTTCAAAGGGATAGACTTGGACATTAAGAACTATAAAATGTTCTTAAAACATCATGTAAAGGTGCGCCTCAGCACATCTTTCCTTTCAGGAAATTACTTGAGAAGTATTCCCCTTTGTTGAATTTAATTATGAAATATTTTACATGTGAATGGAAATTCTCAATATTGTACCAGTAGCAAATAAGATTATTGTTGCACTTCATTGCCACCAAGCCATTCAATTTGCCTAATTATCTATTCAGGAGTTTGGTAAAAATTATTAAAAAGGTACAGAGTAAAGGAAAATATCATCACACTAATTTGTTCCACCATGGTTTGGTCAAGCTTATAGTCTTGCATCAGCTTTCAGAAATCAATATGTCTTGGGAAACTTTCATGAAATCAGTTGCATTTGTGCTTACTACTAGTCCATCCATCATTCAGAACATACCATCAGCATCAACACAGACAAAGGAAGTTGGCTCTTCAAGTATAAAAGAAAAGGTTCCAAAGGTGCATAGGGTTGAAATCACTCAAACCTATGCGAAGGGTAAAATGATGATTTTTTCTCCTATGATCACCTGAAACTACAATTGAGCAAAGAGAAACCATGGAGAAGCCACCTATGCATGAGGATGAGTCACCATTTCAACAAAATGAGGAAAAAAATCCTATGGAGGTTGACATGGAAAAGAAATTGGAAGGAAAATCAGCTGAGGAGATAATAAGGGAAAAAGAAGCAGAGATAGCAAAGCTCAAGGATAGCCTCTCAAGGGAAAATTTCATGGTTACCTTCCTATAGCAAGAAAACATGCAGTTGAAGGTGAAGCAACTGCTCCAAAGGAAAACAAAGGCAGATCTTGAGGTAAACGAAGGTAAAGGAAAATAAGTGGCAGATATTGATCAGTTGGAAGACATAGAGGCTGAAATAAATCCAAGGAGACAAAGAACAAGAGGATTAACCAAGCAAAAGGAACAATAAAAAGGTTCATCTCCTCCATTAGGTTGTCTATCCTTTGATGAGTTGATTGCTATTGAGATTGAGCAAGACAAAGAGCTATGGATAGAGAGGGTGATTTTTCATCCTGAGAAGCTTTTGAAGAAGGCAGAAAGGGATAATAACCTCCAGAGGCATATGGCAAGACACTATTTCACTAGGAACCAAATCGCCAAATTCAGGGTGAAGAATTTGAGGAAAAAGCTTAAAGAAAACCTAATTAAGCTTAAGGAGAAAGATAACTTGGATTTTATAGCTAAGGAATCCCTAGATGTTTATTTTATAATTCAAGGATTCCATGGACAAAAAATCAAATTTTTTTGGGAATTTTGGGTATTTTTTGTGATTTTTGACAAAATATGGAAAAATCACCTTTAGAGAAGTGTTGTGCAGTGGCGTGATGCTTTTCCTCATAGCCTCCAAATGTGGATTGTTATATGTGGTTGGATTCCTCTGGCCATGTAATTTCCATATATGGTCTTATTTTATCATGACACACCCTATTTTTGGAGAAAAAACCCAAAAAACAACCTCTTTTTCATGCTTCTGCCATTATTTTTTTCTGTGCGCGGTACTTCTGGAGTAAGCTTGGAAAAATGGATTTTTGAAGTCCTTGCAGGAGGTGTTTTTTCAGTTTCAAGGATGGGTTGGATAGACGACATCCATAGCTACCTAGTCCAATCTTCATATCAGTAGGAGGATTCCTTAAAGTTGGCCAAAATCACCCTCAAAGTGGCATCACGCTTCTGGCTTGGATTCTTTCTAGATAGGTGTCAAGCCATAATAATCCAAATCTCAAGGTTGCAGCTGTCCTATGAGGTGTTTTGTGGATAAGAGAGTTTTTTTTGCCCCTCATTGCTGAGGAATAATGTAATTACTCAAGGAGACAAATAGTCCTAGTTATTAGCTAAATTTGGAGGGATTGTTTATAACTTCCCTAAATTCTAGGTAATGACTCATTAGGTGCATTTATGATGTATTTTGGATCACGTTTAGACCCAATGAGGTGGAATCTCCTATATTTTCTATATGTGGTCCAAATCAAGTCATTTTAGAGATTGTATAGTTGATATTGCCATTGTGAAGCTTATGTAAAAACTTTTTCAGTGAAACCAAATACATGTTGCAACTATAATTTGGGAATCAAGTGGTATGCTTATTAGCATTGTTTTTTCTCAGTAACACTATGAAGTTGAATGTTTATGCTTTCTGACCATAACATGTATGCTTCTATATTATTATCTTATCAATCTATGAACATAATTCTTTCTTTTTTTCTCTGTTTTATAAGATTTTCATCAATGTGTTCTAATTCCTCTGGTGAATGAATTAATGCAACATGCTCATTCTGACTCTCTCTCTCTATTTTTAAACCTTATACACAATGAAAATTTAATTATGTTCTTAAGTATACCTACCTAGGCTCATATTCATCTCTGCATCTGTACCTTCGAAATTAGACCTAAAACCTAGACCTAGTTCTTTGACTGATATTACTATCTAGCAAAATTCAAAACAATAGCCTAATCCATTGAGCTTATATCTAGCCTAAGACCATTACATCTCGAGTATCCTCATTAACTATAAAAGCGACATTGAGAGATCCCTCTCTGGTTTTGGTATGGGTAGCTACCAAACCTAAATATTGGTTTCAGGTTAGCTCCTTCAGTCTCCATTATCAGCCTTGGGAAATGAAGGGAGTGATAACACACCCTAGAACCTAGAACATCTCAACATGATTCCATGGTGTCTAAAATCCCTTAGCACACCATAGCATACCTTGTAACTCCCTACTTATCACACCTAGAGCTCACAAGCACTCCCTATAACACACTCTGATTAATTCATTACCATGAATTTTGACCTGGTGCTACCTTGTGTTTCCCTAACACTATTTAACACTCCCTAGCACATGTTGGCACACCCTATCACCTAGCACATCTTGGCATGCCTTAGTATTTTTCATGTGTTTTCATGTGTTTGCATGTCTAACATCCCTTTGAAATTTATAACATCTGTCATCATTTAATGGCATCCCTAACACACCTTCGCAATCCCTAGTTATTCATTCATTTGCATGAAATTTTACCTAGTGGTCCCTTGTGTTGCCCTAACACTCACTAGCTTGCATTGATAATATTTGGCACACCTTTGCACTCCCTAGCGTGCACTGCCATTCCATAGCATGCCCTATAACTCCATGGCACATAGTGACTATTGGCACTTGGTGGCACCTGATAATTCTTGGCATGCTTTGTGATGCCTTGGCATGCATTAGCATGGTTTAATATTAAATTTATTTTAGATCAATTATTTGCAATTAAGAGAGAAGTAATAGAGGTTGATTTGGAAATTAATACACACTAGCACTTGGCTATTCACACGTATTGGCATTTTTGTTGGTGTGCCTAGAATTCCCCTATTGAAAAGGTAAGGTCCTAACTTATCAACACTCTTACATGTTCATATCCTTGCATTTTAGCTTTGTTTTTCCTTTTGTTTTTGTTACAAGTCAATTTGGGCATCATCCCAAAACACAGATCAATATTAATTAGGGTCTATCATACTCTAAATTTGTTGCTACATGCCCTAAACAAGTCATCACATTGGTGGTCTTCCTTTATGAAAGTTTCACTTCTTAGATGCCAGTTGAAGTGCCCCATTGAGGCACAATGCACCCTTAGACAGTTGTAACTGCTTTGCAGAGAATCTACTCCCATGCAATGTTGTGTTATAGAGGATCTAGGCCCACTTTGAGGTGCGTTGGTCGATTGGGAGTGAACTGTTCATTGGATTCTGAGATTCTTCCCAACTTCTATCATTAAAGAACTTTTGACGTCTAAAATGGGCCTCCAAATAAAAATGTACAAACAAAATAAAATTTATAATAACCAATATGATTCAAGATGATTATGTCAACCATGGGGGATGATTCACCATTTTTGGGGTAAAAAAGTAAAAATATTTAAAAATAACAAAATAATAAAACTACTTTTTCAACTTGTATTTTCAACTTATCTCCCCAAGGTTTTACTCAAATTTTGAGTGGGATTACTTAATAGATGCAAAATTTAATTCCTCATCTAACGAGTACCCTTGTTGCATACTTTCGATGGACATTCCAACATGAAAAATGAGAAATACATGAAAAAATGTGATTGCAATCATGTTTTTAATGTATTTCTCATTTTTCGTGTAGTAGGGTCCATAGAAAGTATGTAACATGGGTACTCCTTGGATGAAGAATCAAATTCTGCATCCAATGAGTGTTCCCGCTCAAAATTTGAGTAAACCAATAGGGAGATAAGTTGAAAATATGAGTTGAAAAACTAGTTTTTTCTTTTTTCCCTCTAAAATTTGATGATGTAATCTAATATTATTTTATTATTTCCACTATTAATTTATAATTTCCTTAGGAGGCCCATTTTAGACGTCAAAATTCCCCTAATGTGACTTCTAGAAGTTGTTCCAGCTTTCACCTCATCTGATAGCCTCGAATTTGGAACCCATGAAGTAATTAAACCTCTTATCCTACTATTCTCATGAACAAGGAAACCTGTTCATCCATTTTTATGAAATCCATTCAATGATTCATTTATGAAAAACTAACCTCACCTACTTATATGTAGAGCATTGAACATAGTGCACATGAGAGCAATAATCTGTGTTAAGTAGAGCTATGATGGTGAGATATCAACTCTTGGAGGTAAAATTTGCGGTAAACTCTGGGGCGCCACATATGGTCGGTCCATATGGAAGTACTTCATCGTATTTAGGTCCATCATATGTTGGAATTATTGTTTGCCAATGGCAGGCTATTTTTCCTGTTCAGCCGCAAATAATTATGTATCAATATCAACCAGTTCAACCTGTTGCATATATGCCTACTATGCCTATCATTTCTTCTATGGATGTTGGTCAGTCCGCACAAGTGGGTCCTTCCACCCCTAACCCTCAAATTTCAGGTCTACAGACTTCATCTTCCCGGGCTGGTATTCAACAACCATTTGTACCAGGAATTTCGCAACCGCGGGCTAGTTTACCTTTGTCACAGGCTTCTACTAGCCCTATCTATTCACAACCGGGTCCAAATTATCCTGGAAGGAAACCATTTTATCAAATACCATGGCAACCAAAACAACCATTCCCACTGTATCAGGCTTATCCAGGAACTGGTCAACAAACCTACCCCTATTTGGGTTACCAACAACATAATAAATTTGTTGGTATGAAAAGGCCTACTACTCAAGCGATTCCATCTTATCTTGGTTATGCTCAACCTGACCTTAATTGACAGATGCCATTTGTTGCAACGTTAGAGTTACCGGATTTAAATCGGCTCATCAATGATCCAATTCATTATTTAACTTGGTGGCCAGTGATTCCACATAAATTACCCTCGGACATTCCCAAATTCAATGGAAATTCTAGAAAAGACCCCTCTACGCATGTCATAACTGATCATTTATGGTGTTCATCATACTCCTTAAATGATGATTATGTTAGATTGCATCTTTTCTAGTGAATTTTTACTATTTCGGCTACAAAGTGATACATTGAATTACCACAAGCTTCGTTTGATAACTTTATAGCTTTATCTACTACTTTTTTAACCCACTTCAAGTTACGCATTGAATATGAAACTCGAGCATAACTTTTGGCTAGCTTTAAACAGACCACTGCTACTCATATATCATATCATATACATTAGTGGTGTCGTCGTTGTCGAATGGTTAAAACATTTGTTCCTAATCATCTTTTAGTTGAGTGGTTTATTAAGTCCTTGTTGCCATCTATAACCGAGGATGTGGCCAAAGGAGGTGTTGTCACTGAAGAGAAAGTCATTGCTTGTGCCCTGTATCTGGATCTAATTTACAGTCAGTCTGGCATGCTCTACGAAAATATTAGAAATGTGCCACGACTAAATTTTACTTTTCCTCCTGCTCCATCTGGTTATGACATTCATGCTGGCGATGGTGTGATTGGTTCTGCTAGCGCTTCGGCAGCAAGTCAACTATCTAGTCCTACACTTGTTGTTTCAAATCAAAACCCTATTGCATATGATCCTATGTCTTCTTCTGAAATCCATGCCATGTCTCAGAAAGGAAAAAGTGATAAGAAACTAGGAAATAGGAAGAAGGGGAAAGAGAGGAAGAAATCAAATTCACCCCCGCAGGAAAAATCATCTAATTCATCCGGTTCTTTTCGCAAACCTCATTACCCTTGTTTGATATGTAATGAGGAGAATTTTATGCGATATTTTCCTCACCGCTCATAAGTCCCAAAGATTCTTAAGACTTCTACTGCATCTGCAGTGTTGACAAATCCTTTTCTGAACTCGAAAACAGATATGGTTTCTATAGATCTTGCTTTTGTTCACAAGTGCTTATGCTATCCGCCACGTAGCCCAAAACTGATGTTTTGGTGTCGACACGAATTAAATATTATATTAATCCATTGCCGTCATCCAATAGTCAGGCTACAGATCAATGTACCACTTCGAATATGACCTCATCTGACTCAACTCTACCGCCTATCCTTCCAGAGTTAACAATAAAACTACTAAAGGGAGTAGTTCACAAATTGACATTCAACCCTCAAGCTCGTGCAGCTCAAAATTATAATGTAGTAGAAGAAGTAGCTCAGTCACCTTTAGCTATGTCAATGCTTGAGGTTATTCATAATTTTCCCTCCCAGAAGCAGGCTTTATTGTCCGCGATCAGGGGAATTGATCCGACAGATTCAAATCTTGCAGTCTTTAATCACGCAATCTATGTGCCAAAATTACCAGCATAGTTAGCATTCTTGATTCAAGTACATGTCCTGAATTGCCTCATTCATTGCACTATCTTGATGAAGGCGAATCTACCTGTATCATGTCAATGAGTTGCTGGAAGTCACTTGGCTCGCCGACTTTGTCACAATCACGTACGACGTTGAAAGCTTTTGACGGTCGTACATATAATCCTTGTGGAATTATTAGTAACTTGCAAGTAGAACTAGGGGGAAAATCAGTTACTATTGAACTTGAGGTCACTAACGGACCCCTAACTACAACATATTACTTGGAAGACCATGAGTTTATGCTATGGATGCAGTAGTATCTACTTACTTTCATATGATCATCTTCCCCCATAAATTAAGTATCAAAGCCATCGATAAACACTCGTTCTTTGCCTCTGGTTCCTGGCAACTAGAAGCATTCTATTTATTCACTGATCCCCACATTCTCTTCAGTAAATTGGTGTAGGACTCTTTAAGGATCCTTTCCTAATGGGCACCTTTTCATTACTATTGCCTGCAACATCAGCGGAAATTGCTAATATAGAGACCTGCAACATGATATATTCCACTTCATATTACTTAAGGAAGCTACCAAATATTGGGGACAAAGTGCTCCCAATATTGGTTGGTGACATTTACTTTCTAATACGTTTTTCAAGACGTGGTGGCTCTATTTCCCTTTTGGGCTCCATCCGTGGAGGACTACATCTAACAATTTTTTCGACCAGGAATTGAGCCTAGTAAAGATGGAAAGATAAATATCAAAGATTTGTGTGATATGCCTTTGCGAATGCTCTTATTCACTATCACAAAGCTAACTGGTAGCGTGACACTAAATTTTGCGAATAGATCATACATGCAGTATGTGCTTGAGTGTCTTGATTCAACCGTGCAAAGAGTGGTAAGACCAAAAATTTCACTTATCGGTCGATTTTGATAATTTTCGTTTTGGAGCGAGTTCCATTGATGTAGCCATAGCATGTGACGCTGGGATTAGCTAGTCCTACAGATCCATAGATGCAGTGGTGGGTTGAGCTGATGGATAGATATGTTGGTTAGTCATCAATCTTGTTTTCCACTGCATTATTCAGGTTGGTCTGAAGGTAGAATATCTTCATAGAGGAGATTCGATATGCAGGGATGGATTTCTGTGGAGATCTAGATCTGATTTTACCAGTCAATGCTCAATGGGGTGCTATAGGTAAAATTTTGACCATGTTTTTGATGTTTTGGGGTTTTTTACATAATTTTGTTTTTGATGTTTCCAAGACTAAACTAAATTTACCTCAAGCCCAAGATAAATTTATCCCTATACTCCATATGTTGGGGGGCCACATATTTTCATTCCATATGGCAGTACTCTGTCATATTTAGGTCCATCATATGCTGGAATGCCTATTTTCCAATGGCAGCCTACTTTTCGTGTTCAGTGACAAACTGTTGTGTCTCAATATCAACCAGTTCAACCTATTGCATATATGCCTACTACAGTTGTTGTTTCTTCTATGGTTATTGGTCAATCTGCACAAGCGGGTCCTTCCACCCCTAAGCCTAAATTTTTGGGTCTACAGACTCCATCTTCCCTAGCTGGTATTCAATAACCATCTGCATCAGGAATTTCACAACCGCAGGCTAGTTTACCCTCGTCACAAGCTTCTACAGCCGTTATCTATTCACAACTGGGTCCAAATTATCCTGGCGGGCAACCATTTCATCAGATACCATGGCACCCACAACAAGCATTCCCACATTATCAGGCTTATCTAGGACCTGGTCAGCAAACCTACCCCTATCTGGGTTACCAGCAACAAAATCCATTTGTTGGTATGCAAATTCCTACTGCTCAAGCGATTCCATCTTATCCTGGATATGCACAACCTGACCTTAATTGAAAGTTTCCATTTGTTGCAACGTTAGAGTTACAAGAATTAAATCGGCTCACCAATGATATAATTCATTATTTACCTTGGTGGTCGGTGATTCCACATAAATTACCCTCGAACATTCCCAAATTCAATTTAAATTCTAGAGAAGACCCCTCTATGCACGTCATGACTTATAATTTATGGTGTTCATCAAACTCCTTAACTGATGATTCTGTTAGATTGTGTCTTTTCCAACGAACACTTACTGGTCCAGCTGCAAAGTGGTACATTGAATTACCACGAGCTTCATTTGATAACTTTACATATTTATCTCCTAATTTTTTAACCCACTTCCAGTTACCCATCATATATGAAACTGGAACGAAACTTTTGGCTAGCTTTAAATAGACCACTGGTACTCATATATCAGATCATATACATGAGTGGCATCATCGTCGTCAAATGGTTAAAACATTTTTTCCTAGTCAACTTTTAGCTGAGTGGTCTATTAAGTCCCTATTGCCATCTATCACTGAGGATGTGGCCAAAGGCGGTGTTGTCACTTAAGAGCAATTCATTTCTCGTGCCCAGTATCTAGATCTAATTTACACTCAGTCTGGCATGCTCTATGAAAAGATTCCAAAATCGCCGCAACAAAATTTTACTGTTCCTCCTGCTCCATCTGGTTATGACATTCATGCCGTCGATGGTGTGATTGATTCTGCTAGCGCTACGGTAGAAGGTAGACTATCTAGTCCTACACTTGTTGTTTCAAATCAAAACCTTATTGCATCTGATCTTGCGTCTTCTTCGGAAATCCATGCCGTCTCATATGATAAAGGAAAAAGTGATAAGAAACTAGGAAATAGGAAGAAGGGGAATGACAAGAAGAAATAAAATTCACCCCCGCACAAAAATCATCTTATTCATGCGGCTCTTTTCGGAAACCTCGTTACCCTTGTTTGATATGTAATGAGGAGCATTTTACGCGAGATTGTACTCACTGCTCGGATGTCCAAAAGCTTCTTAAAACTTCTACCACATTTGCAGTGTTGAAAAATCCTTTTCCGAACCTAGAAACAGATATGGTTGCTACGGATCCTACTTATAGTTCACAAGTGCTTCTGCTATCAGCCATGAAGCCCAAAACTGATTTTCTGGTGTCAAAACAAAGTAAATATTACAGTAATCCATTTTCATCATCCAATTGTCAGGCTACATATCAACCTACCACTTCGACTTTGACCTCATCTGACTTGGCTCTACTGCCTATCCTCCCAGATTTAACAAGAAAGCCACCAAAGTGAGTAGTTCACAAATCAACATTCAAGCCTCAAGCTCGTGAAACTCAAAATTATAATGTAGTATAAGACCTCACTCAGTCACCTTCTGCTATGTCAACGCTTAAGGTTCTTTAGAATTTTCCCTCCCAGAAGCAGGCTTTATAGTATGTGATCAGTGGAATTGATCTAACGGATTCGAATCTTGAAGTCTTTAATCACGCGGGCTGTGTGCCACAATTACCAGCATAGTTAGCATTCTTGTTTCAAGTACATGTCCTGAATCGCCTCATTCATCACAATATCATTGATGAAGGTGCATCTACTTGTATCATGTCAATGATTTTTTGGAAGTCACTTGGCTCACTGACTTTGTCATAATCACCTACGACGTTGAAATATTTTGACGGTCGTACAAATAATCCTTGTGCAATTATTAGTAACTTTCATGTAGAACTAGGAGGGAAATCAGTTACTTTTGAAGTTGAGGGCGTTGATGGACCCCTTTACTATAACATATTACTTGGAAGACCATGCGTTTACACTATGGCTGCGGTAGTATCTACTTACTTTCGTATGATCATCTTCCCCCATAAAGGAAGTATCACATCCATCGATCAACTCTCATTCTTTGCTTCTAGTTCCCGGGCAACTGGAAGTGTTCTGTTTGTTCACGGACCTGCACCTTCTCTTCACAAAATTGGTGTAGGAATCTTTAAGGATCGTTACCTAATGGGCACCTTTTTGTCACCGTCGCCTGCGACATCGGCAAAAATTGCTAATATAGATACCTGCAACATGATATCTTCCACTTCATCTCACTTGAGGAAGATACCCAATATTGGGGACAAAGTGCTTCCAATATTTCTTAATGAAATTTACTTTCTAACAGGTTTGTTGAGACATGGTGCCCCCATTTCCATTGCGGTTTCCATCCATGGAGGTGAAATAGTGAAGGACTACATCTGACAGTTTTGTCGACCAGGACCTGAGCCTAGTAAATATGGAAAGATAAATATCAAAGATGTGCATGATATGCCTTTGTGAACGCTCCTATTCACTATTACAAATATAGATGGCATCGTGACACTCCATGTCATGAATAGATCATACTTGCATTATGCACTTGAGTATCTCAAGCCAACTGTGTTCAACTGGGCTAAAATAGTAGTCCTTCAGATGAAAGAATAGATGACCAAGGTAAAAAGTGGTAAGACCAAAAATTTCAGTTATGGGTCGATTTTGATCACTTTTGTTTTGGAGCGAGTTCCATTTATGTAGCCATATCATGTGACGTTGGGATTAACCCGTCCTAGAGATCAACAGATGCATCAGTGTGTCGAGCTGATGGCTAGACGTGTTGGTCAGTCATCAATCTCATTTTCCATTGCATTATTTAGTTGGTTCCAAAGACATAATATCTTCATAGAGGAACATCCATATGCAGGGATGGATTTCTGTGGAGATCAAGATTTGATTTTACGAGCCGAAGCTCAATGGGGTGCTATAGGTAAAATGTTGACCATGTTTTTGATTTTTTTTGGTTTTTACATATTTTTTGTTTTTGATGTTTCCAGGACTAAACTAAATTTACCTCAGGCTCGATTTAAATTTATCCCTATACTCCATATGATGGGGGGCCACAGATGTTCGGTCCATATGGCAGTACTTCTTTGTATTTAGGTCCATCATATGTTGGAATTATCCTAGTGGGCAACCATTTTATCAGATACCATGGCAGCCACAATAACCATTCCCACGGTATCAGGCTTATCAAGGACCTGGTAACCAAACCCACCCCTATCTGGGTTACCAAAAACATAATCCATTTGTTGGTATACAAAGGCCTACTTCTTAGGTGATTCCAGCTTATCTTGGCTATGCTCAAACTAAACTTAATCGACAGTTTCCATTTTTTGCAACATTAGAGTTACTGGATTTAAATCGGCTCAACAATGATCCAATTTATTATTTACCTTGGTGGCTGGTGATTCACATAAATTATCCTCGTACATTCCCAAATTCAATGGAAATTCTAGAGAATATCCGTCTACGCATGTCATGAATTATCATTTATGGTGTTGATCAAAATCCTTAAATGATGATTATGTTAGATTGTGTCTTTTCCAGCGAACGCTTACTGGTTTGGCTACAAAGTGGTACATTTAATTACCACAATCTTTGTTTGATAACTTTACTACTTTAGGTAATACTATTTTAACCCACGTCCAGTTACCCATTAGATATGAAAATGGAATAGAACTTTTTACCAGCTTTAAACAGACCATTGCTACTCATAAATCAGATCATATACATGAGTTGTGTGTCATCGTCGAATGGTTAAAACATTTGTTCCTTATCAGCTTTTAGCTGAGTGGTTTATTAAGTCCTTGTTGTCATCTATCACCGAGGATGTGGCCAAAGGCGGTGTTGTCACTGAAGAGCAAGTCATAGCTCGTGCCCAGTATCTGGATCTAATTTACACTAATTCTTGCATGCTCTACGAAAATATTCCAAATGCGCCATGACAAAATTTTACTGTTCCTCCTCCTCCATTTGGCTAGGAAATTCATGTCAACGATGGTGTGAATTGTTCTGCTAGTGCTTTGGCAACAATTTGACTATCTGGTCCTAAATTTGATGTTCCAAATCAAAACCATATTACATTTGATCCTATGTATTCTTCCAAAATCCATGTTGTGTCATATGACAAAGGAAAAGGTGATAAGAAACCAGGAAATAG
This sequence comes from Pinus albicaulis, assembly GCA_034641835.2. NCBI lineage: Eukaryota > Viridiplantae > Streptophyta > Pinopsida > Pinales > Pinaceae > Pinus > Pinus albicaulis. The sequence continues at coordinate 584,878,566 of CM076577.1, forward strand.
GAAGAAGAGGAAACACAAGAAGAAATGAAATTCACCCCTCCAGGAAAAATCATCTAATTCATCTGGTGCTTTTCAGAAACATCTTTACCATTTTTTTTATGTAATGAGGAGTATTTTACGCGAGAATATCCTCACTGCTCGGAAGTCCCAAATCTTATTAAGACTTCTGTTGCATCTACAGTGTTGACAAATCACTTTCCGAACCTGGAAACACATATGGTTGCTACGGATCCCGCTTCTAGTTCGTAAGTGCTTATGATATCCGCCACGAAGCCCAAAACTGATGTTTTGGTGTCAACACAAAGTAAAGATTACAGTAATCCATTGTCATCATCCAATGGCTAGGCTACATATCAACCTACCACTTTGACTTCGACCTCATTTGAGTTGGCTCTACTGCCTATCCTTCTAGAGTTAACAATAAAACCACCAAAGGGAGTAGTTCAAAAATAGACATTCAACCCTCGAGTTGGTGCAGCTCAAAATTATAATGTAGTAGAAGACCTAGCTCAGTCACCTTTTTCTATTTCAATGCTTGAGGTTCTTCAGAATTGTCCTTCCCATAAGCAGGCTTTATTGTCTGCGATCGGTGGAATTGATCCGACGGATTCGAATCTTGTAGTCTTTAATCACACGATCTATGTGCCACAATTACCAGCATAGTTAGCATTATTGATTCAAGTACATGTCCTGAATCACCTCATTAATTTCACTATCATTGATGAAGGTTCATCTATTTGTATCATGTCAATGAGTTACTGGATAAAGTTACTTGGCTCGCCGAATTTGTCACAATCACATACGACATTGAAAGCTTTTGAAAGTCATACATATAAGCCTTGTGTAATTCATAGTATCCTGTAATTAGAACTATAGGGAAAATCAGTTACTGTTGAAGTTGAGGTCATTAACAGACCCCTTGACTACAAAATATTACTTGGAAGACCAAGTTTATACGCTATGGTTTTGGTAGTATCTACTTACTTTCGTATGATCATCTTCCCCCATAAAGGAAGTATCACAGCCATTGATCAACTCTCTTTCTTCACCTATGGTTCCTAGACAACTAGAAGCATTCTATTTTTTCATGGAACCCCACCTTCTCTTCAGAACATTGGTGTAGTACTCTTTAAGGATCCTTCCCTAATGGGCACCTTTTCGTTACCGTCGCCTACGAAATTTATGAATTGCTAATATAGAGACCTGGAACATGATATATTCCACTTCATATGACTTAAGGAAGATACCCAATGATTCTAAAGTAGTTAGGTTGGGCGACATCATGCTGCTAAGTCCAATTGAGCTATCATAGCAATAAATTTTCTTGGCTTATGCGGCCAATCCAAATCCATTTTCACTTACTATTTGTGTTGATCGTTCTTCGGATTTTGGTACTTCTTCTGATCCATTTTCATGTGTATTATCGAATGATGAGAGAATTATGGAATCCGTGATGCCAAAAGAAGAACCATGGGAATCATCACATCAATGATCCCATCTTCCATATTATAGTGAAGATAATCCATTTGAACTATATCACCCTATTGTCGTTGATTTCTTGATGAATTCCTATCCACGTCATCGATTCCAAGTGAAACCCATAGAATATCGAAGAAATGATTTCTACTGATATTTTGACCAAACCCGGTATTGTAGAAAACATTCATGTCAGTGTGTCTTGTTCTCCATATGAACTTGACACTTACCGCCCTATTTTTCGTGAATTTTGAGATGTATTTGCTTGGTCATATGAGGAGATGCCAGGTATCGACTCCAGCATTGTTGAACATGAGATTAAATTGTATCCTGATGTTAAGCCAGTGTGACAACGCCTTTGTCCTGTTCACCCTAATAAATTTGTTGTCATTAAAGAAGAGGTTGAATTTTTTTTCATGATGGATTCATTTACCCTGTTTTGCTTGCTAATTGGGTATCTAACATTGTTCTTGTCATGAAGAAGTAGGATACAATTAGAGTGTGTGTCGATTATCGAGATGTTAATCATGCTTGTCTGAAAGATAACTATCCAACTCCCTTTATCAACCAAATTATTGATGAATGTGCCGGATGTGAAATATTTTCTTTCATGGATAGATTCTTTGGTTACAATCAGATTAATATTCGCCCAGAAGACCAATATAAAACTACTTTTATCTTTCCCTGGGGCACAGTCGTTTAACGTAAGCTCCCTTTTGGTTTAAAGAATGTTGGGGCCAAATTCCAGAGGGAAATGAATTATGCTTTTCATAACATCAAA